>OX451737.1:1636920459-1637520459 GCA_948472305.1 Vicia faba
TTTAATCTTGAATTTACAATCTAGAATTTTCTTGATATTATCAAATTCATCAAGTGAACTCCCTGCTAGGATCACATCATCTGCATGGACAATGAGGACTATGAATGATGAGTTTTTGTGGAGAATAATTACAGAGTGATTTTATGTGGACTATTAATAACCTTGATCAAGTAAGACACATGTTAATTTTTATACCATTTTTTGCTTGCTGTTTTAAGCCATAGAGTAACTTAAGTAGCTTGTCGACTTGATTATGCTTAGGACATGTCACTCATTGTGGAACAATCATGTAACCTCCTTATACAAATCACCAGGTAAGAGACATTATTTACATATAATTTATGTAAATGTCCAGATTTTATGGTTGTCAATGCAAGAAGAACTTTCACATTAGTGATTTTGGCCACATGTGAAAAGGTTTAAAAAATCAATTCCTTATAGTTGATTATATTCCTTTGCAACCAGTCTTGACTTTTATCTCTCGACTGTGCTATCTGTTTTATGTTTCACCTTATAAACTCACATATTTTTATGTAGGAAGTGTCAACAAAAAAACCTTTTTTTGTATGTTTTAAGGCTTGATTCATAATCATTACTTGAATCCAACATTCTTGACTTTTAGCTTGGTTATAACTAACAAGTTCATCATCAACATTAATAACTATGGAAATTTTAGTTTGTCCAATTGAAATATTATCATATGAATGATAATGAAAGATAAGGTATGGAATAGTTAGAGAATTAGATCTGTATGAATTAAATTAGAGATTGCATATGTAGTCATATAAATGGTTAAGTTTGTATTTTGTTATGCTTGATCTTCTATGTCTTAGTCAATATCAAGGTTAGGATCAATGTTATATGTATATGTGTTTCATCATTTTGATCAGAGTTGTCAAGAGTTGGTTCATCAAGTGTAGAAACCATAGGTGGTATATGTAGAAGTCTATCATAGATAGTTTAAAAAGTAAATGGTTCAACATCTTCCTAAAATACTAAGCATTCTATCATTTGACAAAATAAAATTTTGTGCAACTACGTTAAATTAAAAATTAATCTATTCTACTTTCAACTCTCAACATTACCTTTTAACAATGTACAATTAAAAGTGCATAAATTACGCTCGTCCATTCCACCTTTTTCTCTCACAAGACATATTTCACCTCATTTAACCAAATAAATTTTCCTAATGTCCTAACTACCATGTCTATAATAAACATAATTTGAACTAGGATTCATTTTTAGATGTATTTTTTGTTTATTGATGCAGTTTTCTTTTCACCGTATCTATTTTGTATCTTTTCAGCTCTAAGAATTCTCCTATATCACCTTGTCACCTTATGGGTTCTAGTGAGATTAACCATGCGAGGTACTCCAAGTATGTCTTTCTCATTAACTTTCACTTTTTTAAATAGTGACTATTGTACTACTTATTAGTTCGCCATTTTCTTAAACAATAATCTCCAAATAGGTTAACATATTCTCCATTATAATCTTGGATATCCTCTTATTACTCTTGGAGTTTCGTTCTTCCTCAATCTAGGATAAATTTACCTATCTACTCTTTCAATTGGATGTTTGACCTGATTTCTAAACAAACTAGAATCTTGCATGGCAATATACTATTTCACTAAGTCTTGAGTTAGATGCATATACTGAGGCACCTTAAGTGCATTGGGGGGTCCGGTGACCCTACTAACATAATTTTTTGTATAGTAATAATTATATTATTTTAGATTTTTCTATCAAAAATTAAAATAATTTCCCCCATTTAATTAAATTTTTTTATTACAATTATTGGTTAAGAAATAAATTTATAATAATAAAATATCTAAACTATATGAGAGATAAAATATTAATTAAGTTATTTGATCATATACAAAGAAATATATATATATTTAAAATAGTGATTAAAATAAATTAAACATCCAACAATTTTAAAATATAAGATAACTTAATCGTCAAAATAGTAAGTTTATTATTTTTACTGATGTAGTAATAATGGGGAAAATTTCCTGAATGTCGATCTCAAGGACTGACAATTATCGAGTTCAATTCATGTTCAATTAAACAAAAGCTTAATTTGGGTTTTGGTTTTGATATTGTAACTTAACAAATAGCATAAATATAAGATGGTTTTTTCACATATATGAGGAGCATACTAGGGTAATGTGTATAATTTGTCCTGTAACTACCTTGAATCCAGATCTCTTCAACAAGTTCATACCCTTCAATACCAGCCCTTTTGGTTATCTTCCCCTAAATCCTTAGTGGGAAAATCTTTGAACTATCATCCTAAATCCAAAGTCCTTAGAGAATTATGATGAAATCAAGGGTTAAATCTGATAAATATAGGGTATCCCTAGTCCTAGGTGATATCGACTATAGCCTAATCGTACAAAAACCTTAACAACCGCGGTCCAGCTGATTGTTAACCATAAATCAATCCCAATTGGTCCGATCAGGAAAGCATGAAAACATTGCACGATTAAATTGAATAGATAAGACTATTGTATTAAAGAAATTCAGGAATCAAAATCGTTTATAGAGTCAAATCAGGGACACCCCCTAGCATTGTGGGGGGGGGGGGGGGGGGGCGTTTAGCCGTACATAATAGTAAAAGAAATTACAATAAGAAAGTTAGACATTACAAGATAATTGGATTCCGTTGATCTTCATCGTGATTGCTCTTGAAAAATCTCTATTCTCCGAATCCTTTTAAAGCTCTAATTTCTATCATAGAATTCTTCCTAATGTCCAAAGGTCCCTTCTCTCTTCTTAGAGACAAACCTAAGTAGTATCAGGTCATCACCCAACAGTGTAAAAATTCCAAAGTAACCTTAATGAATGAAGACCACATCAAACTCCGAAAATCAGAATTATTATCGCGCCTGCCAAACACGGGGCTGGGTGTCAGGTGACTTGGGTACTCGTGTTGGCCCTCTGCCTTTTTCATTTAAGTTACCAAGTATCAGGCTGCTGACACGAGTTGTGTCAATTAACACGGGAACCCGTGTCACACCCCTGACTTCTCCTATTTCTGGCTTCGTCCTGGATATCAGTGTCAGGTGACACGGGTGTGCCGCGTCAGGCCTCCTGTAGGTGGATATTTGTATTTCTTCTGAAACTTCGAGATTTGCACCAATTTTTCCCGATTTAATCTTTTGAACCTGAAAACAACAAACTACACAACCAACGCATAAAATATAGAAGAATGAAATAACACACTTGACAAAATGAAGAAACAATAACTAAAGTCAACTGTAAATAAAGGTGGAAAAACCACTGATCAAAACTCCCCCAAACTTAAACTGTTGCTTGACCTCAAGCGACCATTATAAGAACTCATGAAAATCACAGCAGCCCAGTACTCATACATGAGACATCCGTTCAAATTGATCAAAAGGTAGTTCGTCACATGACGCGAAGAGTTTGTGTAAAAACCTTTGAATCTTGAGCTTCCTCTTTGGATGCCTCTCTAACTATGCTTTGTACTTAAGTATTTTTCCATTTTTTTTTCTCCTTTTTCATTCGGACCATCAAATTAAGGCAATGAGAACTATTAATGATCATCACATGCACATGACTAATAAATAAATTTTTTGTTCAGGCACCAAATAAGCAGCTTTTGCTCCTTTTTAAACTCAGATGAAATTTTCAAAACTTTTTAATTTATATATTGTCCTTTCTTTGGAGGACGTTTGGGGATCAACCCCTTTGGGCTGAATAACCGGGTGAGGACTACCCAACTTATCAAGCAGTTTCCTTTTACCTCCTTTTCATCATTTGGTACCAGCTTTATTTGTTTTTCAACCAATCATACCTGCATGTGAATCTATATTATGCCAGACTGTATTGATAAACTACTCAAGGAGTACTTCTCAGGATTCAAGCACTATGGTACAAATCTACACGTTAGAATCGTAATCCCTTGTCACGTTATTCATAACTTCCTACCCTCAACCAATCATCCCCTTTTCTTTATATACTATTCCTGGGTCTCTATGAAATACACGCTCTTGAGAAAAACGAAACAAAAATTTTCGGTCAAAATTTGGGAAAGACTTTCAACTCGTGGATTTACACAGTAATTAGCATAAGAAAAGCAGTAAGAATAACAGTAAAGTAAAACCCCCTAAACTTGAACTAAATGTTAACCCCAATATTTCAAAACAAGCGCGAGGAATGTGACTCATAGAGGGAAATGCAACACCAATTGCTGCCTCCTAGATTTCACCGGTAAGACCCCATTTTTATACCTAAAAACAAAATAAAACGAAACAAAAAGGAAAATTAAGTTAACGAAAGCGTGGGTTGCCTTCCATGAAGCGCTTTGTTTAAGGTCGCATGGATCGATGGTTCATCCCCTTATGGGTGGTACTTCTTCTTCCACACCTTATTGCTTGTCCTTTCAGCAACCTAAAACTCATCTAAATCAAAAGCATTAACCATTTTGTGCTTCTATTCGCTTCCAACTTTTGTCTTCTCACCTTTGAGCTTCCCTTTTCTTGGCTTCTAGACTGAACTTAGAAATTTTTATTGATGGTCACCAGAGAGCTGATGCTGGAGACTTTTTTCTGGGGGTGATTTTAAACTTATGTTGACTCCTGCTAATTTGATCATACCAACTGAAGCTTGATGATTTTCACTTGCACCCTACTTTTTGATCTCCAACACCTTCAAAGTTATCTCTTTCATCAAATGATTTCAGTGTCAAAGTACATGTCTCGATATCAAAATTGCATCGAATAGTTAGCAGAAACGGTCGACCAAGAATATAGGAGTCTCTTCCATCTTCAGGAATATCCATGATCTGGAAATCAACGGGAAAGACAAAATTGCCAATTTCCACCAATACATCTTCCGTTATCCCGTATGACTGCTTAACTTTTACACACCAAGATTTTGAAAATAGACAATGGCATTAAGCTCACACTTGAACCAGAATCAATCAGAACCCTCTTGAATTTTCTGTCTTTTATTGTGCACGGTATTGCAACTGACCCCGGGTGCTTCTGCTTGATTGGAATTTTTCTCTCAGGAGTGATTGCACACAATTTCTCATCAATGAGTACTTGTTCATCTTCTGTTAGTCTCTTTTTTTAGAGTACCTCCTTCATCTGCATTTTCTCAGTTTGATCCATGTTGTGAGTGAGACAGGCTACTAATAACCTCTTGAACCTCTTATAAGCATCACCCAGTGACTCTCCTTCCTTCTGCTTAAAATTCACAATATCATATCTTTTGCGAATATAAACAGAAGCGGGAAAGTAATCACCAACAAAAGTCTTCTCCATCTGTTCCCAAGTAGTAATACTCCCAGCAGGTAATGAATAAAACTATTCTTCAGCATCTTCAAAGAGCGTGCATGGAAACATTCTTAATTTCTCCGCTTCTTCTGAATTCCCCTCAATATTTAAAGTAGTGCTCATAGTCAAAAACCTTTGCAAGTGCTTATTAGCATCTTCGTTGATCTTTCCAGTGAAAGATCTATTCTCAAGCTGACGGATTGTTGAAGGGTGCAGCTGAAAGTTTGCTACATTCACCGGTTGATTCACAATAGTCAACCTATCTGCTGGAGCATTTGCTCCTCCATAGTGCCCAAGAAGTCTCTCTGGTTGTTTTGGATTTTCACCCATAGTTTCGGGTTCTGATTTTGAACCTGAGTCTGTATGAACTGAATGCTCTTTATCGGAGGCCAGTCTAGCTAGCTGAGCTTGTCTTTGCCTTGCGTGAAAGGTTCTTTCTATCTCTGCATCAAAATAAAATTCAGCTGAGGGATTTCCTCACATTCAAAGGTTAGAAAAATCAGTAATAATAAAAATATAAAAATTACAGAAAAGAAATTTTAGTTGCAGAGCAAAAAAATTCTAATTGAACTCAAATTACACTGAATAACTAGGAAGTCCCCGACAATGGCGCAAAGAACCTGATCGTCAAAATAGCAAGTGTACTATTTTCACTGATGTAGTAATAATATCGAAAATTCTACGAATGTCGATCTCAAGGATTGCGTATAATTATCGAGTTCAATTCACATTCAATTAAACAAAAGCTTAATTTGGGTTTTGGTTTTGATATTGTAACTTAAAAAATAACAGAAATATAAGATGACTTTTTCACAGATATGAGGAACATGCTAGGGTAATGTGTATAATTTATCCTGTAACTACCTTGAACCATGATCTCTTCAACAAGTTCATATCCTTCTATTACCATTCCTTTAGGTTATTTTCCCCTGAGTCCTTAGTGGGAAAACTTTTGAACCTTCATCCTAAATCCTAAGTCCTTAGAGAATCATGATGAAATCAAGCCTTTGTTTTATCAAGGGTTAAATCCGATAACTATAGGGTATCCCTAGTCCTAGGTGATATCGACTATAGCTTAATTATTTAAAAACCTTAACAACTGCGGTCCAGCTGGTTGTTAACCGTAAATCAATCCTAATTGGTCCGATCAGGAAAGCATGAAAACATGCACGATTAAATTGAATAGAGAAGACTATTGTATTAAAGAAATTCAGGAATCAAAATCGTTTAGAGTCAAATCAGAGACACCCTCTAGCATTGGGGGGTTTAGCCGCATATAATATTCAAAGAAATTGCAATAAGAAAGTTAGACATTACAAGATAATTGGATTTCGTCGATCTTCAATCGCAATTGGTCTTGAAAAATCTCCATTCTCCGAATCCCTTGAAAGCTCTAATTTCTATCTTAGAATTCTTCCTAATGTCCAAAGGTATCTTCTCTCTTCTCAGAAGCAAACCTAAGTAGTATCAGATCATCACCCAACAGTGCAAAAAGTCCAAAGTACCACTAATGAACGAAGACCACTTCAAATTCTAAAAATCAGAATCATTATTGCGCATGCCAACACGGGCCGTGTCAGGTGACACGGGTACCCGTGTTGGCCCTCTACTTTTTTCATTTAAGTTACCAAGTATCAGGCCTGCTGACACGGGCACTTGTGTCACACCCCTGACTTCTCTTATTTCTAGATTCGTCCTGGCTATCATCCTAACACGGCTCATGTCAGGTGACACGGGTGGCCGTGTCAGGCCTCATGTAGGTGGATATTTACATTTCTTTTGAAACTCCGAGATTTGCACCGATTTGTCCCGATTTAATCTTTTGAATCTGAAAACAAAAAATTACATAACCAACGCATAAAACATAGAAGAGTGAAATAACACACACTATGCCAAAATTGAATTTAGACAACGCCACATAGACAGCGCTTATGCCCTAAGCGCTGCTATAGGTTTTCAGTAAAAAAAATTAAAAAATTAGAGTAAGCGCTGCTAAAGGTATACTATAGATAACGCTTATTATAAGCGCTGCTATAGGCCTTACCATATACAACGCTTTCTTTCCCTAAGCGCTGCTATATGTTTTCAGTAAAAAAAATAAATAAATTAGAATAAGCGCTGCTAAAGGTTATACTTTAGACAACGCTTACTAAAAGCGCTGCTAAAGGTGTTATTCTAGGAAGCATTGCTAAAGCCTAAAGCGCTGCTAAAGGGTATACCTTAGACAATTCTTTCCAGAAGCGCTGCTAAAGGGTATACCTTAGACAGCGCTTTCAAGAAGCGCTACTAAAGGCATTACTCTAAAAGCGCTGCTAAAGCCTAAAGCGCTTCTAAAGGTAATACCTTTAGCAACGTTCTTGAAAGTGCTGTCTAAGGTAATTAAATAGTGTCTAAATCCCTAAATTGGTTATCAGATTTCAAAAACCCCACATTATACAAACGAAACCCCACATACCCAGAAAACGCTTCTGTTCATCTTCTTCTCCAACTCGTCTCCTCCCTCTTCACCGTCCAACCGTGGTTCATGCCAGAAAGCTTTTGATTTGTTGTCTCGTTGCAAACTTGGGATTCTCCGGTTATACGAGGGCAAGGGCCAGAGGCACGTGAGGGTCATAGTGCGGCTGTTGTTGGGAAACGTATTTACATTTTTGGTGGTTGTGGAAAATCCGCTGATAATAACAATGAGGTTTACTATAATGATCTTTACATACTGAATACAAGTAACGTTTGCTCTTCATAATGCGGTACTGACTGTTATTTATTGATCGAGTTAGTTAGTTCATTACACAATAAATCCCCTTTGACATTTAAATGAGATCTTATGTAAGTGATACAAAGTATGGTAAATTGAATGGGAACGTTTGGATTCGAGAATTTGTCTTTTGCTTTTGATTATAGTATCTGATATGGATTATTCTAATGGTTCAGTTTTACTGTTTCACCCGCAGAGACACTTGTTTGGATGCGCCCTACAACATCAGGCACACCACCATCTCCTCGTGATAGAGAAACTGATTCAAAAACAGTGTGAGCCTTTACCTAGAAGAAGAAGTTTCACAAAATCGGTTTCATCTAAGGTAAAATTTCTTCATCCTTTTCCGGTTTCACTATGGAAGTCTGTTAGTAATAAAACAGTGAATTGGAATGGTTTTAACTACAAGAGTTTCGAGTGTTTGAATGGTAGGAAACTGAATAGAGATTGTGTTCATTGCTTTGATTTGGTTAATGGATATGAGAATCAAAGATTTGTTAAGTCTAAGAGTAAGAATGATTTTCTTGTTGATGATGTTTTGCAATTAGGAAATGGTGGGATTAGAATAGGTTTTGATATTGGAATTGGTTCGGGGTCTTTTGCGGCGGTTATGTATGAGAGGAATGTTACCGTGATTACTAGTACTCTTAATGTTAATGGTCCTTTCAATGAGTTTATCGCGGCGAGAGGACTTTTTCCGGTTTACTTGAGTTTGGATCATAGGTTTCCGTTTGTTCAATCTAGTATTCAACTTAGTAATAGTAAAAAATAACACAAATCATGAATCTTCGAATGAGTTCACAACTAAGCTAATGTCTCTAAAATTGTAACATTGACGATCATTGATTGAATATGTTATAGGACCACAACAGTAGAATGAACTAGGCCTCTAAGGTTGGACTACATTCGTGGCTATGCTCCTTTCACTCACACGTCACAATCCTCATTTCTAGAATTGTTCTAATCACATGTTTGATTTTTGTTGACAACACACACTATTTAAATTCATTGTACTCCCACCACATTGCTTATAATCCAAGTTAGTAATAATCAACACAAGAGGTTCACGTAACAATGACATATTCACTTGAATAATAAAATCCGTGTATACTTTGTGTTTTGGCAGAAACGCATTATACCGTTTTGTGCCCTAATTAGTGTTTTTGTTTAACTTAGATAATAGTTAAAACCATGGATAAAAAATGGATGTGTGCCGATCGATTGTCAAAAGAGTATGAGAATGGGGTATTAGAGTTCGTTAAGTTTGCTGTTGAACACACTGAAGACCCGAATAAAATGAAATGTCCTTGCTTGGGTTGTTGTTATGTGGGCCGGGTTGACGCATATGGATTGAAATCGGATTTACTAATGCGTGGAATTGATCGAAGTTATACGTGTTGGATATTTCATGGTGAGAAAAGCATCGAGAATGTTGAACCGGGGGTGAAAAGTAATGCGACCTATGTTTCGTACGACAATGCCACGGATACATATGATTGTGATCGAGTTGAAGAGATTGCAGAAGCACTTGAAAAAGATCTTCAAGATTGTCCCAAAATGTTTGAGAGGTTGGTAAGCGATGCAGAGAAACCGTTGTATAAAGATTGCCCCAAATTCACAAGATTGTCTGCGGTATTAAAATTGTACAACTTAAAGGCGCGCAATGGATGGTCGGATAAAAGTTTCACACAGTTATTAGCCCTTTTGAGAGATATGCTTCCTGAGGATAATGTTCTTCCTAATCGAACCTACGAGGCCAAAAAAATGTTGTGCTCTATTGGCATGAGCTATGATAAGATACATGCATGTCTAAATGATTGTATTTTGTTTCGAAACGAATATGCATCGTTGAATGAGTGCCCAAAGTGTGGTTTATCTCGATATAAGAAAACATTATCTCCAGCGAAAGTATTATGGTATTTTCCTATTATTCTGTGATTTAGACGCATGTTTCGTAGTGAAACCGATGTTAGACACTTGACTTGGCATGCAGATGAAAGAATTATCGATGGAAAGTTTCGACATCCGACAGATGCACCACAGTGGAAGAAAATTGATAATGATTATCCTTATTTTGGAGGAGAAACAAGAAACCTTCGCTTGGCATTATCTACGGATGGAATGAACCCGCATGGTCTTCAAAGTATCTCACATTCCACATGGCCTATGATTCTTATGATTTATAACCTACCTCCATGGCTATGTATGAAGCGCAAGTACATGATGTTATCTATGTTAATTTCTGGGCCTAAACAACCAGGGAATGACATAGATGTATACTTGAAACCTTTAATCGAAGATTTGAAGATTTTATGGGAGAACGGTGTGGAGGTTTATGATGGATATAGGAAAGAAAGTTTCAATTTGAGGGCGATGTTGTTTGGCACAATTAACGATTTTCCAGCATATGGAAATCTATCCGGGTATAGCATTAAAGGTGAAAAAGCGTGTCCTGTTTGTGAAGATGGAACCGATACGACACGATTGAAACTTTGTCAAAAGAATGTCTTTCTCGGTCATCGTAGATTCTTAAATTCAAAACATCAATATCGTGGATGGAGAAAAGCGTTCAATGGAAATACCGAACAACGTAGAGTTCCACCTGGATTGACAGGTGATCAAATTTGTGAAAAGGTGAAAGATGTGAGTATTCAGTTTGGCAAGCCTTTTGCACATAAAGTTGTCACAGTTGGGTGGAAGAAGAGGTCAATTTTTTTTGAATTGCCATATTGGAAATCTTTGTACGTAAGACATTTTCTTGATATTATGCATATTGAAAAAATGTATTTGAAAGTGTTATTGGTACGTTACTCAATATAAAAGGAAAGTCTAAGGATGGCCTTAAAGCAAGAGAGGACATGGTAGAGATGGGAATAAGAACTGAATTAGGACCCGTGAAGAAAGGAAGACGAATATATCTACCACCTGCTGCTTATACTCTATCTAGAAAGGTAAAGAAAATATTGTGTAAGTTTCTGAGTGAAGTTAAAGTTCTAGAAGGTTACTCCTCAGACATTAGAAGACTCGTGTCCATGAAAGACCTCAAGTTAAAGAGTCTGAAGACACATGATTGCCATGTCATAATGGAACATTTTCTACCAATAGGTATACGTTCTATTTTGCCAGAAAAAGTAAGAAGCGCTATAACTAAATTGTGTTTTTTTTCAAGTCAATTTGTAGTAAGGTGATCGATCCTGAGATCTTACCAGTATTACAAAAAGAAATCGTTATTACTCTGTGTGACCTTGAAATGTATTTTCCTCCATCATTTTTTGACATTATGGTACATCTTGTTGTTCATCTTGTAAAAGAGACACAATTGTGTGGACCAACTTATATGAGATGGATGTACCCTGTTGAACGTTATATGAAAACATTAAAAGGGTACATGAAAAGCCGAAGTCGTCCAGAGGGTTGTATCGTTGAGCGATACGTTTTTGAAGAAGCGGTTGAGTTTTGTACTGATTTTTTGTCCAATGTGCAATCCATTGGACTCCCCAAATCTCATTTTTTCGAAAAAAAAAGAAGGTAAAAGATTAATTGGAAATGAAATTGTGACAGTATCAAGGGATGAACGGGATCAAGTGCATTTATATGTTCTGCACAATGACACTGAGGTTGAGCCAATTGTTGAAATGCACAAGACTATACTACAAGGTGAGAATCAAAGTAGAAATGAAAATTGGATAGTACGAGAGCACAATCAAAGTTTTATACAGTGGTTTAAGGATCATATATATTCAAAGTTTCATTCAGATCCCGCTTCAATATCAGACAGGTTGAGATGTTTGGCATATGGTCCAAGTTCCATTGTGTTCTCTTATAGAGGATACAGAATTAATGGATACACATTTTATACCAAAGAGCAAGATGAGAAAAGTACCATGCAAAATAGTGGTGTCACAGTGGTATGTGAAGCAATGCACATTTCTAGTATGAAGGACTTAAACCCCAAATATGAAAATTTGTCATATTTTGGGGTTATCAATCACATCTGGGTGTTTGATTACGAGAAGTTTCAGATTCCTATCTTTGGTTGCAAGTGGGTTCATACTAGTGGCATACGAATGGATAAGTCAGGGTTTTTGCAAGTGGATCTTAGTAGGGTGGGGTACAAAGATGAGTCTTTTATTCTAGCCTCTCAAGCTAAACAAGTGTTCTATGTCACAGACCCGAAGAGTACGAAATGGTCTATAGTGCTTTTATCTAACAAAGTGATTGATGATAAAAGTGTGGATCAAGTTGATGTTGATGTTGAGAATGAGTTGTATATTAGAAACGATCGAGATGAAAATACTACAGCGGATGAATCATATATTAGAAAAGATCATGATGAGGGAATTTGGATCAATCCCTCCGTCCGCGTTCTTAAGAGACAAGTAATTCGGAATCCAACCAAGAAAAGAAAGAGATGTTAGTGAAAGAGGTAATATATATTCCTCCATACCTGTTAACACTTAACAAACTTCTAATAAATTATATATTTGTCATTTTATATACTCAATTGATATTTGTCATTTTATATACTGAATAGATATTTGGAATTATATATTTGGAATTAAATATTTGTCATTAGATACTAATGTTTTTCTTTATTACAGGTTAGATGGCTAGTAACGAGGAGCACCCACACGATGATTCTATTAATGATGGAGACAATGATGGAGGAAAATCCAGTAAAGGAGTGGAAAAAGAAATTAAAAGAGGAAAAACTATTATGAAGAATATCATTCGTGGTAGAGATAGAGGTATAAAATACGATGTGCATTGGAGTCCAAATGACCAATTAATTGAGCCTAACGGTTCTAAATTGACAAGTTACATTGGTACACTTGTAAGGAGAGAAATTCCAATAACTTGTGATGAGTGGAGAGATGATAAGCTGGATGATGCTAAAAACAAAATCTGGAGTGAGATACAGGTGCTTTAAATTATGTCTTTAAATTACGATTATGTACTTTAAATTATGTCTTTAAATTACTTATACTAACGCACTTTGTGTATGTTTTTTGTAGAGGTATTTCAACATTGATGACAGAAGAAAAGATTATTGTCTTGGATTGGCCGGCAAAATACTAAGAGGGTTTAGAACATATTTAAACAGAAAATATCTTAGAGATGCCGAAAAAAAATTGTTGATGCAGAGCGTCCAGCAGAATATGCAGATGTGATTTCAGTTAAAGAATGGGATGTTTTTAAAGCCAAACGGAAAACCCCAAAATTTCAGAGTGTAAGTGAAGTAATTCGTCAAAGAGCATCATCTCGCGCATATCCATACAAAAAAGGGCGTTTGGGATATGCACGATTAGAACAAAAAATAGTAAGTATTTACAAATTGCAATGATATACTTGTTCATCAAGAGTTATAACTGAGCTTGTTTTTTGTGTTAATGTGTAGTTAAAAGAGGAGAGTAGTTCTGAAACATCTCTTCAAGAGCATGTTTTGTGGAAGGCTGCCAGTGTGGGTAAGGATGGAGTTCTTAAAGAAGATGTACAACAAATTTTTGAAAAATGCGTAAGTATAACATTAATTCTAATTAAATCAAAATTTTATTAACATATAGTATTCATGGTTTTCCAATATTCATATGAATTTCAGGAGAGTCTGTCTCAGTCTACATCTCCACCAGATGATTGCAGGAGCATACTTAGTCGAGCATTAGATGTTCGTAAGTATTCTGGTCGGGTGAGGGGTAAAGGACATGGGGTTACTCCAAGCTCCTTGAAAAAGAACAACCCAAAGACAAAATCTGCTAGCAATAAAGAACTGCAGGCAAGGTTGGATGCATTAGAAGTTGAAGTTCTTGAATTGAGGATGGAAAAAGCAAGACAGTACCAATTAGAAAGGGAGCCTTCGGGTGTTAAAGAAACTAGTGACATAGCTAGTGTCAATTGTGCAGCTCAACCGAGTATTCCCGAGGTACTTACATATATTATTATGAAATTAAATTAGTCTAATTTATTTAACTGACATATATATACATTAACGATGTCATATTTATTATTGATTTTAGGGCATTTCACCTTGTCAACTCTTTTTAGAGACACCAACTTATCGCATGGTTGGCAAGGGAAAAGTCCATAACACTCTGGGATAAGTACTTCATCATAAACCGCTCCCTTCTGGATATTTGAAAGTGTCAATTGATATTGATTTAGAGGAGGGTGCGTTATTACCAATACCAAATGAAGTTTTGGATGAAACATTGGTGGGAGAGGCAATATGAGCGTTTGTTGCATGGCCGTCAAGACTCGTTCGCATAGATGATGAGGTATAATTAAAACCGTTATGAACCTTTTAGTACTCAAATTTTTTACGTTCGTTTTACTTACATTTTTTTTGCATGGTAATGTTAGACTCCTACAAAACCCAAACCAAAAGATAAAGGGATTACGCGGCCAAAAGAGTCAGTGACAGCAAAAAAACAGGTACAACACAATTATATGATATTTATGCTTAGATAATGTTAATTTGTCGTCCTATACTTGACCACTCTAATTTTATGATATTTAGATTATTCCTACTAAAGAGATTGAAGCTGTAAGTAGGGGTAAGGAGCCTGTAATTAGCAACATTCCCACAGAAACAAAGAGTGTTGCTAAGAGGACAGGGGCTAGAAAGAAAACTACTTCACAATATAGGTCGTGCCTTCAGACATTTATAAGCTTCACAACTATTTCGCAAGGTGGTACTTCTCTTATACCCCTGGATGAAGGTATTTATGGTTCTGAAGTCATGACAGCAATTGGTAAGGAGGATTTGGAAGAAGTTTTTGGACACTTGACATTAGGCATGGCTGTTATCAATACATACATCAGGTATACTCCAATCAACTTTGTTTAATTAATTGCAGAATTTATTTACTCATTTCAATGAATAATTAATGTTAATGATGTTTTTATTTAAGGTTTCTGTATGACAAGTTGATTCGCCCGCGTGGATTGGAGTCCAGATTCGCTTTCATAAATCCCAACATTGTCCACACAGGGTCAATCATCTCAAAACCAGATGAAGTAATAGCATTTGTGCTCAATTTATTTATGGCCAACAAAGATACAGAAAAATTGTTCTTTTTACCATATAATACTGGCCCCAAGTAAGATTTTTCATTCTAAATTTCCTCTATTATAATTTTTCGTTTTTCAACGTTGTGCAGAAAATTTCCATCTAACCTTTGTTTAATATTCCAGTGGACACTGGTTATTGGTTGCAATTAATCGTGTGAGAGAAATTATATATTATCTAGATTCATTGGGCAATGATTGGACAACATACCCAGATATGAAGAAGACGATTGACACTAAGTGAGATTGTTCCAAAATATTATTGTGTATATTTAATTATTTATGTGCGATAGTTCTAAATATTTGTTATTATTTTACTATAGCATTCTATAAATTTTTCGAGCACAAAGAGATATTCAAGTACCAAGGAGTAGAGTCAACAATATTTCTTGGATAAAAGTGGAGGTATAGATTTTCACAATTTTGATTATATAGCGATGATACTTGATAAAACAAGTTAAGGTGTATATCTTGATGTATATCCGTATTTTCTTTTCATGTGTAGTGTCCTCGTCAGCGCAATGGTGTAGATTGCGGTTATTTTATGTTGAGGTTTATGAAAGAAACTATTCTTTTGGACCGATTAGAGATTCCATCCACGGTATGAATTTCTAACTTAGGAATTATTTTCATATTTCTCATAAAATGACTTAGTATTTTAATTAAATCATACTATGTTATATTATTATGTAGTACTTTGATGAATTCAAGTGTGCTTCATACTCAAAAGATCAATTAGATGAACTTATGGAGGATTGGTGCCAATTTGTTATGGAGTTGAGAGTTTTATTATAAGGTATAACTTTGAGTTTTGAGAATATAATATATGACGTTATAGTTGTGTTACAATATTATTGTTTTTGTTGTTGTTATTTGGTAACTTGTATGAATTTTGATTTTTTGATTTTGTTTTAGGTTATATAGGTGCAGCTCGATGTAGAAGATAAAGTTATTTTATAATTCATTATTGATTTTGTTTCATTGTTGTATATACTAATGTTGTTGTTGTGTATATTGTGCAAAAAGGATTGAAGAGATGAATATTGATGTTGTTATAATATTGTTTCATTGTGGTATATATTAATGTTGTTGTTGTATATATTGTGCAAAAAGGATTGAAGAGATGAATATTGATGTTGTTATAATATTGTTTCATTGTGGTATATTGATGTTGTTGTTGTTTAAAATGTTATAATGAAGATATAAATTCTGGTGCAAAAATGGTGAGATTAAATTTGATAGGCAGCGTTTTGTTTTAAATGAAAAAAAAATTATATTTAAAAAAATAATAGGGAAAAACGCTGCTAAAGGGGGGGAATAGATAGCGCTTTTAATGAGAAGCGCTGTCTAAAGTGTTAGAAAAAAATTATATTAAAAAAATAATAAGGAAAAGCGCTGCTAAAGGGGGGGGGGGGGGGGGGGGGGGAATAGACAACGCTTTTAATGAAAGCGCTGTCTAAAGTGATTGAAAAAAAAATATTAAAAAAAAAAGGAAAAACGCTGCTAAAGGGGGGGGGGGGAGGATAGACAGTGCTTTTCATGAAAGCGCTGTCTAAAGTGATTGGAAAAAAAAATATTAAAAAAATAATAAGGAAAAGCGCTGCTAAAGGGGGGGGGGGGATAGACAACGCTTTTCATGAAAGCGCTGTCTAAAGTGATTGAAAAAAAATATATATTAAAAAATAATAAGGAAAAGCGCTGCTAAAGGAGGGGAATAAACAACGCTTTTACCAAGAACTGTCTAAAGTTCCACATTAAAAGTGCTGTCTAAAGTGTAAGCGCTGCTAAAGGGGTTCCTAAGGGGGGGTACCTATAGCAGCGCTTTTGAAATTACATAAGCGCTGTCTATACCTTTAGCAGCGGAGGTTTTAGCAACGCTTTTAAGCGTTGTTAAAGGCCTAAAAAAGCGATGTCTAATCCCTTGTTTGGCATGGTGACACTTGACAAAATAAAGAAACGATAACTAACATCAACTATAAATAAAGGTGAAAAAACCACTGATGAATATATATTGGAAAATTATAATTTTTATATATTAAAATATTTTTAAATTTTTTAAGTATATATTTGTATTGCTTTATAACATATGTTTTTTGTTTAATTGAGGAAGATTTAATCTTGTATTATTTGTACATTTATGTAATTTCTCTAAAAAGAAAAATACTAGTATATGATGTCTTCTCCCCCACTAATCAAATTTTATGGATTTGTCCTTGGGTAGTCGCCATACCTTAGGTCGTTTTTCAGTCTTATAATTGCTAAGCACTTGTACCAGGGTTGGTGAGAGACAATCAAATATGAATGCTTCACTTGTCTAATTATCTTTTAATAGTGATTCATCGGATTAAACTTTGGTTACTATGTTTGTTTTTCCTTTGTTTACCCTTCTTTATCATTTTGATCCCTATGTAATCTGCAAAATATATCATAGTTATATTCATCAATGTGAATAGGTTGGTATCCATGGATATCAATGATAATCCTATGTTGACAAACTAGAACCTACCTTCCTTGATCGCTTTTTGAATAGCTCTCTGAAAACAACATAATAAGTCTTTGTGTTTTTATACTTTGTGTTGTTATAGGAATCCTTCCATTTATAATACCTTATATTTTTTATTTCTCCCAGACCATCTAGTAGATAAATTGTATCATCCTTAAGCAAATTATCAAATATCTTATCCATATTTATAATTTAAAAGATGTGTTATATTATGTATTTTAATGAATAAGTGTCTTTCTCCTTTTAAATAACTCTACAATGCAAGATATCAACTGCTAGTATATTTGCCATGACATTAGGGGTGTGTCTGTTTCAAGTTAAGAAATGTTTTTCCTTAGAATCCTATTCTCAGGATTATTATTTCTAGGAATAATATTCCTATGAAAGTGTTTGTCCAAAAATTATATATCCTAAGAATTTTTATAAATTTAATTTAATTTAAAATATATAAAAATAAAAAATAAAAATAAAAATGAGTATTAGTGGGAAGTTATGGTTAGTTGATCATTATTCTCATGGAAATGTTGGATTCTCACCTTCAAAACATGAAAATAAATTTGAGATATTTCATGTGTAACAACATTCCCGGGAATAAAAGATATCCGTGAATAATTTTTTTAAACTTGAAACAAACATAGGATTGTTTCGTTTCCAATGTCACATTCTCAAGGATATATTTCCAATCCTTGAAACAAACACACCCTAGTTGAAATATCTATTATAAATACTATATGTGGGTCTCTACTAGGATAACACATATTTTCTCTTAAATAAATTTCTTAATGTGTTGTTGTGAAAGCTAGTTTATTCATATCGTGACGTGGGGGTGCATGTTGTTGATGTTTATGGACACATATCCATCGTTAAGAAATTGGGTCGAACACTTGTCAACCTTATTTGTGAACTTCTCGATGAAGTCAACTATCAATTTTTATACCTATTATTTTAAATTCATTAAATTGGTTGTCATTACCTTAGGCCGAGGCCAATATAATTTGTCATAGAAAAACCTTTTCATGTCTACCTAGGTTTGAATTGAGTCTGATGAGAGAGAAGAATACCATAAAATGTTAACCTTATCAACAATAAAGGAAATATATATAATTTATAGATTCCATTATGGTTTTCATCACCACATTATATAGTGAATCTCCTAATGTGATACACGATGGACTTTCCTTCTTTCCTGAAAAAAGTTTCAAAGTCAAGAGTCTTCTAACCTATACACATGTATATCCATGGTTTTTAGTTTGATCCCAAAATACATCTTGATTGTATGAGCTATGTGTCTGGACCCAATAATTATTGGTCAAGATATTTGGCATTGATAGTAGTTGTCTGACACTATAAATCATTTAGGGGATTTAGGAAACCCTATTGAAGTTGGCACTAAGGTGAGAGTTTCCTCATGGCTAATCTTAATTTATTTTTGCACAGGGAGTGCAGAAACATTATCTTTTAACACTCACTTTTTATTTGGTTAAACACATGTGAGTCCCTTATTTTGGAAATGGGTCCCACATAAAGTGATAGGAATCACATGTGTTTTACCCAACAAAAAGTGAGTGTTAGAGAGTGTTGAAAAGATAGTGTTTATAGCATTCTTCTTTCCACATTGTTTCTTGCATGAGTTCTAAATACCATTTACATATTACTCCCTCCGTCTCATATTATAAGCAAAAGTTGAAGGTGTGAAAAACACAAGAAAGGGGGGGGGGGGGGGGTTGAATTGGGTTTTAAATCAAAAAAAATTCTTAAAAAATAATCTCCTTTAAATAAAATATGTTTTCCCCACTCTTGATAATAACAATAATTAAGAACAGGAAGTAAAGAACAAAGTATGTTTATATTAGTTCACTTGAAAACCATCAAGTTAGTCTAGTTCATTCGTCAAGGTGATTTCTCCTTATCAAACAAGGAATTAATCCAATAATCAAACTGATTATTACAATGTACAAGCTACCCGCAAGTGACTAACAACAACCTCTAAGACACACAAGTCCTAGACTTCTTAAGGATACTGACATAACTGGTCCCTTAAGGAAAATTTGTTTGAATCAAATTGTGTTTACAAAAGATGTGATTCTTAAAAAGCTAATATGTAAACAATGATTCACAACTATACAGGCTAAGGAGAAATGAAAAGCGTATGAAAAGTCTTTCGAGAGTATGAATCCATGAATTAGCAGCATTTTATTTTAGTCTTCAAGCCCTTTATATAGCCAATAAAATGATATACCTGTTGAGGGGTACTCTTGGGATTTTCACAATCTTTGGTGGCTTAAATCACATGGGGGAAAGGATCGTGCGACACGTCCGTCCTTAATGGTAGTGGAATGAAACTTTTTGATTGTACCATGTACTATTGTACCATGTTAGCGTTGTCTTCTTTCCTTCTGTACTTCAGAGGATTCTATGAGCACGAGCTTAGAAGAGAGAACATAACACTAAGGTCATCAGAACTTCAAGTCTTCAGATTCTTCAGAACTACGTCTTCATAGTCTTCAGCACTTAGGCTTGAGAATCTTTTCTAGAACCTTGGGTCTTCAGAAATTTAATTCATCAGAGTCTTTAGAACTGCATCTTCAGAGTCTTTAGCACTTGGTCTTTGAGAACCCATTTTCTTCATAAACATGAGTCTTCAGCATCTGGACTTCAGTAGAAACTTCTGTCTTCAGATCTTCTGACTAGTTTCTTTAGAACACGTTGTCTTCAGAAACATTTGTCTTTAGCATCTAGGCTTTAGTAGAACTTCTGTCTTCAGATCTTCTAACTGATTTCTTTAGACTTCATATCAGATCCTACACTTTAGAGTCTTTTGGAGTGTCTTGCTACTGTTCATCAGGACTTGTCTAACTCAGAAGCAGAACTTGTCTCTTCTAATGTCTTGGCCACACCATTCATCAGAAGCAGAGCTTGTTTGTTAAATACTCAAAATAACAAACATTAGATTTCCAAAATTGTTCATACAAACATACTCATTTGTTATCATCAAAACTCAGAGATTAAGTTGCTAAACCAAATTTTGTTCTAACAATCTATTCCTTTTTGATGATGACAAAACTATGTTTTTTGATGACACAATTTTGTACATAATAAAAAGAAGTAAAAAATAATAAGGTTAAGAAACACTTATCCTTGTTATTAAAACTCCCCATGAGTCAAAAACTTGATGAAGATCAAATATCCTGATTTTGAACCATTTTAGTAGAACTCCCCTGGTTCCAATAGATCAGATATTGAGATCTTGAGATACTTGATACCAATCATGCCAATTGAGATCTTGAACCTCTAGCATCACAAAGACAGATTCCAGATTCTCAATTCAGAGCCTGCTTATGAATAGTCTGTTATGAACTTAAGAACTTCTCATAGTCTGAATCCAAAAGTTAGACAAAATCTTTGTTTAACAATTTCAGATCTTGACTTTAATTAGAGTTCACAATATCTGAAAAAGAAAAAAAAATCTAACAAACAAAAGTTTAACTGGGTTAGAAAGTAAGCAGCTCTTTTCAGAGACGTTTTCTAGAATTTGATTATCAAAATCAAAATATTACTTTCAGTTATTTACTCCCCCATTTTGTCATAATCAAAAAGGTAAAATAACAAGTAAAATAAGAAGTGATAAACCAAAATAAACTTCATTAAGAATTAGAAGGGTCATAATACAGAAAAGAAAACATAAGAAGCAAAACATAAGAAGCAAGAGTTCTAAGGTTCAAAAGCAAAAGGTAAAATAAAACCCTAAGAGCCTAGGATCTAGATGCAGGAGGTGCTGGAGCAGATATCCTGTCAGGAATTAGCTTCAACATACTCTAAACATTCTTGTTGACGACCGTATGTTGAGTGATGCTCTCTCTTAAAATTTGGTTTTCTTCTCTAATTTCACCAATTTCCGTTTCTAGACGTGTAACGCAAAATCAGAAGAAGATACCACTACAACATCTTGTCTTGCTTTATGAGCTTCATCTTCATCTTTTGCTAATCTGGCATCTTCATCTTTTTTTGGCTTCTTCTGCCTCTTGAGCTTTAAGCCTGGCTTTCTCTGCCTCTTTTATATCTCTAGATTTTTCTCCTCTTTGTTTTGTAGAAAGAAGTTCAAGCAGTCTGACTCTTTCTCTTTCTTCTTCCCTTTTTCTCACCATCTGAACATCCCAAACTCTAGATGCTTCAGAAAAGGATTGCATTCGTTCAAACTTATAAGACATCCACTTTTGAAACAATTTCCATGAAACATCTATGTCATGAGGCTTAGTACTAGTACTCGCCTCTTCCCTTAGCTTTTCAACCTTTTTCTTAGCCTCGTTTCTAAACAAAATAATGCATTCATCCAAGGTTTAAGTGTTGAAGACGATGAAGGTTGTTGACGAAGGTGATGATCTTGATGAAGAGCGTTGATGAAGATGATGGACACATAGAACTTATTGAACGGTTTGAGAGAAAAAGAGGGTTTAGGGTTCTAAAGTATGGAAGTGAAGTGTGTGTTTTATAGTGTCTTATAAGTGAGAGAAAAATAAATAAAAAATAAACACATATAGACATAATTATTAGGAGCATTAAATGAAAGTAATAATTATGATTTTAATCAGTTCCAAGAAAAACACACACTGCTCATTGCATAGCCTAGGTAGAGTGTGATGATTAAGTATAACCAAGGGTTACACGCGTTAATCACTACATCTAATTAGGTGACATGTTTTGATATCCTCAGAATCTGGAGAACCAAAAGGTTTCCATCTAATCAAATACATTTCTGACTGAAACATCTTTTGATTACTAAGGTTCTGAAAAATGAAAATGCTTTTTGATTAAGTCAAAGTCTTATTTCTTCAGACTAAGAATAAAACACATTTGATTCTGATGAAATCTTATTCTGGACAAAAGTCCATTTTCAGATGCTTTAGAAAAAATAGAAATCTATGTTCAACTAAGGGTTTTGTAAAAATATCAGCCCATTGGTGGTCTGTATCTATGAATTTTAAAGATAAAATCCCTTTCTGAACATAGTCTATAATAAAATGATGTTTAATTTCTATGTGTTTATCCCTAGAGTGTAAAATTGGATTTTTACTTAAACAAATAGCAACAGTTTTATCACATAAGATATGAATGTTACTCTCATAAATCTGATAATCTTCCAGCTGATTCTTCATCCAAAGCATCTGAGTGTTGCACAGTGCTGTTGAAATGTACTCTGCTTCTACTATTGAAAGAGCAATTGTTGATTGCCTCTTGTTTGACCATGAGATCAGATTCTTGCCTATAAATTGATAATTTCCAAAAGTGCTCTTCCTTTCCAGTCTATCTCCAGCGTAATTTGCATCACATAAACCAGAAAGAGTGTACTCTGATGTTTTCTCATACATCAAGCCAAGGTTAGATGTTCCTTTCAGATACCTTAGAATTCTCTTAACAGCAGTTAAGTGAGATTCCCTAGGATCAGATTGGAATCTAGCACATAGATGAACACTGAATAAAATATCAGGTCTAGAAGCAGTTAGATACAGAAGAGAACCTATCTTCTGAATTCCATCATGTTGAATTTCATCAGAAGTTCTTTGGTATACTTACTCTGAGGAATGTAAGTGGCTTCTGGTTTTTGATCAAATTTAATTCCCAAAAAGAACTTTAGTTTTCCCATCATACTCATTTCAAACTAAGCCTGTAATAACTTGGAAAAATCCTCGCAAAGAGAGGGATTAGCAGAACCATAAATAATATCACCAACATGAATTTGAACTATAAGAATATTATTTTTGAAGGTTTTGTAGAAGAGTGTAGTGTCAACTTTCCCTCTGGTAAATTTATTTTCTAAAAGAAAATGACTCAATCTGTCATACCAAGCTTTAGGAGCTTGCTTTAGACCATAAATATATTTCTTTAGTTTAAAAACAAAATATGATTTCTCAGAGTTTTTAAATCTAGGAGGTTGTTTGACGCACACTTCTTCTGAAATATAACCATTCAAAAATGCACTCTTAACATCCATCTGGTAAAGAATGATGTTATGATTTATAGAAAAAGAAACTAATAAACATATAGCCTCTAACCTGGCGATTGGTGCAAAGGTTTTTGTATAGTCTATCCCTTCTTGTTGACTATAAACTTGTGCAACTAGTCGTGCTTTGTTTATGACAACTTCACATTTCTCATTGAGATTATTTCAGAATACCCATCTGGTTCGGATGACATGAACACCATTAGGTTTCTGGACAAGATCCCAAACATCGTTCTTTAAGAACTAGTTTAGTTCTTTTTCCATATCCAGAATCTAGTCTTTATCTAGAAGAGCTTCCTTAATAGACGTTGGCTCTATTAAAGATACTAAACCCATAGTCACTTCATCAGAGGGTTTAAGCGTTGATCTTGTTTTGTCTGGAGTATCTTTGTTTCCCAGGATTAGATCTTCAGGATGAGATGATAAGATTCTTATTTTCCTTTGTTATGGTTGATCAGAAGGGACATCAACAATATCAGAAGTAGGAGCTTTTGATTCTTTATCTTCTTGTATCTCTCCTTGGGTTTTGCAAACATTATCTTCACATCTACAAGCTTTTCAACCAGCTTTGACTTTTCACAATCAAGCTTATCATCGAATCTGACATGGATTAATTCCTCCATGATTCGTGATTTTGTGTTATAAACTCTGAAACCTTTTAATCATTCAGAATATCCTAACTACAAACACTTTTGCGCTTTGGAATCAAACATGCCCATATTCTCTTTAGTATTCAACATAAAACATACACATCCGAAGGGATGGAAATAAGAAATGTTGAGCTTTCTATTCTTCCAAATTCATAAGGAGTCATACTCAAAATAGATCTTATAGAGATTCTATTTTGAATGTAACAGGCTGTGTTCACTGCTTCTGCCCAGAAGTGTTTAGCCATTTGATTTTTTTGGATCATGGTGCGAGCCATTTCTTGTAATGTCCTGTTTTCCTCTCTACAATCCCATTTTGTTGTGGAGTTCTAGGGAAGAAGAAATCATGGATTATGCCATTAGAAACAAATTTTTTTTTAAAATATTTGTTTTCAAATTCACCACCATGATCGCTTTTAACTCTGACTATTTTGCAATTCTTTTCATTTTGCACTTGGGAGAATAAAGAAGCAAACACAGAATGTGACTCATCCTTCTGTTTCAATAATTTTACCCATGTCCATATCATGTAATCATCAATGATGACAATAACATATTTCTTTCCATTGACTGAAGTAGTTTTCACTGGTCCAAATAAGTCAATGTGGAGAAGTTTTAATGGCCTATAGGTAGAAACAATCTTTTTAGCTTTAAAATAGGTTTTTGAAAATTTTCTTTTCTGACATGTTTCATAAAGAGCATCTGAAGTATACTTCAGATTAGGAAAGCCTCTGACTAATCTAACCTTATTTAGTTGAGATATTTTTCTCAAGCTAACATGGCCCAGACGTCTATGCTAGCTGCTCTTCTTGAACAGTCAGAAGACATTTTACATTATGATTTTTCAAATCCGATAATCTAATTTTGTAAAATTGTTCTTCCTCCTACCATTGAACAAAACTGAGCCATCTTTCTGACTAACAGCTTTACACGATGTTTGATTGAAAATGGTGCCATAACCATTGTCACTAAGTAAGCTAATTGACAAGAGGTTATGTATCAGAACCTCGACTAACAGAAAAATTTTAATAGAAGGAAGTTAACCATTACCAATAGTTCCAAAGCCAATGATCTTTCCCTTCTGGTTGCCTCTGAAACCAACAATGCCTCTAGACTTAAGTTCCAAATCTTAGAACATATGTCTTTCGCCCGTCATGTGTCGCGAGCATCCATTGTCTAGGTACCATGATTGGTGTTTCACTGGCACTATCAAGGACATATGCAATATAAATTATCTGATCCTTATGTACCCATTTTTTAGGTCCTTTCTTGTAAGAAGTTCCAGAGGTTCTGACACCTTTGAACTTTTGTGCAATGGGATAATCATGTGAAGTTTGTGCATGATACTTAGGATTAGAAGTTTCCTTTTATGTCTGTGATTGTGGTTTAATCAAACCAGAACATTCTTGTTCATAACATTTATCTTCCGTGCCAGCAAGCACGAAATGTTCAAAGAGAGGTTTTGGTTTAATAGTCAGAGTCTCATTAGTTTTCTTTGATAGTCCTGAGTATCCCAAGCCTCTGCTTCCATTTCTACTAACACCTTAGATTATTGAAGCCATTTTTCTTCTATTTATGCTCTTAGCTAGGAAATGTTGAAATTCTTTATCATATCTGATTACTTCATCAATAACAGATATGCTAGAGATTATCTCTTCTTGCAACCTAGAAAATTTACTTTTGAGAGCTAGATTTGATTTTTCTAAAACAAATAATTTTTCATTTAAATCAGAAATGTTTTACTCATCATTAGTAGAGTTTTCATAAGTAACTACAAACTTCTTTTTCAGAGTTTTTTATTTACTTAGAAGATTTTGATATTTTCTCACTATTTCAGAAAAAACAAGATTCAAGTTGAAAACGAGAGAGAAAAGCAATTACGTTAGCTTCATCTTCAAAGTCCAACTCATCATCTGTTGTCAGCTCACATTCTGAGACAACTTCATCAGTGTTTGTACTGTCCATGACTGCCACATTTACATGCTCTTCATCAGAATCTTCATTTTCTGATTCTGAATCATCCATGTTGCCATGATACCTTTCTTTGCTTTGTAAGCCTTCTTAGGCTTCTTGTCTTTCTTGAGCTTTGGCCATTCATTTTTGTAATGTTCAGGCTCGTTGCACTCACAACAAGTAACTTTTTTTCCAGACGCCTTCTTTTGACCGAATGTAGATTCTGATCTACCATTAGTTCTTCTTGGTCCTTTGAACTTGCTCCATCTATGTTTCCATATCTGACTTATCCTTCTGGAAATCAGATACAGTTCATCTTTATCTGAGTCTTCATCATATCCTTCTGATTCTTCTTTAGCTTGAAAAGCCTTTGTCTTTCCAGACTTAGACTTTAAAGCCACATATTTAACTTTCTTCTGAGGTTCATATTCCTCAAGCTTTATCTCATGACTTCTTAAAGAACTAATTATTTCCTCAAGACTCGTGTTATTCAGATCCCTTAACAACTTCAAAGCAGTTACCCTCAGTCTCCATCTCTTAGGCAGACTTCTGATAATTTTCTTTACATGATCTGAAGTAGAATAACCTTTACTCAGAATCTTAAGTCCTGCAACAAGTGTATGGAATCTTTAAAACATTTTTCCCACATATTCATCATCTTCCATTTTGAAAGCCTTATATTTCTGGTTAAGGCAAGAGCATTTGTCTTATTTACTTGAGCATTGCCTTCGCGTGTCATCTGAAGAGAATCAAAAATGCCTTTTGCAGTTTTATGCCAGTGATCTTTTCATATTCATTATAGGAAATATCACTAAGCATAATGGTTCTCGCTTTGTAAGGATTCTTGTAAACTTTCTTCTGAGCATCTGTCATTACACTTCTTGCAATCTTCTGACCCTTATCATCTACTGGGTGAGTGTAGCCATCAACTACCAAATCCCATAGATCCAAGTCATATCCCAGAAAATAAATTTCAATTTTGTCCTTCCAATAGTCAAACTTTTCTCCATCAAATATAGGAGGTTTAGCAATATACTGATTTTTATCGTTATCCCTATTATCACCAGTTATAGTAGCATTATTACCTTTATCGGCCATTTTTTCACACAATCTGGATCGATACCGAACACTTTTAGGTGCTTGATAAAAATTCAAACTTTTTATCAACTCCTTAGAACACGAGCTCTGATGCCAATTGAAGATGTGAAAAACACAAGAAAGGGGGGTTTGAAATCAAAAACTTTTCTTTAAAAATAATCCCCTTTAAATAAAATATGTTTCCCCACTCTTGATAATAACAATAATTAAGAACAGGAAGTAAAGAACAAGGTATATTTATACTAGTTCGCTTGAAAACTATCAATCTAGTCTAGTCCATCCGCCAAGATAATTTTGCCTTATCAAACAAGGACTTAATCTAATAATCAAACTGATTATTACAATGCACAAGTGATAAGTGAAAGTGTGTAGTTATTTTGTATATAATTTTTTTGCACTTATCGAACTCTTTGTTTGTAATTCGGTTGAATAACCCCACTTTTTGGTGTAAATATGTTTAGTTACGTGTAATTCATTTTTGTGTATACAGTGTATCGTTTGATTAAATTTTGTATATGCTTTGTAGTTATTTGAGAATTGTTGGAGCAAGAGGAATAGAGCTCCAAGATGCATTTTTGATCAATGAAGAATAAGGCAAAAGATTGGAGCCATAGGAAGTTATGCAGGAAAGCAACAAAAGTTTCTGGACTGCCATGGATCGCCCGGCAAAAGTTCCTATCGTCGGGAAAAATTTGTTGACCAAATTTCCTTGTTGCTTCTACCTATAGTCGTCGGGCGATGTGTATGTGTCGCCAATCGAGTAAGAAGATATTTTTGACCTGATGAGGGCGTGGTGCAGTCTGGGCCAAGTGTATAAGAGCTGTCGTTGGGCGATGCTTTTATGTCATCGGACGATGTGTGCGGAACATAAATTCTTTATATTTCATTTTGTGTCATTTTTGTTGAGGATGGTTTTGGGGGGTGAGTTTTTATTCTCCCAACTCCATTAACCTCACTTTTGTAGTAGATTAGCTTAGATAATGACACTAGGGCTTTGCTTATGGATGACTGGAAGTGAGTTTCTCATTGACCGGCTCTGACAAACCGAAAGATTTGTGGTTTATCTCTTCTCCTCTCTATGTATTTCACTTTTTTGGGTTTTGTATGTATTTTACTTTGAACTTATGTATATTTGTCGCCCACGGTGTTACATAAAACTTTATTTATTAGTCTTTGTTGATTGTTGTCTTAGATTTTTGCTCTGTGCTAAGGATTTGAGTTGTTATAGACATATACTGCTTCGACTTATCTAGGATGATTATTTGTTAGTTTCTGAACTCTAGAGATAGATTTAGAGTTGACATCTACTTGGGTATTAGAGCTTAATGCCTCTGTATGGTTGTGTTATGCTGAGAGATCGTCAATGTGATTACATAGTTGTCTTATGTGCTGTTGAAGAGGTAGAGATATAATTTACTTGGTGATACAGTCGGTCTCTCAATTTGGATTAGAAATGACTTAGGTTGTAAGTGATACATAGTGACATTGATGAGTGTTGTACCCCAAAATTTTCCCTCTCATATTTCTCAAAACATTGCAAGAAAAATCTCCAAGTTGCTCAAATTTGCTCAAGAGTTGGACAATCAAGCTATCTCCTAAGGCAGTCAACCCCAAATTAGGGTTTTGTGTTGCATCAAGATCCTTGAGTCCAAATGACCTCAAATTATCCCTAATGTCCTAATATGTTTTCAAGGTCATTCATGCCAAATTTCAAGCCTTGCAAAGGAAGTTTGCTCAGTCAATTGCTCAAAGGGTTCAAAAATCGACTGTGCTAGGGCAAAAGTCATCTGTGACCTATAAACAGTCAAACTTCAAGATGTTTTGTCAACATTCTAATTTTGAGGGATATTTCATCATTTGATCAAGGGTTGATCATAATTCATCAAGGATTGATCAAAATTCATCAAGACTCAAAAGTTGCTAAATTAGGGTTTTGCAGGAAAAGTCAACTCAACTTTGACCAAGCATAACTTTCTCATACTTTATGAGAAATGACCCATCCAAAGCTCATTTTGAAGAGGATGCAATTTCCTACAATCCATCTTCATACCCCAAAGCTCATTTTTATTCAATTTAAATCAAATAAAATCTCAAAACTTGATTACATGAGATCTTTTTCTATTTTCAGGACTTAATCATCATCATGGATAGTATCAAACTCGTATCAAGCATTCCATGTGAAAAAAGATTGGATTTTTGAAAAAATAGGCAAGCTTTCAATGGTGGATCAAATCAAATCCCATGGCATCAATGTGCAAGGATTCAATCCACAAATGTTAACCTAATGCATTGCATATTACATATACAAGTGAAAGCACACGAAAAAGAGGCGTGAGGCTGCAAGAATACTGAAAACAAAACTTGAAAAAAGGTGGAAAAAGTGTGAAACTAAAATCACACTTAGAGGCAAATTCAGAAGCTAAGAACGATCTCAATGGTTTCCTTGATAATCAATGAAGTAGAACCAACCCAAAGCCAGTCTCCATACACGCTCAAAAGCTCTGTAAGTGTCTCAAAAACCGCTTTTCGTTTGAATTCGTAGATCCTTATTCTTGCACATTTCTTACAAACTCTTTGCATATTTATAATTATCGTCAAATTTATAAGCATTATGCATTAGCCAATTGCGTTTTTCTGGCCTAGATGAAGAACCCCCATAGCTAGGGTTCTTCGTTCGTGTTTTAGGGTTTTCTTTTTCAGGGGAAATCAAGACTCAAGAAGGGTATAGGTTTACTCAGGATGCCCAGACGAACTCAACCATGTGCTTGGAATTGATTTTCATGGACTGGAATGGATTTTAGAGTGCACCTATGCATTTAGCTGCGGATCTAAATCCGCAGGTAAATTTACAGGGTTTAAAGGTCAGGGACGACAAACGTGTCTCCCTCTGAGTGGCCAATTCAAACACGCGTGCACTTTTTATTTTTTGCTGGCATATTGATCCATTTTTTCTTATTATTGTTATTTTCCATTATACTAAAAGGTAACACACAATGACCTAGTGGTGAACACATGCATCCAAATACCAACAGGACCTGGGTTCGAATCCCAGGTCCCCCATATTGCTTTGTTGTATTTTTCTTCAGGTAATCAGGTGCTGACCCAAGCGCGTAGCCTATAATACTCCCTCATGCAATCAATGGACAGATGGCCCCAGGCCAGATCTGATGACCCAGATGGAACGTCCACCATGGAATCAAGTCAAAGGCGCACATTGAACCTCTCAAAGTCAGCCAGGCCTGCGCCATTTGGGCCATCAAATTGCTGTTCAGACCTTCTAATTAGGCCCAAACCCCCCTAAGTCTTTCTATTTCATTTTTTTATTTTTATTTTATTTAATTGTTTATTTAATTATTTTCATGATTAATTAACCAATCAAACTTTTTCTTAATAAAATTAAAACCAAAAAATATTTTCTTTATTAATTTAAATTTTAGTATTTTCTTTTTATTAACAAATCAATTAATTAATTTAGTTTTAATTAGGAATAACTTTAATATATTTTTTGCAATAATTAAAATTAACTTAGACAATTAGGTTTTTATTAGCATTGATTAAATTTATTTTTATTTCTTTAAATACCAAAAACCCAAAAATATTTTTATCAATTAATTTATTTATTAATTTAATGATTAACTTAGTTTAATTTATTAAAAAATAACCCAAAAAATCTTTTCTTTAATAACAAAGGGTCAAAACCCTAGAAGTCGCATTCGATTTAATTTCCCGCACGCGTTCCATTTTATTCAATATTGTATATGTTTCCTGGAATGTAATAGTTTAATAGGACTTTAAATATTTTTATCGCTTTATTTATTTTCCGCATTTAATTTTCAAGGGTTGTTTTTGGCGATGTAAATATCCGACGCCTTGTAATAGTTAGTTAAATTTCCGCAACTTATAAACTATTAGATGTTTGATAATAGGGAATGCATGACAAGATTGAATGTTTAAACCTAAAATCAACATAGATCACCATTAACATGTACAAAGACAAAAAATAGCCGAAAATAACACACTCGCACATGCGCACTCTTAGGGTACACCCCACTTGGTTGCCTTTGTACGCGGTCATTGAGTATAGGAAGTTTTAGAGATTGCCCTCTTGTCTCAAAGGTCATAGTCGCCTCGAAACGATTGCCTCGGATATTGTTGCCTCAAAACAAATGATCTAAGACATTAGGGTTACCGCTAAGGCGTCCTAACATCGCTTTAGTGACCGTAAGTCCCTAAATTCGAATTAACCCTTAAACTCCAACGACGGTGCTACCTACTCACTAATAGTGGGATGACATTATCTAAAGGAAAATTGCATAGAACAATTCCTTTTTCGAGTAGGTAGATGGTTCTTAAGTACTTTCTCTTTCAAAAAACAAAATCTTTTTCACACTTACACTCCTTTTCAAAACAAAAACTTCTTCAACCCACAAACACAAAGAAAGCAGAATTTTGAAAACGATTGAGCAAGTACCTAAGAGCCCGTGGATAACCACGGATAGAAAGGGTGCTAACACCTTCCCTTTCTATAATATACCCCCCGAACCCGAGAAACATCTCGAAAAAGGAACTTTTCTGTGCTTTTTTCCTTTCCTTGTTGGATAAAATAAAAGTCGGTGGCGACTCTTGCTTACCGCGACATTTTGCAAAAACAAACGCAAAACGCAAACCAGCATTCCAAAGAAACAATCAGTTCTCTCCCACCGTATCACAGAACTGGCGACTCTGCTGGGGACGCTTAATAAGTGGGGTGTACCTTAGGATTAGATCATTACGTTTTCAATTGTTTGCTTTGTATGCTTTATATTTGTGGGCTTGAATCGGAGTTACTATAGATCCTAACCCAGATCTGGGGGATACCCTTTAGGTAAGTAGCAATAAACTGTGAGGGAACTGTACAGCGTAGACCGATACGGTTGAAGCAGTAGCTACGTTGGTGTGGCACTTTAGTATGTACCGATATCCCTTGTGGCGCAACGAGGAGAATATGGGTCTGCTAAGGAGTCATTAAGCACCAACTGACCTTAGAACCTTTAAATTGACCAACTTGGCCATAGAACAGTAGCAGTATGCTACACTCATTGAGACTAAACTCTCGCAATGATTCTGGCTGTAAGAAAAGGTTGCTAATTGGAATTATGACCGATCGGGGGTAGTCAATGATATTGAGATCCTCTAGAACCCGGTTACTATTTTTAGGACAGGTTTGAACCAACTGAACTAAAAGAGGGTAGTACCTAAGCTCCTTGCCAGCCTGAAATCTAAGGGCTCTCTGTGTGACTTGTGTGCCTTTACCATGTTTGCTATTTGTGGATACTTGTGGTGTGCTTTCTATCATGACATCATGACATCATAACATTGCATACATCTTGCAGTGGACTAACCTATTTCAAAGACATGAGGGATTCATCTTTGTTCTGTTTTGTAGGTCATGGCACCTATGCGTAGGAATACCATCCGGATCAACTTTGTCCAAGTTCCTACTATGCTTAAAGAGTTGGTTGCCAAGATTTCTGATACTACCTCCTTCATAAGAAGACATGGGCATCTTCTTAGTTTGGTCACCTCCAAATTGGACGAGCAGATGATGAGTTTTTTGGTCCAATTCTATGATCCACTGTACCATTGCTTTACTTTTCAGGACTACCAGCTGGTCCCCACCTTAGAAGAGTTCTCTGACCTGCTTGGTATCCCTATCCGGGAGCAGACCCCATTTACTGGTTGGGAGAAGATCCTTAGGCCAGAAGAGATTGCGTCAGCCCTTCATATGACAAAGGATGAGGTAATGGCTAATTGGGAGACTAGAAGTGGAGCAAAGGGCTTTCTGACTAAGTTCTTGGTTGGTAAGGCTAATTATTTCTGGGATAGTCTAGACTTCAAGGCATTCGAAGATATTCTGGCCCTTCTGATATATGGCTTGGTATTGTTTCCGAACTCTGACTCCTTTGTTGATGTGAATGCGGTGAAAATCTTCATCTCTCGTAATCCTGTACCCACTCTCTTGGGTGACATTCTTCATCAGCTTTATGCCCGTACCGCTCGAAAGCGGGGAACTTTGTTGTGCTGTGCTCCATTATTGGCGAGGTGGTTTATTTCGCACCTCCCCAAATCAATGCTGAAGAACAAAGAAGGCATGGGCTGGGCCTATAGGGTTATGTCTCTCTCTCATAATGACATCATATGGACTATCAAGGGTATGGACGAGGTGGCTATTATTGATCGTTGTGGGGAATACCCCAATGTTCCACTGATAGGAACCAATGGAGGAATTACTTACAATCCATGCTTGGCCTTACGTCAGTTTGGGCGAGCCAGAAGGGAAGGACCTCATGAGCAGCTAATGCCTAATATCATCTTTGATTTTCAAGGGGACAGTGACGAACAATGCCGCAGATTCATAAGGGCTTGGGATAGAGTTCACAGATCTGATCCACACGAGTTGGGTCCAAAGACTTCTCTTCCGATGGAGCCATATCTCAGATGGGTCCGTATCCGTGCCCAAAAGCTGGGTATGCCGTATGAAGCCGTCCGGCCTATCATTGTTGAAGTTGCTAATGAAGAAGGGGTTCTTCTGACCATCCTCCATCCTCATATGCCCACTGACATTGGGGCACTGAAAAGGTCTTGGATGCAGCTGAGAGAAGAGCGGGATGCTTACCGAGAAACGTTTAACGAACAAGAGCAGAAGATTCAGAAGTTGACAATACAATTGGAGAAAGAGTGGATCCTCAATGACTATGTCCGCACCGACAAGAAGCGACCATGGGAGCACTGATTGTCCTTTGATTATTTCCTTTCCAGTTTTTATTTACTTTTCAGTATTTCCTTTCTTGTAACGCCTTAAGGGCATCTGTTGAACAATTTGAATTTCAAGTTTATCTAATAAAAGTGTGTTTCATTTCTTGTTTACGAATTTGAATCTCTCGACGTCTTTGAAATCATATCATACGCATTTCATCCCATGCATTTCATAACAGGTACCCTTACAGGTCTCTTATCTTCTTCGCTGTTTATTTCAGCATCATGTCTTCTGAACCATCAACTGAACAAGCAATCAAGGCTCCGCAGGCTCAAAATGCCCAATTCCAAGAGTTGTTCATGAATCTAGCTAAGGGTCAACAAGATCTGAAGACCCTTATTCTGAAAGAGAAGAAGAAGAAGAGGACAGTCCTGTTTAACACAGGCCACAGGTTCGGAAATAGGCTACGAGATGAAGTTGATTTGACCACCTCATCTGGAGGGAAAGATAGTCAGGAAGAAAGGTGGGCTCCTAGCCCTGTGGTTTCAGAAAACAAGACGGGCTTTGACGAAGACCAGTATCCTCCGGCTGAGGATAGATACAAGCAACTGGAAGACCGGTTGAGTGCGATGGAAGTTCAGAAAGTGCCTGGTCTGGACTTTGGTGATCTGCGTCTATCATCTGGGGTGGTGATTCCTCACAAATTCAAAGCACCAGCTTTTTCTAAGTACGATGGAGTTTCTTGCCCGAAACTTCACCTCCGGTCGTATGTAAGGAAGATTCAGCCGTACACCGCTGATAAGAACCTATGGATCCACTTCTTTCAAGACAGTCTCTCAGGGACTCAGCTTGAGTGGTTTTACCAGTTAGAAGGAGCTAGTATTCGCAGTTGGGAAGATTTGGCTGCTGCTTTCTACAGGCAGTACCAATATAATGCCGACCTCGCTTCTACGCGTACCCAACTCCAGGGTATGTCTATGGGAACGGGCGAAGGTTTCAAAGATTATGCTCAGAAGTGGAGGGATCTCGCTGGAAGAGTGCAACCACCTTTGGCTGATAGGGAGCTAGTTGATATGTTTCTGGGGACCTTGTCTGGTCCATTTTTCAACCATCTAATTGGAAGCTCTTCGTCTGGGTTTATAGAGCTAGTTATGACCGGTGAAAGGATTGAGGCTGGTATTAAGTCTGGTAAGATACAAAAGGGTGCTTCGTCGAGCACCGATAAAAAGCCTTTTAAGAAGGAGTCCAGTGTTGTGTACAGTTCGAAAAGCCAGAATAGACCTGAACACCGCCAAGCTATTAATGCAGTTGTTATTTCAAGACCTGTTGGGGCTCCTCAGTGCAACAATCAACAAAAGGCCGAGAGACCTCGAAGGCAATTCACCCATCTCAACATGACTTTGTCTCAGATTCTGCCGCAGTTATTGCAAACCAATCTAGTAACTCCAAGGGAGGCTCCACAGAATCCCAACACTGCATCGCCTAAGTACAACCCTAATGCCCATTGTGCTTTTCACTCTGATAGCCCGGGACATGATACAAATGATTGTTGGGCTTTGAAGAACAAAGTACATGACTTAATTGATTCTAAGGAGATTGAGTTCGAGGTGCCCGAAAGACCTAATGTTGTGACTGCTCCTATGCCCAAGCATGGAGTGAATGCTGTATAGGAATACTCGTTTATGGTTTCTGTGAAAGATATTGCTACTCCCTTGATGACTATGAAGAAGAATCTTTTGTCAGCCGGTTTATTTCCGGGTTGTGACGAAGGTTGCCATATGTGTTCTGCCCTACCAACCGGTTGCCATCTTTTGAAATCGGGTGTCCAACGCCTGATGGATAGTAAAGAAGTTCTGTTTGAGAAGACTGTTGTTCCTTTAGTTCATACTGAAGAAGTTGCTATAATCACCATTTTCGATAATTCTTCCAAGGCTTCCTCGAGAAAGCCTGTTAGAATTACATCTGTTCTAAGAATCACACCATTGATTATCACTATTCCTGGGCCTATCCCCTACACATCTGATAAAGCTGTCCCTTGGCACTACGGGGCTGATGTTTATTATCACGGAGTTAAACAAGATTTGGATGTTGATACTGACGTCAGCAACATTGTTGGACCTACCAAAGTCACCCGCAGCAGAAGACTTTTCTCCCCTGATATCTCTCCACCAACTGCCTAGAAACCTGTTAATATTACACCTACTAGTGTACCTATTGCTATTCCTTTTCAAGTTCCAATTCTTACCCCTGTTGCCGAGTCGTCTGACACTCGGGGCAAAGGGACCACTGATGAGCCTGCCCAGACGGAGGCACCAAAGACAATTACTGTTGAAGCTTCTAGACAAGAGATGGAAGAGATTTTAAAGATCATCAAAAAGAGTGACTACAATGTAGTCGAGCAGTTGGGGCAAACCCCATCAAAAATCTCTATGTTGTCACTGTTGCTATGCTCAGAGGCCCATGCCAAGGCTCTGATTGCCTTCCTGAAGACTGTGCACGTACCTCAAGAAACATAAGCTGATCAGTTTAAAGATTGTGTGGCTAGTCTGACTGATGATAATGGGTTAGGTTTCTCTGACGCTGATTTGACTGTTAAGGGGAAGAATCACAATGATGCCGTGCATGTCTCCATTGAATGCAGTGGCACCACTCTTGCTCATGTATTGGTGGATACTGGTTCCTCATTGAACGTTTTGCCTAAGAAAGCTCTAGACCGGTTGGACTGTGAAGGGTTGGAGTTGAAACCAAGCAACATTGTCGTCAGGGCCTTTGATGGGTCTAAGAGGATGGTGCATGGAGAAGTGGATATTCCGATTAAGGTTGGTTCTCAGGTTTTTAACTCTACATTCTATGTGATGGACATTCGGCTATCTTATTCATGTTTGCTGGGTCGTCCATGGATCCAAAAAGCTGGGGCAGTAACGTCTACGCTCCACCAGAAGCTGAAGTACCCAGTGAAAGGGAAGATTGTGACAGTACAAGGAGAGGAAGAGTACATGGTGAGCCACCTCAACTCTTTCCGATATGTAGAGATGGATGGGGAATTCAATGAGACCACATTTTAGAATTTTGAAGAGGTTCCCCAGACGCTGGCATCAACTGAGACTGTTGTTGAAGATTCTCCTATGAAGATGGCTTCCTTTAAGGATGCCCGGGCTGTTGTCGAGAAAGGTGGGTGTGCAAATTGGGGACAACTCCCTGATTTTGCACAGAAGACTAACAAGTTTGGTTTGGGTTTCACTGCAGAAGCTCAAAAGGCTGTTCAGAATGCACGGATCGGAAGACCTCCCCTGTTCATCAGCAATTCAGGAGTGAATGCCATTGAAGACGATGTGGAAGAGTCTGAGTTCGACAGCTGGATCCATCCTACTACTGAGGGTGGACTAGGCAACTGGACAGCAAAGGACTTCATCCCAATTTCTTTTGGTACCCAGTAATGAGACTTTTTGTTTTGAATTTGTAACAGACAATGTTTTAAACTCTACGGCCCGGTGTCTTACCTGGGGCACCGTGGCTTCATTTGTGAGGGCTTTATGTGTGTCATCTACATATATCATTAATAAAAGCATTGGACGTTTCTAGCATTTCAAATTTTGCGCTCCTTGTTTTTCTTTTATTACATATTGCAAAACAGCTATTTTACACACACTCACAAATACAGGTCTACATCCACTCTGGATCTCACTGGTAACGACTCTGCTACTGCCAGTTATGACTTTGAAAATCCGATCAACTTAGCCGAAGACGAAGGTGAAGATGATTGCGAAGTGCCTGGTGAACTTGCAAGACTGTTACTTCAGGAAGAGAGGGTTATTCAGTCGCACGAAGAGCCGGTGGAATCATTAAATCTGGGTACGGAGATAGACAAGAAAGAGGTCAAGATCGGGGCAAATATGGAGCTTAGTGTCAAGCAACGGTTGATTCAGATGCTGCGTGACTATGTTGAGATCTTCGCCTGGTCTTATGAAGATATGCCTGGGTTGGATACCGATATTGTGGTTCACCGCCTGCCTACCAAGGAAGACTGTCCTCCAGTGAAACAGAAGGTCCACCGAATGCGCCCAGAGATGTCTGAGAAAATCAAGGCTGAAGTTATGAAACAGTTTGACGCCGGTGTTCTAGAAGTTACTTCTTACCCACAGTGGGTGGCCAACGTGGTTCCTGTACCGAAGAAGTATGGTAAGGTTCGAATGCGTGTTGACTATAGGGATCTGAACAGGGCGAGTCCCAAGGATGATTTTCCTCTACCTCATATCGATGTTCTGGTTAACAACACCGCTCAGCACAAGGTATTCTCCTTTATGGATGGTTTCTCCTGTTATAATCAGATTAAGATGGATCCCGAAGATATGGAGAAGACAACTTTTATTACTCAGTGGGGTACCTTTTGCTACAAGGTCATGCCTTTTGGATTGAAGAATGCTGGGGCAACGTATCAGCGTGCTATGGTTGGTTTGTTTCATGACATGATCCATCATGAGATTGAGGTATATGTCGACGACATGATTGCAAGGTCCCAGACCGACGAAGAACATCTTGACCACCTTCAGAAGCTATTTGACAGGTTGAAGTTGTACAAACTGAGGTTAAACCCGAACAAGTGCACCTTCGGGGTGAGGTCTGGTAAGCTGCTGGGTTTCGTTGTAAGCGATAAAGGTATTCAAGTGGATCCTACAAAGGTAAAGGCTATACAGGAAATGCCAGCTCCCCGAACAGAGAAAGAAGCCAGAGGCTTTATGGGACGACTAAACTACATTGCCCGATTCATCTCACACCTGACCGCTACTTGTGAACCAATCTTCAAGTTACTGAAGAAAGATCAAGTAGTACGTTGGAACGATAAATGCCAGGCCGCTTTCGAAAGGATCAAAGAGTATCTCCAAGAGCCACCTATTCTGATGCCTCCAGTTGAAGGGAGACCTTTGATCTTATACTTGACAGTACTCGACAATTCAATGGGGTGTGTGTTGGGTCAGCATGACGAGTCTGGCCGAAAAGAGCATGCTATTTATTACCTTAGCAAAAAGTTTACCGACTGTGAGACCCGATACTCACTGCTCGAGAAAACTTGCTGCGCTTTGGCATGGGCTGCTCGCCGGCTGAGACAATACATGTTGACTCACACTACTCTATTGATATCAAAGATGGATCCAATCAAGTATATCTTCGAAAAGCCTGCTTTGTCCGGAAGAATAGCGAGATGGCAGATGATATTGACTGAGTATGACATCCAATATAAGACTCAAAAAGCAATCAAGGGAAGTGTGTTAGCAGACCATTTGGCACATCAGGTAGTGGATGATTACCAGTCTATGAACTTTGAATCCCCGAACGAGAATATCATGATAGTAACAGACTGTGAGACACCTGGACCGGATGAAGGACCTGAGGAGGGATCCCGATGGTCTATGTACTTTTATGGAGCTTTGAATGCTTTGGGCAATGACATTGGCGCCGTGATCATATCTCCTAAAGGCTCTCATACTCCATTCACCGCCCGACTATGTTTCAACTGCACCAACAACATGGCGGAGTATGAAGTGTGCATTATGGGTCTTCGAGCAGCAATTGACCTAAGGATTAAGTTCTTGAGTGTTTTCAGAGATTTCGCTCTCGTGATCAGTCAGATCAAAGGCGAGTAGGATACGAAACACCCTAATCTTATTCCTTACAAGGAGTATGTATTGACGTTGCTCCCACATTTCGAGGAAGTAACCTTTGAACACTTCCCTAGAGAGGAGAATCAGTTGGCGGACGCGCTAGCTACGATGTCTTCTATGTTCAAAGTCAATTGGAACAATGAAGCTCCCCGAATTATCTTTGAAAGATTAGATGAACCTGCATATTGCTGTAATCTTGAGACTGAAGAGGTAGTGGATAAACCCTGGTTTCATGAGGTGAAGAGATACCTTGAGGCTCAAGAATACCCCGAGGGTGCATCTGTTAATGACAAGAAGTTTATGAGGAGGTTCACAGCAAAGTTCTTCATCAGTAACAATATCCTTTACAAGCGTAACCATGATTCAACCTTACTGCGATGTGTGGATAAGAACAAGGCAGAAAAGATCATGGCAGATTTACATGAAGGGACTTTCGGAACTCATTCCAGTGGACATACCATGGCAAAGAAAATCCTTTGGGCAGGATATTATTGGTCCACTATGGAAGCCGACTGTTATCAGCATTCTCGGACATGTCACAAGTGTCAGGTCTATGCTGATAAGGTGCACATACCTCCAGTTCCTCTGAACATCTTGACGGCACCTTGGCCTTTTGCAATGTGGGGAATTGATATGATCAGCGAGATCAGACCTACATCATCCAACGGGCATCGTTTCATCCTGGTAGCTATTGATTATTTTACAAAGTGGGTTGAAGCAGCTTCCTTTGCTACCGTAACCAAGACCGTCGTGGCACGGTTTATTCGGCATAATCTGATCTGTTGATACGGTGTACCAGAGAGGATCATTACGGACAATGGTACCAATCTCAACAACAAGATGATCACTGAGCTCTGCAAGCAATTCAAGATACAACATCACAACTCTTCTCCCTACCGGCCGAAGATGAATGGGGCTGTAGAAGCAGCTAATAAGAACATTAAGAAGATTGTGCAGAAGATGACAGTAACATATAAAGACTGGCACGAGATGTTACCATTTGCTCTTCATGGGTACCGTACCTCAGCACGGACGTCAACAAGGGCAACACCTTATTCCTTGGTATATGGTATGGATGCAGTCTTTCCCATCGAAGTTCAGATACCCTCTCTTCGAATCATGAAGGATGCAGGTTTGAGCGAAGATGACTGGATTCAGACTCGGCTTGATCAACTGAACTTAATCGACAAAAAGAGACTTATTGCGATTTGTCATGGTCAAACGTATCAAAAGAGGATGATCAAGGCATTTAACAAGAAAGTCAGACGACAAGAGTATTAAGTTGGGGACCTGGTAATCAAGCGCATTATCTTACCTCAAGGTGATCCCAGGGGAAAATGGACCCCTACTTATGAAGGGCCATTTGTGGTTAAGAACATTTTCCCAGGAGGAGCTATGATTCTAACCACTATGGATAGTGATGACCTTCCTCACCCCGTTAATGCAGACATAGTGAAAAGATACTACGCATAATCAAAGACCCGCTAGGTCGACTGGCCTAGGCAAAAATAAGGGCTTCCCGGCGAACCAAAGGGGTTCGGGCAAAAATAAGGGATGAAAATGAATGAAAATTTGTACACCCGATAAGTCGAAAACCTGAAAAGGAGGCTTGGGCAAAAAAGGGTATCCCGGTGGACTGAAAACCCGAAAGGGCAATCCAGGCAAAAATTAGGGATTAAAGCGTAACACTATGTCTCATTGGATCATCTCGCATCCAGACTTCGGTATCAACTATCAAGCTCGAACGACACTAATCAGTCTGATTCATCTTCAACCAAGCAGCAAAGTGATGAGATGCTCGAAGACATAAAGGCCATAGCAGAGTTGGAACCCAGTGGGATCATTCACATAGCTGTTTTGTTTAGTTTTTCACAAATTGTATAGACTCTATTTGTTCGGCGACGTTCTCTTACTAGGACGTCAGCCTCTTGTACAAAAACGCCTATTTACAGGCAAAACTTCAAAATCAATACAATTCCTTTTCAAAGAAATTTCAAACTGTTTTTCCTTTATCTGTTTTGTTTTGCAAAGAACGTCCAATGTTCATTTTTGATATATGCACTTGACATTAATTGCTTCTCTAAAATATTTACATGCGAAACAAAAGACGAATTACTGGTAATAGCAAAAACATGGGGCAATAAGAAGTGTCCAAGCTGTATAGTTGCTTTGTCCACCAGGTACAAGGTAAATTCAACTGAAGAACCTGGCTAAGAAACATCCACTCCCTGCAGAGTAAAACAACAATGATAGATCCTCCAGCTGAGACTTGCAACTGTGAATGAATTGATAATATTCTCCCCAAGCAGAGTTTATCTACCATCATCACTAAAAAGGCTTGATATCCCCGACAGTCTTAATATTTCCCAACGAAATATAAGAATTCTCCCCGGCAGGGTACAAGATATCCCCAGTGGAGTTAAAATTTTCCCAGCGCAGTCTGAAAAAGCTTCCCCAACGGAGTTGGGAGAATCATCCCCAGTAGACTCTGGAAGTTTATCCTTAGCGGAGTACAAAAATAAATCTCCCCAGCCGAGTTCAAAGGATCATTTCCAGCAGAACTCAAAGGATTATCCCCAAAAGTCTAAAAAGTTATTCCCAGTGAAGTCGCAACCGAAGATCATCCCCAGCGGAGTTCTTTCCTTTCACAAACAGGAATTCAATCCCCAATAGGATTCAATATCACCAGCAACGATAATTCATCCCGACGGAATTTATCAGTGGAATCTTCAGCAGAACATCTCTTCCCCACAGAGTAATCTCCTTATCAGTTTATTCCCCCAACAGAGTCATCCTCTCCTGCAGGTTTATTCTCTTCGTTCGACATCCCCAGCGGAAACGAAGAATCCAGCTCTTTTCTTCAGCAGCTATTCATGATTTATTTTCCCCAGCTAGAAACATTACATTTCCATACATCATGATACAGGCATATACGCATCATACCACACAATCTCATTTATTTTGAGAGCATCATTGCTTGATATATATCATGCATTTCATACATCATGACATTATATATGACTAACTCTTTACCTTTTCAGGGAAAGACGAATCAATAAACACCGTTGACTACTTATATGACCTGGTAGTCCCCTCAAAAATTACATCTATTAAGGGTTGTTTCAGCGGATTCCTCAGAAAGATGCTCTCACAAGACTTTCGTCTGGTTCAGTTAAATCGATTCTAAGATTTTTCTGATTCTTACCCAGTTAAATTTAATCCAAGACCTTCTCTGGTTTAGTCAGATCGACGCTAAGATCTCCCTGATTCTTATTCCAGTTAAAGATATTCCAAGGCTTTTGTCTGGTTCAGTTAAATCGATTCTAAGATTTTTCTGATTCTTATCCAGTCAAAGTTAATCCAAGACCTTCTCTGGTTCAGTCAGATCGATGCTAAGATCTCCCTGATTCTTATTCCAGTTGAAGATATTCCAAGACTTTCGTCTGGTTCAGTTAAATCAATTCTAAGATTTTTCTGATTCTTATCCAGTCAAAGTTAATCCAAGACCTTCTCTGGTTCAGTCAGATCGACGCTAAGATCTCCCTGATTCTTATTCCAGTTGAAGATATTCCAAGACTTTCGTCTGGTTCAGTTAAATTGATTCTAAGATTTTTCTGATTCTTATCCAGTCAAAGTTAATCCAAGACCTTCTCTGGTTCAGTCAGATCGACGCAAAGATCTCCCTGATTCTTATTCCAGTTGAAGATATCCCAAGACTTTCATCTGGTTAAGTTAAATCGATTCTAAGATTTTTCTGATTCTTATCCAGTCAAAGTTAATCCAAGACCTTCTCTGGTTCAGTCAGATCGACACTAAGATCTCCCTGATTCTTATTCCAGTTGAAGATATTCCAAAACTTTCATCCGGTTCAGTTAAATCGATGCTAAGATTTTTCTGATTCTTATCCAGTCAAAGTTAATCCAAGACCTTCTCTGGTTCAGTCAGATCGACGCTAAGATCTCCCTGATTCTTATTCCAGTCAAAGTTCAGACCTCCTATCAACAGTATCCAAATGGCATCTGTAATCCCATTCCCGACATCACCAATGCTGATACCACTTCGTGCGAGTGCAAATTTCTGGGCACTCTAGTGTTCAATCATCTTCCACCTTCGGATCACGAAAGGCACGAAAGCCAATCTATATCCTCAGGTTTAAGAAGATTGAACAGGGGCAGCTGTTGTACCCCAAAATTTGCCCTCTCATATTTCTCAAAACATTGCAAGAAAAATCTCCAAGTTGCTCAAGTTTGCTCAAGAGTTGGACAATCAAGCTATCTCCTAAGGTAGTCAACCCCAAATTAGGGTTTTGTGTTGCATCAAGATCCTTAAGTCCAAATGACCTAAAATGATCCCTAATGTCCTAATATGTTCTCAAGGTCATTCATGTCAAATTTCAATCCTTACAGAGGAAGTTTGCTCAGTCAATTGCTCAAAGGGTCCAAATATCGATTATGCTTGGGCAAAAGTCAACTGTGACCTATAAACAGTCAAACTTCAAGATTTTTTGTCAACATTCTCATTTTGAGGGATATTTCATCATTTGATCAAGGGTTGATCATAATTCATCAATGATTGCTCAAAATTCATCAAGACTCAAAAGTTGCTAAATTAGGGTTTTGCAGGAAAAGTCAAATCAACTTTGACCAAGCATAACTTTCTCATACTTTATGAGAAATGAACCATCCAAAGCTCATTTTGAAGAGGATGTAATTTCCTACAATCCATCTTCATACCCCAAAGCTCATTTTTAATCAATTTAAATCAAATAAAATCTCAAAACTTGATTACATGAGATCTTTTTCTATTTTCAGGACTTAATCATCATCATGGATAGTATCAAACTCGTATCAAGCATTCCATGTGCAAAAAGATTGGATTTTTGAAAAAATAGGCAAGCTTTCAATGGTGGATCAAATAAAATCCCATGGCATCAATGTGCAAGGATTCAATCCACAAATGTTAACCTAATGCATTGCATATTACATATACAAGTGAAAGCACACGAAAAAGAGGCGAGAGGCTGCAAGAATACTGAAAACAAAACTTGAAAAAAGGTGGAAAAAGTGTGAAACCAAAATCACACTTAGAGGCAAATTCAGAAGCCAAGAACAATCTCAATCGTTTCCTTGACAATCACTGAAGCAGAACCAACCCAAAGCCAGTCTCCATACACGCTCAAAAGCTCTGTAAGTGTCTCAAAAAACCGCTTTTCGTTTGAATTCGTAGATACTTATTCTTGCACCTTTCTTACAAACTCTTTGCATATTCATAATTATCGTCAAATTTATAAGCATTCTGCATTAGCCAATTGCGTTTTTCTGGCCTAGATGAAGAACCCCCATAGCTAGGGTTCTTCGTTCGTGTTTTAGGGTTTTCTTTTTCAGGGGAAATCAAGACTCAAGAAGGGTATAGGTTTACTCAAGATGCCCAGACGAACTCAACTATGTGCTTGGAATTGATTTTCATGGACTGGAATGGATTTTAGAGTGCACCTACGCATTTAGCTGTGGATCTAAATCTGCAGGTAAATTTATAGGGTTTGAAGGTCAGGGACGACAAACGTGTCTCCCTCTGAGTGGCCAATTCAAACACGCGCGCCCTTTTTATTTTTTGCTGGCATATTGATCCATTTTTTCTTATTATTGTTATTTTCCATTATACTAACAAGTAACACACAATGGACTAGTGGTGAACGCGTACATCCAAATACCAACAGGACCTGGGTTCGAATCCCAGGTCCCCCATATTGCTTTGTTATATTTTTCTTCAGGTAATCAGGTGCTGACCCAAGCGCGTAGCCTACAATACTCCCTCATTCAATCAATGGACAGATGGCCCCAGGCCAGATCTGATGACCCAGATGGAACGTCCACCATGGAATCAAGTCAAAGGCGTACATTGGATCTCTCAAAGTCAGCCAGGCCTGCGCCATTTGGGCCATCAAATTGCTGTTCAGACCTTCTAATTAGGCCCAAACCCCCCTAAGTCTTTCTATTTCACTTTTTTATTTTTATTTTATTTAATTGTTTGTTTAATTATTTTCATGATTAATAAACCAATCAAACTTTTTTTTAATAAAATTAAAACCAAAAAATATTTTCTTTATTAATTTAAATTTTAGTATTTTCTTTTTATTAACAATTCAATTAATTAATTTAGTTTTAATTAGGAATAACTTTAATATATTTTTTGCAATAATTAAAATTAACTTAGACAATTAGGTTTTTATTAGCATTGATTAAATTTATTTTTATTTCTTTAAATACCAAAAACCCAAAAATATTTTTATCAATTAATTTATTTATTAATTTAATGATTAACTTAGTTTAATTTATTCAAAAATAACCAAAAAAATCTTTTCTTTAATAACAAAGGGTCAAAACCCTAGAACTCGCATTCGATTTAATTTCCCGCACGCGTTCCATTTTATTCAATATTGTATCTGTTTCCTGGAATGTAATAGTTTAATAGGACTTTAAATATTTTTATCGCTTTATTTATTTTCCGCATTTAATTTTCAAGGGTTGTTTTTGGCGATGTAAATACCCGACGCCTTGTAATAGTTAGTTAAATTTCCGCAATTTAATTTCCGCAACTTATAAACTGTTAGATGCTTGATAATAGGGAATGCATGACAAGATTGAATGTTTAAACCTAAAATCAACATAGATCACCATTAACATGTACAAAGATAAAAATTAGCCGAAAACAACACACTCGCACATGCGCACTCTTAGGGTACACCCCAGTTGGTTGCCTTCGTACATGGTCATTGAGTATAGGAAGTTTTAGAGATTGCCCTCTTGTCTCAAAGATCATAGTCGCCTCGAAACGGTTGCCTCAGATATTGTTGCCTCAAAACAAATGATCTAAGACATTAGGGTTACCGCTAAGGCGTCCTAACATTGCTTTAGTGACCGTAAGTCCCTAAATTCGAATTGACCCTTAAACTCCAACGACGGTGCTACCTACTCACTAATAGTGGGATAGCATTATCTAAAGGAAAATTGCATAGAATGATTCCTTTTTCGAGTAGGTAGATGGTTCTTAAGTACTTGCTCTTTCAAAAAACAAAATCTTTTTCACACTTACACTCCTTTTCAAAACAAAAACTTCTTCAAACCCACAAACACAAAGAAAGTAGAATTTTGAAAATGATTGAGCAAGTACCTAAGAGCCCGTGGATAACCACAGATAGAAAGCATGCTAACACCTTCCTTTTCTATAATATACCCCCTGAACCCGAGAAACATCTCGAAAAAGGAACTTTTTTGTGCTTTTTTCCTTTCCTTGTTGGATAAAATAAAAGTCGATGGCGACTCTTGCTTACCGCGACATTTTGCGAAAACAAACGCAAAACGTAAACGAACATTCCAAAGAAACAGTCAGTTCTCTCCCACCGTATCACAATGAGTATTATTAGGTTGAATGTAATTGCTCGATAGATTTAAGTCTGTGATGAGTAGACTATATGCAAGCTTGATAAGTTCTTTCTTAGTTTTTTCTTTTGTTTACAATTATTTTCTGTTGATAACATTTTCTTTAAAACCCATTTATCCCCAAAATTATTAACGAGAGATTTGTCGAACGACAATTTAATAACCAACCTCTATGGACATGATACAATATAACCTCTATCACCCGGTCAAATTAATAACTTACTTTTTGCTTGTCGTTATACTGCCGTAAAAAAATGGCGTCGTTGCCGGAGATTGATTCTATTGTTTTTGCATTGTGATAATTCTTTTGTTTTTGAGTTTTGTAATTAATGTATATGTTGTATAGAAATTGTACATTAACTTGTATATGATATTTGTGCATATATGTGTTTTCACGTATTGTTGTGAATTGTCTCGTTTTTGTAACATTTTCTGCGTGATTGTTAGGATACTTTCTTTAGGTTTGTGCGGTGTGACAATACCATGGAATGACGAGAGGAGGTTACTATCTCGCACAATAAAGCCATCGATCTTATGACATAAAACAAGCATGTTTGTTTGTATTTGTTTATGTATGTGGTGGTTTGTGCTTTAACAAGTTGAAACAAGAGAATATTCTAAATTTCAAATCTTCACTTTTCAACTTGTTAATTCATTTTCACCCAGTTTTCATATTGTTATTTGTATTTGTTTTGTTATGTCAATTTGTGTTTTCCGAAAGCTTGTCGTGTTTAGCTTGAGGAGTTTTGTTCGTTGTATATATTGTAAATTTTGTACATTAAAATTTTGTAGGAGTAGTATTTTTATAATTCTTTTGTTGTTGTTTGGACTCAAGTTTTGGTCCGGTAACTTGTAGAATATTGAGGTGATTTGTCAAGTTTGATCATTTCGACTTACGAATGCATGGTAATGATTATGTTAAAGTTTTGTACACGTTCGATGTATGTGTTTATCGCTTTCTATACTTTAGCATATTCATGATACTTATACTTTTTACAATTTTTATGTCATTCATTCTTTTGTATACTTGTTCATTTATGAATCACTTTAGTTCCCACCCTTTTTGTGAGGTAGCTTTCCATTGTTCAAATATATTGGAGGCCACAATTCTTGTTTTGATTGTATGAAAGCTTGAACATGATCAAGGCATTTTTTGTTTCATTTTAAGCACAACTACCTAGCCAAATAGTCAATTCACCTCGTGAGTGTGTGATCATTAGTAACCCCTTTGAGCTTTTTGTCGATATCCATGTTGTATTTGCTAAATTCTTGTCTATGAGTGTTTAGTTTCTCTTTTGCATGAATGTTGATTCGTTGTTTTCTTGAACTCTCAACCATTGTTTTGGTTTGAATTTTTACCTTGCCTTAGAAAGTAGGGAGTATTCACTTTAATGTATGGTTGAATTCAAGTTGGGGAGAAAAATTATTGTGTATTTATAGGTTGATTGTCATGATGTTAAAAAAGAAAAAGAAAATAAAGAAAAAATATGAAAAAGAAAAGATGGAATAAGAAAGAAAAAAATTGAAAAAACTTTGAAAAAAAAGAAAAACAAAAAGAGTATGGAATAATGTTGTGTTAATAAGTGATGTGTGTTGGTGTGAAACTTGTGGTAAAGAAGAAGTTTGATTGAAATTCTATTGTTTGAAACTTTGTGGAAGTAATTACTCTCTTAGGTTTAGGCAAGTTTTTGTTTTGATTAGCTTTAGGACTTAATACTTGTTTGTTAACCAAGCCAATTACAACCTTGAAAAGCCCTTGATATTCTTGCTTTTATATTTTCAATGTAAGTTTTTGGATGAATGCATAATTTAGTCTAATGTTTGCAAGATTGTTGGATGAATGAAAATACCCCATTTTTGTGTGTGTTTTCATCTACTGATGATTGTGTTTTCTAGGTGTGATTCATTTGTGAACTAGTATTGTTTTAGAATGTTTAACATTATTTTATATTTAGCATTTGTTTCGTGTTTATGTTATAGTCGTAGTTTAGTGGTAAGTGTTTACTTTGTGTGTACTGTTTTTCATTTGAACCATTGCATTTGTTTTCCATTTTCCAAAACCTATTGATTCGTGATTCTTTGATTTATCATTCTTTGTTCTTTGGGTTATTTGATTTTGTTTGAGGACAAACAATGACTCAAGTTGGGGAGAGTTTTATAAGTGCAATAGTGTAGTTATTTTGTATATACTTTTTGTTGCACTTATCGAACTCTTCGTTTGTAATTCGGTTGAATAAACCCGCTTTTTGGTGTAAATATGTTTAGTTGCGTGTAATTCATTTTCGTGTATACAGTGTATCGTTTGATTAAATTTTGTATATGCTTTGTAGGTATTTGAGCATTGTTGGAGCAAGAGGAATAGAGCTCCAAGATGAATTTTTGATCAATGAAGAATAAGGCAAAAGATTAGAGCCAGAGGAAGTTATGCAGGAAAGCAACAGAAGTTGCTGGACTACCATGGATCGCCAGGAAAAAGTTCCTATCATCGGTGTGATACAGTGGCAGAACCGACTGTTTTTTGTTACTACTGGTTTTTGCATTTTTTCCTGCAAATGTACGGTAGGCAAGAGTTTCCACCGTCTTTTATTTTATCCAATCAAAGGAAAAGGGAAAAATAATAGAAAAAACCTTTTTCGAGATGTTTCTGAGTACGGGAGTAGATTATAGAAAGGGAAGGTGTTAGCACCCTTTCTATCCATGGTTTTCCATGGGCTCTTAGGTACTTGCTCATTTTGAAATTTCTTTTGTGTGTGTGTTTTGAAAAGTTTTTGTTTACTTCGTGGTAACCACTGTATCTATCCTCAAGACTGTAACAAAGTACTTTTGAAAATTTGTTTGAAAGTGTAAGTGTGAAAAAATTGGTTGTTTTGAGCAAGTACTTAAAAGTTTCTACCTACTCGAAAAAAGACTATTTTCTCATTTCCTTTAGATAGAGCTATCCTACTATTAGTGAGTAGGTAGCCCCATCGTTGGATGTTTGAGGGACAATCAAAAGGGACGATTATGGTCACTTAAGGCAACAAGGCAAGATCTCTTAGTAATTGTCCTAAAGTTCTAAGATCGCATTTTGTTTTACCGAGGCAACTTTCAAAAGGGACTTGCGATCTCTAAATTAGAGGACAGTCACTAAGAATTCTCACGTTCGATAATAGTTACCATATTTTTTTCGAGGCAACGGAAGTGGGGATAACCCTAGGAGTGAGCATGTGCAAGTGTTTATTTTTTAGTTTTTCGCATTTTGTTTTACCGAGGCAACTTTCGAAAGGGACTTGCGATCTCTGAATTAGAGGACAATCACTAATAATTCTCACGTTCGAGAATAGTGACCGTGTTTTTTTCGAGGAAACCTAAGTGGGAATAACCCTAAGAGTGAGCATGTGCAAGTGTTTGTTTTTCAGTTTATTAGCTTTGCACATTTAGGGTGTTCTACTGTTTTAAACATTCGATCTTCCCATGCAATCCTATTATCAATCATCTAGCAGTTAATAGTGGCAGAAAGTAAAAGTGCGAGAAATTTAAACCTAGCTATTACAAAGCCTCGGGGAAGGGGTTACATAGCAAAAATAGGGGGAAAATCATAAGTAAAAATAGTAATAAAACCTAATTAAAAAAAACCATTACAACCCTTGGCAGTTACAATAATTGGAAAAATAAATAAATAAAATGCGCGCAAGGAAGAACACAGGAATTAAATATCCTAATGAATCTAATTAATTAAAGGAAATATTTTTTATATATTTTTATTTAAGAAAACAAAGTATTTATGTATTAAACCTAATTTGTCTAATTAATTTAATTATGAAAAATAAACCAACTTACCCTAAATTAAATTAATCTACTTAATTAACAAAATTAAATTTAGTGGAAAAAACCTAATTCTAATATTTTGTGGTTTTCTTGATTTTATGATTTAATAAAAAAATGATTTTTGAAACAAATAAAATAAATAACTAAAATGAAGTAACAAAACAGTAAAAGCAAAAATTATGAATATGGGCCTGTTATGAGAAGCAAACTGGTGGTGCATGACTGAATTTGCAAAACCCAGAATAATATGCCCACCTGCCTGCGTGTGGATTCAGTGTAGCTGGCCTCCAGGAGGTTCACCATGCACTTCCTTTGCTGGACGTTAGATCTGGATATGATAAGATCTCGTGGTATCGTGATGGAAGTGCATGATGAGCGCGCAGGGATCTGGAGCATTGGATCTGTATGACACAAATTAGTGAAAATTAATTTTGCAAAAGGGCTGGATCGAACCCATCCCCCTTTGGACTAAAGCCTTATCACGCCCTACCTTGCCAACTGAAACACGCGCTTCAACTGTTAACAAAATAACACAAAATAAATATATGTTAAATGTGGCATCTATACCAGAGCGACGCCGTAGCCCTAGCTCCGGTCATCTCTTCCATAGAAACCTGCAAAAGACACAAATAAAGATCCAAGGGGGACCCTACCCCCCTAATTCAGGGCCTGCGATTTCAATGAATCAAAATCAAGGCCAAAAACTGGCTGGTTTGGGTGCTATCATGCGATCAGAAATCTTCAAAAGCAAACATGACAGATCAGTATTCTGCGTGCATGGGAACATGAGGATGATCCAGAGCTGTTCACAAACGTCTCAGGAACACATTAACAACATTAGCATGGTTTAGAACGAGACAAAAACAAAGATGCAAAAATTTAGAATGCTATGCAACCGGAGATGCCATGTAAGGGTGTTCTGCGTGCTTGGGGACTTTAAGATCGTCTCAAACTTACTAAATCTCCTTGCTGGGAATGAATGGCACTGAGATCTTGTAGTAAGGAGGTTTGTAGCGAGAGTTTTGAAGCTTTAGGGTTTTTTTTGATAATTTTGGAGATTTTGATCACTTTTGGAGGCTAGGTTTTCGTATCCTCCTTGGTCTGAATTATGGAGAAATATATAGTGTGATTTTGGGTCAAAGCAAATGGACTTGAATCTTTTTACAAAAGATTTGATTTGTTTTTAATTATTTTTCATTATTAATGAATTAAATAAAAAATAATTGAAATAATTAAAATAAAACACAACCAAATGATGTAAGAATCTGATTTGGGGTGTAATGTATGTGTGGACTCTCAATATGGCCCATAAGTCAAAAATATCAAAATTGCTCAACTTGAAATTCCTGCATTTCACCAAAATTTCCCAACTTGCTCTGGTCATAACTTGCTCAATTTTCATTCTTTTAGAGTGATCCATGAATTTTTAGAAATCCTAGGATGTCCCCTAAACAACCCTTTTGGTTTCATCTCCATTGGATCTTCCATGTTCATGTAAGAAGCTTTGACCCAAAAGGTGTTTTTGTTGACTTTTGAAAATGACCTATAATGTCTGATTTTATATCTTTTCATGAGTGCATTTATTGAACTTGAGGGATGAAGAGAAGTTGTATGGAATTGGATTCTATTCAAAATGAGCCTTGGATGAGGAATTTTTGATAAAGTATGAGAAAGTTATGCCTGGTCAAAGTTTGGTTGACTTTTCCTGCAGAAACCCTAATTTAGCAAATTTTGAGTTTTGATGAATTAGGAGCATTCCTTGAGGAATCATGATCAACCCTTGATAAAATTATGGATATCACTTCAAAATGTTGATGTTTACCAAAAATCTTGAAGCTTGACTGTATGTGGGCCACAATTGACTTTTGACCTAGTATAGTTGATTTTTAGGTATTTGAGCAGTTGACTAAGCAAACTTCTTGTGCAAGGCATGACACTTGACATGGATAGCCTTGAGGACATATTAGGGCCATGTAAAGCATTTGAGGCCTTTGGAGTTTACCTATCTTGATGAAAATGGAAACCCTAGTTGGAGGTTCATTGCCTTAGGAGGAGAATTTGTCTGGTCAATTCTTGGGCAACCTTGAGCAAGTTGAGGACCTCAATGGGTATGTGTTGAGTAAAATGAGAGGGAAAATTTTGGGTTACAACATGTTCCCATGTTCAATCTTCTTAGACCTGAGGATGTAGATTGGCTCGTCTGCCTTTCGTGATCTAAAGTTGGAAGATGATTGAATACTAGAGTGCCCATAAATTTGCACTCGTCTAGAATGATACTTGACTGTGTAGGTAATATCGGGAATGGGCTTATTGATTTCATTTGAAGAAGATGATGAAATACCATCGAAGATGGGCTTAAAGATTCCATCCAAAATGATGACGGAGAGTCGTCAGAGATGGGCTTAAAGATGCCATCTAGAACAATGATGATTTCCTGAGATATTCCTTGATGGGAATTCCTATTCCTATTGTTGAGGAGGACTCTGATGAGGAATGTTGGTATCTGTTTTGGGGAATAGAGTCTAGGAGCTTTAGTGGTCTGTTACTCTACTGGGGAGTTATCTCTTGATTGAAGAGACGGAAGTGAACTGCTATCTGGTCAGGATCCAGGCTTCACAGTGACTTGCTAAGGATAATAAGACTAACTATTATCTGGTCGTGCTACAGGCTTCACAACGACTTATAGGGGAAAATGAGATTAAACTGTTATCTGGTCAGGATCCAGGCTTCACAGTGACTCGAATAGTTGCTTGACTATTATCCGGTCAATTTTCGGGCTTCATAGCTTCTTTAACTGGAATAGAAATCTTAGTATCGACTTGACTAAACCAGGGAAAGGTCTCGGATAAACTTTGACTGGCATAGTAATTAGGGGAATCTTAGTGGCGATTCGTCTGACCCAGACGAAAGTATTAGAACATCTTCAACTGGAATGGTAATCAGGGAGATCTTAGTGTCGATCTGGCTGATCCGGAGAAAATATTGAATTAACTTTGACTGGCATAGTAATCAGGAGAATCTTAGTGGCGATTCAACTGACCCAGACGAAAGTCTTGGATTATCTTCAACTGGAATGGTAATCAAGGAGATCTTAGTGTCGATCTGGCTGATCCAGAGAAAATCTTGAATTAACTTTGACTGGCATAGTAATCAATGGAATCTTAGTGGCGATTCAACTGACCCCGACGAAAGTCTTGGATTATCTTTAACTGGAATAGAAACCTTAGCATCGGTTTGGCTGAACTAGAGAAAACTTTGGATTAACTTTGACTGGCATAGTAATCAAGAGAATCTTAGTGGCGATTCAACTGACCCAGACGAAAGTCTTGGATTATCTTCAAATGGAATAGAAACCTTACCATCGGCTTGACTGAACCAGAGGAGAACTTGTAAGGACATCTTTCTGAGAAAACCCTGAAATAGTTCTTTGTTAGCCGTAGCTTTATCAGTTTGATATTTTCCCTGAAAGGTAAGGAGTCAGTCATATGCCATGTCATGATGTATGAAATGCATTGTGTAATGGTGCTCTCAAAATAAATGAGAATGTGCTGTTGGCAATATGTATGTGCATGCCATGATATATGAATATGGGACGCTATTGCAGCATTTCTTAGTCGGGGAAAATAAATCCCGGACTGCTGCTAGAGAGTATTAGGAAGTTGAATTCTTCATTTCTGCTGGGGATGATGAACGAAGATGATTTGCTGGGGATTTAGTCCTTTCTGTTTGAGAACATTCTGCCGGGAGAGACTCTGTTTGAGAATAACTATGCAGGGGAATGGTTGTGTGGAGAATGGAAGTGCCTTGTCGGAAGATTTGATGATACAGAGAAATAAACCCAGATGGGGGACAAACTTCCGTTGCTGGAGAAATAAACTCTGTTGGGGGAATGAAAGCTCCATGAACTGCTTAGGGATTTTGTTGAATTCCTATTGTGGAATCCCGAGAAGCTTGGCGGCTTCACTAGGGAATTTTTTTGTTGGAGTAGTAGTTGGAGATGTATTGAATAAGTATCAGGATAACATCCGTATCTTGATCATACCTAAACCGCTTCTAGATGAAAGTATGGAATACGTGTCAGGATGACATCCATCTCTGGATCGTACCTGAATTGTTTCTAGATGAGAGTCTGGAGCAAGTGTTAGAATGACATCCGTCTCTGGATCGTACCTGAACCGTTTCTAGATGAGAATCTAGAGTAATTGTCAGGATGACATCCGTCTCTGGATCGTACCTGAACCATTTCTAGACGAGAATTTGGAATAAGTGTCAGGATGACAGCCATCTCTGGATCATACCTGAACTGTTTCTAGATGAAAATCTGGAGTAATTGTCCAGATGACATCCATCCCTGGATCGTACCTGAACTGTTTCTAGATAAGAATCTGGAGTAACTGTCAGGATGACATCCATCTCTGGATCGTACCAGAACCATTTCTCGATGTATGAAAATCTTGAATAAGTAGTAGAATGACATTCGTCTCTAGATCGTATCTGAACTGTTTCTCGATGTATGAAAATCTCGAATAAGTAGCATAATGACATCCGTATCTGGATCGTATCTGAACCATTTCTCAATGTATGAAAATCTTGAATAAGTAGTAGAATGACATATGTATCTGGATTGTATCTGAACCGTTTCTCGATTCTAGTGCTCTTGATGAATGTTTATCAAGGTGATAAGTCTTCTACTAATAGACAAATGACAAGATGACGGGACATAGTCGTACGCTTTAATCCCTAACTTTTTCCTGGACTTCCCTTTCGGGTTTTTAGTCCACCGGGATACCCCTCTTTTTCCCAAGCCACCTTTTCAGGTTTTTGACTTGCCGGGTGTACATATTTTTTTATGTATATCCCTAACTTTTGCCCGAACTTTCTAGATTTGCCAGGATGCCCTTATTTTTGCCTAGGCCAGTCAACCTAGCGGGTCTTTTTTCATGCGTTCTATTTTTCGACTATGTACGTGTTTACAGGATGCGGAGAATTGTCATTTCCAGAAAAATGTTTGTTTGATCGTACATGATTCGCTGCTGGAATTCTTGTCCAATGCCCCAAGTGATTCAGATGGAGATCTGCCCCTGGCTATTTGGCACTTTTGAGAGATTCCTTGAATCTTGACTTGGCTGCCCCATATCAGTTAGACACCTTGTCATGCCCCTTGATTGGAAGTGTTTTTCCATTTGAGGTGATTCTGTCCATTGAGAGGATCTTCGTTCACTGAATATTCGTTGTGCAAATTTCTCTACTGTTTGAACAATTAGCTATACAAACAATGTCATTTAAAGAATGCAAAGCTTATGTCTGTCTTGAAGTTTGAAAATTCATTTTTTTAGTAAAACAAACAAATTTTGTACGAGTGTGATATCAACTCAAGATTTATAGCAAACCTTATAGGAGTCAGGATACCTTTTGTAACAGTATGCTTTCTAACTAACCCACACTTCAACTAGGACTTTTAAGGGTTGTAGCGTGGTCTGGTTCACGATTTTAGAAACAAAGGATAAAGGCTCAAAATTTATTTGTACCCAACCTGTTCTTTGTGATGTTCTTCATTCCTATGCTCAGTTAATTGTGCATTTTGAATCCTAGTTGATTTCTGGAATGTTGGCCCTGATATTCTGGTGATGGTTCAGAAATTGAATGGTTGTTTGAGAAGGCAGTCATTTTTGTAACCTTTTCTTTTTTTTGTTGACGATTTGTAGTGACATCCTTTTTTTAATTTTATTATCCCAGTATTTTGCCTGAAATGTTTCTTTTGTGATTATAGCCAGCGGTGTCATGCCCCAATTTTTGACCTAAGATCCCTGCTTCATTTGCATTGTTTTATATATACATCAAGGTCACATAATATGGCAGGTTTCGAACGTTTCTCCTTCAAGCTTTGACTGTGTAGAGATTATCGAGTGTTGTGAGCATTTTTATCTTATGATTGACTAACCACTAATCAAGCACGAAGTGTATGTGTTGTTGTTTTGTTTCCATGTGCAGGAAATAGGTCTGAAAGAAGAGCATCAGACGTCACACATCAATTAGGGTTTTGAGCCTCGGGGCGGAAATACGGTCGGTCGTTAATTCTCAAAGGCTGATTCATCAAATAATTTCAGAGAAATGTGTGTTTATTTCCATACTCTGTCCAACAGATGGTCTCCAGTTTCTCTGAATATTTTTCAGAAAGAACAATCAAAGTTCTACTGTCTTTGGTTCATGTGTGTTTCATATTATTCTAAAATACAACGAAACCAATCTATGCCCATCATTTTCGATCACTTCGACCAAAAGTCATATGCAAACTTTCTCATCAACATAAAAAGGGAGACAAGAAGAGAAACCAAAAATTTAGCAAGAGGATAAAAAACAGAAAGAGAGTTTTGTTCCAAAAATTCAGCAAGAGGATAAAAAACAGAAAGAGAGTTTTGTTCCAAAAATTCAGCAAGAAGGTAAAAACAGAAAGAGAGTTTTGTTCCAAAAATTCAGCAAGAGGATAAAAAACAGAAAGAGAGCTTTTGTTCCAAAAACTCAGTAGAGAGGAAAAATCAGAAGAACATAGCAAACTCAAGGGGAGAAACTTACTATCTTTTATAAGCCCCATCGGAGAGGCTCCGATAGGTATTGTTTTCTTCTTCCTCTCTATCTACTTCTTCATATATTCATGTTTGACTCATCGTCTGCACCATTTTTATGCCATACAATGCTTGCCTCATCATGCTTTCTTTGTTGTATTTTCTTTGAGTTGCTGCATTTTTTTAGCATTTGATTTTTTTTTGAATAATAATAATAATGTGGATGAAACATACGAAAATAACTGTACCATACTTATCAGCCTCTTTCAACTTTCTTTGACTTCTTCAACTGCAAACACTTCCAACATCTGTATGTCATATATAAGCCAATTATTATCAGAAACCATCAACTCCTAAAATAACCCAGCATACAATAGTATCAACTGTAAAATACTTCAACCTAAGAAAAGGAAGAAAACAACTCAAAACTTACTAAAATCAACATGATTCTCCTTCATCTTCTCAGTCTAACCATTTTGCCGTCCAACCATCTATCATCCCTGCTTCCAGTGACCCATTTTCTCTTTGATCTCGCTCGCAGAACCTGTCAACCACACAAAACAAATTCAGAACAAGAAACAACCATCACAGAGAGATATAAACTGAAACATTCCATAATCCAAATTTTTTCCTCTCAAATACACAGTCACACGGTTCTACCCGTAATACACAGTCACACGGTTCTAATCACAATTCATTCACAGCAATACACAAGAAACTCAGAAAATCATGACAAAAAGCTTCAAAGGAACCTCACCTTTCAATTTTCAAAGCCTCTCTATACTCTGAAACTTTAATCCTCTTTATCTTAGCAAACCAAACTGCAACATCACATCCAACACATACCATCACCTTCCTCCATTAAACCATCAATTTAATCTGTCAAAAAACATAATAATAAAAGGGAATTAAGGTTAATACTGTGAGCGGAAATTGAGATCTCGCGAAGAATCATTTTCTTCTTCCTAGCGGTACGAGCCAACGATGCCGGAAACACTTATGATCAAACTCCAATAACTCGGTTCCGACATTCCTCTTCTATGATTGAATCGCGTCCATCTCTGTCTGATTTGCAATGCTTTAGTCTCTCCACTTCGCAAACTAGGTTTCAAAGACAATCTCCAGCCACAAATATTCCTCTGTTCACTTTGCATTGATGGCAAATTTCGACGAGGTCTTTGAAATGAACACGAACGATGCTGCGTTGATGTTGTTGAGTTCTTGCATTGAAGACTGAAGGTGAAACTATATAGAAGCTCTAAGGTGATGAAAGACGTTGTAGAGATTACAGAGAAGCATGAAGTATGGTTGCAAATCGAAGATGAAGTTGACGATTCTTGAAGATTGAAGTACAATGGAGAAGATGGTGAGGTGCATAGAGTTTTGGAAGATTGGGATATTCTGTGATTATTTTGGTGGTTCTCTGCACACCGTGAAGAATGATGAAGATGATGTTAAACAAAGGTTGTAGATGAAAGAGAGAGAGAATCGCTCTTTTTTTGACTTTCTCTTAATTGCTTTTTTTGTTGGAATTAACAGTAATCAATCTGTTTTCCTCTTTCCAATGTGATGACCAGTACAGCCGCACCTCTCAACTGCAATTAGGGTTTCCCAACTTTTTTCCTTGTCCTTTCCAAACGGGTCGGCCCATTGGGCCTGTTGGTCCAATATATGTTTATAATTATTATAAAACATAAAAAAAACATGCTTTTATAATTTAATCTTTATTTAATTTTTGTTAATATGTTATTAATCTTTTATTATTTAATTATTCAAAAAATACATGTTTCATAATTTAATTCTTGTTATTTGTTTAATTGTTAAAAAATACATGCTTTTATAATTTAATATTTATTTAATTTTTGTTAATATGTTATTAATCATTTATTATTTAATTATTCAAAAAATACATGTTTCATAATTTAATTCTTGTTATTTGTTTAATTGTTAAAAAATACATGCTATTGTAATTTAGTATTTATGTAATTTTGGTTATTTACTTAATCGTTTAAAATACATGCTAGTATAATTTAATCTTCATTATTTAATTGTTCAATTGTCATTTTAATTAATTTTGTCATCGATCGTTAATCTTTATATCTTTCGTTCGTCTAAAATCCAAGGGAAATGTTTTAACTTTGTTGACTTCACGTCATCAAACACGTCTCATATAATCGTGCGAATACCCTCATTCATCTTTCGTTTGTTTATTATTTTGTTAAAACTTAAGATAATTTTCCAAAGATTCAATTTTGAAACTCACACCTTTTAAGTCAAAACTTCTACATTAGGTCGTCGTATCTTCGAAATCTCATCCGCACCCATTTTTAGCCAAACAAACTATTTTAATCAAACAAACAATTTTAATAAACAGATATTTCAAAAGGTTCCTATAGGATACTATAGATGTATTGGGTGCTAATACATTCCCATTGTATAACCAACCCCCTAACTCTAGATCTCTTTTAAAAAAATGCATTGTATTTTCATTACTTTTAAGTATTATTTTACATTGCATATTTTAGGGTTTTATTTCGCTCTTTTCCCTTTTCCCTTGGAAATAATAAAGTGCGGTGGCGACTCTTGTTTTTGTGAGACGAGTTAATTAATAGCTCGATCTCCGATTTACCCCGTTATATTTTTTATCGCTACAAGCGGGATGCCCCAGTTTTTCTCTTAAGTCTCCTTCATAGGTTTTAACTTAATGTGCTTTTATTTTGAGAGATAATAACTGCCTGTTCTTAATGATCATGTGGAACCATCACCATCTTTTGGAGAGCATCTTCTACACTAATTGTCGTGTATGAAGGGAAAGCTTGCGACTGAATGCACACCTGAATTAACTGAGAAAACTACCCTGCCCCAGGTTATGATTAAGGGTTTTAATTTGTGTGAAAAGAAAAACTCCTACTTCATAGGCTCAAAGGGGTTGACTAGGGATTATCTTCCTTATTACTCCACTATTTAGGATTTGAAACAAACGCCTGTACATCGTCAGCAAGGTCTGTTCAAAAGCATACTGTAGAGACTGTGGTATCATTTTCGTCATCCTCCCTCTACATGCTTGTAGCTTGTAAACGAGAGTTGAATATCACCCAAAGGAAGAAAAAACATAGTTTGAATATAATGAATACACATGAATTGAATCAAGACAAACATATGCAATGCATTGATGAAATAACAAAGTTTGATATAAGGTAAGTGTTCAAACAAATCAAAAGAAAATTACAAATTGATAATTCTAATGAACGAAAATGCCTCTTTGTATGAACTTGTCACTTCATATGGTTTTCCCTTGAGGGATGACAAAAGAATTCAGCCTGACCATCTTGTGCGAATTCCAGCGCTCCTTCGTCGATCATGTCTTGAATCTTATTTCTCAATGTCCAACAGCTATCAGTGTCATGTCCAGGACTGTTGGAGTGGTACGCACACCTTGCATTTTGATTGTACCTGGGAGAGGAAGTGTTGGGATTCTGAGGAGGATATTTTAACGTAACCAGCTTGGCCTCCAACATGTGTTGCAACGCTTGAGCCTATGACATGTTGATTTCGGTAAAGCGTCTTTCAGATGTATTTCGCTTACGCTGACTACCCTGTCGTTTTTGGCGAAGTTGTGGTTGGGCTTATGACGTAGCAGCAATTTGGAAAGGTCTACTATCCAAGCCAACTTTTTGTCTTATCAGAGGTTGATGAATGACTTGATCCCCAGCATCGACTTTTTGCTTCATACGGTTGCATCCGTCTTGATGAAGCTTGTTGACAATGGCTCTCAGCTCTTCTTGTCCCCGGGCTAGGCCTTGGATAAGAGCCATCTGCCCCAGCATCTGGATTCTGATTGCTTCTATCTCAACTTTTAGTTGTTCCAACTATTCATCCTTGTTGTTGTCAAGATGTTTCTTGGTTATATTGTGGTTATTTGGGTGTTAATGATATTTACAAGGGACAAGTCCTATACTCGGACAAAGTTACACTTAAGAATAGGAAGGGCGGTATAGTCATGTTAACTTTGAGGGAGTAATCCTGAAGAAGAAGGCATGAAATCCCCCACTCATTGGATGCCCCTTTGAGCGTAGTATTTGTTTACCGAGTAATCAGGAAGACATTATTGCTTTCGACCTGGGAGCCAGAGAAGCTGAGAACCGTAGAACCCTAACCTATCTTGGACTTTTAGATGTACTGTGGAGACTATAACAGAGTAATCCGGAAGTAGTTGTCACGCGATGCTACGCTCGGATGAGTTTCTCTTGAGAATATTACTAATTATTGAGTAATCAAGACGTTGGTAATATCCGATGGAGGAATGTAGAATTTGGGAACTCTTAGAACCTTGTCTTGCAGGTGTGATTAAACCTTTAGTACATACCCTGGGAGTGGGCTTTACCTTTGACTCCATGCTCAAAGTGTTGAACCTTTGAATCCCATGTTTGTGAACATATGTGTAACTGTTGCATTATCATTCATCCATACATCCATAAGCATCTTTTTGTAAAAACATGTTTTTCATGGAACTTAAGAATGATTTTTCCAGACATCTCAGGTACTGTTATTATGGATTTTGGAAGAAGAAACACTCGAAATTATATTTTTAAGGAGCCTGAGATTGAAGATTTGAAGAGTTTGGTTCCCAAGATCAAGAACCCTACGGAGTTTCAAAAGAAATATGGGTCCATTATCCCTCTCATGAAGCGCAAGATGAAGGAAGGCATCCTTAGTACGTTGGTTCAATTCTAAGATCTATTGTATCGATGCTTCACCTTTCCTGATTACCAGTTAATGCCCACTTTAGAAGAGTACTCCTACATACTTGGTTTGTCGATCACCGACTGTGTTCCTTTTTCTGGTTTAGAAGAGGAACCCAAATCTCACGAGATAGCAACAATCACCCACTTGAGGAAGTCGGAGGTAAAAGAGAACATGACTACTAAGGGGGGAATCCGAGGCTTACCTGCATAGTTTTTGTTAAAGAAAGCTCGTCACTTCACTGAGATAAAATATATTATTGCCTTTGAAGATGTCTTTGCTTTACTCGCTTATGGCCTATTTTTGTTCCCAAACATTCATAAGTTCGTGGATATCAACGCCATTAGAATCTTCTTGATTGGAAATCTGGTCCCTACGCTGCTAGGAGATACCTACTACTCCATCCATCTTCGAAACTCCTATCAAGAAGGGATGATTATCTGTTGTGCACCGTTGCTATACCAGTGGTATGTTTCTCATCTACCTAGGTCTGATGTTTTCTAGGATCTCGAGAAGGAGCGATGATGGGCGCCAAAAATTATGGCTCTCACTCATTCCGACATAGATTGGTATAATCGAGCTTACTACGACATGAAGATCATCGATAGTTGTGGTGTTTTTCCCAACGTGCCTCTTCTTGGTACAAAGGGAGGAATTAACTATAATATTGTTCTCGCGCGCCGCCAGTTTGGATATCTGATGAGGGACAAGCCGAACAACATTCATGTGAGTGGTTTCTTTTTACAAGAAGGAAAAGATCACCAAGCAGCTAAGGAGGAGATTGAACGAGCTTGGCGTTACATCCATAGAAAGGGGAGAGTCATGTTAGGGCATAAAGGTGTTGTTTCTTTGGAGCCTTACCTTCAATGGGTTCGTGCTAGGGCTTGTGCTCTCAAGATGCCTTATAACCCCGAGAAACCTTTATTCCCTGCTGTTGCATCATCATCTATCGATATCCCTATCGAGAACATGAAAGAGTACCAAGAAAATCTGGCTAGAATGATGTCTGAAAGAGATGCTTGGAAGGAAACGTATAATATGTCTGAATATGAAAATAGGGTCCTGACTCGACAGCTGAAGGAGAAGGAGGAATCGCTATTTATTCAAGACAGTTGGTTTATTGATCATGATGAGAAGCTTTGTCAAAAGGATGCATTACTTAAGAAATATGCTAATAAAAGGAAGAGGAAGAAGGAAGATTTGGTAGGCGTTGCTCTTGTTCCTAATCCACGGAAGAAAATCATCGATCAACTTGTAGCTGAGAAGAAAGAGATGGAGGACTTCTATGAAGATAAGATTAGGAAGCTCCAGTTACAATTGGCTTTTGGTCCTTCATCTGATGATTCTGAGTGACCTTTAGTTCTTAGTTTTTTTATTACTTGTGTCATTTTGTAAAACTCTGTAAAAGGGCTTCATGTTCCAAAGTTGTAATTTACTGCTTTTATTAATGGGTTTTGTTGTCCCAAAGTTGTAATTTATTGTTTTTGTTGTCCCAAAGTTGTAATTTACTGCTTTGATTAATGAAATGAGTTTTTGTTGTTCCAAATTCCTTTACCATTGATGTGTGCAAAGTTATCAAAGTTCCAAAGCTCCTTGAAAAACTATCAAATAAATGATCATTTGCATCGCATATAATGAATCATCCAACATTCGACTTCACATGTTTTCTAGAGTCTTATTCTTGTTTATTTTTCCACTCCGATAGATTGTCAAGCTGTCTCACCGGTATGATACCTGAGCCAATCGTCAAAAGAAGATGGAGGATCTGGAACAGGAAAATCACGAGCTTCGCGAAGAGGTTACTACTCTTCGTATTGGAATGGAAAAGTTGACCGCGCTGGTGGAAAGCTTGATGGCTGCTCAAAATCAGCCATCGACTTCAACCGATAAAATTCAAACTTCAACTACTGTGGTTTCCGAGATCATCACTGCTCCATCATCTGTGAGTCAAGTAAACTCTCCGCTCCAACATCAAATGTCGAAAGGTTTTCCATGTGGTATGCCTTACAACTTCATGCCAGAAGGGTACCAGCCTGCCGTACAACCCATGATTCAACCTGCTGTGTCCTTTCCTCAACCTGAGACAACTACTGTGCAACCTGTAATCCAGCCTATGGTATCTTTCCCTCAGCATGTGATAAATACTACCACTCCTGTGGTTCATACTATTCCATACACAAATGAACCCATTTATCATGCTGAACCTGCTGAAAGTTTAGGCCTTTTTGATAGGATGGAGGAGTTCCAAGACCAGTTTCAAGAAATGCAGTGGGAAATTAGAGCGCTTAAAGGGAAAGACTTGTTTGGGAAAAATGCTCATGACTTGTGTTTAGTTCCAAACGTGAAGATTCCAGCTAAGTTCAAAGTGCCTAACTTTGAAAGATACAAAGGTGACTCGTGTCTGCAAAGTCACTTGACCATGTATGTGATAAATATGTCCACCTATTCTGATGATCATAATTTATTAATTCACTACTTCCAAGACAGTTTGATTGGTGCCGCTCTGAAATGGTACATGGGTTTGGATAGCACCCGAATCCGTAACTTCAATGACCTTAGTGAAGCTTTTGTTTGTCAATACAAGTACAATATTGACATGGCCCCAGACCAAGATCAACTCCGGGATATGTCCCAGAAAGATAGAGAGTCCTTTAAAGAATATGCCCAGAGGTGGCGCGAGATTGCCGCTCAGATTTATCCTCCCCTTGAAGAGAAAGAAATGACAAAGATTTTCCTGAAAACTTTAGGTTCTTTCTATTATGAAAGAATGATTGTGAGTGCGCCTAGTGACTTCACTGAGATGGTGAATATGGGCATGCAGCTTGAAGAAGGAATTTGTGAAGGACGTTTGGTCAAGGAAGGAGGTACATCTAGTGGTGTCAAGAAGTTTGGGAGTGTCTTCCCCAAGAGGAAAGAATAAGATGTCAGTGCAATTTTTCCTGGGAGACCAAGGAGAGGGTATTCACATGTTGCGGCAGTCACTCTTGCTGTCCGCCCAACAATGGTGACCCCAACTTATCAAGCCCCTCCAATTCAGCAACGACAATTTCAACAACAGCCTCGACAACAGGCTCATCAATTCAACAATCAGAATCGTTCACCGAGGAAACCATAACTTGATGCCATCCCAATGACTTACACTGAGTTGTTCCCCGCTCTGATCCGAAAAAATCTCATAACGACGAAGCCTCCTCCTATTGCACCGAATAATACTTCTCCTTGGTACAAGGCAGATCAATTATGTGCATATCACCAAGGTTCGTCGGGGCATAATATTGAAAATTGCTTTGCTTTGAAGGTAGATGTCCATAGGTTAATCAAGAACCGTATTTTGTCTTTCAAAGATGCTAACGCGAATGTTCGAGATAATCCTTTGCCTCAACATGGGGCAGCGTCGGTGAATATGGTGGAAGGATGTTCGGGAAAGTTTCGAGTTTTCCAAGTTGAGCACATACGAGACTCGTTGATCAGGATACATCAAAGCTTAAGTAGACTCGCCTTCAGTAAACATCAACATGATTATGAAGTTTGTGAATTTTGTTCAATAGAAGATGATTTCCCTATTGTGAAAGAGGATATTCAGAAGTTGTTAGATCAAAGGGTTATCACTATTACACACGACATAGATCTAGATGATGAAGTGAGTGTTATAGTGCCACAGTTCAACATGCCTGAGCCAATAGAGATTGTTTATGATAGTCAGACTTCACCTGCTGCTCCTTTGATTATTTGTCCACCCGGTCCCGTGCCTTACAACTCGGACCAAGCTATACCATACAAATATAATGCCACAATGATTGAGAATGGGGTATAAGTTCCTATACCGCCAATGCCATCTTTTGTTAATATTACTGATGTGAGTATAATTACAAGGAGCATACGTATCTTTGCAACAGTACCATTGAAAAGACCTGAAGTTCAAATTAGAAGGCCTATACCGGCAGAAATTCCGGCGAGGAATGTTGAACCAAGAGTTGAGGTAGGCCGATCCAATGAACCTAGCCCACATCCTGATGATGATGAGATTTTGAAACTCATTAAGAGAAGTGAATACAAGATTGTGGACCAACTATTGCAAACTCCTTCCAAGATTTCTGTGCTTGCTTTACTAAGATATTCTGGTGCCCATAGGGAAGCTTTAATGAAGGTCTTAGACCAGGCATTCGTAGATCATGATGTGATGGTTGACCAATTTGATGGAGTTGTGGGAAATATTACTTCGTGTAACAATCTTGGTTTCAGGGATGAAGAGCTTCCGGAGGAGGGAAGGAACCATAATATGGCTTTGCATATCTCAATAAGTTGTGGAAATGATACTTTATCAAGTGTGCTAGTAGATACAGGTTCATCATTAAATGTAATGCCCAAAACTACATTATCTCGACTTTCACATCAAGGTGCTCCCATGAGACCTAGTGGGGTAATTGTCAAAGCGTTTGATGGTTCTAGGAAAACTGTCATTGGTGAAGTGGATCTTCCTATAACAATTGGTCCTCATACCTTTCAGATCACTTTTCAAGTAATAGATATTTGTGCCGCCTATAGTTGCCTATTGGGTCGCCCGTGGATCCATGATGCAGGGGCAGTCACTTCCACGCTCCATCAAAGGTTGAAGTTTGTAAGGAATGGAAAGCTGGTAGTAATTGGTGGAGAGCAGGCTATGGTGTTAAGCCACTTGTCATCTTTCTCTTTTATTGATGCTGATGAGGATGTTGGAACCCAATTCCAAGCTCTATATGTTGCTGGTAATGAAGTGAAGAAGCAAGGGACATCTATTTCTTCTTTTGAAGATGCGCGACGAGTGGTTGAGAGTGGTTTGGCTGAAGGTTGGGGCCAGGTGTTGACTTTGCCTAAGAATAAGTTTGGAGAAGGTCTTGGCTTTCATCCCGTGTCTGCAAGGGTTAAGCATAATACAGTTACCCGTCTGATACAAGAGGTTTTCTGAAGTGCAGGTTTTATCCATCCGACTCCGCCTGAGGTTGATGCTATAATAGAAGATGATTTTGAAGAGGATTTACCCGACTTTGTAACGCATGGAGTGGTTTGCCAGAACTGGACTGCTGTTGATATTCCTGTTGTGATGCACATTTCTGAGTAATGCTTTGTTTTATTTTGAAAAACCTTTCGCTCTGCCCAAGGCGAAAGAGTATTTGTGTCGGGCTATGTTGAAAATAAATCCCTTTTGCTCTGCCCAAGGCAAAAGAGAAGATGTCTAGGCTCTTTTGTTTCAAGTATTGCCAATCATGAATAAAAATTTCATTTTGTCCCATATTGTTTTTATTTTCTTACTTTTTCTGGAAAATGGTAACGAAAATTAATTGGTAATAATAGGAAAATATAATAATCTTTTTTATATCTGTACAACATTCACATTAATCGATTTCTAAAATAAAGCATAATCATGTGTGCAGATTAATCCATGACTTAACCATTGAAAACAATGATCCTATGCCACCTCCCAACTTTGAATTCCCTGTGTTCAGAGCCGAGGAAGAGGATAGTGAAGAGATTCCTGGTGAGATTTCTCGTTTACTTGAGCATGATGAAAAGACTATTCAGCCGTTTGAAGAGCCTGTAGAGATGATCAATTTGGGTAATGAAAAAGACAAAAAGGAGGTCAAGGTGGAGCGTTGCTTATCCCAGAGGTCAAAGAGAAGATGTTGGAGCTTCTCAGAGAGTATGTGGATGTGTTTGCTTGGTCCTACCAAGACATGCCAGGTTTGGATAACAATATTGTGGAGCATCGTTTGCCGTTGAGACCTGAATGTCCACCGATTAAGCAGAAGTTGAGAAGGACTCATCCTGATATGGCTGACAAGATCAAAGAATAAGTTCAAAAACAAATTAATGCAGGTTTCCTTATTACATCAGTCTATCCTCAATGGTTAGCCAATATAGTGCCTGTTGCTAAGAAGGATGGCAAAGTTCGAATGTGTGTGGACTATAGAGATTTGAATAGAGCTAGCCCAAAGGATGATTTTCCATTACCACACATTGATGTATTGGTCGACATCACTGCAAAGTTAAAAGTATTTTCTTTCATGGATAGTCTCTCTGGTTACAATCAAATCAAGATGGCACCTGAAGATATGGAGAAGACAGCTTTCATTACACCTTGGGGAACATTTTGTTATCGAGTAATGCCGTTTGGTTTGAAGAATACTGGTGCAACAAACCAAAGGGCCTTGACTGTTTTGTTCCATGATATGATGCATAAAGAGATAGAAGTTTATGTAGATGACATGATTGCAAAATCACAAACTGAAGAAGATCATTTGGAACATTTATTGAAATTATTCCAACGTTTGAGAAAGTATAAACTCCATATGAATCCTAATAAGTGCACTTTTGGTGTTCGTTCTGGAAGACTTCTGGGTTTCATTGTCAGCCAGAGAGGTATTGAGGTAGATCCTGATAAAATAAAAGCTATTCGGGAGATGCCCGCACCTAAGATGAAAAACAAGTAAGAGGATTCCTTGGAAGGCTGAACTATATTTCTAGATTTATATCTCATATGACTGCTACCCGTGGGCCTATTTTCAAGCTTCTCCGAAAGAACCAAGGATGTGTGTGGATAGAAGATTTTCAGAGAGATTTTGATAGCATTAAATAATATTTACTTGAACCTCCCATATTGATTCCTCCAGTGGAAGGAAGACCTTTGATTATGTACCTGACTATATTGGAAGATTCCATGGGATGTGTGCTTGGTCAACAAGATGAGACTGGAAGAAAGGAACATGCCATATATTATCTGAGTAAGAAATTCATAGACTGTGAGTTTCGATACTCGATGCTTGAGAAAACCTGTTGTGCTTTAGCTTGGGCTGTTCTCCGTCTGCGCCAATATATGATTAACCACACCACTTGGTTGATCTCCAAAATGGATCTGATCAAGTATATCTTCGAGAAGCCCGCCTTATCTGGAAGAATATCCCGTTGGCAGATGTTGTTATCTGAATATGACATTGAGTATCACACTCAGAAAGCAATCAAAGGGAGTATTTTAGCCGATCATTTGGCTCACCAACCAATTGACGATTATCAATCCATCAAGTTTGACTTCCCAGACGAAGATGTTATGTACTTGAAAGCCAAAGATTGTGAGGAACCATTACCTAGAGAAGGACCTGATCCTGAATCCCGTTGGGGTTTGATATTCGACGGAGCTGTAAATGCTTATGGCAACGGAATTGGGGCAATCATCATCACCCTCCAAGGTGCTCATATCCTGTTCACAGCGATATTGAAGTTTGACTGTACGAACAATATGGCTGAATATGAGGCATGTATTATGGGTCTCGAAGAAGCAATGGATCTAAGAATTAAGATTCTTGATATATACGGAGACTCGGCATTGTTAATTAATCAAATCAAAGGAGAATGGGAGACTCGTCATCCTGGTTTGATCCCTTACAGAGACTATGCTAGAAGTCTGTTAACTTTCTTTAACGAAGTGGAATTACATCATATTCCTAGGGTTGAAAACCAAATGGCTGATGCTTTAGCTACTTTGTATTCTATGTACCATGTGAATGATTGGAACGATGTGCCTTCAATCAGAGTTATGCGCCTCGACAGACCTGCTCATGTGTTCTCAGTGGAGGAAGTGATCAACAATAAACCATGGTTCTATGACATTAAACGTGTTATTCAAACTCAAGAGTACCCGCCCGGGGCATCTAATAAAGATAGGAAGACATTGAGGAGATTGGCAAGTAGTTTCTTCCTTAATGAAGAAGTATTATATAAAAGGAATTACGACATGGTCTTGCTCAGATGTGTAGACAGACATGAAGCAAACATGTTGATGCAAGAAGTACATGAAGGATCCTTTGTCACTCATGCCAATGGACATGCAATGGCTAAAAATATGTTGAGGGCTGGTTGCTATTGGATGATGATGGAATCTGATTGCTGCAAATATGTGAAAAAATGTCATAAATGCCAAATTTATGCGTACAATATACATGTGCCACCGACCCTCCTCAATGTTACCTCTTCACCTTGGCCTTTCTCTATGTGGGGCATTGACATGATTGGAATGATTGAACCCAAAGCTCCAAATGGTCATTGTTTCATCTTGGTGGCCATCGACTATTTTACTAAATGGGTGGAAGAAGCATCATATGTGTTGTACCCTAAAATTTGCCCTCCCATATTTCTCAATACATGTCAAGTATTATCTCCAAGTTGTTCAAGATGGCTCAAGAGTTGGACAGTCAAATCATCTCATAAGGCAATCAAGTCAAAATTAGGGTTTTGTGTTGCACCAAGGTCCTTACATACAAATGACCCCAAGTGCTCCCCAATGTACTAATATGCTCTCAAGTTCATCCATGTCAGATTTCAAGCCTTGCAGAGGAAGTTTGGTCAGTCAATTGCTCAAGAAGCCCAAAAATCGACTGTGCTAGGGCAAAAGTCAACTGTGACCTAAATACAGTCAAACCTCAATATTTTTTGTCAACATTATAATTTTGAAGGATAATTCATCATTTGATCAAGGGTTGATCATGATTCATCAAGGATTTCTCAAGATTCATCAAGATTCAAAAGTTGCTAAATTAGGGTTTTGTAGGAAAAGTCAACTCAACTTTGACCAAGCATAACGTTCTCATACTTTATGAGAAATGACCCATCCAAAGCTCATTTTGAAGAGGATACAATTTCCTACAATCCATCTTCACACCCCAAGATCAAGAAATTCACTCATAAAAAGTTAAAAATTTGGACATTATAGGTCATTTTTGAAAGTCAATAAAAACACCTTTTTTGCCAATGCTTATAATTTGAGAATGGAATATCAAAATGAGATGATACTAAAATGGTTGATTAGAGGACATCTCAAGGTTTCTAAAAAGTCCATGAACACTTCCAAGAATTCAAAATTGAAGAAGTTATGCATTGTTGAAGTTGGGCATTTTTCCAAAAGTGCCAAAAGTCAACTATCCTCAAAACTCCAATTTTTGACAAAAGGGCCCACTTTTTTCCACTTGATTTGGTCTTATCACACCACACACGTGTCCCAACTTTAATTTCATGACCAATCATTTATTTTTCTATTTTATTTAATTTTTATTGATTTAATTCATTTTAAATCAATATTAATTCAAATAAAATCCAAAAATTAATGGAATGAGATTCTTGTGATCATTACAGCTTGCAAATATCATGATACACTCAATCAAACTCGTGCCAAGTCAAAACATGCACAAAATCTTGGATTTGAGGCAAATATGGAAACCTTATCAATGGTGATTAAATCATATCCTCCATCTTCAATGCACATGGATTCAGGGCCCAAAGATTAACCTAATTCATTCCCTTATGTACACACAAGCCATAGACATCAAGAACACGACCAAAAACTGCAAGGGACGGCCAACCAAGAATTGAAAAAAGTGTGAAAAAGTGGAAGATCAAAATCAATATTAGAGCACGATTCAGTCCAAAAGCTTGACATAACCTTCTAGCCTGGCATTCACTGAAGCCAAAGGGATCAAAATCCAGCCTTGAAGCAGCCCCAAACTCACTGTAAGTATCCATGAATAAAGCTCTGAACACGAAATCGAAACCATTCATTCTTGCATCTTTTTGACAAATCATAGACATATTCTTGATCCTTGTTTGATTCTGAAGTTTTTTACATCATTTGATTTTATTTTCATGGCCTCTAACGTGATACCCGAACCTAGGGTTTCCTTGCTTTGTTTTAGGCATTTTTTATACAGGCAAAATCAAGGCAAATCATGGCCATAGTTGTGTTCAGGGAAGTAAGACGAACACGATGATGGTCTTAGTTTGCGTTTACATGGCCTAGGATGGATTTTTGAAACACCCCACAAATCTTCATGCGGATAAATATCCGCAGGTAAATAACTAGGGATTTGTTGAAGAAGATGATTGCGTGGCCACACCCTATTCGCTGGTTCAAATTATTGGCGCTCTTTTTTTTATTCCTGGCTTAGCGTTTTATTTTACATATAATGATTAGTGTTTAATCCAATAACGAATGAGCAGTTTAGTTGAGTTGGCAAGGAGGCGTGTCAAAGTCCATTGGGACCTGGGTTCGAATCCCAGGTCCCCCAAAACTTTGTTGAATTTTGTTTTCAGGCAATCTCATGCAACGTTCAAAGATGCAGCCCACCACATGCCTCAAAGATCAACGTGCCAGATGGCCTTCAGGCCAAATCTAGTGGCCAGGAATGAAGGACTACCATGGTCTCAAGTCAACAGGCGCGTGGGTGATCCAAAAAGTCAAACAAGGCTGAACGTTTTGGGCCTAGAAAATGCTGATTTCACACTCAATTTGGGCCCAGCACCCCCCTGGGTTTATTTCCTTTTCTCTTTTATATTTTTATTTAATTGTTTTTATTAATTATTATTCTTAATTAATTACTAACCAAATAATTAATATTTTTCTTAATAAAAATCAAAAAACATAAAAAACATTATTTATTAAATTTAATTTAATTATTTTATTTTTTTGTAAATAAACAATAATTAATTTATTTAGTTTTAAATAGGTTTAACATTAATATTTTTGCAATAAATTAAAATCAATTTAGAATTAGGGTTTTTAATAACTTTTAACCATTTTTATTTTATTTCCTCAAATATTAAAAAATCCAAAAAAATATATATTTTTATTAATTAATTAATAATTAGTTTAGATTTAATTCCATTTAATTCAAAATAACAACAAAATATGCTTTCTTTAATAAAAAAAGGGTTAAAACCCTAAAAATACTCCGATTTAATTTTCTCGCACGCGTATTATTTTTTATCCAATAATGTAATTGCTTCCGGTATGTAATAATTTTTTAATTAGGACTTTATTTATTTATCACTTTCTTTACTTTCCGCAATTTAAATTAAAGGGTTTGTTTTTGGCGATGTAAATACCCGACGCCTTGTAATAGTTTAGATTTAATTTCCGCAAATTTAAATTCCACAACTATTAATTGTTAGATGTTTGATAAATAGGCAATGCATGACAAGATCAATCTTTAACCTAAAATCAATATAGCTCACCCATTGATATGTACAGATAAAATTAACCGAAATAACACACTCGCACATGCCACTCTTAGGGTACACCTCACTTGGTTGCCTCGAACGTGGTCATTGAGTATAGGAAGTTTTAGAGGTCGCCTTCTTGTCCAAAGATCATAGTTGCCTCGAAAAAATGATCTAGGATATTAGGGTTACCGCTAAGGCATCCTAACATTGCTTTAGTGACCACACGTCCCTTAATCGAATTGACCCGAAAACTCCAACGACGGTGCTACCTACTCCTCAATAGTGGGATAGCACTGTCTAAAGGACATTTGTACAGTTTAATTCCTTTTGAGTAGGTAGATGGTTCTTAAGTACTTGCTCCTTTTAAAAACAAAACAAAAGTTTTCGCACTTACACTCTCTTCAAAACAAAAAAACTCTTTTCAAACCCACAAACACAAAGAAAAGCAAACTTTTGAAAACATAATGAGCAAGTACCTAAGAGCCCGTGGATAACCACGGATAGAAAGGTTGTTAACACCTTCCCTTTCTATAATCTACCTCCCGAACCAAAGAAACATCTCAAGAAGGAATTTTTCTGTGCTTTTGTCCTTTCCTTATTGGATAAAATAAAAGATGGTGGCGACTCTTGCTTACCGCGACATTTTGCGAAAAACAAACGCAAACGCGAACCAGCATTCCAAAACAGTCAGTTCTCATTCCCACCGATCACAGAACTGGCGACTCTGCTGGGGAAAATTTATGAGTGAGGTGTACCTAAGGATTAGATCATTGTGTTTTCAATTGTATGCTTTGTATGATTTATATTTGTGGGCTTGTATCGGAGTTCTATAGATCCTAACCCGGATCTGGGGATACCCTTTAGGTAAGTAGCAATAAACTGTGAGGGATCTATATGGCATAGACCGATACGGATGAAGTAGTAGCTACGTTGGTGTGGCACTTTAGTCTGTACCGATATCCCTTGTGTTGGAACAAGGAGAATATGGGTCTTCTAAGGGGTCATTAAGCACCAACTGACCTTAGAACCTTAAATTGACCAACTTGGCCATAGAACAGTAGCAATATGCTACACTCATTGAGACTACACTCTCGCGATGATTCCGGCTGCAAGAAAAGGTTTCTAAACTGGAATTATGACCGACTGAGGATAGTCAGTGATATTGAGATCCTCTAGAACTCGGTTACTATTTTTAGGATAAGTTTAAACCAACTGAACTGAAAGAGGGTAGTACCTAAGCTCCATGCCAGCCTGAAATCTAAGGGCTCTTTTGTGTGACTTGTGTACCTTTACCATGTTTTCCTTTTGTGGATACTTGTGATGTGCTTACTATCATGACATCATGACATCATAACATTGCATACATCTTGCATAAGGACTAACCTATTTCAAAGACAAGAGGGTTTCATCTTTGCTCTGTTTTGTAGGTCATCATGATGCCCATGCATAAGAATACCATCCGGATCAACTTTGTCCAAGTCCCTACCTTGCTTAAATAGTTGGTTGTCATGATGCCAGACAATACTTCCTTCATCAGGAGGCATGGTTCTCTTCTCAGTTTGGTCACCTCTAAATTGGACGAGCAGATGATGAGTATCCTGGTCCAGTTCTATGATCCGCTGTACCATTGTTTCACTTTTCAAGACTATCAGCTGGTTCCTACCCTAGAAGAGTTCTCTGAGCTGCTCAGTATCTCTGATCTGGAGCAGACCCCGTTTACTGGTTGGGAAAAGACTCTTAGGACCGAAGAAATTGATGCAACCCTTCATTTGACCAAAGAAGAGGTAATGGCTAATTGGGAGACTAGAAGTGGAGCTAAGGGTTTTCTGACTAAGTTCTTAGTTGGCAAGGCTAACTACTTCTGGGATAGCCTAGACTTTAAGGCATTCGAGGATATTCTGGCTCTCTTGATTTATGGCTTGGTATTGTTTCCGAATCTTGACACTTTTGTTGAAGTTAATGCCATAAAGATCTTCATCTCTCAGAACCCTGTACCCACTCTCTTGGGTGACATTCTTCATCAGCTCTATGCTCGTACTGCCTGAAAGCGGGGAACCTTGATGTGCTGTGCTCCTTTACTGTCGAGGTGGTTTATTTCGCACCTCCCTAAGTCAGTGTTGAAGAACAAAGAAGGAATGGGCTAGGCTTATAGGGTGATGTCTCTTTTTCATAATGACATTATCTGGACTCTCAAGGGTATGGATGAGGTGACTATCATTGATCGATGTGGGGAGTATCCAAATGTTCCATTGATAGGAACCCATGGAGGAATTTCTTACAACCCATGCTTAGCTCTCCGTCAGTTTGGAAGAGCCAGAAGAGAAGGGCCTCATGAGATGTTGATGCCTCATATCATCTTTGATTTTTAGGGAGATAACGACGAGCTACGTCGTAGATTCATAAGGCCTTGGGACAGAGCTCACCAATCAGATCCATATGAGCTGGGCCCAAAGACTTCTCTGCCAACGGAGCCTTATCTCAGATGGGTCTGCATCCGTGCCCAAAAGCTGGGTATGCCTTATGAAGCTGTCCGGCCTATCACTCTTGAAGTTGCTAATGAACAAGGGTTTTTTCCAACCATTCTCCATCCTTATATTCCCATTGACATTGGGGCACTGAAGAGATCTTGGATACAACTGAGGGATGAACGAGATTCTCACTGAGAGAAGTTCAACGAGCAAGAGCAGAAGATCTAGAAGCTGACTATATAGTTGGAGAATGAGCGGATCCTGAACGACTATGTCCGCACTGAGAAGAAGAGACCATGGGAGCATTGATGGGACTTTGATGATTTCCTTTCCAGTTTTATTTTTACTTTTCAGTATTTCCATTCTTGTAATGCCTTAAGGGTAATTTGTTGAACAATTTGAATTACAAAGTTATCTAATAAAGTGTGTTTCCTTTCTTGGTTACAAATTTGAATCCCGACTGTCTTTGAAATCATAAATCATACGCATTTCATCCCATGCACTTCATAAATAGGTACCTTTTACAGGTCTCTTATCGTCTTCACTGTTTATTTCAGCAATCACCATGTCTGTTGAACCTTCAACTGAGCAAGCTATCAAGGCCCTCCAGGCCCAGAATGCCCAATTTCAAGAGCTGTTCATGAATCTAGCTAAGGGTCAGCAGGACCTGAAGACCTTGATTCTGAAAGAGAAAAAGAAGAAGAAGAGGACAGTCCTGTTCAACACTGGTCCTAGGTTTGGAAACAGGCTATGGGATGAAGTTGATCTGGCCACCTCATCTGGAGGGAAAGATAGTCCACAAGAAAGGAGGGCTCCTAGCCCTGTGGTCTCCGACAACGAGACGGACTACGATGAAGAACAGTATCCTCCTGCTGAGGATAAGTACAAACAGCTGGAAGACCGTTTGAGCGCTATGGAAATTCAGAAAGTGCCCGGTCTGGACTTTGGGGATCTAGGTCTATCATCTGGGGTAGTGATTCCCCATAAATTCAAGGCACCAACCTTTGCAAAGTATGACGGAGTTTCCTGTCCGAAGCTGCACCTCCGGTCATATGTGAGGAAGATCCAGCCCTACACTGCTGATAAGAACTTATGGATCCATTTCTTTCAAGACAGTCTCTCAGGGACTCAACTTGAGTGGTTCTATCAGTTGGATGAAGCCAGTACCCGCAGCTGGGAAGATTTGGATACTGCATTCTATAGGCAGTATCAGTACAACTCCGACCTTGCTCCTACGCGTACCCAACTCCAGGGTATGTCAATGGGAACGGGTGAAGGATTTAAAGATTATGCTTAGAAGTGGAGAGACCTTACCGGAAGGGTACAACCACCTTTGGCTGATCGTAAGCTTGTTGACATGTTTCTGGGGACCCTGTCTGGTCCATTCTTTAACCATCTGATTGGAAGCTCTTCATCTGGGTTTACAGATCTTATTTTGACTGGTGAGAGAATTGAAGCTGGTATTAAGGCTAGGAAAATACAGAGGGGTGATTCATCAAGCACCGAGAAGAATCCGTTTAAGAAAGAGTCTAGTGCTGTCTACTGTGCAAGAAGACATGATAGATCTGAACACCGCCAAGCTGTCAATGCGGTTGTTATTTCAAAACATGCTGGTGCTCCTCATGACCTTATCTTAGATTCTGCCACAGTTGCTGAAGACTAATCTGGTGACTCTAAGGGAAGCCCCAAAGAATTCAAATACAACGTCACCAAGGTATAACCCTAACGCCCGCTGCGCTTATCACTCCGATAGCCCGAGGCATAATACAGATGATTGTTGGGCTTTGAAGAACAAGATACAAGACTTAATTGATGCAAAGGAGATTGAGTTCGAGGCGCCTGAGAGGCCTAATGTTGTGACTGCTCCCATGCCCAAACATGGAGTAAATGCTGTAGAGGAAGACTTGTTTGTAGTTTCTGTGGATGACATTGTTACCCCTCTGATGACAGTCAAGAAGAACCTGTTGCTAGCTGGTTTATTTCTGGGTTGTGACGAAGGTTGCCATATGTGTTCTGTTTTACCTACCGGTTGCCCATTTCTGAAGACAGGTATCTAAAACCTGATGGATAGTAAGGAGATCCTGTTTGAGAATACTGTTGTTCCATCCGTTCATTCTGAAGAAGTCGCCATCATTACCATTTTCGATAATTCTTCCAAGGCTCCCTCGAGGAAGCCTGTTAGAATTACATCTGTTTTGAAGATTTCACCTGTGATCATTACTGTTCCGAGGCCCATCCCCAACACCTCTGATAAAGCTGTCCCTTGGCACTATGGGGCTGATGTTTATGTTCATGGAGTTAAGCAAGAGCTAGATGCTGATACTGACGTCAACAACATTACTGGACCTGCTAAAGTCACCCGTAGTGGAAGACTTTTCTCACCTGATATTGCTCCACCAACTATCTGAAGACCTGTTATCATTACACCTGCAAGTGTACCTACTACCATTTCTGATCAAGTTCCTATTCTTACCCCTGTCACCGAGTCATTTAACGCTCGGGGAAAAGGGATCACCACTGATGAGCCTGCCTAGACGGAGGCACTGAAGACAATTACTGTTGAAGCTTCCAAACAGGAGATAGAAGAGATTCTGAAGATTATTAAGAAGAGTGATTACAACATAGTTGAGCAACTGGGGCAAACCCGATCCAAGATTTCTATGTTGTCACTATTGTTGTGCTCAGAGGCCCATGCCAAGGCTCTGATTACCTTCCTGAAGACTGCCCATGTGCCACAAGAGACATCAACTGATCAGTTTACCGATTATGTGGCCAATTTAACTGCTGATAATGGTTTGGGTTTCTCTGACGCCGATTTGACTGCTAAGGGGAAAAATCATAACGATGCCCTGCATGTCTCCATAGAATGCAGGGGAACTACTCTTGCACATGTATTGGTTGATACTGGTTCCTCATTGAACGTATTGCCTAAAAAAGCTCTAGACCGGTTGGATTATGAAGGGTTGGAGCTAAAACCAAGTAACATTGTTGTCAGGGCCTTTAATGGGTCTAAGAGGATGGTGCATGGGGAGATTGATATTCCAATTAAAGTTGGTTCTCAGGTCTTCAACTCTATGTTCTATGTGATGGACATTCGGCCATCTTATTCTTGTTTGCTGGGTCGTCCATGGATCCACAAAGCTGGGGCCATAACCTCCATACTCCATCAGAAGCTGAAGTACCCAGTCAGAGGGAAGATCGTGACAGTACAGGGAGATGAAGAGTATATGGTCAGCCAACTCAACTCGTTCTGATACGTAGAGATGGATGGGGAGTTCATTGAGACCCCATTTCAACACTTTGAAGAGGTGTCCCAGACACTAGCATCAGCTGAGACTGTGGTTGAGGGTTCTCCTATGAAGATGGCTTCCTTAAAAGATGCCCGGGATGTTATTGAGAAGGGTGAGTGTGCAAATTGGGGTTGACTTCCTGATTTTACACAGAAGACTAACAAGTTTGGTTTGGGTTTCAATGCAGAAGCTCAAAGGGCTGTTCGGAATGCACGAATCGGAAAACCTCCCGTGTTCATCAGCAACTCGGGAGTGAATGCCATTGAAGATGATGTAGAAGAGTCTGAATTTGACAGCTGGATCTATCCTACGACCAACGGTGGACCAAGCAACTGGACAGCAAAGGACTTCATCTCTATTACTTTTGTTACCCAATAATGAAACTTTTTGTTTTTGAATTTGTAGTAGACAATGTTTTGAAACTTTATGGCCCAGTGTCTTACCCGGGGCACTGTGGCTTCATTTGTAAGGGCTTTTGTGTGCCATTTCCATATACCATTAATAAAAGCATTGGACGTTTTTTGCATTTTCAAATTTTGCGCTCCTTGTTTTTTCTTTATTATATATTGCAAAACAGCTATTTTACACACACTCACATATACAGGTCTGCATTCACTCTGGATCTCACTGGTAACGACTCTGCTACTGCCAGTTATGACTTCGAAAATCCGATCAACTTAGCCGAAGATGAAGGTGAAGATGATTGCGAAGTTCCTGTTGAACTTGCAAGACTACTACTCCATGAAGAGAGGGCCATTCAGCCACATGAAGAGCCAGTGGAAACAATGAATCTGGGTACTGAGACAGACAAGAAGGAAGTCAAGGTTGGTGCCAATCTGGAGCCTAGTGTGAAACAACGGTTGATTCAGATGCTGTGTGACTATGTCGAGATCTTTGCCTGGTATTACAAAGATATGCCTGGTTTGGATACTGATATTGTGGTTCATCGCCTGCCTACCAAGGAAGACTGTCCTCCCGTAAAACAAAAGGTTCGCCGTATGCGCTCGGAAATGTCTGAGAAAATCAAGGCTGAGGTTATGAAATAGTTTGACGCCAGTTTTCTAGCAGTATCTTCTTACCCTCAGTGGGTCGCCAATGTGGTTCATGTGCCGAAGAAGGATGGGAAGGTCCGAAGGTGTGTTGACTACAGGGATCTGAACAGGGCAAGCCCCAAGGATGATTTCCCTCTACCTCATATTGATGTTCTGGTTAACAATACTGCTCAGCACAAGGTCTTCTCCTTTATGGATGGTTTCTCCGGTTATAATCAGATAAAAATGGCTCCCAAAGACATGGAGAAAACAACTTTTGTTACTCAGTGGGGTACCTTTTGCTACAAGGTCATGCCTTTTGGGTTGAAAAATGCTGGGGCAACATATCAACGTGCCATGGTTTCTTTGTTTCATGACATGATCCATCATGAGATTGAAGTATACGTCGACGATATGATTGCAAGGTCCCAAACTAAGGAAGAACACCTTGACCATCTACAGAAGCTGTTTGACAGGTTGAAGTTGTACAAGTTGAGGTTGAACCCAAACAAGTGCACCTTCGGGGTAAGATCTGGTAAGCTGCTGGGTTTCATCGTGAGCGACAAAGGTATTCAAGTGGACCCTACCAAGGTGAAAGCTATACAAGAGATGCCAGCTCCCAGAATAGAGAAAGAGGTCAGAGGATTTCTGGGACGACTGAACTATATTGCCCGATTCATCTCGCACCTGACTGCTACTTGTGAGCCAATCTTCAAGCTGCTGAAGAAAGATCAAGTAGTAAGTTGGAACGATGAATGCCAGGGCGCTTTTAAAAGGATCAAAGAGTATCTCCAAGAGCCACCTATTCTGATGCCACCAGTTGAAGGGAGACCTTTGATCTTATACTTGACAGTACTTGATAACTCAATGGGGTGTGTGCTGGGGCAGCATGACGAGTCTGGCCGAAAAGAGCATGCTATTTATTACCTTAGCAAAAGTTTACTGACTGTGAGACCCGATACTCACTGCTCGAGAAAACTTGCTGCGCTTTGGCATGGGCTGCTCACCGGCTGAGATAGTATATGCTGACTCACACAACTCTGTTGATTTCAAAGATGGATCCAATCAAGTATATCTTCGAAAAGCCTGCTTTGTCCGGAAGAATAGCAAGATGGAATATGATCTTGATTGAGTATGACATCCAGTATACAACTTAAAAAGCAATCAAGGGAAGTGTATTGGCAAACAATTTGGCACACTAGGCAGTGGATGATTACCAGTCTATGAACTTTGAATTTCGGGACGAGAATATCATGTTGATAACTGATTGTGAGACACCTGGACCAGGTGAAGGATCTGAGGAAGGATCCTGATGGTCTATGTACTTTGATGGAGCTTCGAACGCTTTGGGTAATGGCATTGGCGCCGTGATCATATCTCCTAAAGGCTTTCATACTCCGTTTACTGCCCGTCTATGTTTCAACTGCACCAACAACATGGCAGAGTATGAAGCATGCATCATGGGTCTTCGAGCAGCAATTGACCTAAGGATTAAATTTCTGAGTGTCTTTGGAGATTCCGCTTTCGTGATCAGTCAAATCAAAGGCGAGTGGGATACGTAACACCCAAAACTTATTCCTTACAAGGAGTATGTGTTGACATTGCTTCCCCATTTTGAGGAGATAACCTTTGAACACTTCCATAGAAAGGAGAATCAGTTGGAGGACGCGCTAGCTACGATGTCTTCTATGTTCAAAGTCAATTGGCATAACGAGGCTCCCCGAATCATTATTGAAAGATTAGACGAACCGGCGTATTGCTGTGATCTTGAGACTGAAGAGGTAACAAAAAAGCCCTGGTTTCATGAAGTAAAAAGGTACCTTGAGGCTCAGGAATACCCCGAGGGTGCATCTATTAATGACAAGAAGTTTATAAGAAGGTTCGCAGCAAAGTTCTTCATCAACAATGACATCCTTTATAAGCGTAACCATGATTCAACCTTGCTGCATTGTGTGGATAAGATTGAAGCAGAAAGGATCATGGCAGAGCTGCATGAAGGTACTTTCGGAACTCATTCCAGTGGACATACCATGGAAAAGAAAATCCTCCGGGCAGGATACTACTGGTCTACAATGGAAGCCGACTGTTATCAGCATTCTCGGACATGTCACAAGTGCCAGGTGTTGTACCCCAAAATTTGCCCTCCCATATTCTTCAAGATTGGCAAAGAGCATGCTTCAAAATCTCCCCAAGAGTTGCACAGTTCAAGGGCCTCCTAACAGTCAAAAATTAGGGTTTTGGTTCTGACAAAGAAAATGAAGTTTCCAAGGGTCCAATCAAGTCCCACATGCCTGCAAATATGGTCAAGCATCCTCATACCAAGTTTCAAGACTTACAGCACAAAGTTGCACAGTCAAAAACCCTAATTGCACTACAGTCAACTGTAGGGGCAAAATGGTCATTTGACAGTCAAAAGTTCAAATTTTTGGTCAACATCTCATTTTGAAGCCACAAACATCATTTGATCAATTCTTAATCATGATTCTCAAAGCTTGGCTCAAAAGGTCTCAAGATGCAAAAGTTTCCATATTTGGACAGTTGAAAAAGTCAACTGTAACTTGACCAAGGCATAACTTCCACATGGATTATCATAAAAATTCCATCCAAAGCTTATTTTGAAGAGAAAGACATTTCCTACAACTATTCTTCACACTTCAAGTCCAAGAAATGCTCTCACAAAAAGTTATCAATTTCAACATTATAGGTCATTTTCAAAAGTCAACAAAAAGAGACTTTAAGTCAAAGGCCATAACTTGAGATTGGTTAATAAAAATTACATGGGACCAAAGGCATTGGTTAGAGGACTTCAAGACCTTTCCAAAATGTCCTAGAACATGAGCAAAGCTTAAAAATTGAGCAAGATATGCCTTGTGGAAGTTGGGAAATTTTTGGATATTTTGAAAAGTCAACTTTGCTTCAAATGTCTTAAAATTGCTAATGGGCCACATTTTCTTCCAAGAATCATCATCCAAAGCATGTGCACGACCATTTGGCCCAAAGGGAAGTTTTTCATCATTTTTATTTATTTATTTGAATTTTTTAATTGCTAATAATTCATTTAATTAAAATAAATATGTGGAAAATATCAAACCAAAGTTTTTAAATCTTTTTATGCATGGAATAACTTCAGATTTTCATGCATTATTAGATATAGAAAGAATCAAGGCAATTGGATATGAGTGGCATCAAAAACATGTGAAAAAGATTGAAAAATATTTGCCATGAAAATCAAATATCTCTTCATCAATGCAAAGGGTTTTTTGATCCAATTTCTAACCCTAATCATTCCAGTACTTATATACATGATAACCCTAATGCCAATAACCGGAAAGCTGCGCAGAAACACCATAACCAAGTTTGAGTTTTTTGCCAAAAAATTGAAAACTGAAAACAATATTCTAGCACGATTCAGAGCAAGAGACCAATTGCAAAAGCTTCCTAGGGTATTACTGAACCTAACTGCATTGTTTTTCAACCCTTACACGCCTAGAATTGGTATACAAAACTCAAACTGTTTCCAATTTTATGCATATTCGTATTTCAATTTTCAAGCGTTCCCATTGCATTTTTTTTGTGGATTCATACTAATTGATTCATGCTGAAGCTAACCATACAGTTTGATTGAATTTTTATGCGTCATACACGATTTCACCATTGATGCTAACTAGGGTTCTTCAAGCTTCGAATTGGGTATTTTTGAATACTGTAAAATTAGAACACCTTAATACCATGGTTGAAATCAGGAGGCTTGGACGAACCTAACCATCCTATCGCGCCCAATTTCTGACCCAAGACGAGCTATTCGCTATTCTTGAAAACGGCATGTTTTGGGGGGGTTTAAAACCCCCGTTAATTCTTTTTATGTTTCAGGGAAAATCCAAACAAGGAAGAAGAAGATGAGGTGTAAGACGATGGTTGGTTCATTTAAATTTTCGCGCATTTTTTGAGTTAATGTTACTAGCGTGTTTTTATGATATATGTTCTTTATTGTCCACTAATCCTACAAAGTAAGCGTTTGGTACAGACGGTTGGTGCGTTGTCCTATAACCACAGGGACCTGGGTTCGATTCCCAGGTCCCCCTCCCTTTCCATAATATTTTTTCTAATATCATCCTGTGCAGCTTAAGTCCCATGGTTCATCATACGCTCACAATTTCAACGCGCCACATGGCCACCAAGATCAAACCAAAGGCCAAGATTCAGAGCCTATGATGTGCCTCAGTCAATGCACGCACATGCTTCCAGGAAAAGTCAACAAAAGGCCTCCAAAGATGGGCCTGATTACTACAGTTTAAACCTCCAATTGGGGACAGAACCCCCCAAGGTTTTGCCATTCTTTCATTTTATTTTATTTTATTTGTTTCAATTATTTCTCTTTTTTTTAATTCTTTAAATTAATTTGTTTTTTTCATAAAATATAAAAATAATATAAAAAATCAGAAAGTCATAAAAAATCAAAAACATATTTTATTTTAATATTTTTGTAAATAAAAATCATTAATTAATTTAGTTTTCAATTCTAGGATTAATTTTGACTTTTTTCTTAATAAACTTAAAATTTGTAGAATTAGGGTTTTAATCAATTTTTATCTTTTTCTTTTCTTTTATTAATTATTAATTATTAATTATTATTTTTGTAAATAAAAATTGAATTAATTAATTAGGTTAATTTTATGTGCAACTTTCACATATTTTCTTAATAAATAAAAATTGTAGAATTAGGGTTAATTAATTAATTTCATTTAGTTCTCATTAAAAAATTCATAAATACAAAAACCTCAAAAATCTTTTCTTTTTCTTTAATTTAATTAATTTGTTAGTAATAATTTAATTTCATTAAAAAGGGTCCAACGCCCTCGCTTTCAATTTTTTTATTCAATTCGCGCATTTTATTTTATTTCTTATAATATTAATGTAACTCTCCCAAAGCCGTGTAAACTTGATATTTATATTTCTTTATTTTATTTTTATGTCAAATCGGGTCCTGGATTTAATTTGGCGATGTGGACCCGCGCCTTTGTAATAGTTTAGGAACTTTACACTTCTCGCAACTTTTTAACTGTAATAATTGCATGCAATATTGAATGACAAAATAAAAACAAAACGCGTAGATCACCCATGACATGAACAAGATAAAATATCTGAAAACAACACACAAATCACACACCACCCCTAGGGTACGCTTCACTTTTGCCTTGCCTCTCGAAAGGTGATCGTCGAGTAGAGGATGTCTTAGTAAGTCCTCATGATCCGGGAACCTGGCATGAGGGTAGCTTCTAAGGTGTCTTCCCATTGCTCTGGTGATCACCATGTCCCGAACCCTCGAATTGACCCGAACACCTCCAACGGTGGTGCTACCTACCTCTCAATGGTGGGATGACATTACTTTAAAGGACATTTACACAGACGAATTCCTTAGGGTAGGTAGACGACTCTAGATACTTGCTCTAATTTCAAAACCAAATCAAAAATACTTTTCACACCGACACCTTTTCAAAAAGCTTTCGAAAGCAATTTTTCAAACACTCTTGAGGACCGATACAAGAGTCGAACTGGAATTTTCAAAGAAACTTTTTAAGACCCACAGTTGAAAAGCAAACAAACAATTTTGAAAACACAATGAGCAAGTATCTAAGAGCCCATGGATAACCATGGATAGAAAGGGTGCTAACACCTTCCCTTTCTATAATCTACCTCCCGGACCGAGAGCAATCTCTATAAGGAATTTTTCTGTGCTTTTGTCCTTTCCATTTGGAGAAAATAAAAGACGGTGGCGACTCTTGCTTCCGCGAAATTTCGCGAACCAGCGTTAAACAATCAGTTCCAGATCCACCGATCACACCAGGTCTATGCTGATAAGGTGCACATACCTCCAGTTCCTCTGAACGTCTTGACAGCACCTTGGGCTTTTACAATGTGGGGCATTGATATGATCGGCGAGATCAGACCTATGGCATCCAACGTGCATCGTTTCATCCTGGTAGCGATTGATTACTTTACGAAGTGGGTTGAAGCAGCTTCCTTTGCTACCGTAACCAAGAACGTCGTGGCACGGTTCATTCGGCACAATCTGATCTGTCGATACGGTGTACCAGAGAGGATCATTACAAACAATGGTACCAATCTTAACAACAGAATGATCACTGAGCTCTGCGAGCAATTCAAGTTACAGCATCATAACTCTTCTCCCTACCGGCCGAAGATGAATGGGGTTGTCGAAGTGGCAAATAAGAACATTAAGAAGATTGTACAGAAGATGACAATGACATACAAAGACTGGCATGAGATGCTACCATTTGCTCTTCATGGGTATCATACCTCAGCACGGACGTCAACAGGATCAACACCCTATTTCTTGGTTTATGGCATGGAGGCAGTCTTCCCTATTGAAGTTCAGATACCTTCTCTTCAAATCATGAAGGATGCAGGTTTGAGCGAAGATGACTGGATTCAAACCCGGCTTGATCAGCTAAACCTAATCGACAAAAAGAGACTTACTGCTATTTTTCATGGTCAGACGTACCAAATACGGATGATCAAGGCATTTAACAAGAAAGTCAGACGACAAGAGTATCAAGTTGGGGACCTGGTAATCAAGCGCATTATCTTACCTCAAGGTGATCCCAGGGGCAAATGGACCCCTACTTACGAAGGGCCATTTATGGTTAAGAACATTTTCTCAGGAGGAGCTATGATTATAACCACCATGGATGGTGACGACCTTCCTCACCCCGTCAATGCGGACATAGTAAAAAGATACTACGCATAAATCAAAGACCCGCTAGGTTGACTGGCCTAGGCAAAAATAAGGGCCTCCCGGCGAACCAAAAGGGTTCGGGCAAAAATAAGGGATGAAAATAAAAAAATCTGTACACCCGGCAAGTCGAAAACCTGAAAAGGCGGCTTGGGCAAAAAAGGGTATCCCGGTGGACTAAAAACCCGAAAGGGCGGTCTAGGCAAAAATTAGGGATTAAAGCGTAATACTATGTCTCATTGGATCACCTTACATCCAAACTTCAGTGTCGACTATCAAGCTCGGACGACACTAATCAATCAAATTCATCTTCAATTAAGCAGCAAAGTGATAAGACGCTTGAAGATATAAAGGAAATAGCAGAGTTGAAACCCAGTGGGATTATTCACATAGCTGTTTTGTTTAGTTTTTCACAAATCATATAAATTCTATTTATTCGGCGGCATTCTCTTACTCGGACGACAGCCTCTTGTACAAAAACGCCTATTTTCAATTTTTTGATATATGCATTTGACATTAATTGCTGATCATAAATATTTACATGCATAACGAAAGATGAATTACTGGTAACATCAGAAATAGGGGCATAAGAAATGTCCAAGCTGTGTAGTTGTTTCCTCCACCAGGTACCAAGGTACATCCAGTTGAAGAATATGGCTAAGATACCTTCATTCCCCGCAGAGTAAGACAATAATAGTAGCTCTCACAGCTGAGACTTGCAACTATGAACGAATCAGCAATACTCTGCCCAAGCAAGTTAGTCTACCATCAGCCCTAAAAAAGTCTTGGCATCCCCAGAAGATCTTAATTTTCCCCAGCGGAGTATAAAGATATTCTCCAGCAGGCATAAGAATACCCCCGACAGTCTTAAATATTCCTCAACGGAGTATAAGAACGTTCCCTGGTAGAGTACAAGATACCCCCAGTGGAGACATTTCCCCAGCGCAGTCTAAAAAAGTTTTCCCAACAGAGTTGAATCATCTTCCCCAGTAGATTCTGGAAGCTTATCCCCTGCAGAGCGCGAGTAAATCTCCCCAGCCAAATTCATAGGTTTATCCCCACAGGAGTCTAACTGGGTTATCCTTAGCAAGTCACAACTGAAAGATCATCCCCAGCAAAGTTCTTTCCTTTCCCCAAGCAGGAGTTTAATCCTCAACAGATCCAACATCACCAGCAACGGTAACCCATCCCCAACGGAGTTCATCATTAAAATTCCCAACAGAGTTCATCAGCGGAACCGCCAGCGGAGTTTATCGTTAAAATCTTCAGCAGCACATCTCTTCCCCACAGAGTAACTCCCCTCGGAGTAATCCCTTCATCAGTTTATTCCCCAACGGAGTTATCCTCTCCTGCAAGTTTATCATCTTCGTTCACCATTCTCGACGGAAGCGAAGCATTCAACTTTATTCTCCAGCAGATCCGAGATTTATTTTCCCCAGCTAAAACATCACATGCCCATACATCATGATACACGCATATACACATCATACCATACAATCTCATTTATGTTGAGAACATCATTGCTTGATCCATATCATGAATTGCATATGACTGACCTTTACCTTTCAGGAAAGATACAATCAAAATTCAAGTTATGAAGCCCAGGTACGACCGGATAATATCTTGATTTCTACAGCATATTGTGAGGCCCGGATTACGACCAGATAACAATATCAGACTACCGCGAAGCCTGGATTACTACCAGATAGTGGTATCTCTCAAAAGTAAGCTATGAAGCCCGGAGAACGACCGGATAATAGTTTATTCCCCAGTGAGCCATGAAGCCCGGATTACGATCGGATAACAGCGCAGTAAGCACCATGAAGCCTGGATTCGACCAGATAATGGTATATCATAAACACAAGCCATGAAGCCCGGATCACGACCGGATAACAGCTCAACAAGTTATTATGAAACCTGGATTACGACCAGAAAGCAATACAAGACCATGAAGCCTGGATTACGACCAAATAATGGTAGAAGATGTTGTGAAGATTGGATTACGACCAGATAGCAACCAAGAGTACTACGAAGCCTGGATTTCAACCAGATAGTGGTATGATACATCGTGAAGCCTGGATTACGACCAAATAGCGTTAAGGGACACCGTGGAGCTCGGGTTACGACCGAATAACAGTTTACCCAGCCAGTTACTATGGAGCCCGAATTCGACCAGATATTAGTAAAACCAACCGTCAAAGGGAAGACCAGATGCAACTGGATAACCACTTGATTTGTTCTGAAGCCTGGATTTCGACCAGATAAGAAATAAGGTATTGTGAAGATTGGATTCGACCAGATAGCAGTACGTGACACCATGAAGCCTGGATACGACCAAATAATGGTATAACACATTGTAAAGCCTGGAGTACGACCAGATAGCGGTACAAGACACAGTGAAGCTTGGATTCCGACCAAATAACAGTTTACATGGACAGTTACTAAGAAGCCCGGAGTCGGCCGAATATTAGTGAGCCTTAAATTCAAGCTGAAGCCCGGATGCGACCGGATAACCACTTGATTTGTTCTGAAGCCTGGATTTCGACCAGATAAGAAGTGAGGTATTGCAAAGCCTGGATTACGACCGGATAGCAAGTTTAATCTCATCTCCCCAGTAAGTCACTGTAAAGCCTGGATTGCGACCAGATAGCAGTCGGTCTTATCACTATGAAGCCTGGTTTACAACCAGATAATAGTTCACTCTCACCTCTTCAACAAAGATGATTCCCCAGTAGAATAACAGATGATCGAAGCTCCTAAAGTTCTATTTCTCCTAAGACAAAGAACAGCATTCCCCAGCGGAATCTCCCTCAACAACAGGTATACAAGCTCTCACTAAGGAATATCTTACGCGATCGACACTCCTTCAGATGGCATCTTTAAGCCCATCTCCCATCATCAATCTCTAAATGGAATCTGTAAGCCCATTCCCGATATCACAAGACAAATACTACTTCATGCGGGTGCAAATTTCTGGGCACTCTAGTGTTCAATCATCTTCCACCTTCAGATCACGAAAGGCCCTAACGCCAATCTATATCCTCAGGTTTAAGAAGATTGAACAGGGGCAACTGTTATACCCTAAAATTTGCCCTCCCATATTTCTCAAGACATGTCAAGAATTATCTCCAAGTTGTTCAAGATGGCTCAAGAGTTGGACAGTCAAATCATCTCCTAAGGCAGTCAAGTCAAAATTAGGGTTTTGTGTTGCACCAAGGTCCTTACATCCAAATGACCCCAAGTTTCCCCAATGTACTAATATGCTCTAAAGTTCGTCCCTGTCATATTTCAAGCCTTGCAGAGGAAGTTTGGTCAGTCAATTGCTCAAGAAGCCCAAAAATCGACTGTGCTAGGGCAAAAGTCAACTGTGACCTAAATACAGTCAAACCTCAAGATTTTTTGTCAACATTCTCATTTTTAAGGATAATTCATCATTTTATCAAGGGTTGATCATGATTCATCAAGGATTTCTCAAGATTCATCAAGATTCAAAAGTTGCTAAATTAGGGTTTTGCAGGAAAAGTCAACTCAACTTTGACCAAGCATAACTTTCTCATACTTTATGAGAAATGACCCATTCAAAGCTCATTTTGAATAGGATGCAATTTCCTACAATCCATCTTCACACCCCAAGATCAAGAAATGAACTCACAAAATGTTACAAATTTGGATATTATAGGTCATTTTTGAAAGTCAACAAAAACACCTTTTTTGCCAAAGCTTATAACTTGAGAATGGAATATAAAAATGAGATGAGACCAAAAGGGTTGATTAGAGGACATCTAAAGGTTTCTAAAAAGTCCCAGAACACTTCCAAAAATTCAAAATTGAAGAAGTTATACATTGTTGAAGTTGGGCATTTTTCCAAAAGTGCCAAAAGTCAACTATCCTCAAAACTCCAATTTTTGACAAAAGGGCCCACTTTTTTCCACTTGATTTGGTCTTATCACACCACACACGTGTACCATCTTTAATTTCATGACCAATCATTTATTTTCTATTTTATTTAATTTTTATTGATTTAATTCATTTTAAATCAATATTAATTCAAATAAAATCCAAAAATTAATGGAATGAGATTCTTGTGATCATTACAGCTTGAAAATATCATGATACACTCAATCAAACTCGTGCCAAGTCAAAACATGCACAAAATCTTGGATTTGAGGCAAATATGGAAACCTTATCAATGGTGATCAAATCATATCCTCCATCTTCAATGCACATGGATTCAAGGCCCAAAGATTAACCTAATTCATTCCCTTATGTACACACAAGCCATAGACATCAATAACACGACCAAAAACTGCAAGGGACGGCCAAACAAGAATTTAAAAAAGTGTGAAAAAGTGGAAGATCAAAATCAATATTAGAGCACGATTCAGTCTAAAAGCTTGACATAGCCTTCTAGCCTGGCATTCACTAAAGCCAAAGGGATCAAAATCCAGCCTTGAAGCAGCCACAAACTCACTGTAAGTATCCATGAACAAAGCTCTGAACACGAAATCGAAACCATTCATTCTTGCATCTTTTTGACAAATCATAGACATATTCTTGATCCTTGTTTGATTTTGAAGCTTTCTACATCATTTGATTTTATTTTCACGGCCTCTAACGTGATACCCGAACCTAGGGTTTCCTTGCTTTGTATTTAGGCATTTTTTATATAGGCAAAATCAAGGCAAATCATGGCCATAGTTGTGTTCAGGGAAGCAAGACGAACACAATGATGGTCTTAGTTTGCGTTTACATGGTCTAGGATGGATTTTTGAAACACCCCACGAATCTTCCTGCGGATAAAAATACGCAGGTAAATAACCAGGGATTTGTTGAAGATGATTGCGTGACCACACCCTATTCGCTGGTTCAAATTATTGGCGCTCTTTTTTTTTATTCCAGGCTTAGTGTTTTATTTTACATATAATGATTAGTGTTTAATCCAATAAGAATGAGCAGTTTAGTTGAGTTGGCAAGGAGGCGTGTCAAATTCCATTGGGACCTGGGTTCGAATCCCAGGTCCCCCAAAACTTTGTTGAATTTTGTTTTCAGGCAATCTCATGCAACGTTCAAAGATGCAGCCCACCATATGCCTCAAAGATCAACGTGCCAGATGGCCTTCAGGCCAAATCTGGTGGCTAGGAATGAAGGACTACCATGGTCTCAAGTCAACAGGCGCGTGGGTGATCTAAAAAGTCAAACAAGGCTGAACGTTTTGGGCCTGGAAAATGTTGATTTCACACTCAATTTGGGCCCAGCACCCCCCTGGGTTTATTTCCTTTTCTCTTTTATATTTTTATTTAATTGTTTTTATTAATTATTATTCTTAATTAATTACTAACCAAATAATTAATATTTTTCTTAATAAAAATCAAAAAACATAAAAAACATTATTTATTAAATTTAATTTCATTATTTTATTTTTTTGTAAATAAACAATAATTAATTTATTTAGTTTTAAATAGGTTTAACATTAATATTTTTGCAATAAATTAAAATCAATTTAGAATTAGGGTTTTTAATAACTTTTAACCATTTTTATTTTATTTCCTCAAATATTAAAAAATCCAAAAAATATCTTTTTTTATTAATTAATTAATAATTAGTTTAGATTTAATTCCATTTAATTCAAAATAACAACAAAATATGCTTTCTTTAATAAAAAAAGGGTCAAAACCCTAAAAATACTCCGATTTAATTTTCTCGCACGCGTATTATTTTTTATCCAATAATGTAATTGCTTCCGATATGTAATAATTTTTTAATTAGGACTTTATTTATTTATCTCTTTCTTTACTTTCCGCAATTTAAATTAAAGGGTTTATAATAGTTTAGATTTAATTTTCGCAAATTTAAATTCCGCAACTATAAACTGTTAGATGTTTGATAAATAGGCAATGCATGACAAGATCAATCTTTAACCTAAAATCAATATAGCTCACCCATTGATATGTACAGATAAAATTAACCGAAATAACACACTCGCACATGCCACTCTTAGGGTACACCTCACTTGGTTGCCTCGAACGTGGTGTTAGCTGGCTATTTCGAATAAGGAAGAAACCACTATCAAAATAATATTTCGAATAAAGCACCTAAGGAGATTAATATCAATATTGGATATTGGTGGGAGATATGGAGTCATTATGTTGAAGGATTATTCAATTTCCAGCAGATTTCGATTTGGACTTTTTTAGTGTTCGAATTGTAAAGAGCTCCTTTATGCAAGGGTGCCAGAAATTGGAAACGGTCCAGGTAATTGGGTTATTTCGAAAGCGTCGAAGAAACAAGATGCTTCGATTGGTACAGTTTTTCGAATTTCAAATAAAGAGCGCCATTCTAGAAGACGCGTGGAAGTCAGCAAACATAGGAAGCCTGCATGCTTCGAACGTGGTGTGATTTTAGAATAGGGCAGTTAGGGTCAAGACACTATAAATAGGTGTTCTTATGTTAGATTTAAGGTGTTCACTTTTATGTACTAAAAGATCTCAAAATACTCAAACTACCGTAAATTAAGGAAAACGAGTCAGAAGATACAATGTACGTATTGAACATCATTACTTTTTTACAATTTCAATACAAGTCTTGTTATATTTAGTTCGCCATTACAGTATTTCTGCCCTTAAATCCTTTGCTTTCCTGCCTTGCATTTCTTTGTTTTACTTGCCTTTAAACACAGTCACTTTGTTAGAAACTTTACTTCTACTTTATCCTTTTAGTCAAACACTTATCTTTACATTCAAGCCCAAGTCTAATTTGAAGCCTTTCCTGCCTACATTCAGTTAGTTTATTCCTATAGACCATTTTAGAAATCTTTCCTAAGAATCTCGTATTCGAACTTAACATACAATATAATTCTATCAATATAGTAGATATGAACATGGAAATGAGTTATGACACATGTGTTCTAGGATCAATCTAGTCGATCTTGCAAGTAACCAATAATAAGTAGTAAATTGGAAGACTAGCGGTTGTTTATTAGAAATCACTGTAAACAAATTGGCACACCTGGTGGGACAGTGTCATAACAAAAAGTTTTATCAAACAAACATATTAGAGAAGTTTTAGGATTTTCTGAGTGTGGAGCGCGTTTCGGTACATGAACCTTCGAAGCGGAAAAATAAAGAATAACAATCCACATATACCCAGAAAACAATGTACCAAAATAATGGTTAATATAACCAACCAAGATGGGTTACAGAATCCCCCACAGGGGGCTGCAACAATCATTTCAAGTTCGATTGATGCCTCCAATGCCATTCCTGTTGGCAGTTCGAATACGATCCTAGTAAGTACATTAAACATGCCATCAAACGTGTCTTCAGTGCAAATTGCGCCACACATAGGGAATCAACAGTATTCGACCCCCCCTAGGCCTCCAGGTTTTGAACCTTTGAGACCCAGAAATCCTCAGTATGGGATGCCAACTTCGTTTATGGCAGGGTTACATAATACAACTACTTCGTCCCCACTCCAAGGATCTGGTTCAGGAATGAACCATTTGGGTACAAATTTCCAGAATATAGGAAACTTTGCCCAAATGCCTACTCTTACAACTAATAATCAGGCAGCGCTTAGGCAACAAATGGATGATAGCAATCATGATATGGTAGGCATCCTAGCCCGCGAAATGAATGCTATTTTCAATCCCCTAATCTAGAATATAAATAGAACAAACCAAGAAAATGCAGCCCAGATGGCCAGAATAGTAGATTTCTTTGGTGCCCCTAATGCGCCTGCAAGGCGTAGGCAAAACCCAGTGGAAATTCGAAATGAAGAACCCATAATCGAACGAATTCGACCCCCTGTGCAAGTGGTCGAAGAAAGAAATATAGGGGTGAGATTAAGAGATCAGGGAATTCAGGAAGTTCAGAATGAACAACCTAGACCTATACTGATGGTGAATAGGGACCAAAATGCAGACGAAATTGTTCATAGAATTAGAAATGACAATTTAGTGGCAGAAAATAACCTCACCACCATGATTGAAAGAATAATGGCCCAAAATGGTTTAAATTCAGGATTTAGAAGGCCAAACTACACATCTCCTATTATAGATTATATTATGCAAACAGAATTACCCAGGGGCGTTAAAGTTCCTAAATTCACGAAATTTGCTGGAGATACAAGTGAATCAACAGTGGAACATATAACAAGATATTTAACAGAAGCAGGAGATATAACAAATAATGAAAATCTTAGGATAAAATACTTCCCAAGTTCTTTGACAAAGAACGCGTTCACTTGGTTCACCACCTTGCCCCCTAGATCTGTAGACACCTAACCTTATTTAGAAAGGCTTTTCCATGAACAATTTTATATGGGTCAGTCTAAAATCAGTCTCAAGGAACTAGCAAGCATTAAGAGGAAATTCACGGAACCAATAGATGAATATTTGAATAGATTCCGTTTATTAAAATCCAGATGCTTCACAGTGGTCCCTGAACATGAATTGGTCGAAATGGTTGCTGAGGGCCTAGATTATTCCATTCAAAAGAAATTGGATACACAGTATCTTAGAGATATGGCCCAACTAGCAGACAGAGTGTGTCAGGTCGAAAGATTAAAAGCTGAAAAAGCTAGGGCTAGTAAAAATCATAAGAAAGAGAGAATAGCCTACATAGAGGCTGAAGAGGAAAACATAGATGATTCTCAAGACCCTTATGATTTCGATCAGTTCGAAATAGATCTTGCAGAACTAAAAGAAGCACCCCCTTATGCTTGCAAAGTTCTACTTCCTTCCAATGGAAAGGATTCTCTCGAAAGTGAAAGGAATGATAAATTCCCCAAGAAAATCTATACTTTCGATATAACTAAATGTGATGAGATATTTGATCTACTTGTTAAAGATGGCCAGTTAATAGTTCCTCCTAACCTTAAGGTTCCTCCGTTGGAACAAAGGAAAAAGAGAGGCTTTTGTAAATATCACAACTTTTTAGGCCAAAAACCTCACAGTGTTTTCTTTTCAGGGATTTGATACAGAATGCGATCAAGGATGGCAGGCTGAAGTTCTCAGACAAGGGAAAGAATCCAATGAAAGTTGATACGGATCCGTTGCTGATGGCGGAGACTAACTATGCTGAACCACTAGACATCAATGTGGTAGAAATTGCTGAGAGGAAATTTGAATCAAAAGTAGAATTCGAAGAGGATGTGGACTTCATCCTAATCAAAAACGAAAAAGAGGCTACTGATGGCCTCCCATTGATCAAAAATGAAACAGAAGCTACTGATGGCCTCCCAAAGGTGCTCAAAGCAAAGATATTAAGTGACAGAAAATTAGCTGAGGCCACTGAAGGTCTTAGGATGAAATTTGAAGAAGTCAAAATTTCTGATGACCAAATGCTGGGAGTGAATATGGTGGACTTCGAACAACCTAACGCTGAAATGGAAGAAGTGGAACGCTGTTTAGAGAGGGAAAGAGAACAGAGAAGAGAGAACTTACCTAGAAAGGACGCATGTTTGCGTGAATACCTCTTCCACTGTCGTAAGAAAAATTAGGAAAATTTGTTATGCCCAAGGTGCAGTATCATCTGCAACCCCAAAATTGCTGCTGAATTCGAAAGGGCCCAGCGTGAACAAATAGGAGTCAACTAGCGGAAAGACAACCAACTATACAAAGTCTATCCAAAAGTTGATGAAAGTCTTCTCGAATTCCTGGTTCGTTGCCACAAGATTGGAACAGAATGCTTGATATGTCCCAAATGTGCAGCAGTGTATGATAAGGAAATGGCTGAAGCATTCGAGAGAATTCCGTTTGCGTCAGGTTGGGGGTACCAAGGCGGAATGCCTTCGAATCTTGTTAGCACAGCCAGAAGTATGCCAAGGAGGCCAGATAGCCCTTATCCCAGGGGAGCAAAGAGAGTTTCCTTTAAACTACCTGCAAAAATTCCCACTGATAGATGGCTGCAAGTGAATGCTGATAAGGGAAAAGGGAAGTGGCGTAGCTTCGATCGAGGAGGCAGGACTGCAATGGCTTACAGGAGGCAATTCAATTCAAATAGGAGGGAAGAAATAAGATTGGAGAATTATAAAGGCAGAAACCCAATGTCTCGCTCTCAGTGGCGCAAACACCAGAGAAACCAAAAAGTAGCAAGGGATTCAAAACCTACAGGAGTAGGAGAATCCAGTATCAATAACCCAACATCACTGAACCAGACTGGGGGCAAACCCCCGGTGTCCAGGAAACTTTTTTCTCCACAGAAGGACGCTAAAGAAAATAGGACTCAGAAGGAAGCTGCGAACGAAGAGGACTTGATGACCGATGCCTTCGAATTTGAGGGGGAATCCTTCTTCAATGCAAACTGCAATGTAGTTTCGGTGCTGCCTTATGAGTACAATCAGGAAACAGAGGTTTATGCTGATGAGGAGACTGATGAGGACGAAATGGCCAGACATAGGCCAATATGCTATTATGTGATGAACAATGGAGCGGTCGAAGAGCAGAATGCTTTCTTTGAAAAGCCAGACGAAGGAATGAAAAACCGTCTCAAACCCTTATTCATCAGGGAAAAGGTGGAACAATATGGTGTGAATAAGGTTCTGGTAAATGGTGGAGATGTTGTCAATCTGATGCCTCAATTCATGCTAAAGAGAATAGGAATGCAGGATTCAGATGTTAGACCTTACAACATGGTGCTTTCGAATTATGAAGGGAAGGTTGGCCAGACTTTGGGAGTAATACAAGTTAACCTGACAGTTGGTTCCCTCACAAGGCCAACAATGTTTATGGTCATTGCTACAAAAGCAAATTAAAATTTATTGCTTGGCAGGGAATGGATCCATGGAGTTAGAGCTGTACCTTCTTCAATGCATCAAAGGCTGGTTTTTGGAGAGATGATGGGATTGTTGAAAATATAGAAGCAGACCAAAGTTACTATATGGCAGAAATCAACAATGTGGACAAAAGAAATTTCGACAGAAATATGGCCAACATAGGGCCATGTCACCCACCTGAGGAATATTTCGAGCCAAATGAGAACGCTTATTATTCCCTAACCTTGCGTCCCAATGGATTCCAATGGGATAGGGAAATCATGTGGAACGGGCAGGTGACTGAAAAAGATGGAGAGACTTCGAAGATACGACCAACTGGCTGGGCAAGCGAAGGTTATTATGACTGAATCAAATTACTACCAAAAGATTTCGGCCTATTTGGCTGAGAACAAACGAAGAACGGCTCTCGAAGCCGAGATACAAAACATGGTAGTCGAAGCCATAGACAAAAAATAAATAGCAAATCCTAAAGGAAACCATTCATCCTCACCCTGTGATGGACAAGCTTCTGAACTGATGGATCAAAGACTAGATGCCATTTATGATCAAGAGCCCTTGGGGTTCGAAAAGGATCCAAAGTCATCAAGCGCTAAGATGCTGGCCCAAGATCCTTTGGAGGAAGTTAATATCGGGGATGGTGTTGAAAAAAGGATTACATACATCAGTGCGAAGCTTAGTCCCAATTTAAAAGGCAAAGTGGTTAAAATGCTCAAACAAAATAGGGATTGCTTCGCCTGGGACTATGATGAAATGCCTGGTTTAAACAGGGAACTAGTAGAACATAGGCTTCCAATCAAGGATGGCAAGAAGCCCATCAAGCAGATGCCTAGACGATTCGCTCCAGAAATCCTCTAAAAAATAAAGGCAGAGGTGGAACGGCTCCTTCGATGAAAATTCATCAGAACCACAAGGTACGTAGAATGGCTTGCTAACATTGTACCTGTTATTAAGAAAAATGGCTCTTTACGAATTTGCATAGATTTTAGGGATTTAAACACTGCCACCCCAAAAGATGAATATTCCATGCCTATAGCAGAAATGCTGATTGATTCTGCTGCGGGTTTCGAATACCTGAGTATGTTAGATGGATACTCTGGGTATAATCAGATTTTTATTGCCGAGGATGATGTTCCCAAAACTGCATTCAGATGTCCAGGCGCTTTAGGCACTTATGAATGGGTAGTTATGCCCTTTGGACTAAAAAATGCTGGGGCAACATATCAGAGGGTAATGAACACTATTTTTCATGATTTCATTGAGTCATTTATGCATATTTATATAGATGACATAGTAGTCAAATCTGTTTCTGATGAGGATCATTTGACTCACCTTTTCCAGTCATTCGAAAGAATAAGAAAACATGGCTTAAAAAAGAATCCTCTTAAATGTGCTTTCTTTGTTCAGGCTGGGGATTTCCTAGGCTTTGTGGTCCACAAGAAGGGGATCAAAATTAACTTGAACAAGACGAAGGCTATTATGGAGACGAAACCTCCTTCAACAAAGAAAGAGTTGCAATCTCTATTGGGTAAAATTAACTTTTTAAGGAGATTCATATCTAATTTGAGTGGGCGAACTCAAGCTTTCTCTCTACTCCTCCATCTCAACCAAGGGAATTTTGAATGGACTGCGCAACATCAGGAGGCATTCGAGAAAATCAAAGCTTATTTGATGCATCCTCCTATACTTGCACCCCCTTCTAAAGATAAACCAATGAGGTTGTACATCTATGCCTCCAATGTAACTATAGGTAGTATGTTGGCCCAAGAAAATGATGATGGCGTCGAAAGAGCCATCTATTATCTTAGTAGCATTGAAAAACTATGCCTCTGTCTGTATTTCTCTTGTACAAAACTTAAATATTATATTAAACCAGTTGATGTTTATGTTTCATCTCACTTTGATGTTATTAAACATATGCTTTCAAAACCAATCATGCACAGCAGGATTGGCAAATGGGCCTTAGCGCTCACTGAGTACAATTTGACCTTCAAGCCTTTAAAAGCTATGAAAGGACAAGTAGTTTCAGATTTCATAGTGGATCACTTTGTGAGTGAGGACTTCGCGTTAGATTATGTTGAGATCCAGCCTTGGAAATTATCCTTCGATGGGTCAACACATAAATATGGAAGTGGTGTTGGAGTCCTTATAATTTCTCCTGAGGGAATTCCAACAAAATTCAAGTACAAGTTAGAAGGCCCTCCTTGTTCAAACAACGAAGCTGAGTATGAAGCATTAATTACTGGACTTAAAGCTTTGTTAGAATTGGGGGCAACCAGAGTCGAAATTAGGGGAGACTCAGAGTTGGTCATCAAACAGATAACCAAAGAATACAAATGTATCAAGGAAAATTTGATCATGTACTTCGTTATTGCTAATAGATTACTCAAAAAATTTGAATATGGGGATATAAAACATATTCCCAGAATTGATAATCAGGAGGCAAATGACTTGGCTCAAATAGCTTCAGGATATAAGACATCTAGAGAAAAACTCCAATATCTCATAGAAACAAGAGGCAGAATATTGGCTACCAAATTATCACCATTAGACTTGGAAACTTCGAAACTAGGTTATGCAAATCAGAAAGAATTCAAAGTTCTAAATATTGATACTTTGGCAGATACAGATTGGAGAAGTCCCATAGTAAATTACCTGAAAGAACCTTCAGTAAGTACAGAGAAAAAGACCAAATATAGGGCATTGTCTTATGTCCTAATGGGAAATGAACTTTTTAAGAAAACCCCATAAGGTATATTACTCAAGTGTTTAGGAGAAAGTGAATCATATTTAGCAGTATCCAGTGTGCACAGTGGGGCATGTGGGGCACATCAAGCAGGTCACAAAATGAAATGGTTGTTGTTTCGATATGGAATGTATTGGCCCACTATGCTCAAAGACTACATAAAATTTGCTAAAGGTTGCGAACAATGCCAAGTTCATGCAGGTATTCAACATGCTCCTGCAAGTGAGTTACATTCAAAAGTTAAGCCTTGGCCTTTTAGAGGATGGGCATTAGATCTAATTGGTGAAATTCGAGCAGCATCATCCAAAGGAAAAAAATATATCCTTATGGGTATAGATTATTTTACAAAATGGGTCGAAGCAATTCCTCTAGTGAACGTTGATCAAGAGGTCATTATGGAATTTATCCAGAGGCAAATAATTTACAGGTTCGGGATACCAGAAAGTATTACAACAGATCAAGGTTCAGTTTTCACAGGGCGAAAAATGCAAGAGTTTGCAAAAGAAATGGGATTTAAATTACTCACGTCAACTCCTTACTATGCTCAAGCTAATGGACAAGTAGAAGAAGCCAATAAAGTCATAATAGGTTTGATAAAGAAACATGTAGGACGAAAGCCAAGAAATTGGCACAAAACTTTGGACCAAGCTTTGTGGGCATGTCGAACATCTCCTAAAGAAGCAACAAATACTACTCCATTTCGACTTACCTTTGGACATGATGCAGTGTTGCCAATCGAAATACACTTACAATCAGTAAGAATCCAAAGACAAAATGAAATACCAACTGATCAATATTGGGAAATGATGATGAATGAATTAGTGGATGTGGATGAAGATAGGCTACATGATTTAGAAGTTATGAGAAGACAGAAATAAAGAGTAGCCAGAGCATACAACAAAAGAGTTAAAAGTAAGTTGTTCTCAACCAATGACCTGGTATGGAAGGTTATATTACCTATGGATAAAAAGAACAAATTATTAGGTAAATGGTCACCCCATTGGGAGGGTCCCTTTCGAGTATTGAAAACATTTTCGAATAATGCTAACAAAATAGAAGAATTAGCGGAAGATAGAAGAATCTTGAGGGTAAATGGGAAATACTTAAAAAGGTATAAACCATGCTTGCAAGAGGTTAAAATCACTGCAGGATAATAAAAAATATATATAAACATGAAGCCAAAATGTTATTATATAAGTGCCAGAATGGTTGTGTTCAATCATTTACAATAAAAAGCATTAACAAAATACATTCAACAATCAGAAAGGGGCGTTTTTTTTCAACTTAGCAAACTTGCTCTTGCATAAGTTGATTTTGCATGAGTTTTTGATACTCTCGAAATAGACTGGATGAGTCAAAAAACAAGTATTTCTTTATATCTGTCGAAATACATGTTCTTGGGGGGCAATTTGTTAGCTGGCTATTTCGAATAAGGAAGAAACCACTATCAAAATAATATTTTGAATAAAGTTCCTAAGGAGATTAATATCAATATTGGATATTGGTGGGAGATATGGAGTCATTATGTTGAAGGATTAATCAATTTCCAGCAGATTTCGATTTGGACTTTTTTAGTGTTCGAATTGTAAAGAGCTCCTTTATGCAAGGGTGCCAGAAATTGGAAACAGTCCAGGTAATTGGGTTATTTCGAAAGCGTCGAATAAACAAGATGCTTCGATTGGTACAGTTTTTCGAATTTCAAATAAAGAGCGCCATTCTAGAAGACGCGTGGAAGTCAGCAAACATAGGAAGCCTGCATGCTTCGAACGTGGTGTGATTTTAGAATAGGGTAGTTAGGGTCAAGACACTATAAATAGGTGTTCTTATGTTAGATTTAAGGTGTTCACTTTTATGTACTAAAAGATCTCAAAATACTCAAACTACCGTAAATTAAGGAAAACGAGTCAGAAGATACAATGTACGTATTGAACATCATTACTTTTTTTACAATTTCAATACAAGTCTTGTTATATTTAGTTCGCCATTACAGTATTTCTGCCCTTAAATCCTTCGCTTTCCTGCCTTGCATTTCTTTGTTTTACTTTACTTTAAACACAGTCACTTCGTTAGAAACTTTACTTCTACTTTATCCTTTTAGTCAAACACTTATCTTTACATTCAAGCCCAAGTCTAATTCGAAGCCTTTCCTGCCTACATTCAGTTAGTTTATTCCTATAGACCATTTTAGAAATCTTTCCTAAGAATCTCGTATTCGAACTTAACATACAATATAAGTCTATCAATATAATAGATGGGAATGAGTTATGACACATGTGTTCTAGGATCAATCTAGTCGATCCTGCAAGTAACCAATAATAATTAGTAAATTGGAAGACTAGCGGTTGTTTATTAGAAATCACTGTAAACACGTGGTCATTGAGTATAGGAAGTTTTAGAGGTCGCCCTCTTGTCCAAAGATCATAGTTGCCTCGAAACGGTTGCCTCGGAAAAATGATCTAGGATATTAGGGTTACCGCTAAGGCATCCTAACATTGCTTTAGTGACCACACGTCCCTTAATCGAATTGACCCGAAAACTCCAACGATGGTGCTACCTACTCCTCAATAGTGGGATAGCACTGTCTAAAGGACATTTGTACAGTTTAATTCCTTTTGAGTAGGTAGATGGTTCTTAAGTACTTGCTCCTTTTAAAAACAAAACAAAACTTTTCGCACTTACACTCTCTTCAAAACAAAAAAAAACTCTTTTCAAACCCACAAACACAAAGAAAAGCAAACTTTTGAAAACATAATGAGCAAGTACCTAAGAGCCCATGGATAACCACGGATAGAAAGGGTGCTAACACCTTCCCTTTCTATAATCTACCTCCCGAACCCGAGAAACATCTCAAGAAGGAATTTTTCTGTGCTTTAGTCCTTTCCTTATTGGATAAAATAAAATACGGTGGCGACTCTTGCTTACCGCGACATTTTGCGAAAAACAAACGCAAACGCGAACCAGCATTCTAAAACAGTCAGTTCTCATTCCCACCGATCACAATATGCTATTGTAACCAGATAGTTGGTAGTCAGATTTATCAAGAATCAGATCATTTGTCGATATGGCATCCCGAGCAAGATCATCACTGATAATTGGTCGAATTTGAATAACAAAATTATGAGAGAGCTTTGTGAAGAGTTCAAGATCGAACATCATAATTCTTCTCCCTACAGGCCAAAGATGAATGGGGCTGTTGAAGCTGCTAATAAGAACATTAAAAAGATTATCCAGAAGATGGTGGTAACTTATAAAGATTGGCATGAAATGCTTCCGTTTGCTCTGCATGGGTACCGTACTTCAGTTTGAACTTCAACAGGCGCAACCCCATTTTCCCTAGTTTATGGCATGGAAGCAGTACTCCCCGTGGAGGTTAAGATCCCGTCTATGAGGGTTTTGATGGAAGCTAAACTTTCTGAGGCTGAATGGTGTCAAAGTAGATATGATCAACTGAATTTAATTGAAGAAAAGAGATTGACAGCGTTGTGTCACGGTCAACTATATCAGCAAAGAATGAATAAGGCATTTGATAAGAAGGTTCGACCACGCGAATTCAGAGAAGGTGACCTCGTGCTCAAGAAGATATTATCTTTCCAACCTGATTCTAGGGGAAAATGGGCTCCGAATTATGAAGGACCGTATGTGGTTAAGAAGGTTTTCTCTGGAGGCGCCTTGATTCTCACAAATATGGATGGTGAAGAACTCCTGCGCTCCGTGAACGCCAATGCAGTCAAGAAGTATTTCACCTAGGTTTGAGTTGATAGTTCGCTAAGTTGAAAACCCGAAGGGGCGGCTTAGGCAGGCTTTTGGTCAAACCAGTCTTGGCATTTGAGCAAATCTCAGAATTCGAAGTTATTAGGGAGAATAATGATCATTGTTTTTGTGTAACCTTTTTCTTTCATGTACTATTTCCCAAACTTTTGTAAACCGTTGGAGTCACATTGTTAGCGATCTACCATCTTATTAATGAAATTTGAGCATTTATCTTTTTGTGGGCAAAATTTTAGATTTTATGGAAATATTTGAAACAAAGTTAAAAGTATTTCCATTTTGAAACGTGTCATGAATACTGGAAGGAATATTAACAGTTGCTCCGAGGATGGTTAAGCCATGAAATGTAAAACAATATAGTAATTCATCCTTGTATGATGAACATGTTTTCTTTCAAAATCTTCGTGGGGTGTTGGTTGTGTAAACTTGCGTTTCTAGTAGGGTACTAAACTTTGTGACTCCCTGGCAATTCCGGTTAAGCTTTGTTTCGGTTATCTCTAATTGAGAAAATTTATGAAGTGTAGTACATTTTATTGTCATGTCGGCGGTCTACCAGTGATTAGAAGATTGGATCTGAATACCTTTCTCCCCAGAAAGACTTGAGCCTCGTAGTATGATACGCTCTGACGTTGCCTTTTGTTCCAGTTCCAGTTATTTTTCGTCTCTTTGAGATTGGCCGAGCATCTAATTATTTTGTGATATCTTATCATCTTCAATTTATTTCCTCTATCTATTTTGTCAGCATACACATGACATTCATTTACTCATTTAAACTTATATCATGCATACACATTCACATTTGTCGTTGATTTTGGGTCATATACCGTGTTTATGTTTATTCAAACAGCGTACATGTTCTTTCCAAGTAGAATGTTAACTTAGGCAGAAAATGTGCTTCCTTTCTAATTCCCCAGCTGAGCTAATCCTCGTGGATGAATTTTTGATTTAGCCTTCCTTGTCCATCTCTGGATAGGGTGAATCCCCAATTGGGTTATTTTATCATTGGGTGGAGTCTTGTTTGACTGTCTTCTCTCTGGTTTATTCCTGGATTAAGTTTTGTCTCTTACAAAGGCTATCTCGTGGTTTTCTCTAGGCTAGGCAACCTAGATGAATGGTGCATTTATTTTGCGCATTTAAGTATCTGATCTCCTCAGGAAGGATCTATTCATGGCTCCCTTTGAAGAAGAATTTTATTCCCTGACAGTGTTATCACAACTTTCTTCTGAAACATCTTTGGAAAATGACAAGCGACGCTCTCTTTATGAGCAACTTGTGCATTATTGACATCTTTGGAAAATGACAAGCGGCGGTCTCTTCATGAGTAACTTGTGCGTTATTGAAATATTTGGAAAACGACAAGCGGCGTTCTCTTCATGAGCAACTTGTGCATTATTGACATCTTTGGAAAATGACAAGCGGCGGTCTCTTCATGAGCAACTTGTGCGTTATTGGAATCTTTGGAAAACGACAAGTGACAGTCTCTTTATTTGAGCCACTTGAGCGTTATAGTTTTCTTGGAAAACAACAAATGGCGACTTCTTTATTTGAGCAACTTGTATGTTATAGACATCCTTTGAAGACAACAAGTGGTGGCTTCTTTATTTGAGCAGCTTGTGTATCTACAACCATATGTTATTTCAGCATCAAATGGTATCTCTCTGGAAAAGTCCCATAGAGAAGTTTGTTGTGAATCTCTACCTTCAGAAGTCAGTAGTTCACTATCGGCAGAAGTTGATACATCTTTTATCTATCTTTGACCTTGAGTTGTGAATTCACCATCATCTTGGGTTAATAATCTGTTTTTTTCGTGACCTATGCAAGGCGTTTTCTTTGTTAGGGTTAGAAGTTGTCTTCTCTCAAATTTTATTCTCTGTTAAGAGTCTATCATTCGAAGTCGATGGCTCATTTCCTCAGTAGTGTATATTCTCTATTCCTGTGGGTTATTTGTGCTTAGTTTCTCCAGCATTATTTTGTCTCATACAGTACCATTCTCCATAAAGTTCAAATACTACATTCATATCATAAACATAATGGCGACATCTTAGGGAAAAATTGCGTATTATGTATTTAAGTACCTTCAATCTCGTCGAGACAAAGATTTCAATCTTCATATCTCCGGATAGAAGAAACTTAAATAGGGGCAGCTGTCATACCCCAAATTTTGACCTAAGATCCCTGCTTTATTTGCATTGTTTTATATATACATCAAGGTCATATAATATGGTAGGTTTCGAACGTTTCTCCTTCAAGCTTTGACGGTGTAGAGATTATCGAGTGTTGTGAGCATTTTTATCTTATGATTGACTAACCACTAATCAAGCACGAAGTGTATGTGTTGTTGTTTTGTTTACATGTGCAGGAAATATGTCTGAAAGAAGAGCATCGGACGTCACACATCAATTAGGGTTTCGAGCCTCGGGGCAGAAATACGGTCAGTCGTTAATTCTCAAAGGCTGGTTCATCAAAGAATTTCAGAGAATTGTGTGTTTATTTCCACACTCTGTCCAACAGATGGACTCTAGTTTCTCTGGATATTTTTCCGAAAGAACAATCGAACTTCTACTGTCTTTGGTTCATGTGTGTTTCACATTATTCTAAAATACAATGAAACCAAGCTATGCCCGTCATTTTCGATCACTTCGACCAAAAGTGATCTGCAACCTTTCTCATGACGCAGGGTGAATTTCGTCAAAATAGGATGATTAAATTCAAAACCGTTCTAGAAGAATTTATTCGGAATACTTGGAATTTTCTTTATTTGAATTCAAGCGATAATTAAAGAGGAGCTATCAAGAGATCTCATTCAAGAATAATCATTTATCGCATGAAATATTTATTCAAGATTATTTTTGTGATTATTTTGGTAGATTTACATTATGGTTATTTGAACACACATGAAGCATTTATTCAAGAAGATATTGGGAAAAGGAATTCGATCCAATTAATCGTTCATCACAAGATTAATTACATGAGGATTTCTACTTGATTACAAAATCAATTCATGTGATTTATTTGGATCTCTATTACAAAATGCAAGATTAAAGTCTAAGACTTGCATTATTATTTATTCATCATTCAACAATTTATTCAAGTATTGTTCAATTCTTTCCCAATTCAAATGGAAGGCCTTGAATTTTTATCAAGACATATCAAGATTCATTTTCATATGAAGATTCAAAGTTATTTATAATTACAAGGGAATTGAGAATATATTGAAGAATACATGTTCATTCATGTTACAATTTACTTGGATTTATTGTTACAAAGTTACAAAATAAAATACAAATTTTGTATATGAAATCAAGCTATTATTCTTGCTACAAAACAGTCCCAATGCTGCCCATTTTCCAGCATTGTTTTAATCCAATAACAGTCCAATTTTTGAGTGTAATGCTGTCCATTTTCTCCAACCTTGTTTCAACAAAGACCATGCCAAGCTGCTGTCCTAATCTGCCCTACAAAACAGTCCAAAATGCAGCCCATAAGACAAAAATCTTCACCTTTTGCTGCTACAAAAACAGTTTACAAAACTCTAAATATTGCACTAAAATGTATACTTCAAAAAGCTATCTCATAAAACATCAAAACAGAGCCTAAAATATTTCAAACCTCTACTGTTTTCCCCCCCTAAAACCCCACACATTTCACTATAAATAGAGGCCTCCATCAACACAAAAAGGGAGACAAGAAGAGAAACAAAAAATTCAGCAAGAGGATAAAAAACAGAAAGAGAGTTTTGTTCCAAAAATTCAGCAAGAGGATAAAAAACAGAAAGAGAGTTTTGTTCCAAAAATTCAGCAAGAGAATAAAAAACAGAAAGAGAGTTTTGTTCCAAAAATTCAGTAGAGAGGAAAAATCAGAAGAACATAGCAAACTCAAGGGGAGAAACTTACCATCTTTTAGAAGCCCCATCGGAGAGGCTCCGATAGGTATTGTTTTCTTCTTCCTCTCTATCTACTTCTGCATATATTCATGTTTGACTCATCTTCTGCGCCATTTTTCTGCCATACGATGCTTGCCTCATCATGCTTTCTTTGCTGTATTTTCTTTGAGATGCTGCATTTTTTTAGCATTTAAATTTGTTTAGAATTCATAGTAATAATAATGTGGATGAAACGTACGAAAATAACTGTACCATATTTATCAGCCTCTTTCAACTTTCTTTGACTTCTTCAACTGTGAACACTTCCAACATCTGTATGTCATATGTAAGCCAATTATTATCAGAAACCATCAACTCCTAAAATAACTCAGCATACAAGAGTATCAACTGTAAAATACTTCAAACTAAGAAAAGGAAGAAAATAGCTCAAAACTTACTAAAATCAGAATGATTCCCCTTCATCTTCTCAGTCTAACCATCTTGTCGTCCAACCATCTATCGTCCCTGCTTCCAGCGACCCATTTTCTCTTCGATCTCGCTCATAGAACCTGTCAACCACACAAAACAAATTTAGAACAAGAAACAACCATCCAAGAGAGATATAAACTGAAACATTCCATAATCCAAATTTTTGCCTCTCAAATACACAGTCACACGATTCTACCTGCAATACACAGTCACACGGTTCTAATCATAATTCATTCACGACAATACACAAGAAACTCAGAAAACCATGACAAAAAACTTTAAAGGAAGCTCACCTTTCAATTTTCAAAGCCTCTCTATACTCTGCAACTTTAATCCTCTATATCTTAGCAAACCAAAATGCAACATCACATCCAACACATACCATCGCCTTCCTCCATTTAACCATCAATTTAACCTGTCAAAAAACATAATAATAAAAGGGAATTAAGGTTAATACTGTGAGCAGAAATTGACATCTCGCGAAGAATCATTTTCTTCTTCCTAGCAGCATGAACCAACGATGTCGGAAATGCTTCTGATCAAACTCCAATAACTCGGTTCCGACATTCCTCTTCTATGATTGAATCGCGTCCGCCTCTGTTTGATTGTAATGCTTTAGTCTCTCCACTTCGCAAACTCATTTTCAAAGACAATCTCCAGCCACAAATCTTCCTCTATTCACTTTGACGTGATGGCAAATTCCGACGAGGTCTTTAAAATGAACACGAACGATGCTGCGTTGATGTTGTTGAGTTCTTGCGTTGAAGACTGAAGGTGAAACTATATAGAAGCTCGAAGGTGATGAAATACGTTGTAGATATTGCAGAGATGCATGAAGTTTGGTTAAAAATCGAAGTTGAAGTTCACGATTCTTGAAGATTGAAGTACAATGGAGAAGATGGTGAGGTGCATAAAGTTTTGGAAGATTGGGATATTCTGTGATTATTTTGGTGGTTCTCTGCACACCGTGAAGAATGATGAAGATGGTGTTAAACAAAGGTTGTAGATGAAAGAGAGAGAGAATCGCTCTTTTTTTTACTTGCTCTTGTTAATTGCTTTTTTTGTTGTTGGAATTAACAATAATCAATCTGTTTTCCTCTTTCCAATGTGATGACCAGTACAGTCGCGCCTCTCAATTGCAATTAGGGTTTCCCAACTTTTTTCCTTGTCCTTTCCAAACGGGTCGGCCCATTGGGCCTGTTGGTCCAATATCTTTATCAATATTCCCTTATTTACTATTAATGGCATGGATGTAATAGATAAACATCATAGTTCATTTGGCAAGGCAGTTAACAATAATTCAGGAGGGACACGGGTTCAAGTCCAGGCTGGGACATTTTTTTATTTCTTTTAGCATTATCTCCTCCATATTCTATCTTGTTATTATATGTTTATAATTATTATAAAACATAAAAAAACATGCTTTTATAATTTAATCTTTATTTAATTTTTGTTAATATGATATTAATCTTTTATTGTTTAATTATTCAAAAAATACATGTTTCATGATTTAATTCTTGTTATTTGTTTAATTGTTAAAAAATACATGCTTTTATAATTTAATCTTTATTTAGTTTTTGTTAATATGTTATTAATATTTTATTATTTAATTATTCAAAAAATACATGTTTCATAATTTAATTCTTGTTATTTGTTTAATTGTTAAAAAATACATGCTATTGTAATTTAGTCTTTATGTAATTTTGGTTATTTACTTAATCGTTTAAAATACATTCTAGTATAATTTAATCTTCATTATTTAATTGTTCAATTGTCATTTTAATTAATTTTGTCATCGATCGTTAATCTTTATATCTTTCGTCCGTCTCAAATCCAAGGGAAATGTTTTAACTTTGTTGACTTCACGTCATCAAACACGTATCATCTAATCGTGCGAATACCCTCATTCATCTTTTGTTTGTTTATTATTTTTTTAAAACTTAAGATGATTTTCCAAAGATTCAATTTTCAAACTCACGCCTTTTAAGTCAAAACTTCTACATTAGGTCATCGTATCTTTGAAATCTCATCCGCACCCATTTTTAGCCAAACAAACTATTTTAGTCATACAAACAATTTTAATAAACAGATATTTCAAAAGGTTCCTATAGGATACTATAGATGCATTGGGTGCTAATACCTTCCCATTGTATAACCAACCCCCGAACTCTAGATCTCTTTTAAAAAAAACGCATTGTATTTTCATTACTTTTAAGTATTATTTTACATTGCATATTTTAGGGTTTTATTTCACTCTTTCCCCCTTTCCCTTGGAAATAATAAAGCGCGGTGGAGACTCTTGTTTTTATGAGACGAGTTAATTAATAGCTCGATCTCCGATTTACCCTGCTACATTTTTTATCGCTACAAGCGGGATGCCCCAGTTTTTCTCTTAAGTCTCCTTCATAGGTTTTAACTTAATGGGCTTTTATTTTGAGAGATAATGATTGCCTGTTCTTAATGATTATGTGGAACCATCACCATCTTTTGGAGAGCATCTTTTACACTAATTATCGTGTATGAAAGGAAAGCTTGCGACTGAATGCACACCTGAATTAACTGAGAAAACTACCCTGCCCCAGGTTATGATTAAGGGTTTTAATTTGTGTGAAAAGAAAAACTCCTACTTCATAGGCTCAAAGGGGTTAACTAGGGATTATCTTCCTCATTACTCCACTGTTTAGGATTTGAAACAAACGCCTGTACATCGTCAGCAAGGTCTGTTCAAAAGCATACTGTAGAGACTGTGGTATCGTTTTTGTCATCCTCCCTCTACATGCTTGTAGCTTGTAAACGAGAGTTTAATATCACCCAAAGAAAGAAAAAACACAGTTTGAATATAATGAATAGGCATGAATTGATTCAAGACAAGCATATGCAATGCATTGATGAAATAAAAAAGTTTGATATAAGGTAAGTGTTCAAAAAAATCAAAAGAAAATTACAAATTGATAATTCTAATGAACGAAAATGCCTCTTTGTATGAACTTGTCACTTCATATGGTTTGCCCTTGAGGGATGATAGAAGAATTCAGCCTGACCATCTTGTGCGAATTCCAGCGCTCCTTCGTCGATCATGTCTTGAATCTTATTTCTCAATGTCCAACAACTATCAGTGTCATGTCCAGGACTGTTGGAGTGGTACGCACACCTTGCATTTAGATTGTACCTGGGAGAGGAAGTGTTGGGATTCCGAGGAGGATATTTTAATGTAACCAGCTTGACCTCAAACATGTGTTGTAATGCTTGAGCCTATGACATATTGATTTTGGTAAAGCGTCTTTCAGATGTATTTCGCTTACGCTGACTACCGTGTCGTTGTTGGCAAAGTTGTGGTTGGGCTTATGACGTAGCAATAATTTGGAAAGGTCTACTATCCAAGCCAACTTTTTGTCTCATCAGAGGTTGATGAATGACTTGATCCCCATCCTCGACTATTTGCTTCATACGGCTGCATCCGTCTTGATGAAGCTTGTTGACAATGGCTCTCAGCTCTTCTTGTCCCCGGGCTAGGCCTTGGATAAGAGCCATGTGCCCCAGCATCTGGATTCTGATTGCTTCTACCTCAACTTGCAGTTGTTCCAACTGTTCATCCTTGTTGTTGTCAAGATGTTTCTTGGTCAGATTCCCAACGAGGAGTGCTTTCAATTCTTCTTGCCCCTTGGCTAGATTCAGAAACATTTCTTTGAATTGAGCATCTTGAGTTTGGAGATCTCTATTGTCTTGTTTGAGAGCCATTTTCCTCGCTGAAATAAACAGCGAGAAAATGAGAGACCCGTACTGGAAGACCTGTTATGATATGACATGCATGCAATGTTTTCAAGGATCTCGCGGGGTAAACCAAAAAATGTCAGAAGTTAAACTTTGCATATTTGATTGAAGAACTTTGTAACATTGAAGGTCCTTCTACAAGAGTCAACCTCACCATGTCAAGTTGGCCATAGCCCCTGACTCAGGTTGTTGTGTTATGGTCTTTTTGACGGCATTGGCTAGAGGAAAATAAATCCCCTTGCCTCTTACTTGACGCCTGGTTCATCATAACCTGCATCGCAGACCCTTGAGATCCTTGAAATGCTTACAGAGATGCTATGGATGATGTTATGATGTTTATGTTATGCATTTAGTGTAAGCAAGTAAACCCTGCAAGAAATCTGGGTATTGGATAATGAGTGTAAACAAATCCAGCAGGGAAATCATATTGTTAGATAATGAGAACCTGCAAATAGTTCAAGTTGAAAGCAAACAAGTCACACAAGAAGCCTTAGGTTTAGGCTTGCATGGGGTTTGTAGGTAAGTACCCTCTTGAAGTTGGATGGGTTCAACCTATCCTATAAATAGTAACCGGGTTCTAAGGGATCTCAATATCACTGATTTTTCCCACAAGTTTCATTCAATAGGCGATTGACTCACAACCAAACAAAACTCAAGAGTCAAACCTCAATGAGTGTAGCATCGAGTATCTGCCGACCTTGGGAATACACCAAAGACGACCATCTCACTACGTCCTAATCACTAAGTTGTGCAATTAAAGGTTCTAAGATTAGTTGACGCTTTATGACACCACACGGCGGCCCCTTATTCTACTTGATTGACTCAAGGGCTACCGGTACCAACCAAAGTGTTGCATCAACGTAGCTACTGCTTTAACCGTGTCAGTATACCCCGCACAGTTCCCTCACAGTTTATTGCTGCTTACCTAAAATGTGTTCCTAGATCCAGGTTTAGGATCTACATAACCCAAATAAATACCCTTAAAAGTAAATCAGTCAAGACAAGAAAGAGAAGCAATTAAAATGACCTAGATCCTAAGGTATACCCCACTTTATTATTAAGTCCCCAGCAGAGTCGCCAGTTCTGTGATACGGTGGTTGACCGACTGTTTTTTGTTACTACTGGTTTTTGCATTTTTTATTTGCAAATGTACGGCAAGCAGGAGTCGCCATCGTCTTTTATTTTATCCAATCAAAGGAAAAGGGAAAAAGAACAGAAAAAACCTTTTTCGAGATGTTTCTGAGTACGGGGGATAGATTATAGAAAGGGAAGGTGTTATCACCCTTTCTATCCATGGTTTTCCATGGGCTCTTAGGTACTTGCTCATTTAGAAATTGCTTTTGTGTGTGTGTTTGGAAAAGTTTTTGTTTACTTCGTGGTAACCCTTGTATCTGTACTCAAGAGTGTAACGAAGTACTTTTGAAAATTTGTTTGAAAGTGTAAGTGTGAAAAAATTGGTTGTTTTGAGCAAGTACTTAAAAGTTTCTACCTACTCGAAAAAAGAACGTTTTCTTATTTCCTTTAGATAGCATTATCCTACTATTAGTGAGTAGGTAGCCCTATCGTTAGATGTTTGAGGGACAATCGAAAGGGACGATTACGGTCACTTAAGGCAACAGGGCAAGATCTCTTAGTAACTGTCCTAAAGTTCTAAGATCGTATTTTGTTTTACCGAGGCAACTTTTGAAAGGGACCTGCGATCTCTGAATTAGAGGACAGTCACTAAGAATTCTCACGTTTGAGAATAGTGAAAGTATTTTTTTTCGAGGCAACCGAAGTGGGGATAACCCTAGGAGTGACCATGTGCAAGTGCTTGTTTTTCAGTTTATTATCTTTGCACATTTAGGGTGTTCTACTATTTTAAACATTCGATCTTCCTATGCAATCCTATTATCAATCATCTAGCAGTTAATAGTGGCAGAAAGTAAAAGTGCGAGAAATTTAAACCTAGCTATTACAAAGCCTCAAGGAAGGGGTTACATAGCCAAAATAGGGGGAAAATAATAAGTAAACATAGTAATAAAACCTAATTAAAAAAAACCATTACAACCCTTGGCAGTTACAATAATTGGAAAAATAAATAAATAAAACGCACGCGAGGAAGAACACGGGAATTAAATATCCTAATGAATCTAATTAATTAAAGGAAATATTTTTTTTGTATTTTTATTTAAGAAAATAAAGTATTTATGCATTAAACCTAACTTGTCTAATTAATTTTAATTATGAAAAATAAACCAACTTACCCTAAACTAAATTAATCTACTTAATTAACAAAATTAAATTTAGTGGAAAAAACCTAATTCTAATATTTTATGGTTTTCTTGATTTTATGATTTAATAAAAAAATGATTTTTGAAACAAATAAAATAAATAACTAAAATGAAATAACAAAATAGTAAAAGCAAAAATTATGAATATGGGCCTGTTATGAGAAGCAAACTGGGGGTGCATGACTGAATTTGCAAAGGCCAAAATAATAGGCCCATCTACCTGCATGTGGATTCAGTGTAGCTGGCCTTCAGGAGGTTCACCATGCACTGCCTTTGCTGGATGTTAGATCTCGATATGATGAGATCTCATGGTATGGTGATGTAAGTGCATGATGAGTGCGCAGGGATTTGGAGCATTGGATCTGTAAGACACAAATTAGTGAAAATTAATTTTGCAAAAGAGTTGGATCGAACCCAGCCCCTTTTGGACTAAAGCCTTATCACCCCCTGCCTTGCCAACTGAACCACGCGCTTCAACTGTTAACAAAATAACACAAAATAAATATATGTTAAATGTGGCATCTATACCCGGGGGACGCCGTAGCCCTAGATCCGTTCGTCTTCTTCGGTCATCTCTTCCATGAAAACCTGCAAAAGACACAAATAAAGATCCAAGGGGGACCCTACCCCCATAATTCAGGGCCTGCAATTTCAATGAATCAAAATCAAGGCTAAAAACTGGCTGGTTTGGGCGCTATCAAGTGATTGGAAATCTTCAAAAGCAAATATGGCAGATCAGTATTCTACGTGCATGGTATGATACGGTGGCAGAACCGACTATTAATACTGGTTTGCGTTTTTTGTTCGTAAAATGTCGCGGTAAGCAAGAGTCGCCACAGACTTTTATTTCATCCAATCATGGAAAAGGAAAAAGAATAGAAAAAACCTTTTTTCGAGATATTCTGAGTACGGGGGGTAGATTATAGAAAGGGAAGGTGTTAGCACCCTTTCTATCCGTATTTTTCTACGGGCTCTTAGGTACTTTAAAAAAAGAGAAGAATTAGGCCTGTGTTATGCTGAATGGGGGGTGTCTGGTTGAATTCTCCAGGACCATTAGCCATCCAAGCCCAGTCAGCGCTTGATTCCATGTGGCGTTGACCTTAGGGTATACCATGGTCCTTGACATGTGGGTCTTTGGATTGAATGGATGATGAATCCATTGGCTGGAGATTGGTAGCACACGGTAGGACGTTTGGACTACGGGTGCATTGAATCTGCAAGTGTGAATTAAGAAAACAAAGAAATTCGTTGGGACCTGGGATCGAACCCAGGTCCTCTCACTTACCAACAGACGCCCTTGCCAGCTGTGCTACATTGGTTAGTTGTTAAAGGAATAATAATACATAATATATAAAACAATTTCAATGAAACTGAAACAAAACCGCGTGCATTATATTCAAATAAGCTAATAGGGTGATGACAAATCACCGTCTTCTTCCTTCTGTCCTTCGTCTTAGGTAGGTGACTTATACCTACGGACAACATCTGCAACTACAAGCCTATGAATTTCAAAAATCATCAACACGCATGATAAATCAACAATAGCTATACCAATCAATTTGTTTTGACCTCACGAGTACGATGGTGCCCTTTGTTTAGGCCAATTTAACCTGTATAACAAAATCCCAAAACGCAAGGACAAACCCTAATAATGGAAAATGCATATCTAGGTATCAAAAATTCAATTGAATCATTCAGTCACGTTGCAAACATATCCATAATCACAAATATATCAATCAAATGTGCTAATGATGCAAGAATTGATGTAATCGATTTAAAAAAAAGAGTAAATCGTGTGAGTGGTAGCGTGCGTTTCTGGGCGAGAGAGGACTTGCAAATTATCCAGTTAGTTTCAGAGATGCTCCAGGATGCGATTGGGAATGTTAGAATGGCTTGAATTAGCCTCTAGCTTGAAATCTGATCCACACTTTTCTTTGAAAATTTGGCATTTTTTCTTCCTCTTTCACGACTGCTATCCCCCGTCTTTTTCCTTGTACTTTTTCATTATATATGCTAGAACGAATTAGGGTTCTAAAAACCATATGTATCTTTGCAATTATGGAATATTTGATTTGATTTCCATGCCATATGCAAACTTGCTATATTGAGCCAAATTATCCCTTTGTTGTACCAATCAGCCCTGATTCATTTTGGCCTTGATATTTCATCATATTTTGATTGCAATCATGTCAAAAAATCATATCAAAACAGATCTTTGATATTATTTGCCAATTATTTGATTTAATTCAATTTTTAATTAATTAAAAATCAAAATAAATTGGAAAATGAAGCAAATAACATATGGATAAGTAATTGGGTCGTGGACCATGTTATAAGTGAGGTGCAGTCATGAAATGCTAGGCCCATTTGGTAAACAATTCATTTTTAAGCATATTTGACTTTTGACAATTTTACAAAAAAGGTCAAATTTGACAAAGCATATCTCTTCCAATTTTAACCCTAGAGAGGTGTTCTTGGAATTTTTAAAAAGCTTAGTATATCCCCTAAGCAACCCTTTTGGTCTCATTTCAATTGGGTCTTCCATATTCATGTAGGAATTGCATCCTCTTCAAAATGAGCCTTGGATTGAAAATTTCTGATAAAGTATGTGGAAGTTATGTTTGGTCAAAGTTTGGTTGACTTTTTCCTAAGAAACCCTAATTTAACAACTTTTGGGTTTTGATGAATTTAGGGTATTCCTTGAAGAATCGTGATCAACCCTTGATCAAATGATGGATATCACTTCAAAATGTTGATATTGGCCCAAAATCTTGAAGTTTGACTGTATGTGGGCCATATTTGACTTTTGACCTAATGCAGTCGATTCTCAAGCATCTGAGCAGTTGATTGAGCAAACTTCTTGTGCAAGCTTGAAATTTGACATGGAGGGTCTTGAGAACATATTAGGACCATGGAGAGCATATAAGGTCTTTGGAGTTCACCTATCTTGATGAAAATGGAAACCCTAATTTGAGACACACTACCTTAGGAGAGAGTTTGTCTGGTCAACTCTTGGGCAAACTTGAGCAAATTGAGGATCTCTAGGAGTATGAATTGAGTAAAATGAGAGGGAAAATTTTGGGGTACAACAGCTTCCTCTGTTCAATCTTCTTAACCTGAGGATGTAGATTGGCTCGTCTGCCTTTCGTGATCTGAAGGTGGAAGATGATTGAACACTAAAGTGCCCATAAATTTACACTCGCATGAAGTGATACTTGATTTGTGATATCGGAAGTGGGCTTATAGATGCCATTGTGAAGTTGCTAGAGAATTGTCGGAGATGGGCTTAAAGATTCCATCCAATATGTGATGGAGTACCGTCGGAGATGGGCTTAAACATGCAATCTAGTGGATGTTGATTTCCTGAGATATTCCTTCGATGAGTGTTCTTGTTCCTGTTGTTGATGAGGAATCTGCTGAGGAATGTTGGTACCTGTCTTGGGAGAAATAGAGTTTTAGGAACTTCAGTTGTCCGTTACTCTAATGGGGAATTAACTCCGAAGGTGAACTGCATATCTGGTCAGTGTACAAGCTGCACCGCGACTTACTAGGGAAATGGGAAACTAATCGTGTTTGATCTGGTCCAGGTCTTACAGTGTTATGGACTGCTGTCTGGAGGTAAGAGAAAAGAAACCTGGATGGTAAGGTTATGAGAAGGAACCTGGATAGTAGGGTTACTTCGAAATGAAAGCCTTGATAGTAGGGCTGTGAGAAGGAACCTGGATAGTAGGGTTACTTTGATATGAAAGCCTGGATAGTAGGGTTGTGAGAAGGAACTTGGGTCGTAGGGTTACTTCGATATGAAATCCTGGATAGTAGGGCTGTGAGAAGGAACCTGGGTCATATGGTTACTTCGATATGAAAGCCTGTATAGTAGGGCTGTAAGAAGGAACCTGGATCATAGGGTTACTTCGATATAAAAGCCTGGATAGTAAGGCTGTGAGAAGGAACCTGGGTCGTAGTGTTACTTCGATATGAAAGCCTGGATAGTAGGGCTGTGAGAAGGAACCTGGATAGTAAGGTTACTTCGATATGAAAGCCTGGATAGTAGGGCTGTGATAAGGAACCTGGATAGTAGGGTTACTTCGATATGAAAGCCTAGATAGTAGGGATGTGAGAAGGAACATGGGTCGTAGGGTTACTTTGATATAAAAGCCTGGATAGTAGGGCCGTGAGAAGGAACCTGGGTCGTAGGGTTACTTCGATATAAAAGCCTGGATAGTAGGGCTGTGAGAAGGAACCTGGGTCGTAGGGTTACTTTGATATGAAAGCCTGAATAGTAGGGTTGTGAGAAGGAACCTGGATAGTAGGGTTACTTCTATATGAATGCCTAGATAGTAGGGTTGTGAGAAGGAACCTGGGTCGTAGGGTTTCTTCGATATGAAAGTATGGATAGTAGGGCTGTGAGAAGGAACCTGGATAGTAGGGTTACTTCGATATGAAATTCTGGATAGTAGGGTTGTGAGAAGGAACCTGGATAGTAGGGTTACTTCGATATGAAAGCTTGGATAGTAGGGCTGTGAGAAGGAACCTGGGTCGTAGGGTTACTTCGATATGAAAGCCTGGATAGTAGGGCTGTGAGAAGGAACCTGGGTCATAGGGTTACTTCGATATGAAAGCCTGGATAGTAGGATTGTGAGAAGGAACCTGGGTCGTAGGGTTACTTCGATATGAAATCCTGGTTAGTAGGGCTGTGAGAAGGAACCTGGGTCATAGGGTTTCTTCGAAGCGATAGTGTAGATTAGTTGACCCACTTGGTTTCAGGAACCGAGTTTCCGTTAGTCGTATGTAGATGTGACTTGCATAACTGCTGAATTTGTTGAAGCTAATCCTCTTTTCCTGGAAAGGTATCAGGGTTAGTTATATGCGATGCATGAAATGCAGGGTGAGATGATGTTCTCAAAATAAATGAGATTATGCCGTATATGATATGTATGCGTATGTCATGATGTATGTTCATGAAATGCTATCGGGGTGTGCTCGTGTCTGGGAAAATAAATCCCTGACAGTTGCTAGAGATTTGTAAATATTCTGTCGGGAGGAGATGCTGCTTGAGAATAAATTCTGTGGGGAATGAACTTAGAAAATGTATTTTTGTATCCAAAGTGATGAACTCTGTCGGGGATTAAGCCTCTGTATCTGGAGAAATAAACTCTGCTTAGGGGATGAAATTTACTGACTCGCCCGCGACTATGAACCTTAATTGGGGTTGTTACCTCCTATTTCGGGAAAGCTGACATCAATGCCTTTGGATACTTTTACTCCGTGGGGAGTGTATGTACCAATAATTATGTTCCCGAGCTAACTCTATCCCGGTACTTGCTGGGCGGAGTAACTGTCGGGTTTCACACTTCTTGTTTTTGCCCCTGTTTCTGGAATTACGAGTAATTGTCTTTTGTTCCTTATATAAATATTTATGAGCAACAATCATTTTCAAATGCATATATCAAAATTAAATCATTGGACGTTCTTTAAAAACAAAACAGAAAAAGAAAAAACAGATTGAACTTTCTTGTGAAAATGATTTGTATTGATTTTTGAAGTTGGCCTGTAATATGCATTTTTGTACAAAGAGGATGACGCTCTAGTAATAGAATGCCACTGAAAGATAGGAATTATACAATTTGTGTAAAAGAAAGAAAAAAAGCTATGTGAAACAACCCCATTGGGTTCCAACTTTGCTATTGCCTTTATATCTTCAAGCGTCTCATCACTTTGCTTCTTGGCCGAAAGTTGATCAGATTGATTGGCGTCGTCCGAGCTTGATAGCTGATACTGAAGTTCGGTCGCAAGATGATTCAATAAGACATAGTGGTACGTTTTATATCCCTAACTTTTTCCTGGACCACCCTTTCGGGTTTTCAGTCCACCGGGATACCCTTTTTTGCCCAAGCCGCCCTTTCGGGTTTTCGACTTGCCGGGTGTACGGATTTTTCATTTTCATCCCTTACTTTTTCCCGAACCCTTTTGGTTCGCCGGGAAGCCCTTATTTTTTCCTAGGCCAGTCAACCTAGCAGGTCTTTTAGTTAGGCATAGTATCTTTTCACTATGTCTGCATTGACAGGGTGAGGAAGGTCGTCACCATCCATATTGGTTAGAATCATAGCTCCTCCCGAGAAAATGTTCTTAACCACAAATGGCCCTTCGTACGTGGGGATCCATTTGCCCCTGGGATCACCTTGTAGCAGTATGATGCATTTGATCACTAGATCCCCGACTTGATATTATTGACGCCTGACTTTCTTGTTAAAGGCCTTGATCATTCGCTTTTGATACGTCTGACCATGGCAGATAGCAGTAAGTCTCTTTTCATCTATTAGATTTAACTGATCAAGTCGGGTTCGGATCCAGTCGTCTTTGTTCAAACCCGAATCCTTCATAATCCTGAGAGAAGGTATCTGGACTTCGATGGGTAGGACTGCCTCCATGCAATATACCAGAGAGTAGGGTGTTTCCCCTGTCGACGTTCATGCTGAGGTACGGTACCCATGAAGAGCGAATGGTAACATCTCATGCCAGTCTTTATATGTCAACGTCATCTTCTGCACAATATTCTTGATATTCTTGTTAGCTGATTCAACAACGCCATTCATCTTCGGCCGGTAGGAAGAATTATGATGTTGTATCTTGAACTATTTACAGAGCTCGGTGATCATTGTGTTATTGAGATTCATACCATTGTCAGTAATAATTCTCTCTGGCACACCATATCGACAAATCAGATTATGTCGAATAAATCGCGCCACGACATTCTTGGTTACTGTAGCAAAGGAAGCTGCCTCAACCCACTTCGTGAAGTAATCAATGGCTACTAGGATGAAGCGATGTCCATTAGAAGCGGTGGGCCTGATTTCTCCGATCATGTCGATGCCCCACATTGCAAAGGGCCACGTAGCTGTCAAGACGTTTAAGGGGACCAGAGGCACATGCACCTTATCAACATAGATTTTGTATTTATGACAAGTTCGAGAGTGCTGATAACAATTGGCTTCCATAGTGGACCAATAATATCTTGCCCGTAGGATCTTCTTAGCCATGGTATGTCCACTAGAATGAGTTCCGAAGGTGCCTTCATGTAGATCTGTCATGATCCTCTCTTCTTCACTCTTGTCTACACACCGTAGTAGTGTGGAGTCATGGTTGCGTTTATAGAGGATTCCATTACTGAGGAAGAACTTTGCTATGAACCTTCTCAGAAGCTTCTTATCATTGACAGATGCGCCTTCGGGATACTCTTGAGCCTCAAGATACCTTTTGACTTCGTGAAACCAGGGTTTGTCTGCCACTTCTTCGGAATCGATTTCACAGTAGTGTGATGGTTCATCCAACCTCTCAATGGTAATTTGGGGAGCTTCATTGTCCCATCTAACCTTGAATATGGAAGGCATGGTAGCTAGCGCGCCCGCTAACTGATTCTCCTCTCGTGAGAAATGTTCAAAGGTTACCTCCTCAATATGTGGGAGCAATGTCAGTACATACTCTTTGTAAGGAATAAGGTTCAAGTTCTTCGTATCCCACTCACCTTTGATCTGACTTATCACCAAAGCGGAACCCCCGAATACACTCAAGAACTTGATCCTTAAGTCGATAGCAGCTCGAAGACCCATAATACATGCTTCATACTCTGCCATGTTGTTGGTGCAATTGAAACATAATCGAGTAGTGAACCGAGTATGACAGACCTCGGGAGATATGATTACAGCGCCAATTCCGTTACCCAGTGCATTTGAAGCTCCGTCAAAAACCATAGTCCATCGGGATCCCTCCTTGGGTCCTTCATCCGGTCCAGGTTCTTCATAGTCAGTCACCAGCATAATATTCTCATCAGAGAACTCAAAATTCTAGGACTGGTAGTCATCCACGTCCTGATGAGCCAAACGATCAGCCAACGCACTTCCCTTGATTGCTTTTTGGGTTGTATATTGTATGTCGTACTCATTTAATACCATTTTCCACCTTTCTATCCTTACGGAGAGTGCGGGCTTCTCGAAAATGTACTTGATAGGATCCATCTTCGATATCAACAAGGTAGTGTGAGTCAGCATATACTGTCTCAGTAGGTGAGAAGCCCATGCAAAAGCGCAACAAGTTTTCTCGAGCAGTGAGTATCTTGTCTCACAGTCGGTAAACCTTTTTCTAAGGTAGTATATTGCGTGATCTTTTCGACCAGACTCGTCATGCTGCCCCAGCACACACCCCATTGAATTGTCTAGCACTGTCAAGTACAATATCAAAGGTCTTCCTTCAACTGGAGGCATCAGAATTGGTGGTTCTTGAAGGTATTCTTTGATTCTTTCAAAAGCGGCATGGCATTCTTCATTCCACTTTACCACTTGATCTTTCTTCATAATCTTGAAGATTGGCTCACAAGTAGCAGTCAGATGTGAAATGAACCTGGCGATAGAATTCAGGTGTCCCAAGAATCATCTAACGTCCTTCTCTGTACGGCGAGCTGGCATTTCTTGTATAGCTTTTACCTTTACAGGATCTACTTGGATGCCTTTTTCGCTGAGAATGAAACCCATAAGCTTACCAGACCTTACCCCGAAGGTGCACTTGTTCGGATTCAACCTTAGCTTATATATCTTCAACCTATCTAACAACTTTTGGAAATGATCAAGGTGCTCTTCCTCAGTCTGAGACCTGGCTAACATATCATCAACATAAACTTTGATCTCATGGTGAATCATATCATGGAACAAAGCGACCATGACGTGCTGATAAGTTTCCCCAGCATTCTTCAACCCAAAAGGCATCACCTTGTAACAGAAGGCGCCCCACTGTGTGACGAAGGTTGTCTTCTCCATGTCTTCAGGAGCCATCTTGATCTGGTTGTAGCCAGAGAAACCGTCCATGAAGGATAAGATTTTGTGTTGCGCAGTGTTGTTGACCAGAACGTCAATGTGAGGAAGTGAGAAGTAATCCTTGGGGCTTTCCCTATTCAGATCTCTGTAATCTACGCACATCCGTACCTTATCGTCCTTCTTAGGTACCGGGACGATGTTGGCAACCCACTACGGATAAGAAGTGATAGCTAAGAATCCCGCATCGAACTGTTTCATAACCTCTGCCTTTTTTTTGCTGGCATCTCAGGGCACATACGATGGACCTTCTGTTTAACCGGAGGACAGTCTTCTTTAGTCGACAGGCGATGTACCACAATATCAGTGTCCAAACCAGGCATGTCTTCATAGGACCAGGCGAAGATCTCAACATAGTCGTGCAACATCTGTATCAACCTCTGTTTGACGCTAAGCTCCAGATTTGCACCTATTTTAACCTCTTTTCTGTCTTCCTTAGTACCCAAGTTCACTGTCTCAACCGGCTCTTCATGAGGCTGTATGGCCCTTTCTTCCTGTTGTAATAGTCTAGCAAGTTCTCCAGGCACCTCACAATCATCCTCACCTTCGTCCTCGGCTTGGTTGATCGGATTTTTGAAGTCATAATTGGCAATAGCAGAGCTGTTATCAATGGGATCCATAGTGGATATGGATCTACATTATGATACGTGAGTGTGTGTAAGAGAATAGCTGTTTCGATAAAGCGAAAAAAAGAAAATAAAAACAGAGAGCGCAAAATTTGTATGCAAGAAACGTCCAATGCTTTATTATTGATATATGAAATGACAAATAATAGCCCTCACGAATAAAGCCAATGTGCCTCGGGTAAGGTACAAGGCCGTAAGGTTTTAAGTTGTTTATTACAACTCTCAAAACAAGTAAGACAATTACTGCAGAATAAAAGAAACTGATATAAAGTCCCTAGCCGTCTAGTTACTCGGTCCACCGTTGGTAGTTGGGTAGATCCAGCTGTCAATGTCTGAGTCTTCCTCGCTGTCTTCAATGTCATTAATTCCCCGATTACTGATGCGTAGGGGAGGTCCTCCAGCCCGAGCGTGTCGAACAGCCCTTTGAGCCCCTGTAGTAAAGCCCAAACCAAATTTGTCAGTTTTGTGAGTGAAATCAGGGAGATGACCCCAATTGGCACACCCACCTTCTTCAACCACGGCCCTGGCGTCCTTGAGGGAAGCCATCTTCAGAGGAGGTTTTCCACTGGTAGTATTTTCACTCGATGCCAAGATTTGAGGGACCTCTTCGAAGTTCTGACAAGGAGTTTCTATGAATTCCCCGTCCATCTCTATGTAGCGGAAGGAATTGAGGTGGCTCACCATATACTCCTATTCACCCCGCACTATGACAATCTTCCCTTTTACCGGATACTTTAGCATTTGGTGGAGTGTGGAAGTAACTACCCCAACCTCGTGGGTCCAAGGACGACCCAACAAACAAGAATACAATGGACTGATGTCCATCACATGGAGGGTGGACCCAAAAGTATGAGAACCCACTTTGACAGGGATGTCCACTTCCCCATGCGCCATTCTCTTCGACCCGTCAAAATCCCTTACCACAATGTTACTAGGCTTTAGAGTCAAACCCTCGCAATCCAACCGGTTCAACTACTTCTTCGGAAGAACATTCAGTGAAGACCCAGTATCTACCAACACATGAGCCATAGTGGTGCCCCTGCATTCAATCGAGACATGCAGAGCATCATTATGCTTCCTTCCCTTTGGTGTCAAGTCCACATATGAAAAACCCAGCCCATTATCAGCAGTCAGGCTGGCCACACAATCTTTGATTTGATCAGCTGAAGTTTCCTGCAGCACATGCGCGGTCTTGAGGAACGCAATCAAAGCCTTCGCATGGGCTTCAAAACACAACAACAACGACAACATGGATATCTTTGATGGGGTCTGCCCCAGCTGCTCAACCATATTGTAGTCGCTTTTCTTAATTATTTTCAGTATTTCCTCTATCTCTTGCTTAGAGGCTTCCGCAACAATTTTCCTAGGCGCCTCCGTCCGGGAAGGCTCACCTATAATTTCTTTATCGTGGGTATCATACGATTCACCGACAGGAGTAATAACTGGAGTAAGAACAGGAGTAGTGGTTGATGTACCAGCAAGAGCAGCAGATGGAATGACAATAGGCTTGTTGACGGTCTTAGGGGAAATCTCGGGAGAGAAGACCCTTCCACTTCTGGTAACTTTGCTGGTTCCGACAATGTTACCAATATCAGGATCGACCTCTTCATCTTTCAAATCTTGTTTGATGCCATGATAGTATACATCGGCACCATAATGCCAAGGGACAGCTTTGTCCGAGACATACGGGACAGGACCAGGGACATTGATTATCAGTGAAGCGATTCTTGGAGCAGATGTAATCCTAACAGGTCTTCTCGAGGAGACCTTGGAAGGATTGGAGGAAATGGTTATAATGGCAATGTCTTCAGATGGAACAACGGGAACCAAAGTTTTCTCGAACAAAATTTCTTTGCTGTCTATCAGGCGTTGAACACCTAACTTCAGCAAATGGAAACCAGAAGGCAGAAATGAACACATGTGGCAACCTTCACCACAACCCGGAAATAAACTGGCCAACAGCAAAATTTTCTTTACAGTCATGAGAGGAGTAGAAACTTCATCCACCAAGGTCACAAACAAGTCGATATCAACAACATTAATTCCAGGACCGTGCTTAGGCATGGGAGTAGTTATGACATTGGGATTCTCCGGAGCATCAAACTCAATTTCCTTGGCTTCGATCAGATCTTGTACCTTATTCCTTAAAGCCCAACAATCATTGGTATCGTGGACAAGACTATTAGAATGATAGGCACACCGAGCATTTGGATTATATCGGGGAGATGTAGTATTTGGATTCTTGGGAGCCTCTTTTAAGGTTTCCAAGTTGGATCTCAGTAGATGAGGTAGAACTTCAGCCAATGTCATGTTGATTCAGGTAAACTGTCGTTGTGGTCTTTCCACTCTTTGTTGATTGTTATGTTGTGGAGCAACTGCAGGCCTAGGTATCATTACGGCACTTACTGTCTGACGATGTTCGGCCCTGTTTTGGCCCCTCGAGCTATAGATGACACTTGCTTCCTTCTTACCAGCAAAAGTCTTCTTTACTGAGCTTGAAGAGGTATCCTTATATCTTGCCGCTCCGAATCCCAGCTTCTACGCTTTCTCCAGTTAGAATCAGCTCGGTGAAACCAGCTGACGAGCTGCTGATTAAATGATTGAAAAATGGACCAGATATCGTCCCTAGAAACATATCAACCAACTCCCTATCAGACAACAGGGGTTGAACTCTTCCAGCCAGGTCTCTCCACTTCTGTGCATAGTCCTTAAAGCCTTCACTCGCCCCCATGGACATACTCTGGATTTGAGTACGAGTAGGAGAAAGGTCGGCATTGTATTGATACTTCTTGTAGAAAGCAGCAGGAAAATCTTCCCAATTTCGGACATTGGCTCTCTCCAATTGGTAGAACCATTCAAGCTGAGTCTGTGACAGACTATCTTGAAAGAAATGAACCCACAAATTTCTATCAGCAGTGTGGGGCTGGATCTTTCTGACGTAAGAATGGAGATGGAGTTTTGGGCAGGACACCCCATCATACTTAGCAAAAAATGGATCTTTGAACTTCTATGGGATGACTACTCCCGATACCAATCCCAATTCTTCGAAATCCAGTACATGTATCCTCTGAACTTCCATGGAACTCAAATGATCTTCCAACTGCTTGTATTTATCCTCAGCAGGAGGATATTGCTCATCATTATAGTCAGTATCATTGTCAGAAACTGTAGGACTGGGGTCCTTCTCCCCTGTCTCTTCTTCTTGATTCTCTCCCTCCTTAGATGAAGAAGTCAGATCGAGTTGTCGCTTCAACTGCTCTCTAAACCTTCTGCCCATATTTAGAATACCGGCAACCTTCTTCTTTTTCTTTTTCTCTTTTAGGATGAGGGCTTTCAGATTCTCCTGCCCTTTTGCCAGACTTATGAACATTTGTTGGAACTGGGCGTTTTGTGCCTGAAGGTCCTTGATGCTTTGTTCAGAAGACATTTCTGCTGAAATAAACAGCGAAGAAGATGAGAAACCTGTAATGGTACCTGTACATGCAATGTTATGAATGGGATGCACATGCAATAATTTCAAAGACTTTGGAATTAAATATGCAAACAAAAATAAAACAAAGATTTTATTAGCTGAATTCAAAGTTCAAATGCCTTTTAGGCGTTACAATTAAAAACAAATCTAAAACTAAAGAAGAAATAAAAATCCCCATGGATGCTTCCTTTTTGTACCGAGATAATCATTGAGTCCTTTTTCCTCGTGGAGCTGCTTTATGAGCTCTAAAACCTTCATCTCCTGAGCATGGAACTGATCCCTGTAAGTATCCCTCTCCTTCATCAACTGAATCCAAGACCTCTGTAATTCCCCAAGATCAGTGGGCATATAAAGATAGAGAACCGTGTAAGGAATACCCCTTTTAGTAGTGGGTTCTACAATCACTGGTAAAACGGCCACATAGGGCATCATAAGCATTTGGGCGTGAGCTCGTACCCATTGGAGGTAAGGTTCCATAGGAATGGAAGCCTTTGTCCCCAAAGCCTTGGCGCTAGATCGGTTTACCATGCCCCAAGCTCGTATGAACCTCTGGTGATACTCGTGAACATCATCCTCATAGTTGAATGCAATGCCCTCAATAAGTAACTCGTGGGGAGCATCTCTTCGAGCGTAACCAAATTGTCGCAGAGCTAAACAAGGATTATAGGTTATGCCCCCTCTGATGCCAAGTAACGGAACATTAGGGTACTCCTCGCAGCGGTCAATAATAGTAGTGTTTTCCATAGCTCGGGAACACCAGAGAATATCCATGTGAGCGAGTGACATTATCCTTTGCGACCAACCCAAACCTTCTTCATTCTTCAATACGGACTTAGGGAGGTGAGAAATAAACCACCTCGACAACAATGGAATACAACCCATAAGAACCCCTCTTCTCTTCATGGTACGAGTATGGAGAACGTGCAAAATATCTCCGAGCAAGAAAGGAACAGGGTTGCAGGAGAAGAAGATATTGATAGCGTTCACATCTATGAATGAGTCCGGATTAGGGAATAGGACTAACCCATAGATTAGAAGAGACAAAACCTCCTCAAAAGCCCGAAAATCCATATCATCCCAAAACAGCTGGGCCTTGTCTATCAGAAACTTTGCTAGAAAACCCTTGACTCTGCTTCTTGTTTCCCAATTGGTTACCACGTCAGCCTATTTCAGATGCAAAGCTGAGGCAATGAATTCTGGCTTAGGAACTTCTTCTATACCTGTGAAGGGCAACTGTTCATGAATGGGTATATCCAACAGCTGAGAGAATTCTTCCAAGGTAGGCCCCAACTGATAGTCTGGAAAGGTGAAGCAGTGGTGCTTGGGATCAAAGAACTGAAAGAGTACACTCATCATCTTTTCATCAAAGTTTGAAGTAACCAGGTTGAGAAGTTGACCATGTCTCTTAGTGAACGCTGAAGTTTCAGAAACCCTTGATACTAGCTCTTTGAGTTGGGAAGGTATCTTCACAAAGCTGATTCGGATAGTGTTCCTACGAACGAAAGCTATGATCTGTAAAACAGAACAAAGATAAATTCCCTTGGTATTTGAAATGGTTAGTGCTATAAGAATGGATGCTATGTTATGATGCATGATGTCATGATAAACCACATGTATAACAAAGACAGACAAATCACACCAAGCTCTTAGGTTTAAGGCTTGCATGAGGTTAAAGGTCATACCCTCTTGAAGTTTAGTTGGTTTCAAACCTGTCTTAAAAAGTAACCGGGTTCTAAGGGATCTCAATATCACTGACCATCCTTTATCGGGCATTGTCTCATTTCAAGCAATCTTTTCTTGCGGCCGAAATATCCCGAAAGTCTGATCTCAATGAGTGTAGCATCGAGTATCAACCAATCCTCAGCTCTACACCGAGGCCGACTATCTCACTACTTTCTAATGGCCAAGTTTGTTCAACTAAGGTTCTAAGGTCCGTTAGTGCTTCACGACACCACGCGGAGGCCCCGTATTCTCCTCGTTTCCCCACGAAGGATACCGGTACCAACCGAAGTGCCACACCAATACAACCATCGCTTAAACCATATCGGTCTACGCCGTATAGTCTCCATGATCTATTGTTGTTTACCTAATGAGTGCCCCCAGATCCGGGTGTAGGATCTATAGTAACCCAAGCAATAACCCTTTAAGAATAAAGCAAACAAACAAAAAAGCAATTTGAAATGACCTAGATCCTAAAGTAAACCCCACTTTATTTGTCCCCAGCAGAGTCGCCAGTTCTGTGATATGGTGGCAGAACCGACTGTTAATACTGGTTTACATTTTTTATTCGCAAAATGTCACGGTAAGCAAGAGTCTCCACCGATTTTTTGTTAGCACCCTTTCTATCCGTAGTTTTCTATGGGCTCTTAGTTACTTGCTCATCTTTTTAAAATTGCTTGTGTGTGATTGTTTTTTGAAAATGTTTTACTTTGTGATAACCCTTGTATCAGTCCTCAAGGGTGTGACGAAGTTTGTTTTGAAAATTGTTTTGAAAGGTGTTTGTGTGAAAAATTTTGTTGAGCAATTACTTAAGATTCTACCTACTCGAAAAAAGATTGTTCGTTCTCATTTTCTTTAGACATTGCTATCCTACTATTAAGGAATAGGTAGCCCCCTCGTTGGAGTTTGTAAGGGACGTTCGAAAGGGACAAGTATAGTCACCTGAGAAATGGGTTGGAAACTCTAGTAGTAACCCTAGAGTCTTGAGATCTTTCCGAGGCAACATTCCCGAGGCAACATTCGAATGGGACATTTGATCTTTTAGACAAGAGGGCAACCACTAAAATCTCCTATGCTTAAATGACTATTTTACCTAAGGCAACCGAAGTGAGGTAAACCCTAGGAGTGAATATGTGCATGTGAATTTTTTCAGTTAGTTTAGTCTTTGCACATTAGGTGATCTACCATTTTAATTTTCAAGCATCTTTCTATACAATCCTATTAACCATGCATCTAACAGTTAAATATTTGCAGGAATTTAAAGTGAGAGAAAATAAACCTAGCTATTACAAGGCTTTGGCAGTTACATAATTATCTTGACTGAAAATAAAAATGCGAAATTTAAAACCCTAATCACGATTAAAAACTTGGAGCAGTTACAATAATAATAAAAAGAATTAAAATGCGCGCGGCGAATTAAACGCGAGAATAATTGGAAACCCTAAAAATCGAATTGAGAAAATACTTAGGTTATTATTTGAGAAAGAAAAAAATTAATTAGGTTATGTACAAAATTAAAACCCTAATTCTAACTATTTTTAATTATAAAAAGAATTAAATTGCCCTAAATTAATTAAACTAAATGAATTACGAAATAAAAAAATATTTTTTATTAAAAAAAGATTTTTGATGTTTTCATGATTTTTTGATTAAATAAAAAAAATGATTTTTGATGTTAATTAAAATAATTAAGGAAATAATTAAAAGAATTAAAAATAAAAAGAATAGAAAAAAGAGAAGAATTAGGCCAGTGTTATGCTGAATGGGGGGTGTCTATTGGAATTCTCCAGGCCCATTAGCCATCCAAGCCCAGTCAGCGCTTGATTCCATGTGGCATTGACTTGAGGGTATACCATGGTCCTTGACATGTGGGACGTTGGATTGAATGGATGATGAATCCATTAGCTGGAGATTGGTAGCGCACGGTAGGACGTTTGTGTTAGAACATAGTTTGATTCTACAACCCTTAGTTAGAGTTTTGATGATAAAAAATACAAAGAACAAATGTGCTCCCTAAAAATTATGTTTTATGTATGCAGAAGTTCTGACCAAAGCAGCATCAAAAGATAAGCCTTAAGAGCTACACGCTGAAGCAATCAGAACATGCACTGAAGATTGATGACCAGAACCCGTGCTTAAGCAAAGTAAACTCTTACTATGAACAAGAACATGTTAATCCAAGTCATCAATGTTCTGAAGCGTTAGCAACAGGAAAGGATGTAAAAGTCTGAAGAGATACGGATCATTTAAGACAGCATCAATTCCAACGGCTTCTTTCAGACAGGATCTTCTCCAAATGGAAACTGAGTTAATGACATTTAACACGCTTGATGATCGACATAAATCCATTGCCTATATAAACAAGCTTAGTGTTCAAATCGTGGATGTTTTTTCTATATAACCACTCACGCATATTCAAAAAGCTGCAAGCAAATTTCATCATCTTTCACGCTATAATCTTGTGTAAATTATCACAGTTGTGATAACAATTTTTGTTACGAAAAACAACAACACACATTCTTGTATAATTGTTTTGAAACAGTGTTCCTTGAGATTAACCGGATTGTGGTTGTACTCAAGAAGACTTTAACAGTTGTTAAAGTAGTGATTGTAATCCTTTTGTGATTAGTGAATTAAGTCCTCATTGGAGAGAGGCGAAGTCACCTTGATGGGTGGACTGGAGTAGTTTGAGATCAAACAAACCAGGATAAAAATACTGTGTCATTGTGCTTTTGATTTCATGTTTTCAATTCAACCCCCCCTTCTTGTGTTTTTCACATCTTCAATTGGCATCAGAGCTCTTGGTTTTGAGCTTAAACACTTAACCGTGTCAGTACAAGATCCAAGCTTCAGAAAAACACTATCGTGGGACCAAGCCAAAACATCAGCAATGACTACCATGAAGACAAGGACAGATTCAGTGGCAAACCTCCAGTCTTTGATGGAGAAAACTTTGACTACTGGAAAGACAAAATTGAGAGTTTCTTTCTGGCCCATGATGCTGATCTGTGGGACATGGTGATTGATGGATACACGCACCCAGTGGATGGACGTGGTCAGAGGATAGACAGAAAAATGATGTCTGACCAGCAAAAGCGTGAATTCAGAAACCACCACAAGGCCAGAATAATACTCCTTAGCGCTATCTCATACTCAGAATATGAGAAAATATCAAACAGAGAGATTGCAAAGAACATGTTTGACTCTCTGAGAATGACGTATGAAGGCAACATTCAAGTCAAAGAAACCAAGGCCCTTGCGCTCATTCAGAAGTATGAGGCATTCAAGATAGAAGATAATGAATCAATAGAAACTATGTTTTCAAGATTCCAAATCCTTGTTGCTGGACTGAAGGTTCTTGACAAAGGGTATTCTACTGCTAATCACGTTAAGAAGATCATCAGAAGCTTGCCCAAGCAATGGAGGCCAATGGTCACAGCACTCAAGCTAGCCAAAGATCTCAACAAAATATCTCTGGAGGAACTTGTCAGCTCCCTCAGAAGTCACGAGATAGAGCTAGAAGAAGATGAGCCTCAAAATCAAGGTAAGCCACTAAATTTAAAATCTAACAGAAAATTTGACTCTAAGGTTTTGCAGGCTGTGGAATGAACTTCTGATGGGTCTTCATCAGAAGAAGATGAACTGTCTCTCCTCTCCAGAAGGGTGAACCAACTGTGGAAGCAGAGACAAAGGAAATTCAAAAATCCTAGAGGATCAGATAATCAGATTGAAGCCTCCTCCAGATACAGAAAGTCTAAGTCTTCCTCTGGACACAGAAGATCTGAAGGTTCTTCAGGATACATAAAGCCAAACAACAAGGACATCATCTGCTATGAGTGTAACGAGCAAGGGCACTACAAAAGTGACTGCCCAAGGCTTCAAAAGGAGAAGCCCAAAAATAAGTTCTTCAAGGAAAAGAAGAAAAGCCTCATGGCTACATGGGATGATTCTGACACCTCTGAAGCTGACTCAGAATCAGATGATGAAAGAACAAACATAGCTCTCATGGCAAACGTATCAGAAGACAGTGAAGCTTCTGGTTCAGACTCATAATCTGACGCTGAAGAGGTATTTCCTGATTTTACCATAAACTTTACTATGGCTGAACTTGCAGAAAGCCTAAATGAAATTATGGAAAGGTATCAGCAAATCAGAGTCAAATTCAAGAACCTGAAAAGGGATCTTGCCTCTGACTCTGAAAAGTATGAGAGTCTCAGATTGGAGAACTCTGAGTTAAAAGAGAAAATTTCAAAATTAGAAAATGATTTGCAAAACTCTCAGAAGAAAACAATCTTAGAGACTCCCAGTAATGCTGATGAGATCATCAAAGAGTATGATCACAGCTTTCAGAAGTTTCTATCTAAAAACATAGATAGAAGCAAGATGGCTTTAATCATCTATTGAGTTAGCAGAAATGGCAGAAAAGGGATAGGATATCAAGGTAAGGTATCTACACCTAAACAGGCCATGGACTTAGTCATAAAACGCACACCACTCAATTCACATTTTATATATGGGCATACACATGACATAAAATACACAAGTAGTGATTGTTTTATCAAACCAAAATTCAATCAGAATTTTTGTAAAACTAACAAATCAGGACCCAATAAAATGTGGGTACCTAAGGATAAAATTATACATGTAGCAGATATCTTTAGCAGTAAGGCTAAGACACCAGTCATGGTACCTGGACTCTAGCTGCTCGCGACACATGACGGGAAGAAGGCATATGTTCCAAAGCCTAGAACTTAAGCCTGGAGGCTACGTGGGCTTTGGAGGCAATTAGAGAGGAAATATCATTGGCTCTGGAACAATAGGTAATGGAAATCTTCCCTCTATAAATAATGTATTATTAGTTGATGGATTAATGCATAACATGTTATCCATAAGTTAATCAAGTGATAACGGTTATGATATAATCTTTAATCAAAATTAATGCAAAGCTGTTAGTCAGAAAGATGGGACTATCCTATTTAATGGAAAGAGGAAAAATAACATTTATAAAATAAAACTTTCTGAACTAAAGAGTCAGAATGTAAAATGCCTACTTTCTGTTAATAACGAGCAATGGGTCTGGCACAGAAGATTGGGGCATGTTAGTATGAGAATAATATCCCAGATTAACAAACTCAATCTGTTCAGAGGACTTCCTAATATGAAATTCAGCTCAGATACTCTGTGTGAAGCATGTCAGAAAGGCGAATTTGAAAACCTGCGTTCAAATCCAAAAATGTTGTTTCCACCTCTAAGCCATTAGAACTTCTGCACATTGACTTATTTGGACCAGTAAAAACTTAATTTGTCAGTGGCAAGAAGTATGGGTTAGTAATCGTAGATGACTATAGCAGATGGACATGGGTAAAGTTCTTAAGACACAAGGACGAGTCACACTCTGTGTTAGTTACCTTATGCAACCAAGTTCAGAATGAAAAGGATCTTAGAATTGTCAAAGTCAGAAGTGATCATGGTGGGGAATTTGAAAATAAAAATTTTGAATTATTTTTTAATGAAAAAGGCATCTTGCATGACTTCTCTTGTCCTAGAACTCCCCAAAAAAATGGAGTTGTAGAACGAAAGAACAGAACATTGCAAGAAATGGCCAAAACCATGATCAATGAGACTAACATTGCTAAGATCTTATGGGCAGAGGCAATCAACACAGCGTATTACATTCAGAATAGAATCTCCATAAGACCTATTCTAGAAAAGACTCCATATGAATTGTGGAAGAACATAAAGCCCAACATTTCTTATTTTCATCCATTTGGATGCACTAGCTTTATTCTGAATACAAAAAATTATCTGAACAAGTTTGACTCTAAAGCACAAAAGTGTATTATGTTAGGATACTCTGAACGCTCAAGAGGGTACATAGTATACAATACAGAAACACAGATTGTTGAAGAGTTAATCATTGTTAGGTTTGATGATAAGCTTGACTCTCAAGAGTCAAAGCAGAATGAATTCCTTGCAGGTATGGAAGTTGAACTCATAGGTTCATAAGACAACTCGTCAGAAGTTCTCAACAGAGACTCTCCCTCAACATCAGAAAGAGTTACTGCAAGAAATCCAGCACCTTCAATTGACCAACTTCAGAAAAGACTATCCTGAAGCAACATAGCTCACCCAGAAGATAAAATTCTGGGAAAGAAGGATGATCCAATCAGAACAAGATCAACATTCAGAAACTCTGAAGAATCCCTCATGGGACTGGTCTCTATGATTGAACCAACAAGAATTGATGAAGTGCTTCTGAATAATGACTGGATTCTGGCAATGCAGGAGGAATTGAATCAATTCACCAGAAATGACGTATGGGATCTGGTCCCCAGACCAAAAGGATTTAATGTCATTGGAACAAAGTGGGTGTTCAGAAACAAAATGAATGAGCAAGGAGAAGTCATCAGAAATAAAGCACGACTGGTAGAACAATGTTATAGTCAGCAAGAGGGGATAGACTATACAAAAACCTTTGCTCCAGTCGCCAGGTTAGAATCTATCAGACTTTTAATATCATTTGCTGTAAACAATGGCATCACTCTGTATCAGATGGATGTCAAAAGTGCATTCTTAAATGGCTATATAGATGAAAAGGTATATTTGCACCAACCCCCTGGGTATGAGAATTCCAAAAATCCAGAATATCTTTTCAAACTAAAGAAGTCACTCTATGGTCTGAAACAAGCTCCCAGAGCTTGGTATGAAAGACTAAGTAACTTCCTGTTAGAAAAGGAATTCACCAGAGGGAAAATGGACACAACCTTTTCTGTAAGACAGTTAAGAATGACATGTTAGTATGTCAGATTTATGTTGATGACATCATCTTTGGATCTACTAAACCCTCTTTGGGAAGAGAGTTTGCTAAATGTATGCAGGATGAGTTTGAGATGAGCTTGATGGGGGAACTCAAATTCTTTCTGGGCATTCAGATAAACCAAACTCCAGAAGGAACTTACATTCATCAGAGCAAATATTTCAGAGAACTTATGAAGAAATTTGATCTCTCAGAATATAAGCCCTCAAAGATTCCAAAGCATCCCACGTGCATTATGGAAAAGGAAGAGGTAAGTAAAAAGGTAGAAGAGAAGGTATGCAGAGGTATGATTGGTTCTCTTCTCTATCTGACGGCTTCAAGGCCTGACATTTTATTTAGTGTTTGCTTATGTGATAGAATCCAATCAGATCCTAGAGAGTCTCACTTAACATCAGTTAAGCAAATTTTCAAGTATCTGAAAGGTACTACTAATCTGGGTTTGTTTTATAGAAAATCAAATTATTATAATGGTGGAGGTATCAGATGCATTGACATGGCTGAGAGATGCTCTGAAGTAAGTTCTATTGCAAAGGAAATTTTTACTCATGGACTTCCCTCTAATAAAATCAGGGATTTGAAGGATCGCCATAGAATTTGGGCCAAAATCATTCTAGGGTGTATCAACCACAGGAAGCCAACAAGCTCTCCTGATTATATCAACATTTATCAGAAATTTCTGATCTATTTCATTGCTAAGAGGACAAAGGTAAATCTTCCACATTTGTTGTTTAACCATCTCAGAACTAGTGTGAAGGAAACAAGAGAATACGAAAGGACCAAGAGGGATTGGATTCCCTTATGAAGGCTCATATCAGATATTATGATAGAGAATAGGCTGATTGAACATCTGACGGAGGCCCAGGAAATCAGCACATTGGAAGCAACTACTGGGAAGCCCCTGAACGCTAAAAATCTGAAGAAGATGAAAATCATTGAGAATATTAAGAAGGAACCTGTTGTTACTTCTCATGCAACCATCACTTCAAGAAGGATACCTCTGGATGATTTTCCTCTATTTTCTGAGATTGACTCCAAACCAGAAATAATAGTCAGATATCTGGATGCTTGCAAGGAAGATGGTACTGCACCAGAAATCAATATCTAGGACTTACACAAGGCTGCTCCAGAAGTTGCTTTAAAGAAGACCAAGAAGAGGAAAGCAGCAGGAGAAGGACCCTCTTAGAGGACACCAAAAGTTGCCAAAAAGAAAGGTAATCCCTCATCTGTTTCTGTTATAAATTCAATAAATGTATCAACATCTGAAACCATGCCTTCACAACCATAAAATCCAACACCCCAAACATTTGAAGACTTTGACGTAGGGTTTGATCCATCAGAAACTCTAGGTCTGAATGAACCCCACTCCCTTTCTCAAAATCCAAATCCTGAACAAAACCAACCAGAACTTGCCAAAGTTCTATCTGATATTGACTTATTTGACCAATACTTTTCCTCTCCCTTACCACAAAATCCAAATTCTCAACTCCCAGAAAATCCAAACTCTGATACCACACCAGAAATTCCGCAATCACACTCTCCACAAACAGAAATTCCTCAACAAGAAATTTCACAACCACAAATTCCTCAACAAGAAATTTCACAACCACAATCACCTCAACAAGAAATTCCTCAACCAGAAATACCATAACCAGAAGATCTGAACTCCCACTCACCATAACCAGAAGCTCAACCTTCTGAAAATCAATCTTATGCTATCCATGAACCAGAACCCCAACATGTTACAACAAACCAATCTGAAGAATCTCCTTCAGATTCTGATACAATCCCAATACCTAGAATCACAGAACCTCTTGCAGTTCGCATGCCTCTCACCATTCATGACATTCCAGAAATACCTTCATCTCTAGAATCCACTCCTCCAAACATCCCCACTAGACCAATCATCATTCCTGACTCTCCCACTCCTTCACCCACTAACAGTCCAGCTGACAACGTAAGACTTGTCATTGATCCAATTGTGCTGGAAAGACTAGCTTCCATCTCACACAAAACTGCCATTCCCATACCTAAACCAACTGAAACAACATCAGATGTTGGTACAAATTTGTTGATTTTTGAAACAAGAATGCAGGAATGGATAAATTATTTGAAGCATGCTAGTCAAGAGATGACTAATCCTACTTCTTCTGCTTATATGTGGACAAGATTCAGAAACTGGCTTAGTTCTTAAACGATGAAGATGAAGGAACAGAGTTATGAAAAGGTTCAGTAGAAATTTAGTGATAAGCTGAAGGCGTTTGAAGACCAAGTTCTGAGCCAACTTCTCAAGAAATATATCCTCTCGCTGGATAATGCTAGTCAAGAGATGACTCATCCTACTTCTTCTGCTTATATATGGACAAGATTCAGAAACTGGCTTAGTTCTTAAACGATGAAGATGAAGGAACAGAGTTATGAAAAGGTTCAGTAGAAATTTAGTGATAAGCTGAAGGCGTTTGAAGACCAAGTTCTGAGCCAACTTCTCAAGAAATATATCCTCTCGCTGGATAATGCTCCCTGGAAAGAGCATTATCCCTCAGATGTAGATGAACCAGAATCAGAAAGTCTCTCTCTGACTAGTTCTCAAGAAGACATGATTACAGCAGAAGAAATGGTTCACTCTGAACAAGCTGCAGAATGCTCTGAGCAACGTCCAACTCCTGAAGAAACTCCAGCACCTTCCTTAGTTATGGAAACTCTGGAAGAGTTGAAGAAAGAAAATGCTCTAATCCATGCAAGGTTGGATAAGCAGGAGGATACGAACAAAGAGATTAAAAGTATTCTAGGTAAACAAGAAGACGCTACAAAGGAAATCAGAGGCATTTTAGGCAAGCAAGAAGAGTCTAATACTCAGATCAAGAGCTTGCTGGAAGCGTTGTTCGCACGTCTTCCCCCTCCTTCTTAGATTTCTTTTTGAAAATTGTTTATCTGTAACTCTTAATTTTTAACTCTTATGTTCTGGAACTTGTCACTGCATCATGTTTTTAAATATAATTCAACTATTTTGGCTCTAATTATATTGCCTTTTTGATAAACTGACAAAAAGGGGGAGAAAGTAAGATATTTTCAATAATGGTTTACCGAGACAGAAGTCTCAAACATTCTGAATTACTTAACCTCTATCTTCTGAAAAGTTTGAACAGGTACAAATTCTGATAGGAGATGCAGCTAAAACTCTGATGAGAAGGAACTTAAGGGAAGTAATAAACTCAGGGGGAGTTTATCTTAACCTTTTGTTCTTTATTTTTAATTGAAAAATCTAGTTTTTGTCATCATCAAAAAGGGGGAGATTGTTAGAACATAGTTTGATTCTACAACCCTTAGTTAGAGTTTTGATGATAACAAATACAAAGAACAAATGTGCTCCCTAAAAATTATGTTTTATGTATACATAAGTTCTGACCAAAGCAACATCAGAAGATAAGCCATAAGAGCTACACGCTGAAGCAATCAGAACATGCGCTGAAGATTGATGACAAGAACCTGTGCTTAAGCAAAGTAAACTCTGACTCTGAACAAGAACATGTTAATCCAAGTCATCAATGTTCTCAAGCGTCTGCAACATGAAAGGATGTAAGAGTCTGAAGCGTTACTGATCATTCAAGATAACATCAATTCCAACGGCTTCTTTCAGACAGGATCTTCTCCAAATGGAAACTGAGTTAATGACATTTAACACGCTTGATGATCAACGTAAATCCATTTCCTATATAAACAAGCTTAGTGTTCAAATCATGGATGTTTTTGCTATATAAACACTCACGCATATTCAAAAAGTTGCAAGAAAATTTCATCATCTTTCACGCTATAATCTTGTGTAAATGATCACAGTTGTGATAACGGTTTTTGTTACAAAAAACAACAACACACATTCTTGTATAATTGTTTTGAAACAGTGTTCCTTGAGATTAACCGGATTGTGGTTGTACTCAAGAAGACTTTAACAGTTGTTAAAGTAGTGATTGTAATCCTTTTGTGATTAGTGAATTAAGACCTCGTTGGAGAGAGGCGAAATCACCTTGACGGGTGGAATGGAGTAGTTTGAGATCAAACGAACCAGGATAAAAATATTGTGTCATTGTGCTTTTGATTTCAAGTTTTCAATTCAACCCCCCTTCTTGTGTTTTTCACATCTTCAGTTTGGACTAGGGGTGCATTGAATCTGCAAGTGTAAATTAAGAAAACAAAGAAATTCATTGGGACCTGGGATCGAACCCAAGTCCTCTCACTTACCAACAGACGCCCTTGCCAGTTGTGCTATGTTGGTTAGTTGTTAAAGGAATAATAGTAATACATAATATATAAAAGAATTTCAATGAAACTGAAATAAAACCGCGCGTGTTGTATTCAAATAAGCCAATAGGGTGATGACAAATCACTGTCTTCTTCCTTCTGTCCGTCGTCTTAGGTAGGTAACTTATACCTACAGACAACATCTGTAACTATAAGCCTATGAATTCAAAAATCATTAACACGCATGATAAATCAACTATGGCTATACCAATCAATTTGTTTTGACCTCACGAGTACGATGGTACCCTTTGTTTAGGCCAATTTAACCTGTATAACAAAACCCCAAAACGCAAGGACAAACCCTAATAATGGCAAATGCATATCTAGGCATCAAAAATTCAATTGAATCATTCAGTCACGTTGCAAACATATCCATAATCACAAATATATCAATCAAATGTGCTAATGATGCAAGAATTGATGTAATCGATTTCAAAAAATAGAGCAAACCGTGTGAGTGGTAGCATGCGTTTCTGGGCACGAGAGGACTTGCAAATGATCTAGTTAGCTTCAGAGATGCTCCAGGATGCGATTGACAATGTTAGAATGGCTTGAACTGGCCTGTAGCTTGAAATCCGATCCACACTTTTCTTTGAAAATTTGGCATTTTTTCTTCCCCTTTCACGACTGCTAGCCCCCGTCTTTTGCCTTGTACTTGTTCATTATATATGCTAGAACAAATTAGGGTTCTAAAAACCATATGTATCTTTGCAATTATGGAAGATTTGATTTGATTTACATGCCATATGCAAACTTGCTATATTGAGCAAAATGATCCCTTTCTTGTACCAATCAGCCCTGATTCATTTTGGCCTTGATATTTCATCATATTTTGATTGCAATCCTGTCAAAAAATCATATCAAAATAGATCTTTGATATTATTTACCAATTATTTGATTTAATTCAATTTTTAATTAATAAAAAAACAAAATGAATTGGAAAATGAATAAAATAACATGTGGATAAGTAATTGGGTCTTGGACCATGTTATAAGCGAGGTGCAATTATGAAATGCTAGGCCCATTTGGTAAAAAATTCATTTTTGAGCATATTTGACTTTTGGCAATTTTGCAAAAAATGTCAACTTTAACAAGGCACATCTCTTCCAATTTTAACCCTAGAGAGGTGTTCTTGGACTTTTTAGAAAGATTAGGATGTCCCCTAATCAACCTTTAGTCTCATTTCAATTGGGTCTTCCATGTTCATGTAAAAATCTTTGACCCAAAAGGTGTTTTTTGTTTACTTTTCAATAAGACCTATAATGTAGAAATTCATATCTTTTGATGAGTGCATATTTTGAACTTGTGGGATGAAGATGAGTTATAGGGAATTGAATCCTCTTCAAAATGAGCCTTGTATGGAAAATTTCTGATAAAGTATGTGGAAGTTATGTTTGGTCAAAGTTTGGTTGACTTTTTCTCGAAAAACCCTAATTTAGCAACTTTTGGGTTTTGTTGAATTTAGGGCATTCCTTGAAGAATCATGATCAACCCTTGATAAAATGATGGATATCACTTTGAAATGTTGATGTTGACCAAAAATCTTGAAGTTTGACTGTATGTGGACCATAGTTGACTTTTGACCTAATGCAGTCGATTCTTAAGTATCTGAGCAGTTGATTGAGCAAACTTCTTGTGCAAGCTTGAAATTTGACATGGAGGGTCTTGAGAACATATTAGGACCATGAAGAGCATATGAGGTCTTTGGAGTTCACCTATCTTGATGAAAATGGAAACCCTAATTTGAGACACACTACCTTAGGAGAGAGTTTGTCAGGTCAACTCTTGGGCAAACTTGAGCAAATTGAGGATCTCTAGGAGTATGTATTGAGTAAAATGAGAGGGCAAATTTTAGGGTACAACACATGGGAACATGAGGATGATTCAGATTTGTTCACAAACGTCTCGGGAACACATTAACAACATTAGCATGGTTTAAAACGAGACAAAAACAAAGATGCAAAAACATTAGCATGGTTCAAGATCGTCTCATACTTACTCAATCTCCTTGCTGGGAATGAACGACACTGAGATCTTGCAGTAAGGAGGTTTGTAGCGAGAGTTTGGAAGCTTTAGGGTTTTTTTTTTTGATAATTTTGGAGATTTTGATCACTTTTGGAGGCTATCTTTTCGTATCCTCCTTGGTCTGAATTATGGAGGAATATATAGTGTGAGTTTAGGTCAAAGCAAATGGACTTGAATCTTTTTACAAAAGATTTGATTTGATTTTAATTATTTTTCATTATTAATTAATTAAATAAAAAATAATTGAAATAATTAAAATAAAACACAACCAAATGATGTAAGAAGATGATTTGAGGTGTAATGCACGTGTGTACTCTCAATCCGTGGCCCACAAGTCAAAAATATCAAAATTGCTCAACTTGAAATTCCTGCATTTCACCAAAATTTCCCAACTTACTCTGGTCATAACTTGCTCAATTTTCATTCTTTGAGAGTGATCCATGACTTTTTGGAAATCCTAGGACGTCCCCAAAACAATCCTTTTTGTTTCATCTCCATTGGATCTTCCATGTTCATGTAAGAAGCTTTGACCCAAAAGGTGTTTTTGTTGACTTTTGAAAAGGACCTATAATGTCTGATTTTATATCTTTTCATGAGTGCATTTCTTGAATTTGAGGGATGAAGAGAAGTTGTAAGGAATTGGATTCTCTTCAAAATGAGCCATGGATGAGGAATTTATAATAAAGAATGAGAAAGTTATGCCTAGTCAAAGTTTGGTTGACTTTTCCTGCAGAAACCCATAGCGACTTTTGAGTTTTGATGAATTAGGAGCATTTCTTGAGGAATCATGATAAACCCTTTATCAAATGATGGATATCACTTCGAAATGTTGATGTTGACCAAAAATCTTAAAGCTTGACTGTATGTGGGCCACAGTTGACTTTTGACCTAGTACAGTTGATTTTCAGGCATTTGAGTAGTTGACTGAGCAAACTTCTTGTGCAAGGCATGAAACTTGACATGGATAGTCTTGAGGACATATTAGGACCATCGAAAGCATTTAAGGCCTTTAGAGTTTACCTATCTTGATGAAAATGGAAACCCTAGTTGGAGGTTCATTGCCTTAGGAGGAGAATTTGTCTGGTCAATTCTTGGGCAACCTTGAGAAAGTTAAGGACCTCAATGGGTATGTGTTGAGTAAAATGAGAGGGAAAATTTTGGGGTACAACAGTCGGGAAAAATTTGTTGACCAAATTTCCTTGTTGCTTTTGCCTAGTGTCGTCGGGCGATGTGTATCTGTCGTCGGGCGAGTAAGAAGATATTTTTGACCTGATGAGGGCGTGGCGTAGTCTGGGCCAAGTGTATAAGAGTCGTCGTCAGGGGACGCTTTTATGTCGCTGGCGATACATGCGGAACAAAAATTCTTTATATTTCATTTTGTGTCATTTTTGTTAGGTAAAGGTGGACTCTGGATGGCTTCATCAATGGAGGAGCGAGTGATGGTGATCGGAACACCTAAGATGTGAGAATGAATGGTGTTTCCATCAGGACTAACAAAAGCATGGAGCCAGAAATTTTTTAAGTGGTTAGGAAAAACAAGACCTCTCAGAATTCTTGCATACCCAAACCATCCTTGATTTTCAATGACCTTGTTGATGAAACCATCATCAAACACATAAGTGGGTCTTTTCTCTTTGATTACTTCGAGTAGATTTTCATCTCCTTGAAAATTTATATTAGCCATGATATCTAGACAAGATTGAAAAGGAGAGACGATTGAAGATGATACAAGGATAATGACTTAATGAATGACTATAGATGAAAATAGATATAAATAGTCAATCAAGAAGTTCACAAATTAAGACAATTGAAACACTCAAGTGACGTCTCAGACTACTAAAAGAAAGAATAGATCAAATGTTAAGATGAGAGTGCACAAAAACATTTAATCATGGAATGTCAGACATAGGCATAGAGGTATGACATGAAACGACTATTCCCAAGGAGTATTTAAATAAATGTAATCATGATTAATAAATTTTAAGAAAAATAATTGCTCGTGCATGACCTAGGTAGAGTGTGATAGACACTAAGTCTATTTAGGTAATGCGTTTGATATTCTCAGAGTCTAGAGAGCCAAAAGGTTTCCATCTGATTAGCGACATTTCTTGCCGAAACATATTCTGATGACTGAGATAAACAGATTAGAAGTCTTTTGATTAAGTCAGAATCGTATTCCTTCAGACTATGACTAAAATACAGTTGATTCTAATGGCATCTTACTCTGGACATAAATTCATTTTCAGATTCTTTAGAATAAACAAAAATCTATCTTCCGCCAAGGGTTTTATAAAAATATCATCCCATTGATGATTTGTATCTATAAATTTTAAAGATATAATCCCTTTCTAATTATAATCTCTAATAAAATGATGTTTGATTTCTATGTGTTTATCCCTAGAGTATAGAATAGGATTCTTGTTTAAGCAAATATCAATTGTGTTATCATAGAAGATAGGTAGGTTAATTTCATATATCTGGTAATCTTCCATCTAATTCTTCATCCATAACATTTGAGTGTTGCATAGTGCTGCTGATATGTACTCTGCTTCTGCTGTTGAAAGAGAAATTGTTGATTGTCTCTTGCTTGACCACGAGATTAGATTCTTAACTAGAAACTGACAATTTCCAGAAGTTTTTTTCCTCTCTAGTCGATCTCCAGCGTAGTCTGCATCATAGAAGCCAGAAAGAGAATACTCTAATGTTTTCTCATACATAAAGCCAAAGTTAAAGGTTCCTTTTAGATACCTTAGAATCCTTTTAACGGCAGTTAAGTAAGATTCCCTAGGATCAGATTAGAATCTAGCACAAATATGAACACTGAATTAAATATCAGGTCTAAATGCAATCAAATATAGAAGAGAGTCTATCTTACCACGATAGAGCTTCTATTAAACCTTTCCACTTACCTCTTCTTTCTACAAAATACATGTAGGATGTATTGGAGTCTTTGCTACAGTGCAGTCTGTCATGTTGAATTTCTTCAAAAGCTATTTGGTGTACTTACTTTGATGTATATAAGTAGCCTCTAGTTTTTGATCAATTTGGATTCTCAGACAGAACTTCAGTTCTCCCATCATGCTCATTTCAAACTCAGCCCGCATTAGCTTAAAGATTCCTCATAGAGATATGAATTAGTAGAACAAAAAATAATATCATCGACATAAATTTGAACAATTAAAATATCATTTATGAATGTCTTGCAGAAGAGTGTAGTGTCAACCTTTCCTCTAGTAAACTTATTTTCTAACATAAAATTGCTTAATCTATCATACCAAGCTCTGGGAGCTTGTTTCAAGCCATAAAGAGATTTCTTTAGTTTAAAAATAAAGTCTGATTTCTCAGAGTTTTCAAAGTCAGGAGGTTGTTTGACATACACTTCTTTTGAAATATAACCATTCAGAAATGCACTCTTAACATCCATGTGATAAAGAATGATATTATGATTTATAGAAAAGGAAACTAATAACCAAATAGCTTCTAACCTAGTTATTGGTGCAAAGGTTTCTCCATAGTCTATACCTTTTTGTTGACTATAACCTTGTGCAACCAATCGAGCTTTATTTCTGACAACTTCACCCTTCTCATTGAGCTTGTTTCTGAACACCCATTTGTTTCCAATGACGTGGACACTGATACGGTGGGAGAACTGACTTGAGGGTTTTGTGTTTTGTCGCAAATGTTGCGGTTAGCAAGAGTCGCCACCGACTTTTCTTTTATCCAAAAGGAAAGGTGAAAAAGCACAGGAAAGACCTTTGAGATGTTTTCTTGAGTTCGGGGGGTAGATTATGAAAAGGGAAGGTATTAGCACCCTTTTCATCCGTTGTTTTCCATGGGCTCTTAGTTACTTTCTAGATCACTTGATTTTTTTTGTTTGAAATTGTGTTTGGTGTGGTTTTGAAAGTATTTTATAAAAGAGGCCATTCATTTAAGCAATCTTTGTAATGATTCTCGTTCGTAAGAATGTATACAAAGATGTTTGTCTTTTTGAAAATGTTTTCAATGTTTGTAAGATGTTTTTGAAATGTGTGTTTGTTTTGAAAATAGAAAGGATAGTTGTTTTAAAATAGAGTAAGTAACTAGAAGCAATCTACCTACTCAAAAGTCTTTCTTATGCATTTTGTATTCCTTTGACATTGTTGTCTTACCATTTATTTGGTAAGCAACCCTATCTTTGGATGTAAACGGGACGGGCGTGGGTTATCGTATAACCATGATTAGCAATGTTTGCAAAGTATCTTAGCATTTTGAGGGACTAAGACCATTTTTGTAAGGCAACCTTGAATAGCGTCATCGAGGGACTATGATCTTTACATTTGTTTGTTTTGCCAAGATACTTCGCATGCGTAATATGGTCATTTTGTATAAGGCAACCAAGTGGAGAAACCCTAAGCTTGTGTGCAAGTGTATCATTTTCATGCTTTGATTTTATCTTGTAGTTATGGTTTTCTATTTTGCTTTGTTTTGATCTTATCATACAAACCCTAATTACTAATCATGGCATGTAAAGTGGTAAATTGCGTAATGTAAATATTACTAAGCTATTACAACAATTTTATGGGAGGGGGGAATACAAATTTGAATGGGGATTTGCAAAAACGTAAACCTAAATAAATTATTACAACCAAATCGAATTTGTACGAATTAGAATAAATAAAATACAATATTTAAAGATGCAATATAATATACATGTAAGAAAAGATTTTTGTCTTGTTTTTATGTAAAATAAATTTTAATCTAAACCTAAAAATATAAGAAAAAGAAGTTAATTTTAAAAGGGAGGCTTAACCCTAATTATTATTTTAAAAGAAAATAAAATTCTTATATATTATTTTTATGTATTTTTTTGTATTAAAATAATAAATAATATTGTATAAAAATATAAAGTTTTTATATATGCAAAAATAAATATTTATAAATATGGAATGGAAAATAAATTAAATTAAACATGTTATAAATATATTTTACAAGTTTATTAAGAAATATATGATATATATTAAAAATAAAATATATTTCTATGTGAAAAATAAACTAAACTAAAATAAAAATGCAATGTTATGAAATTTATATTTTTAGGATTTTTATTAAAGAAAATATTAATGAAAACAAAAATAAACTAAAATAAAAATGTATGGAAAATAATGGGTCAGGGGGGTATAGTAAGCAGGCTAGAGACAACAAGTTAGCAAAAAGAACTATGGCCCAAGTATGGAGGCCCATCCTGCAAAAAATAACAAAGCTGAAAAAATGGCAAAAATATGGAAAACAAAAAGTAGCGCCCAAGTTCGAACCCAGGACATGGGTCTCACCAGCGCGCTACTTTGCCACTGGGGTGGCTATACATCCATTGTCTTAAGTAAAACGAAAATAACATAACATGAAACAAGTCCTTGCCCTGTACTTCCTCTTCTTCCTCAAGTTTGGCCACATGTCCTGTAACTCTCTCATTCTTCCATGAAAATGAAAACTCATAACATGAAAGTTGTAGTACTTGATCTCACGATTCTAACCATATAAGTTATGTGAACTAACAATCAAAGGTCAGAAAGAATTTTAACAGACCTAAATTTAAACCTAATATTTTCAGAAACTTCAAGTTCCAAATTCTCTCAACTCAAGTAAAATAAATGCAAGATAAAGATATGTACAGTTTCGTTGCAATGAGGACTACATTATTTATTCATAAATCGTGGCCAATGGTTTCCTGTACAAGGAGATAGAGTTTGAGATTTTACCTCCTTCAGTTGAAATCGTGGATGGAATTGGAGTGAGTTTGATGGAGGCCTGATGCTTGCTTGAGCTTCCTTGAACTTCCCTGAATGTATTCCAACCCTTGCCTTGCTTTGAAAGTGTCTGAAACTCCTTGGCCAAGTCAACCTGCAAGCTTTGAAACCAAAAATGGAAGATGATGGAGAAGGGGTTACAATATAGGAATGAGGGTATGGATTTTTTAGATATCAAGTAGGTAAGATGTTTTGATGATCAAGACTTGAAACGCACGAGCCAAATGAGAGATTGGTATGCTTATGCCAAAACTGCAAGTTTTGACAGTTTTCTGGTGTTTTAGAGCTTGGGAGTGTTTCAGGCCTTAACCCATCGTGTCTTGTGTTATGTTATGTTTGTATATTAGTATGTAATTAATTTCTAGTCAGCCCTCCAACAGATGTGCCAGTTCTAGCCTTTTGACAACCTTTCTTGCTTTTGAATCAAAGTGAAAGGACAAGGCTTGCCATGCTTGTACTTGCTTTCTTAGGGTTGGTATAAACTTGTATAAATTGCTTTAGGCCTGTAAAACTTATATGTACAATGGAGACAGGTTCAATTCTCAAGAATTAGAAAGTGGGAAAAGTTGAGCTTTTTCAAAATGGCAATGGTCACTTTATGCCATTTATGGAATTACAACTTAGGTAATGGCTCTAGGGCATGGATACAACTTTGTCAACTGATTAAGCATTAAATTAAGGAGTGGGGAACAAGTTTGGGACCTGTAAAGCATGGATTAGGCAGCATAGGTACTGATTGGAACTTTGTTCTTCATGAAATGGCTTGGACAAAAAGTGAGAAAATGCAAACTTCATCTCTTCGATTCTCCCTACTCAAAAATGATCTTGAGGAGTTCTTAGACATTTTGGAAAGCTTGAAATATTCTTTATAACTCATATTTGAAATGTATTTTGAGATACCTCTTGGAACTAGGTGAAATATTTCCATGAAGTTGGGTCCAAAACCTGCCTAAACTAGGGCAAAATTTCACTAAGTTATTTAGTTGATGAGCATGTATTCATAAATTTATATCTTGAGATCCAAGCATCTTTAGGGAAAAGTGTGTCAAGCAAAGTTGTATATTTCATGGAGGTCTACAACTTTCATGTTGGGAACTTTCTTTGAATCATTATGCATCATGGTGAAAAAAATAGCCTAAAGTTGAGAAAAAATAAGAAATTTTCTATACTTAGGAAATTTTCTAAGTTAAGAAAAATTTCAAATTCAAACCCTAATCTTCAAACTTGGATTTCCTGATGAACAAGTTTCACATTTTGACATGTTTTGATGAATTATGACCCTTGGCACTTGATTTTGACCAAAAAGTTAAAGTTTGACTTTTCAATGTACAGTTGACTTTTGATCAGTTGACTGCAAATTTCATCTGTCAATCCAATGAAATTGAAATGTTTTGAGCCATGTAATTAGGTAAAGATGATGTAATTAAATCCTTTAAATCATGCTTTAACTCAAATGGTCATTTGCTAGGTTAAAAATCAGAAATTGCCTTTCCTTAGTCAAAACCCTAATTTTGACCATTTTGCCCTTTTGGTGATTTGATCAAATTTCTTGAGGAATTATGATCCAAACTTGACCAAAGGATACATATGAGCCTAAAATGTTAATGTGGATCAAAAATTATGAAATTTGACTGTAAATTGGTCATTGTTGACTTTTTCCCCAATACAACTGATTTTTAGGTCAACTGTCCAATTGACTGGTCAAAAATATGATCCAAGGGTTGAAACTTGACATGAGTGATCTTAGGGATCCATAATGATGTTTGAAAGTCACATGAAACATTTATAGTCCAAAAATCCTTATGCAACCTCAAACCCTTATTTTGGGTCATTAGTGCAAGATGATATGCCTTGAGCTGACGAAACCCTAATCCAGTCTTGAGTCAAAGGAATCTTGTGAGAAGAGTCTTGATAAATGAGAGGGCAAATTTTGGGGTACAACAACTTCCCCTGTTCAATCTTCTTAAACCTTAAGAGTGAGATTGGTGAGTTTTATCGTTCGTGACTCAAAGGTGAAAGATGATTGGACACTAGAGTGCCCATAAATTTGCACTCGGCAACGTGTAGTTGAGGGAATGGGCTTAAAGATGCAATTTGGAGAGGTGATAGAATCTTGTTGGAGATGGGCTTGTTAGATGCCATCCAAGAATGTTTGTTGAATTGTAAATTGTAAACTGAAAGAATGAGTATCAGAATGGCATCTGTGTCTGGAGCGTATCCATACTGTATCTGAATGGGTATCAGAATGGAATCCGTGTCTGGAGTGTATCTGAAGGTTGAATCTGAATGAGTATCAGAATGACATCTGTGTCTGTAGTGTATCTGAACTGTATCTGAAAGCTGAATCTGAATGAGTATCAGAATGGCATCCGTATCTGGAGTGTATCCGTACTATATCTGAATGTTGAATCTGAATGAGTAAAAGAATGGCATATGTGTCTGGAGCGTATCCGTACTGTATCTGAAGGTTGAATCTGAATGAGTAATAGAATGGAATCCGTGTCTGGAGCGTATCCGTAATGTATCTGAAGGTTGAATCTGAATGAGTATCAGAATGGCATCCATGTCTGGAGCGTATCCGTACTGTATCATGATTGCATATTGTTAATGGTAGATGTTAATCTTATCCTGAAAAGGGTAAAATGTTAGCTGAAACACAAAATTATGTTGTATGAAATGTATGGTGCAACATATGTGTTTTATCAATGTTTATGATATATGGATGTAATGTATGCGCACATAAGCTGATTTGCTATATTGCTGCCTAATTGAGGAAAATAAATCCCTGAATGCTGATGAGGATATGTTGAATTTTCATGTCTTGAAATTGAAGTACTAACGAACTCCTGTTGAGAGAAATAAACTCCGTTGTGAGGGCAATGCCATATATTGCTTATAAGATCTTCTTGGGGGATCCAGAGAATTTTGACGACTTCTATTGGGGATTAATAACATGAAGTTTTAGTTTCGCTGAGGATCTAAATGACGTACTGTGGGGATTGCTTATGGAATATCCTAGAGACGTTTTACGGATCTTTCAACCTATCCGTAATTGTCTTTCACATTTTGTTTATTTGTAAACAGTAATTATGTTCAAATGCATATGTTCATTAATGAATCGTTGGAGGTTTTTGCAAATAAAACCAAGTGTAAAGAAAAAGACAAATAGTTTTCTGTACTTTCAAAGAGATATCTTCGTATTGACTTTGAATAAGTATTTTGTACAAAGGAGACAATCATTCTAGTAAGATAAAGATGCCATAAAAAATCAAGAAAAGCTTTATACAAAGAAAGATAGCTATGTGTAATAATCCCATGGGGTTTCCGTTCTGCTATAGCCTTCGTATCTCCAAATATCTTATCTATTTATTTCTTCGTCCGAAGATGATTGAATTGATCAGAAACTTCGAGTTTGTCAGTGGAAATCAAGAGGTTGTCCTCAAAGCGATCCGACGGGACATAATCATACGCTTTAATTCCCTAACTTTTGCCTGGACCGCCCTTTCGGGTTTTCAGTCCACCGAGGAACCCTTTTTTGCCCAAGTCGCACTTTTGGGTTTTCAACTTGCCGGGTGTACAGATTTTTTATTTTATCCCTAATTTTTGCCCAAACCTTTTTGGTTCGCCGGGATGCCCTTGTTTTGCCTAGGTGTGTCAACCTAGCGGGTTTCTTATGCGTAGTATCTTTTGACTATGTCCGCGTTCGCAGGGTGTGGCAGGTCGTCGCCGTCCATGGTGGTTAAGATCATTTCCCCACCGGAGAATATGTTCTTGATTACAAATGGTCCTTCATAGGTAGGAGTCCATTTTCCCATGCGATCACTTTGTGGTAAGATAATGCATTTTATCACTAGATCTCCAACTTGATATACTTGGCATCTGACTTTCTTGTTGAAAGCCTTGATCATCCGTTTTTAATACATATGACCATGGAAAACAGCAGTAAGTCTTTTTTCATCAATTAAGTTTAGTTGATCAAGTTGAGTCTGGATCCAATCGTCCTTATTCAAACCTGCATCCTCCATAATTCTCAAAGAGGGGATCCAAACCTCAATAGGAAAGACAACCTCCATGCCATAAACCAAAGAATAGGGTGTTGCCCCAGTTGATGTGCGAGCCGTGGTACGATACCCGTGGATAGAAAATGGTAGCATCTCATGCCAGTCCTTGTAGGTGACTGTCATTTTTTGTATAATCTTTTTAATGTTTTTATTTGCAGCTTCGACAACACCATTCATCTTTGGCCGATAGGGGGATAAATTGTGATGCTGAATCTTGAACTGCTCGCACAAGGCAGTGATCAAAGTATTGTTAAGGTTGGTTCCATTATCAGTGATAATCCTTTCCTAGTGAAACAACCGGCTGAAAATCATCAAAACAATGAAGTCGCCATCGAACGTCTTTTATCCCATATGTAGGAAAGGTAAACATCGAGAAAACATGAGAAGGGAGAAGTCACGGTCTTGCGACCGAGAGATCGGGTAAGGGAGTCTGTTACGCGAGGGGAAGGTATTAGCACCCCACACGCCCGTAGTACTCTACGGTATCCACTCTTGTTATCTATCTTATGGGTGTGTTTAATCTATGCTTACTGTTTATTACTGCTAAAGGGAGAATGCATGCAAAAGAAAAGGGAAAAATGAATGTAGGGAAAATAAAATTGTGCTCGCTTGGGCCCTACCCCAATGCCTACGTATCCTTTTTGAGGAATCAGAGCTACCGTAGTTCGGCTCACTTTTTTTTTGTTTGTTTGTGTTATTTATGGACGAAGTTAATCCCGCCTTCTGCCGCAGCTCGACCTTTGGAGACTTATGCGTTGGCACAGAAGTAAATTAATCGTGTCCTTTCCTGAAAAGGTTTTTTTTAAGAAAAGTGCTCGAGCGCACAAAAGATTTGAATTTGTTTTGTATTTTTTGTTGTAGATGATGACTGATTGACCTCAAGAGAGAGATATTAGCCATTTTTCTACTTAGTTATGAAAAGAGTCTTTAAGAATTGAACCACACCTATGCTTGAGATGAAGAACAATAAGATCGAGAAGAGACTCGCTTATCATTTCCCGTACTAAGCAAAAGCGTGATTCTCATCAATAGTTTTTAAAGTATTTTGAATTTTGAAAGAAAAAGAAGTTTTAGTTTTAGGTGCGAATGCAAAAGGAAAAAGAAAAGTCAGAAGGAGACTAGCTTACTTCTAAACCTAATGTTATTATGCGTTAGTAGCCATAAGATTTAGGTTAAAGGGGAAATTTCTACCTGATGTTAGTATGCACATGGATTGCGATAAAGTACGAAAATGAAGAATAAAATAGATTTGCGACGATACCGAACGGAGAAGGTCCGTTGCCTCTTCAAAATTGTGCAAGCGGTAAGAAAATTCTATCAAAGTTTCCTCGAACGAGTGATTGAAGAATTAACCCCGAGTATTCCACATTGCAAGAGTTATATCAATGCTATCACAAAAATCTTGACTAAAAAAGTCAATAAGATGATTATCGAATATGGAAAATAAAATAGAAAAATTCTAATCGAAATTCTATTCTAAAATACTCTATTATTTTTATTGTTTTATTATTGATTAAAAAAATTAAACTAAAAGAAAAAACTAAAATAATAAAAGAAAAGGAAAAAAATTTAGAAGAATAAAGGGGTGTGAGCTGAATTCATGGGGTGCTGTAGAAGTAATTTGCCCAAAAGATTTTCAACATTTTTATTTATTATTTTAATTATAATTGTTATTAATATGAAATAAGAAAATAAAAATAATAAGACAATTAAATTAAAAAGAAAAAAGCATGGAAATTGGAAAGGGAATAGGTTTTAGAAAGAAAGTCTCTTCTTCTCTCGCGAACGGAACAGCGCCGCTACCCCCATCTTCCGTCATCGCCGCTTCAATCGGCCTTCATCTTCTGCTCCGGCGATCTCCGATTCCATCTCCGCCGATTCTTCCTTCGCTTTGCTCTCATCACCTTCATCACCTTCATCACCTTCAAGATTCGTGATTCTATCAGACACAGCACCGTCTTATTTCAAGAAAACTCCGCCTTCGAATCTTCAGTTGCGGCTTCAAGGTCCGTGACTCAACCTTCATGATACCGTGCCCTAACACACAACCAGAGTTCGTACACATTGACGAAAGGCGGAGGATGCGACTTACAGTTTGAATCTCTTCTCCTTCTGCCTTTTTTTTTTGTTAAGCTTTTGATCTTGTGTTGCAATTTTGACGGTGGACCGATGATGATAATGATATAGGTTGTTGAACAGTAAGATTGAAGAGGAAGCAGTGAAGCTTTTGTGATGAATCGAGGAAGCCGCATAGATCAAGATGACGTTGAAGATTGGAGATGATGATGAAAGGTGCAGCGGCGTTTTGTAGAAGATGATGGAATGGTTGCAGATATCTTGCAGTTGATTGAAGTCTCAGGGAGAGAATGGTGCATATGAAGATGCATGAAGAAGATAGAGTTTTTTCAGATATTTTTATGTGGTGATTATTCTGTGAATGGAAGAATGATGAAGATGAGATGATAAGAGATGATTTGAGAGAGTTTTTATGATTTTCTGTGGTGATTTCTCTATAGAATGAAGAATGATTGTGAAGGTGAGTTTTTTGCAGTTCTTCTCTAACTTTCTATGAATAATGGTATCCCTGTGAATAATAATTTCCTATTCTGTCCATCTCTGGTTATATAAGTATTCTTATGCTGGAAGGTTTGTTGGTTAGGAGGTTAGTTAAGTTAGTTAGGATAAGGTTAGAAATTCTGTTAGGTGATTAGGAGGTGGGAAAAAAGTTGGTTATAGTTAGAAGTTAGGAAAAAGTTTGTTATGCAGTTAGAAGTGGTTGTTGTGCTGTTAGTTATTCTGTTTTTTATTGTTAGAGATTATGGGTAGTTGGTTTATGAATTATGACTTTGGTTGGGAAGCTGAGAGTAAAACTCCACTGTCATCTTGGGACAAGCTAGAAATACCATGTAATCTTTGCTTTCCTGTTGACTGCGGTTGACGACATTTCTGGGTGACAATACTTTTTAAGTTTCTGGTATCCCAAAACTTCAGCACACTATCCGCTGCACCAGAAGTGGCTATGGAACTTGATCCTTGAGCCAAAGAACAAATGTAATACTCATGGAAGCACCCTTAGATTTGCACCTCCTTACTCGCTGTGCTTGAGATGGATCGTGTGCTCCTTTGACATCAGCTATCTAACTTATGCTACATTCTCCACGTCTATTCTTCACAGTGAAGTTACATCTTAAGTCCTAAAGACGGAAGGATCCATCTCTTGAACCAGAGACAAGAATATCAGGATTAGTTGGGTGAGAACAAATAGATTTCACACTCCCCAAATGCCCCACTAACACTCCAAGACACTTATATTCTTGAACATCCCATACCTTAACAGTTTGATCACCAGAAGCAGTGAGGATCTGCGTATCATCCTTAATCCAGTTGACATCAAAAACCGCATTATTGTAGGAGGATTAACTAGTATTGCAGAATGATATGTTATTTGCATTTCTAATGTGTTAATACTTGCTGTAGGAGCTGGAACTGGAGAAATTCATTACCCACAGAATATCATTTTCAAAGCTTTTGATTACATGCTCAAAGGGGGAGTCCATCAGATGTATCATCAAAATGGATGAGTATTTTTCTAAAACTGTGTCGGTTTGTTTTAAGCACATAATACTTGGTGTAATTGTTGATTTTTATATTTTAAATTAAATTAACTTGATTACATACTGGTACTGAACTGGCTTGGAAAAATAGTTGTTTATGCAGGTTTTCTTTTGGTATGAAACATGGACTGAGGCTTGGACATAACCAGGTTGGAACGGGGCAATCTTGGAAGATAGTGGCTTGAAGATAAATAAGTTTAGCACTGATGGAGACCTTGATTTAGAATTCTTTAGCTTTAGACCACTTGAATATTTAATGTAAATTCTTGTTTTTTTGATTTAGTAATTTTGGATGTAAAAATCTTCTCTTGTAATGTTCTAATGATACCGCTTGTAAATTGCATGGTTATGACCTCGAATGAACGAGAATGATTTTGGATACCCCTTTTGACAAATCACGAGTAATGCTTTAGAACTTGTAAAGATTATATCATTGTATGAATGTGAACTCTTGAACTTTAATGATGGAGCCCAAATATTCCAAGTAGTCTTCTCTTCCGAATGGCCTTTTGTATCTCCAAGATCTTTTAATTTTATGTTGCATATAACTCCATGGTTGTGATATGAATTTAATAAGAGCCTTTTCCAAGGACGAACTTGTAACGTCGAGTTTCTTTGCTTTTGAATGAAGACATGCCTAAACACCCTCAAATGAACGAGCCTTGCATCTTTCTTACTCCTCACTTCAAAACCATAATTGAAGAAGCTTAAGATTTTGATTTTAATGTATTTTGAAATGAAGTCCCCAAAGAATACAAGTAAGCGAATAGACCCGACGAAGAGCTTTGCATCATAAAGTGTACAAACTTCCAATTTGCAAATAGTATCCTATTGAATCTTCTTCTCTTGCCTAGAGCTCGTGAACATACAAGGAATAGCTAAACCTCATTTGATGAAGAAAGGACCATTTGAAATATTAACTCGTAAAAGATACGATTTTCTTATATGATAACCTTTTTGTATGACATATTGAAGCATCCTTGAACAAGATCTTAATGGCCATGGATATATCAAAATCTTCAACCATTTGCACTTTAATTAATTATAGAACCCCTTTGAAATTTATACGATCATGGAAATAAATCATCATTTATGTGGAGGTGATAAGTATAAGACGATGTTCCTCACTACTTAAGCTTGCAGCCTTTCGAGATAGCCTTGAGATGACTCACAATTGAAGCGGCAAGTATTTGATGAGACCCAAAAAATTGTATCACTAAAAGAAGTCCACAGTGTTAGAGAAAAAGCCATACACCAACCCTTATTCCTCGAAATCCATGATCTTATGCCAACTTATTGATTAATGATGCATGATGTGTTATATGACCTAATGTGAGAAAAATGCAAAAATGCGTAAGCCAGATAAAAGTAAAAGGGTAGGACAAATTTGGGGTATTACACCTAGATACCATACCGGCAAATGAGATTCTGCTTGATGAAGCGGACAACAACATTCTTAGTAACGGATGCAAAGGAAGCTGCTTCGACCCATTTTGTAAAATAGTCAATGGCCACTAGAATGAAGCGGTGTCCATTGGAGGTTGTAGGCTTGATCTCTCTAATCATGTAGATTCCCCACATAGCAAAGGACCAAGGAGTTGTTAAGACATTCAGAGGAACCGGAGGCACGTGCACCTTGTCAGCATAAATTTGACACTTATGAAAGGTCTGAGAGTGTTGATAGCAATCTCCTTCCATGGTAGACCAATAATAACCTACCCGTAGGATTTTCTTCGCCATCGTATGCCCACTAGAGTGAGTGCCAAAAGTACCTTCATGTAATTCAGCCATGATCTTTTCAGCCTCAATATTATCCATACATCAGAGTATAATGGAGTCATGGTTACGTTTGTACAGGATGCCATTACTCAGGAAGAACTTAGAAGAGAATCTCCTTAAGAACTTTTTAGCATTGATTGAAGCTCCTTCTGGATATTCTTGAGCCTCGGGATATCTCTTGATTTCATGAAACCAAGGTTGGTCCACTACCTCTTCAGTATTGAACTCGTGACAGTGTGCTGGTTCATCCATTCGTTCGATAGTGATCTGGGGAGCCTCGTTATCCCAATTAAGTTTAAACATGGATGACATTGTGGCTAGAGCATCCACTAGCTGATTTTCTTCTCACGGGAAATGCTCGAAGATAATCTGCTCAAAATGTGGTAGCAATGTCAAGACGTGTTCTTTGTAAGGGATAAGGTTTGGGTGCTTAGTGTCCCATTCTCCTTTGATCTGACTGACAACCAAAGCTGAATCTCCAAACACATCTAAAGATTTGATTCCCAAGTCTATGACAGCCTTGAGACCAAAGATGCATGCTTCATATTCCGCCATGTTGTTCGTACAGTTGAAGCAAAGTCTGGCAGTAAAGGGAGTGTGACACCCTCCCGGAGATATGAGTACAATGCCAATACCATTACCAAGTGCATTGGATGCCCCATCAAAGAATAGGGTCCATCGGGATGCTTGTATAGGTCCGTCATATGGTCTGATTTCTTCACATTTGTCTAATGTCATGATGTCTTCATCCGGGAATTCAAATTTCATGGACTCATAATCTTCTACAGCTTGATGAGCAAGATGATCAGCTAGCACACTCCCCTTAGCTTTCTGGGTAGTGTATTGTATGTCATATTCTATTAAGATCATCTTCCATCTAGCTATCCTCCCAGACAGAGCAGGCTTTTCGAAGATGTATTTTATCGGATCCATCTTAGAAATCAACAAGGTAGTATGAGTCAGCATATACTGTCTTAGCCGGCGAGCAGCCCATACCAGAGCACAACAAGTTTTTTCGAGCAGTGAATATCTGGTTTCACAGTCGGTAAACTTTTTGCTCAGGTAGTAAATAACGTTCTCTTATCGGCCAGACTCGTCATGCTGCCCCAATACACACTGTTGTACCCTAAAACTTTCCCTCTCATTTATCAAGACTTTTCTCACAAGACTTCTTGGACTCAAGACAAGATTAGGGTTTGGTCAGCTCAAGACATCTCATCTTGCACTGTTAACCCAAAATTAGGGTTTAAGTTTGCACAAGGATTTTTGGACCATCAATGCTTCACGTGACTTTCATATATCATTTTGGACCCCTAAGATTGCTCATGTTAAGTTTCAAGCCTTGAACCACATTTTTTATCAGTCAATTGGACAGTTGACCTAAAAATCAGCTGTATTGGGGAAAAAGTAAACCATGGCCAATTTACAGTCAAACTTCATAATGTTTGATCCACAACAACATTTTAGACTCATATGTACCATTTTATCAAGTTTGGATTACAACTCCTCAAGAAATTTGATCAAATCATCAAAAGGGTAAAATGGTCAAAATTAGGGTTTTGACTGAGAAAAGGACAATTTCTGATTTTTAACCTAGCCAATGGCCAATTGAGTTCAAGCATGATTTCAAGGATTCAATGGCATCATCTTGACCTAATTACATGGTTCAAAAGATCTCAAGTTCATTGGATTGATAGATGAATTTTGCAGTCAACTGATCAAAAGTCAACTGTACACTGAAAAGTCAAACTTAGACTTTTTGGTCAAAATCAAGTACCAAGGGTCATAATTCATAAATATATGTCAAAATATGAAACTTGTTCACCAAGAAAACCAAATTTCAAAATTAGGGTTTTAATTTGAAAATTTTCATAACTTAGAATTTTTCTAAGTATAAAAATTTTCTTATTTTTTCTCAACTTTTCACCACTTTTTCACCATGATGCATTTTGATTCAAGAAAAGTTCCCAACATGAAAGTTGTAGTCCTCCATGAAATCTACAACTTTTCTTCACAAACGTTTATCAAAAGATGCTTGGATCTCAAGTTATGAATTTGTGAATATAGGTCCATGAACTTCTTAACTTAGTGAAATTTTGCCCTAATTTTAGGCAGGTTTTGGACCCAACGTCGTGGACATTTTTCACCTAGTTCCAAGAGGTATATCAAATTGAATTTCAAATATGGATTATAGAGCACATTGCAAGATTTCCAAAATGTCTAAGAACTCTCCAAGATCATTTTTAAGTAGGGATAATCGAAGAAGGGAAGTTGGCATTTTCTCACTTTTGATCAAGCCATTTTCACATAACATCAAGTTGCAAATCAAATATATGCTGGTTGTATCTTACTTTACAGGTCCTAAGCTTGCTATACACTCCATAATTAAATGAAAATTCAGTTGACAAAGGCTTTATCTTTGCGTTTGAAGCTTTACACAAGGTGTATTTCCATTTTGGGCAAAAAGTTCACAATTCCTTTTTGATAAAGAGAAGATTTTGTAACTTTGTCAATCTTGAGCATTGAACCTGTCCCTTTGGTACATACAAACTACACAGCTCTCAAGCAAATTGTACAAGCTCTTTGCAGCTCTCAAGCAAGCAAGTACAGGCATGTGAGTATGGTCACTTCACTTTACTTCAAATGCAAGAAAAGTTGCAAAAAGGTCCAAAGCTTGCACAGCTAGTAAGGGCTGACTTTGTATCATTTCTATACAAATATAAAAACTTTTTGCAAGGCATAGCACGATTGGTTTGCACTTGAAACTCTCTCAAACTCAAAAACACCAAAATTCTGCCAAACATACAGATTTCTGCAAAAGCACAACCAACTCTCATTTGGCTCGTGCGTTTTGTGTTTAATCACTTCAAGCATCTTATACACTTGCTACCTAAGCAACCCAAGCCATCACCCTGGTTCTGTAACCCCTATTTCAGCATCCACCATTTTCACTTTGGAAGCTTGCAGCTTGACTTGGTCAGAGAGTTCTAGCCATCCTCAAAGCAAGATAAGCATTGGAATAGCTTCAGGGAAGTTCAAGGAAGCTCAAACAATCATCAGGACTCCATTAAAGTCCCTGCATTGCCCTACTCTAATCCAGCTGAAGGAGGTATTTTCTTAAACTCTATCTCCTTATACAGGCAACTTCAAGCCACGATATGTGAAGGAAAAATGTAGCTCTCGTCATGAAGAAACTGTACATATCCATACTTTTCATTTATATTACTTGTGCTGAGAGAATTTGAAGATTGAAAACTCTGGAAATGTTAGGTCACGAATTAGGGCTACCAAAATTCTCTCTGATCTTTAAGAGTTAGGTCACATAATTTATATGGTTAGAATCGTGAGCTCAAATGCCACATTTTTCATGTTATGAGTTTTTGTTTTTGTGCAAGCATAAGAGAGATACATATTTAAACATGAAGCGCGCAGGAAGCTGACCAAGGACAGGGACGAAGTGTTCTGGGCTTTTTGTGCTTTGGGCCTTTTTGCTTTTAATATTTGCACCCCCCTGACTTGTTATTTGCACCCCCTGGCTAACTTTTTAAATTTTTGCATTTTTCTTCATATTTTTATATTTAATACTTTCATTTATTTTTCTTAATGATAAAAAATACCAAAAAATGATTTATTTATTTTCACACTTTTATTTTATTTTATTTTTTTATTATTTTTTCACATGAAAAATAGTTTATTTTGATAAAAAGATTTTATTTTCTTAAATAACTTGTAAATATATTTAAAAATACTTAATATTTTATTATACATTTTATACTCATAAATACTTATTTTTGCACATACTTAATTTTTAATATTTATATATAATATTATTTATTATTTTCTTATACAAAAAATGTACAAAATAATAATATGAAACATGTATTTTCTTTTAATTGAAAATTAGGGTTTCACCCATTTCAAAAAGAATTAATTATTTTTTCTTATTTTTAGGTTTAAGTTGAATATTTCTTTTATACAAAAACAAAACATAAAACATTTTTTTAACATAAACATTGCATTGCATTTTGAATACTTGCCTTATATTTATTTAATTCGCGCAATATTCGATTTGGTTGTAATAATATATTTAGGTTTATATTTGTGCAAAATCCCCAGTCAAACTTATTTCCCCCCTCCCATAATAATTGTTGTAATAGCTTAGTTTATTTTATGCAATTTATCGTTTTATATACTATGCTTAGTAATTAGGGTTTGCATGACAAGAACAAAAAAAAAACAAATAGAAAAACCTAAATGCAAGCCAAAGCATGAAAAATGACACACTTTGCACACAAGCACCCTTAGGGTTTCTCCCACTTGGTTGCCTAAAATAAAATGGCCATGTTACGCATGTGAAGTATCTTGGAAAAATAAAACAAGTATAAGATCATAGCCCCTCGATGACGCTATTCAAAGGTTGCCTAAACAAAATGATCTTGGTCCCTCAAAAATGCTAAGATACTTGGCAACATTGCTATCATGGTTATACAATGTCCCACGACCGTCCCGTTTACATCCAAAGATAGGTTTGCTTACCAAATCAATGGTAAGTCAACAATGTCAAAGGAATAAAAATGCAAAATAAAGACATTTGAGTATGTAGATAGCTTCTAAGTTACTTGCTCCTTTTCAAACATCCTTGCTATTTTCAAAAGCAAACACACACACATTTCAAAACATCTTACGAAACATTGAAAACATTTTTCAAAAGACAAACATCTTTGTATACATTCTAACGAACGAGAATCATTACAAAGATTGCCTAAACGAATGGCCTCTTTCCAAAATACTTTCAAAAAACACACCAAACACCATTTCAAATAAAGCAAAGCAAGTGATCTAAGCAAGTAACTAAGAGCCCATGGAAAACCATGGATGAAAAGGGTGCTAGCACCTTCCCTTTTCATAATCTACCCCCTGAACTCAAGAAAACATCTCAAAGGTCTTTCCTGTGCTTTTTTACCTTTCCTTTTGGATAAAAGAAAAGTCAGTGGCGACTCTTGCTAACCGCAACATTTGCGACAAAATGCAAAACCTCAAGTCAGTTCTCCCACCGTATCACAGAACTGGCGACTTTGCTGGGGAAATTATAAAAGTGGGGTTACCTTAGGGTTTAGATCACATTTATTTGCTTACCTTGTTCGACTTGTTTTCTTTACATTTTGGTTCTATTGTTTGGGTTTGAATCCTCCACCCGGATTTGGGAAACATTATAGGTAAATAGCAATATGTTGTGGAAACTGTACGGGGTATACCGACTCGGTCTAAGCAATAGCTATGTTAGTGTGACATATTTGTGGGTACCGGTAGCCTTTGAGTCAATCAAAGAGAATACGGGGCCGCTGAGTGATGTCATGAAGCACTAACGGACTTTTAGAACCCTTTACTTGACCAACTTGGACTTTTAGGATGTAATGAGATGACCGGCTTTGGTGCAGTCCGAAGTTGGTAGATACTCGATACTACACTCATTGAGGGTTGGTTTCTTGGAATATTTTGGTCTCCAGTAAAGAGGCTTGAACTGAAACAATGAACAAGGAGACATTCCAGTTATATTGAGCTCCTTAGAACCCGGTTACTATTACTAAGACATGTTGAGCCAACTAAACTTCAAGAGGGTACTTACCTATGAAACCCCATGCAAGCCTAAACTAGGAACTTGTTTGATTTTCTTGTACATATATACTTGTGCATAACATCATGGACATCATGAGCATCATATGCATCCTCTAACCATTTCAAGGATTTTGGAAATTCATCTTTGTTCTTGTTTTGTAGGTTTTGGATTCATTTCGTAGGAAAACTATCCAAGCCAACCTTGTGAGAATTCCTCCACAACTCAAGGAGCTAGCTTCAAGGATTCTTGAGAAATCTCCATTCACCGAGAGACATGGTCGTCTACTCAACTTGGTCACCTCCAACACAGAGGAAGACATGATGAAGGTTCTTTTCCAGTTCTTTGACCCTTTGCATCACTGTTTCACATTTCCTGACTATCAGCTTGTGCATACTTTGGAAGAATTCTCTCAACTCTTGAGGATTCTTATTCTCAATCAGCTACCTTTCAACGGTACAGAAAGAGATCCAAAGCCATAAGAGATTGCTCAAGCCCTGCACTTGCACTCATCTGATGTCACAACCCATTGGGAAACTAGAAGTGGTGTCAAAGGCTTCTAGGCAAAGTTTTTGTTTGAGAAGGCCCAAAGCTGTTGGAACTCCTTGGACTTACAAGCTTTTGAGGAGATTGTGGCTCTTCTCATCTATGGGATGGTCTTGTTCCCTAATCCTGACCAACTCATAGATGTGAGTGCTGTCAAAATCTTCATGTCACGCAATCCGGTGCCTACATTGCTTGGAGATATCTTACACTCTTTTCACACTCGTACAATGAGGAAAATAGGTGTTCTCATGTGTTGCACTCCTCTCCTGGAAAGATGGTTTATTTCCCATCTTCCCCAATCAGTCTTTAAGAATGAGCAAGGTTTGAGGTGGTCACAAAGGTTGATGACACTTAAACATTCAGATATTCATTGGTGTTCTCGATCCAAAGAGAATGTTATCATTGTCAACCGTTGTGGGGAATTCCCTAATGTCCCTCTACTTGGCATTAGGGGAGGCATCACCTACAACCCCTGCTTGGCTCTAAGACAGTTTGGTTATTCCCGAAGGGATGGCCCACATGATATGCTGATTCAAGGCTTGGTTTTCGACTTCGACAACAACGATCAAGGACTTCGCCAAAGATTCATCCGAGCTTGGAGGATGCCAAAAAGGTAGATAGTAAGAATTTGGGACACAAGAATTCCATCCCTCTTGAGCCTTACCTCAAGTGGGTACGAACCCGCACTCAAAGTCTTATGATGCCTTACCCCTCTATTCTCCCAGTGATTATAGAGCCTGTTAAGGAAGGAGAGGTTCCATACACCATCCTACATCCTAACATGCCAACATCACTCGAAGATCTACAAAGGGGTTAGATACAACTCAAAGAAGAACGCGATACTTTCGAAGCCCAATTCTACGCAAGCAAGAAGAAGGTTTTAGAACTCACTCGGTTACTTCATGAAGAGCAGACTCTCAACACCTACATTGCACCAAAGAGGATGCACAATATCTTTTTATCTTAGAATTTTGTATTATTTTTCACTAGGGGCATTGATGGACTCAAATTCTATTTTATTAATATAATGTGTGTTTCTTTTTGTTTGAAACAAATTTGAATTTTCAAATCCTTGAAAACATTGCATGAATACATATCATTCATCATGAGCATAAATAGGTATTTGCAACAAGTTTCCCCATCCTTCTACTGTTTATTTCAGCAAGATGGATCTCGAACAAACAGTTAAAGACCTGCAAGCTCAAAATACATAATTTCAACAGTTACTCTTGACCTTAACCAAGGGGCAGGAGGAGCTAAAGACTCTGCTAGAAAAAGAAAAAGAGAAAAATAAGAAGAAGCCAGCTGGTGTGGTTATCATGGGCAGAAGGTTTCAGGGACAAGCCAGAAGGACCTTAGAATTTCCAACAACCTTCGATGAAGGGGAAAGAAAAGGAAAAGAAACGGCAGTACCATCAGATTCTGAAGCAGAAGAAGAGGAAGAAGAGGACTACTCTGAACAACAATACCCTCCGGCTGATGACAAATGCAAACACCTGGAGGAGCGTTTAGCTGCTATGGAAATACAGAGAGTACCGGGGCTGGATTTCGAGGAATTAGGGCTGGTGTCAGGAATAGTAATCTCGCCAAAATTTAAAGTGCCATTATTTGCCAAGTATGATGGGGTGTCTTGTCCTAAGATGCACCTCCGCTCATATGTCAGGAAGATTCAGCCGCACTCTGCTGACAAAGACTTGTGGGTTCACTTTTTCTAGGGTAGTTTATCAAGAACACAACTTGATTGGTTCTACCAGTTGTAAAGGGTTGATGTCCATAATTGGGAAGACCTGGAAGCAGCTTTCTTTAAACAGTATCAGTATAATGCCGATTTGGCGCCAACCCGTACTCAACTTCAGAGTATGGCTATGGTATCAAATGAGGGCTTCAAAGACTACGCACAAAAGTGGAGGGATTTAGCCAGAAGGGTGCAACCCCCTTTGTCTGAAAGGGAGTTAGTGGACATGTTCCTGGGAACTCTATCAGGCCCTTTCTTCAATCATCTGATTGGGAGCTCCTCTGCAGGGTTCACTGAATTAATTTTAACCGGCGAGAGGGTGGAAGCCGGGATAAGAAGTGGGAAAATTCAGAAAGACGCGTCTGCCTCAGCTGCTGTAAAAAATCCCTTCACTGGAAAGAAGGAAGTGTCTGCTGTCTATTCCCATAAAAATCAAGGAAGAACTGAACGCCCGCCAACGGTGGGGGCCGTTATGATTCAAAAGCCTGCATCAGATCAGCCAAGAAAGAACCAGCCAAGGGTGGAAAGGCCAGTCCAGCAATTCACCAAGAATAACATGACTCCAACTTAGGTCCTACCACATCTTCTGAAATTGGATCTGGAGATTTTAAAAGAGGCCCGAAAGAATCCCAATACTGTGTCTCCTCACTACCATCTGAATGCCAGATGCGCATACCATTCTGAAAGTCCAGGGCACGACACCAACAACTGTTGGGCTCTGAAGAACAAAATTCAAGATCTGATAGACGCGAAGGAAGTTGAGTTTGAAGCGCCTGAGAAACCGAATGTTATTTCTGCTCCAATGCCTAGGCATGGTCACAATGCCAATGCTGTTGAGGAAGATTTATTTGTTGTCACCGTGGGTGAATTATTGACTCTGCTCCCGATCATAAAGTTGAATTTGTTGAAAGCTGGTATATTCCCAGGTTGTGACAAAGATTTCCATATTTGCATATCCTCATCATTTGACTGCCCTCTGTTGAAAAAAGGTATCCAATAATTGATTGATAACCAATAAATTTTGTTTGAGAAAGCTCCTATTTCACCCGTTCCAATTAAAGAAGTTTCAATAATAACCATCTACGCCAATCCTTCCAGGGCCCCTAAAAGACCCGTTAGGATTACATCTGCTCCAAAGACTACTCCACTTAAGATAACAATGCCCGGGCCGACTCCATACCAATCAGATAAAACGGTACCATGGAATTATGGTGGAGAAATCTATTACCATGGTATTTAAACAGGATGATTTGACTGCCGAAGAAGAGAGCTCCGAAGAGGACAATTCCGACATCAGTAACATTGCTGGAACAAGCAAAATTACCCGTAGTGGTAGAATTTTCTCTCCAGAGATTTCCCCTCTAAAGCCAGTCTTTGGACCCGTGGCCGTTTCGAAGATTACCTCTGCACCAGTGATTGTACCTGCAAGCGTACCTACCAACGAAGACAACACAACCTCTACCAGTACCTCTACTGCTGAGAATAAAGGGAAAAACATTTAAGAAGAGCATGTCTGGTTGAAGGCTCAATCTGTCCCTGAAACATCCAATAAGGAGATGGAATAAATCCTAAGGATAATTAAGAAAAGTGATTATGATATGGTTGAACAATTGGGGCATACCCCCTCCAAAATATCTATGTTAGCATTGCTGCTGTGCTCCGAGGCACATGCACAAGCTCTGTAATTTCTGAAGACAGCTCATGTGCCGCAAGAGACGTCTGCAGACCAATTCCAAGAGTGTGTGGCCAGTCTGACAACTGATAATGGCCTGGGTTTCTCCGATGCTGACTTGACACCCAAAGGGAGAAAACACAACGAGGCATTACATGTCTCAGTGGAGTGTAGAGGAACGACCCTAGCCCATGTCTTGGTAGACACTGGTTCATCTCTGAACGTATTACCAAAGAAAGCCCTTGATAGACTGGATTGTGAGGGACTGACATTAAAACCCAGTAATATAGTTGTGAGAACATTTGACGGCTCTAAGAGGATGGTCCATGGGGAGGTGGACATCCTGATAAAGGTGGGAACTCAGACCTTCAATTCAACCTTCTATGTGATGGACATCTGTCCTTCTTACTCTTGTCTGTTGGGACGCCCCTGGATTCACAATGTCGGTGTTGTCACCTCCATTTTGCATCAGATGCTGAAGTACCCCGTCCAAGGGAAGATCATAACTGTCCACAGGGAAGAGGAATACATGATTAGTCATCTAAATTCTTTCCGATATGTGGAGTTAGATGGCGAGTTCATTGAAACCCCTTTCCAACATTTTGAAGAAGTCTCCCAGGAAGTGGTGGTAACCAAGGCAGTATCCTCGATTCCTATGATCACAAGACCTCCACCTCGGATGTCATCTCTAAAGGATGCAAAGGCAATAGTGGAAGAAGGGGGATGCACCATCTGGGGGCAGCTTCCAGACATCCCGTACAAATCAGACAAGTTTGGCTTGGGGTTTACTTCAACTGCTCAGAAGGTTGTGCGCCGCGCCCGTGCCGGAGGGCCACCTATGAAGATTAGTAACCAAGGGGTCAACACAGTGGAGGATAGTGAAGAATATGGTAGCTTGGAAGATTGGATATTTCCTACTGTCAGTGGAGTACTTCGCAACTGGGAAGCCAAAGACTTTGTCCCGATATCTTTCATATCTCAGTAATTTATCTTTGACCCTGTTGGACTTGTAATATTCACAAACAATTCGTACACTTTCAACCTTGTGTCTTACCCGAGGCACAATGATCCATTTGTAAGGGTTTTTATTTCATCTTCATATGCCATTCAATGAATCATGGACGCTTTTTCATATATAAACCTTTTGTGCTCATTGTCTTTATTTTACATTTTATTGTTTTAAGATGGCTATACCCTTACACACACCCACACTCATAAATGCAGGTACCCTTCCATTCCGGATCCCATGGGTAACGATACTGCTATAGCTTTTAGTGACTCTGAAGATCTGATCTACCAAGCCGAATACGAAGGTGAAGAAGATTGTGAGGTGCCAAGGGAATTGGCCAGACTACTACAACAAGAGGAAATAGCTATTCAGCCTCATGAGGAGCTGTTGGATACAATCAACTTGGGTACCGAGGAAGATAAAAAGGAAATCAAAGTGGGTGCCAATCTAGAGCCGAGTGTCAAGGAACGCCTAATTCAGCTGTTGAATGATTATGTTGGGATCTTTTCCTGGTCATACGAAGACATGTTGGGACTCGATACAGACATTGTGGTACACCGTCTACCCATAAGAGAAGACTGTCCACCAGTGAAGAAAAAAGTCTGCCGCATGAGACCTAACATGTCAGAGAAGATCAAAGCAGAAGTTATGAAGCAGTTCAATGTTGGATTTCTGGATGTTACTTTCTATCCTCAACGGGTTGCCAACATTTTTCCCATGCCTAAAAAGGACGGCAAAGTAAGAATGTCATGGATTATAGAGATTTAAACAGGTCCAGCCCTAAAATGATTTTCCACTTTCGCACATCGATATCCTGGTTGTCAATACAGCTTAGCACAAAGTATTTTCTTTCATGGATAGATTCTCAGGCTATAACCAGATTAAAATGGCACCTGAGGACATGGAGAAAACTACATTTTTCACACAGTGGGGTACGTTCTGTTATAAAGTGATGCCATTCGGACTGAAGAATGCTGAGGCAACCTATCAACGCGCCATGGTAGCTTTGTTTCATGATATGATACATCATGAGATAGAGGTCTACATAGATGACATGATAGCCCGATCACAAACTGAAGAAGAACACCTTGATCACTTGCAAAAGCTGTTTGTCAGATTGAAGGAGTACAAACTAAGGTTGAATCCAAAGAAGTGCACATTTGGAGTCCGGTCCGGTAAACTCTTAGGGTTCATTGTCAGCAACAAAGGCATCGAGGTCGATCTTGCCAAGGTCAAAGCGATACAAGAAATGCCTGCTTCTTGCACTGAGAAGGAAGTCAGAGGATTCTTGGGACGCCTGAACTATATTGCTAGGTTCATTTCTCACCTAACATCTACTTGTGAACCAATCTTCAAACTGTTGAAGAAAGATCAGGTAGTTATATGGAATGATGACTGTTATATTGATTTTGACAAAATCAAGGAGTATTTACAAGAGCCTCCTGTCTTGATGCCGCCAGTCGAGGGAAGACCACTAATCATGTATCTGACCATTTTAGAGAACTCAATGGGGTACGTATTGGGTCAGCATGACGAGTCTGGACGAAAAGAGCACGCTATTTATTACCTGAGCAAAACGTTTACCGACTGTGAAACCAGATATTCACTGCTCGAGAAAACTTGCTACGCTCTGGTATGGGCTGCTCGTTGGCTAAGACAGTATATGTTGACTCATACACTTTGCTGATATCTAAGATGGATCCGATAAAATACATCTTTGAGAAGCCTGCTCTGTCTTGGAGGATAGCTAGTTGGCAGATGATCCTAACAGAATATAACATACAGTACACGACCCAAAAATCTATAAAGGGAAGTGTGCTAGCTAATCATCTTGCTCATCAAGCTGTAGAAGATTATCAATCCATGAAGTTTGAATTCCCTGACGAAGACATCATGACAGTAGAAAAATGTGAAGGAATAAGACCATATGACGGACCTGAACAAGGATCCCGATGGACCCTGTTCTTTGATGGGGCCTCCAATGCACTTGGTAACCGTATCGGCGTTGTACTCATATCTCCGGAAGGATACCATACTCCTTTTACTGCCAGACTTTTCTTCAACTGTACGAACAACATGGAAGAATACGAAGCATGCATCTTTGGTCTCAAGGCTGCCATAGACTTGGGAATCAAATCTTTAATTGTGTTTGGAGATTCAGCTTTGGTCATCAGTCAGATCAAAGGAGAATGGGACACTAAGCATCCAAACCTTATCCCTTACAAAGAACATGTTCTGACATTGCTACCACATTTCGAGCAGATTACCTTTGAGCACTTCCCGCGAGAAGAAAATCAGCTAGCAGATGCTCTAGCTACAATGTCATCTATGTTTAAAATTAATTGGGATAATGAAGCTGCCCAGATCACCATTGAATGAATGGACGAACCATCACACTGTCACGAGATTAATACCGAAGAAGTAATGAACCAACCTTGGTTTCATGAAGTCAAAAGGTATCTCGAGGCTCAAGAATACCCAGAAGGAGTTTCAGTCAATGACAAAGAGTTCTTAAGGAGATTCTCTGCTAAGTTTTTCCTGAGTAATGGTATCCTGTACAAACGCAATCATGATTCTATTCTGCTCCGTTGTGTGGATAAGGTTGAAGCTAAAAGGATTATGGCTGAATTGCATGAAGGTACCTTTGGCACTCACTCTAGTGGCATACGATGGCAAAGAAAATCCTGCGGGAAGGCTATTATTGGTTTACCATGGAAGCAGACTGCTATCAACACTCCCGGAACTGTCATAAGTGTCAAATCTATGCAGACAAGGTGCACGTGCCTCCGGTTCCTCTAAATGTATTAACAGCTCCTTGGCCCTTTGCTATGTGGGGAATCGATATGATTGGGGAGATCAAGCCTACAGCCTCCAATGGACACCGCTTCATTCTAGTGGCCATTGATTATTTCACAAAGTGGGTCGAAGCAGCTTCCTTCGCCTCCGTTACTAAGAATGTTGTTGCCCGCTTCGTCAAGCAGAATCTCATTTGCGGTACGGTATCCCAGAAAGGATCATCACTGATAACGGTACGAACCTTAAAAATACTATGATCACCGCCTTGTGCGAGCAGTTCAAGATTCAACATCACAATTCACCCCCTATCAGCCAAAGATGAATGGTGCAGTCGAAGCTGCTAACAAAAACATTAAAAAGATCATACAAAAAATGACAGTCACCTACAAGGACTGGCATGAGATGCTACCGTTTGCTCTCCACGGGTACCGTACCACGGCTCGCACATCAACCGGGGCAACACCCTATTCTTTGGTTTATGACATGGAGGTTGTTCTACCTATTGAGGTTCAGATCCCCTCTTTAAGAATCATGAAGGATGTAGGTTTGAGTGAAGACAATTGGATTCAAACCCGACTTGATCAGTTGAACTTAATTGATGAAAAGAGACTTACTGCTGTTTGTCATGGTCATACGTATCAAAAGCGGATGATAGAGGTTTTCAACAAGAAAGTCAGACGCCAGGTATATCAAGTCGGAGATCTAGTGATCAAGCGCATCATCTTGCCACAAAGTGATCCCATGGGCAAATGGATTCCTACCTATGAAGGACCATTTGTAATCAAGAACATCTTTTCTGGTGGGGCAATGATCCTAACCACCATGGACGGTGACGACCTGCCACACCCTGCGAACGCAGACATAGTCAAAAGATATTACACATAAGAGACCCGCTAGGTTGACACACCTAGGCAAAACAAGGGCATCCCGACGAACCAAAAGGTTCAGGCAAAAATTAGGGATAAAATAAAAAAAATCTGTACAACCGACAAGTTGCAAACCCGAAAGGGCGACTTGGGCAAAAAAGGGTTTCCCGGTGGATCAAAAATCCGAAAGGGCGGTTCAGGAAAAAGTTAGGGAATTAAAGCGTATGACTATGTCTCGTCGGATCATTTTAAGGACAATCTCTTTACTGACAAACTCGAAGCTCCTGATCAATCCAGTCATCTTCGGACGAAGCAACGGATAGACAAGATATTCAGAGACACGAAGGCTATAGCAGAACGGGAACCCCATGGGATTACTACACATATCTATCTTTCTTTGTATAAATTTTTCTTATTTTCATGACACGATCCTCTTACTAGGATGTCTGTCTCCTTTGTACAAAAACACTTATTCAAAGTAAATACAAAGATATCTCTTTCAAAGTACAGAAAACCATTTGTCCTTTTTCTTTTACATTTGTGTTATATTTGCAAAAACGTCCAATGATTCATTAATGAACATATGCATTTGAACATAATTACTGTTTACAAATAAACAAGATGGAAAAGAACAATTACTGACATATTGAAAGAATAGGAAAACATCTTTAGGCTATTCCATGAACAATTCCCACAGTACGTCATTAAGAGCCCCAGCGGAGCCAAATCTTCAAACTACTAATCCACAGTGGAAACCATCCAGTTTCTCCAAATTCCCTAGCAAGTTGCTTTAAAGCCTGAAAGGCGACCGGATAACAGTTAACGTCTGTTTCTCCCCAACCTCGGATAACTCCCCAGTAGAGTGGAAGACAACCAAAACTCCTTAACTTTTTCCAAATATGGATAAGTTTTCTTCCCCACAAAGTTTTTTTGTTAATCCCCAGTAAAAGTCATCAAAGTTCTCTAGATTCCCCAAGCAGATTCCTCAAGAAGTATATGGCATTACTCTCACAACGAAATTTTTGTCAATTACTCCAACTTCAAGACATGAAGAATCCACATATCCTCAGCAGTCAAGGACTTATTTTCCTTAACAATACAACAAATCAGCTTACATGCGCATACATTACATCCATATATCATAAACATTGATAAGACACATTTGTTGCATCATACATTTAATGCAACATAACTTTGTGCTTCAGCTAACATTTTACCCTTTTCAGGATAAGATTAACAGCTACCATTAACAATGATTCTAGATACAATACAGGTACGCTCCAGACAAGGATGCCATTCTGATACTCATACAGATCTCAACATCAAGATACAATTCAGATACACTCCAGACACGGAAGTCATTCTGTTACTCATTCAAGATTCATCTTTCAAGATACGGTTCAGATATGCCCTAGACACGGTTGCCATTCTGTTACTCATTCTGACCTCAAACTCAAGATACAGTATGGATACACTCCATACACGGATGCCATTCTGTTGCTTATTCAGATTCATCATTCAGATACAGTACGGATACGCTCCAGACACGGATGCCATTATGTTACTCATTCAGATTCATCTTTCAGATACAGTACGAATACGCTCCAGATACGGATGCCATTCTGTCGCTTATTCAGATTTCAACTTTAGATACAGTACGGATACGCTCCAGACACGGATTCCATTCTGATACTTATTCAGATTTCAAATTCATAATACAGTTCAGATACGCTCCAGACACGGTAGCCATTCTGTTTCTCATTCAGAATTCAAGTACATACACGGCTCGGATACGCTCCAGACACGGATGCTATTCTGTTGCTCATAACGACTCAGTCTTCAGATACAACTCAGATACATTCCAGATACGAACACCATTCTGATACTTATTCTTTCGACTTATAACTTACAATTCAACAAACATTCTTGGATGGCATGTACAATCCCATCTCCAACAAGATTCTATCACATCTCTAAATGGCATCTTTAAGCCCATTCCCTCAGCAACACTTCATTGAGCGCAAATTTATGGGCACTCTAGTGTCCAATCATCTTTTACCTTCAAGTCACGAACGACAAAACTCGCCAATCTAACTCTTCAGGTTCAAGAAGATTGAACAGGGGCAGATGTTGTACCCCAAAATTTTCCCTCTCATTTATCAAGACTTTTCTCACAAGACTTCTTGGACTCAAGACAAGATTAGGGTTTGGTCAGCTCAAGACATCTCATCTTGCACTATTAACCTAAAATTATGGTTTGAGTTTGCACAAGGATTTTTGGACCATCAATGCTTCATGTGACTTTCACACATCATTTTGGACCCCTAAGATTGCTCATGTTAAGTTTCAAGCCTTGAACCACATTTTTGATCAATCAATTGGACAGTTGACCAAAAAATCAGCTGTATTGGGGAAAAAGTCAACCATGGCCAATTTACAGTCAAACTTCATAATTTTTGATCCACAACAACATTTTAGACTCATATGTACCATTTTATCAAGTTTGGATCACAACTCCTCAAGAAATTTGATCAAATCATCAAAAGGGCAAAATGGTCAAAATTAGGGTTTTGACTGAGAAAAGGACAATTTCTGATTTTTAACCTAGCCAATGGCCAATTGAGTTCAAGCATGATTTCAAGGATTCAATGGCATCATCTTGACCTAATTACATGGTTCAAAAGATCTCAAGTTCATTGGATTGATAGATGAATTTTGCAGTCAACTGATCAAAAGTCAACTGTACACTGAAAAGTCAAACTTAGACTTTTTGGTCAAAATAAAGTACCAAGGGTCATAATTCATCAATATATGTCAAAATATGAAACTTGTTCACCAAGAAAACCAAATTTGAAAATTAGGGTTTTAATTTGAAAATTTTCATAACTTAGAATTTTTCTAAGTATAAATATTTTCTTATTTTTTCTCAATTTTTCACCACTTTTTCACCATGATGCATTTTGATTCAAGAAAAGTTCCAAACATGAAAGTTGTATTACTCCATGAAATCTACAACTTTTATTCACAAACTTTTCCCAAAATATGCTTGGATCTCAAGTTATGAATTTGTGAATATAGGTCCATGAACTTCTTAACTTAGTGAAATTTTGCCCTAATTTAGGCAGGTTTTGGACCCAACGTCGTGGACATTTTTCACCTAGTTCCAAGAGGTATTTAAAATTGCATTTCAAAGATGGATTATAGAGCACATTGCAAGATTTCCAAAATGTCTAAGAACTCTCCAAGATCATTTTTGAGTAGGGAGAATCGAAGAAGGGAAGTTGGCATTTTCTCACTTTTGATCAAGCCATTTTCACATAACATCAAGTTGCAAATCAAATATATGCTGGTTGTATCTTACTTTACAGGTCCTAAGCTTGCTATACACTCCATAATTAAATGCAAATTCAGTTGACAAAGGCTTTATCTTTGCTTTTGAAGCTTTACACAAGGTGTATTTCCATTTTGGGCAAAAAGTTCACAATGCCATTTTCACAAAGAGAAGCTTTTGTAACTTTGTCAATCTTGAGCATTGAACCTGTCCCTTTGGTACATATAAACTACACAGCTCTCAAGAAAATTGTACAAGATCTTTGCAGCTCTCAAGCAAGCAAGTACAGGCATGTGAGTATGGTCACTTCACTTTACTTCAAATGCAAGAAAAGTTGCAAAAAGGTCCAAAGCTTGCACAGCTATTAAGGGCTGACTTTGTATTATTTCTATACAAATATAAAAACTTGTTGCAAGGCATAGCACGATTGGTTTGCACTTGAAACTCTCTCAAACTCAAAAACACCAAAATTCTGCCAAACATACAGATTTCTGCAAAAGCACAACCAACTCTCATTTGGCTCGTGCGTTTTGTGTTTAATCACTTCAAGCATCTTATACACTTGCTACCTAAGCAACCCAAGCCATCACCCTAGTTCTGTAATCCCCGTTTCAGCATCCACCATTTTCACTTTGGAAGCTTGTAGCTTGACTTGGTCAGAGAGTTCTAGCCATCCTCAAAGAAAGATAAGCATTGGAATAACTTCAGGCAACTTCAAGGAAGCTCAAACAATCATCAGGCCTCCATTAAAGTCCCTGCATTGCCCTACTCGAATCCAGCTGAATGAGGTATTTTCTTAAACTCTATCTCCTTATACAGGAAACTTCAAGCCACAATTTGTGAAGGAAAAATGTAGCTCTCATCATGATAAAACTGTACATATCCATACTTTTCATTTATATTACTTGTGCTGAGAGAATTTGAAGATTGAAAACTCTGGAAAAGTTAGGTCACGAATTAGGGCTACCAAAATTCTCTCTGATCTTTAAGAGTTAAGTCACATAATTTATATGGTTAGAATCGTGATCTCAAATGCCACATTTTTCATGTTATGAGTTTTTGTTTTTGTGCAAGCATAAGAGAGATACAGATTTGAACATGAAGCACGCGCATGAAGCTTACCAAGGACAGGGACGAAGTGTTCTGGGCTTTTTGTGCTTTGGGCCTTTTTGATTTTGATATTTGCACCCCCTGACTTGTTATTTGCACCCCCTGGCTAACTTTTTATATTTTTGCATTTTTCTTTATATTTTTATATTTAATACTTTCATTTATTTTTCTTAATGACAAAAAATACCAAAAAATGATTTATTTATTTTCACACTTTTATTTTATTTTATTTTATTTTTATTTTTTCACATGAAAAATAGTTTATTTTGATAAATAGATTTTATTTTCTTAAATAACTTGTAAATATATTTAAAAATACTTAATATTTTATTATACATTTTATACTCATAAATACTTATTTTTACACATACTTAATTTTTAATATTTATATATAATATTATTTATTATTTTCTTATACAAAAAATGTACAAAATAATAATATGAAACATGTATTTTCTTTTAATTGAAAATTAGGGTTTCACCCCTTTCAAAAAGAATTAATTATTTTTTCTTATTTTTAGGTTTAAGTTGAATATTTCTTTTATACAAAAACAAAACATAAAACATTTTTTTAACATAAACATTGCATTGCATTTTGAATACTTGCCTTATATTTATTTAATTCGCGCAATATTCGATTTGGTTGTAATAATATATTTAGGTTTATATTTGTGCAAAATCCCCATTCAAACTTGTATCCCCCCTCCCATAAAAATTGTTGTAATAGCTTAGTTTATTTTACGCAATTTATCGCTTTATATATTATGCTTAGTAATTAGGGTTTGCATGACAAGAACAAAAAAAACAAAACAAATAGAAAAACCTAAATGCAAGACAAAGCATGAAAAATGACACAGTTTGCACACAAGCACCCTTAGGGTTTCTCCCACTTGGTTGCCTAAAATAAAATGGCCATGTTACACATGCGAAGTATCTTGGCAAAACAAAACAAGTATAAGATCATAGCCCCTAGATGACGCTATTCAAAGGTTGCCTAAACAAAATGATCTTGGTCCCTCAAAAATGCTAAGATACTTGGCAACATTGCTATCATGGTCATACGATGACCCACGCCCGTCCCGTTTACATCCAAAGATAGGTTTGCTTACCAAATCAATGGTAAGTCAACAATGTCAAAGGAATAAAAATGCACAAGAAAGACTTTTGAGTATGTAGATAGCTTCTAAGTTACTTGCTCCTTTTCAAACAATCCTTGCTATTTTCAAAAGCAAACACACACATATTTCAAAACATCTTACAAAACATTAAAAACATTTTTCAAAAGACAAACATCTTTGTATACATTCTTACGAACGAGAATCATTACAAAGATTGCCTAAACGAATGGCCTCTTTTCAAAATACTTTCAAAAAAACACACCAAACACCATTTCAAACAAAGCAAAGCAAGTGATCTAAGAAAGTTACTAAGAGCCCATGGAAAAACATGGATGAAAAGGGTGCTAGCACCTTCCCTTTTCATAATCTACCCCCCGAACTCAAGAAAACATCTCAAAGGTCTTTCCTGTGCTTTTTTAACTTTCCTTTTGGATAAAAGAAAAGTAGGTGGCGACTCTTGCTAACTGCAACATTTGCGACAAAATGCAAAACCTCAAGTCAGTTCTCCCACTGTATCACACACACCCCATTGAGTTCTCTAAAACGGTCAGATACATGATCAGTGTGCTTCCCTCGACTGATGGCATCAAAACAGAAGGCTCTTGTAAGTACTCTTTGATCTTGTCAAAAGCAATCTGGAATTCATCGTTCCATCTGACTACTTGATATTTCTTCAATAGTTTGAAGATTGGCTCACAAGTAGCTGTTAGATGAGAAATGAATCTGGCAATATAGTTCAGGCGACCCAAGAATCCTCTGACTTCCTTCTCAGTACGAGGAGCAGGCATTTCTTGTATTTCTTTAACCTTGGCAGGATCAACCTCGATGCCTTTGTTGCTGACAAAAAAACCTAAGAGTTTACTGGATCGGACTCCGAATGTGCACTTGTTTGGATTCAACCTATGTTTGTACTCCTTCAGTCTCTCAAACAACTTTTGCAAATGATAAAGGTGCTCTTCTTCAGTTTGTGATCGGGCTATCATGTCATCTACATAGACCTCTATCTCATGATGTATCATATCATGAAATAAAGCTACCATGGCGCATTGATAGGTTGCCACAACATTCTTTAGTCCGATGGCATCACTTTGTAGCAGAATGTGTCCCACTGTGTGACAAATGTAGTTTTCTCCATGTCCTCAGGTGCCATTTTGATTTGGTTATAACCTGAGAATCCGTCCATGAAGGAAAATACTTTGTGTTGGGCTGTATTGTCAACCAGGATATCGATGTGGGGAAGTTGAAAATCATCTTTAGGGCTGACCCTGTTTAAATCTCTATAATCCACGCACATTTGTACTTTGCCGTCTTTTTTAGGCACGGGAACAATGTTGGCAACCCATTGAGGATAGGAAGTGACAGCCAAGAATCCAGCATTGAATTGTTTCATGACTTCCGCTTTGATCTTCTCTAACATGTTAGGTATCATGCAGCGGACCTTTTGTTTCACAGGTGGATAGTCTTCTCTTGTCGGCAGACGATATACCACGATGTCTGTATCAAGTCCTGGCATGTCTTCGTATGACCAGGCAAAGATCTCAACATAATCATGCAATAGCTAAATTATACGCTCCTTGACACTCGACTCTAGATTGGCACCCACTTTGATTTCCTTCTTATCTTCCTTGGTACCCAAGTTGATTGCATCCAACGGTTCCTCATGAGGCTGAATAGCTATTTCCTCTTGTTGTAGTAGTCTGGCTAATTCCCCTGGTACTTCACAATCTTCCTCACCTTCGTCTTCGGCTTGGTAGATTAGATATTGAGAGTCACTAAAGGCCATAGCAGTATCGTTACCCATGGGATCCGGAATGGAGGGGTACCTGCATTTGTGAGTGTGGGTGTGTATAAGGGTATAACCATCTTCAAACAATAAAATGTAAATAAAAGACAATGAGCACAAAAGGTTTGTATGTGAAAAAACGTCCATGATTCATTGAATGTCATATGAAGATGAAATAAAAACCCTTACAAATGGAACATTGTGCCTCGGGTAAGACACAAGGTTTTTAATGTGCGAATTGTTTATGAATATTACAAGTCCAACAGAAATGTAAAAGATAAATTACTGAGAGATGAAAGTTATTGGGACAAAGTCTCTGGCTTCCCAAATGCGAAATCCTCCGTTGACAGTAGGAAATATCCAATCCTTCAAGTTGCCATCTTCTTCACCATCTTTCACTGCGTTGACCTATCGGTTGCTAATCTTCAGAGGTGGCCCTCCAGCACGGGCACGTCGCACAACCTTCTGAGCATTTGAAGTAAACCCTAAGCCAAACTTGTTAGATTTATACGGAATTTTTGGAAGCTGCCCCCAGATGGTGCATCCACCCTCCTCTACTACTTCCTTGGCATCCTTTAGAGATGACATCCGAAGCAGAGGTCTTATGATCTTGGGGATTTGGGATACCATCTTGGTTACTGCTACCTCTTGAGAGACTTCTTCGAAATGTTAAAAAGGAGTTTCAATGAACTCGCCATCCAACTCCACATACCGGAAAGAATTTAGGTGGATAATCATGTACTCTTCCTCTCCATGGACAGTGATAATCTTTCCATTGACCGGGTATTTCATCATCTGGTGTAGTGTAGAGGTAACAGTACCAGCATTATGGATCCAGGGCCGTCCTAGCAGACATGAGTAAGAGGGGCGGATGTCTATTACATAGAAAGTTGAGTTGAAAGTCTGAGTTCCCACCTTTATGGGGATGTCCACCTCCCCGCAGACCATCCTTTTTGAGCCATTAAATTCCCTCACGACTATGTTACTGGGTTTCAATGTCAGTCCTTCACAATCCAATCTGTCGAGAGCTTTCTTCGGTAAAATGTTCAAAGATGAGCCAGTGTCCACCAAGACATGGGCCAGAGTTTTTCCTCTACACTCCATAGAGACATGTAATGCCTTGTTGTGCTTTCTTCCCTTTGGTGTCAGATCAGCATTTGAGAATCCTAGGCCGTTATCAGCTGTCAAGCTGGCCACACAATCTTGAAATTGGTCAGCAGACGTCTCTTGTGGCACATGGGCTGTCTTCAGAAACTTCACCAGAGCTTTCGCATGTTCCTCATAACACAGAAACAATGATAGCATGGAGATCTTGGAGGGAGTTTGCCCCAACTGTTCAACCACGTCATAGTCACTCTTCTTTATTATTCTCAAGATTTCCTCCATTTCCTTCTTGGAGGTTTTGGGGATAGTCAGTGGTTGAACCTTCGTCCGGACAGGCTCTTCTTGAATACCTTTTCCTTGAATTTCAGTAGTAGAAGTGTTGGTAGGGATAACAGCAGGGGTTATGTCATCTTTGTTAGTAGGAGCACTTGCATATATGATTATTGGTATGGAGGTGACTTTTGGAACAGTCACGGGTCCAAAAACTGCCTTTGGAGGGGAAATTTCTAGAGAGAAGATTTTACTACTACGGGTAATCTTACTGGTTCCGGCAATATTGTCAATGTCGGAGTCTTCTTCTTCGGAGCTCACTTCTTCGGTGGCCAGCCCATCTTGTTTGATACCATGTTAGTAGATGTCTCCACCATAATTCCACTGTACTGTTTTTTCTGATTCATACGGGATCGGCCCGGGCATTGTGATTATAAGAGGCGTAGTCTTTGGAACCGATGTAATCCTAACGTGTTTTTTGGGAACCCTGGAAGGATTGGCGGAAATGGTTATGATTGAAATGTCTTCATCAGGAACAGGTGAAACATGAGCATTTTCAAACAAAATCTCTTGGTTGTCTATCAAGCGTTGAATGCCCGTCATCAACAGAGGGCAAACAGTTGGGGAGGATAAGTAAAGATGGCAGTCTTCATTACAACCTGGGAATACACCAGCTTTCAACAAGTTTATCTTAATAATTGGGAGCGGAGTCAAGATTTCATCCACTGTGGTAATAAACAAATCTTCTTCGACAACATTGGAGTTGTGACCATGCCTAGGCATAGGAGCGGAAATGACGTTTGGTTTCTCGGCGCCTCAAACTCAATCTATTTTGCATCTATAAGGTCTTGAATTTTGTTTTTCAAAGCCCAACAGTTGTTAGTGTCGTGACCCAGACTTTCGGAATGATATGCGTATCTGGCATTCGGGTGATAATGAGGGGACACCGTGTTGGGATTCTTTGGAGCTTGTTTTAAAGTTGCTAGATTAGATTTCAGAAGATGTGGTAAAATCTGGGCTAGAGTCATATTAGTTCTGGTGAATTGCCAGACTGGCCTTTCCACCCTCGGTTGATTACTCCTTGGTTGATCAGATGTAAGCTTTGGGATCATAACGGCCCCTACCATTGGTCGGCATTCAGCTCTCCCTTGGTTCCTTTGTGGATAAACAGCAGATACCTCCTTCTTCCCAGTGAAAGGCTTTCTCATAGCTGTAGAGGCAGACGAATCCTTCTGAATCTTTCCACTTTTTATACCAGCTTCCGCCCTCTCTCCGATTAGTATTAACTCAGTAAACCCAGCAGATGAACTCCCAATCAAATGGTTGAAGAAAGGGCCCGATAGAGTGCCTAAGAACATACCCACCAACTCCCTTTCAGACAGAGGGGGTTGCACCCTCCCAGCTAGATCTCTCTACTTCTGCGCGTAATCTTTGAAACCCTCATTTGAAGCCATAGCCATACTCTGAAGTTGAGTACGGGTAGGCGCCAAATCTGCGTTATACCGATATTGTTTATAGAAAGTTGCGGCAAGATATTCCCAGTTGTGGACGTCGACCCTTTCTAATTGGTAAAACCAATCGAGTTGTGTTCCGGATAAACTATCTTGGAAAAAATGGACCCACAAGTCTTTTTCGGCAGAGTGCGGCTGAATCTTTCTCACGTATGATCGGAGGTGCATTTTAGGACATGACACCCCATCATATTTTACAAACAACGGCACTTTGAACTTTGGTGGGATCACAATTTCCGACACTAGCCCCAATTCTTCAAAGTCTAGACTTGGTACCCTTTGTATTTCCATAGCGCTCAAACGCTCTTCAAGATGTCTGTACTTATCATCAGCCGAAGGGTACTGTTCCTCAGAGTAGTCTTCCTCTTCTTCCTCCTCTTCAGATTCTGACGGAACGAATGTTTCTTTTCCTTTCCCTTCCCCTTCATCAGATGTTGCTGCGAAATTCAAGGTTCTCCTAGTATTCCCTTGAAACCTTCTCCCCATGATTACAACACCAGTTGGTTTCTTCTCTTTCTTCTTTTTCTCTTTTGCCAACAGAGTCTTTAGCTCCTCTTGTTCTTTGGCCAGGGTTGTGAGTAACTGTTGAAACTGCATGTTTTGAGCTTGAAGATCTTTGACTGTCTGTTCGAGATCCATCTTACTGAAATAAACAGTAGAGAGATGAGGAAACTTGTTGCAAAAGACCTGTTTATGTTATGATGAATGATATGTGCATATGTAATGTTTTCAAGGATTTTAAAAGATTCAAGTTCGTTTTAAACAAAAAGAAACACACGTTATATTAATAAGATAGAGTTTGAGTACATCAATGCCCCTTGGGCAAAATAATACAACACTCTAAGATAAAAAAGTAGTGTGCATCCTCTTTGGTGCTATGTAGGTGTTTAGAGTCTGCTCCTCATGAAGTAGCCTAGTGAGTTCCAAAACCTTCTTCTCACTTGCGTAGAATTGGGATTCGAAAGTATCTCTCTCCCCTTTGAGTTGTATCCAATCCCTTTGTAGGTCTTCAAGAGATGTGGGCATGTCAGGATGTAGGATAGTGTATGGAACTTCTCCTTCCTTAACAGGCTCAATAATCACCGGGAGAATGGAAGGATAAGGCATCATAAGACTTTGAGCGCGGGTTCGTACCCACTTGAGGTAAGGCTCAAGAGGGATGGAATTCTTGTGTCCCAAAGTCTTGCTATCCACCTTGTTTAGCATCCTCCAAGCTCGGATGAATCTTTGGCGAAGACCTTGATCGTTGTTGTCGTAGTCGAATACCAAGCCTTGAATCAACATATCATGTGGGCCATCCCTTCGGGCATAACCAAACTATCTTAGAGAGAAGCATGGGTTGTAGGTCATGCCTCCCCTAATTCCAAGTAGAGGGACATTAGGGAATTCCCCATAACGGTCAACAATGATAACATTTTCTTTGGATCGAGAGCACCAATGAATATCTGAATGTTTGAGCGTCATTAACCTTTGTGACCACCTTAACCCTTGCTCATTCTTTAAGACTGATTGAGGAAGATGAGAAATAAACCATCTTTCCAGGAGGGGAGTGCAACACATAAGGACACCTGTTTTCCTCATTGTACGAGTGTGAAAAGAGTGCAGGATATCCCCTAGTAATGTAGGCACTAGATTGCGTGATATGAAGATTTTGACGGCACTTACATCTATAAGTTGGTCAGGATTTGGGAACAAGACCATCCCATAGATAAGAAGAGCCACAATTTCCTCAAATTCTTGCAACTCTAAGGAATTCCAATAGATTAGGGCCTTCTCAATCAGAAATTTTGCTAAGAAGCCTTTGACACCAATTTTAGTTTCCCAATGAGTTGTGACATCAGATGAGTGCAAGTGCAGGGCTTGAGCAATCTCTTCTAGCTTTGGATCTCTTTCCGTACCGTTGAAAGGTAGTTGATTGAGAATAGTAATCCTCAAGAGTTGAGAGAATTCTTCCAAAGTAGGTATAAGCTGATAGTCAGCACATGTGAAGCAATGATGCAAAGGATCATAGAACTGGAAGAGCACTTTCATCATATCCTCCTCTTTGTTGGAGGTGACCAAGTTGAGTAGAGGACCATGCCTCTCGGTGAATGAAGAGTTCTCAGGGATTCTTGAAGCTAGCTCTTTGAGTTGTGGAGGAATTCTTACAAGGTTGATTTGGATAGTTTTCCTGTGAAGTGAATCCATATCCTACAAAACAAGAACAAACATGAATCTCCAAAATCCTTGAAATGGTTAGTGGATGCATATGATGCTCATTATGTCCATGATGTTATGCATAAGTATGCATATACAAGCAAAACAAACAGATTCTTAGTTTAGGCTTGCATGGGGTTTTATAGGTAAGTACCCTCTTGAAGTTTAGTTGGCTCAACCTGTCCTAATAATAGTAACCGGGTTCTAAGGAGCTCAATATCATTGGACTGTTTCCTTGGTCATTATTTCAGCTCAAGCCTCTTTAATGGCGACCTAAATATCCCAAGAAACCAACCCTTATTGAGTTTAGTATCGAGTATCAACCAACTTCGGACTGCACCAAAGCCGGTCATCTCACTACATCCTAAAGGCCAAGTTGGTCAAGTAAAGGGTTCTAGAAGTTCATCAGTGCTTCATGACATCACTCAGCGGCCCCATATTCTCTTTGATTGACTCAAAGGCTATCGGTATCCACAAATATGTCACACTAACATAGCTATTGCTTAGACCATGTCGATATACCCCGCACAGTTTCCACAACGTATTGCTATTTAACTATAATGTTTCCCAAATCCTGGTGGAGGATTCAAACCCAAACAAAGAACCATAATGTAAAGCAAACATGTCAAACAATGTAAGCAAATAAATGTGATCTAGCCCTAAGGTAACCCCACTTTCATTTCATTCCCCAGCAGAGTCTCCAGTTCCGTGATACGGTAGGAGAACTAACTTGAGGGTTTTGCATTTTGTCGCAAATGTTGTGGTTAGCAAGAGTCACCACCGACTTTTCTTTTATCCAAAAGGAAAGGTGAAAAAGCACAGGAAAGACCTTTGAGATGTTTTCTTGAGTTTGGGGGGTAGATTATGAAAAGGGAAGGTATTAGCACCCTTTTCGTCCATGGTTTTCCATGGGCTCTTAGTTACTTGCTAGATCACTTGCTTTTGTTTATTTGAAATTGTGTTTGGTGTGGTTTTTAAAGTATTTTGTAAAAGAGGCCATTCATTTAGGCAATCTTTGTAATGATTCTCGTTCGTAAGAATGTATACAAAGATGTTTGTCTTTTTGAAAATGTTTTCAATGTTTGTAAGATGTTTTTGAAATATGTGTTTGTTTTTGAAAATAGCAAGGGTAGTTGTTTTGAAATAGAGCAAGTAACTAGAAGCAATCTACCTACTCAAAAGTCTTTCTTATGCATTTTCTATTCCTTTGACATTGTTGTCTTACCATTGATTTGGTAAGAAACCCTATCTTTGGATGTAAACGGGACGGGCGTGGGTCATTGTATAACCATGACTAGCAATGTTTGCAAAGTATCTTAGCATTTTGAGGGACTAAGAACATTTTTGTAAGGCAACCTTGAATAGCATCATCGAGGGACTATGATCTTTACATTTGTTTGTTTTGCCAAGATACTTCGCATGCGTAATATGGCCATTTTTTATAAGGCAACCAAGTGGAGAAACCCTAAGGATGCTTGTGTGCAAGTGTATCATTTTCATGCTTTAATTTTATCTTGTATTTTGGGTTTTCTATTTTGCTTTGTTTTGATCTTATCATACAAACCCTAATTAATAATCATGGCATGTAAAGCGGTAAATTGCATAATGTAAATATTACTAAGCTATTACCACAATTTTATGGGAGGGGGAAATACAAATTTGAATGGGGATTTGTAAAAACGTAAACCTAAATAAATTATTACAACCAAATCGAATTTGTACGAATTAGAATAAATAAAATACAATATTTAAAGATGCAATATAATATACATGTAAGAAAAGATTTTTGTCTTGTTTTTATGTAAAAGAAATTTTAATCTAAACCTAAAAATATAAGAAAAAGAAGTTAATTTTAAAAGGGAGGCTTAACCCTAATTATTATTTTAAAAGAAAATAAAATTCTTATATATAATTTTTATGTAATTTTTTTGTATTAAATTAATAAATAATATTGTATAAAAATATAAAGTTTTTTATATATGCAAAAATAAATATTTATAAATATGGAATGAAAAATAAATTAAAATAAACATGTTATAATTATATTTTACAAGTTTATTAATAAATATATGATATATATTAAAAATAAAATATATTTCTATGTGAAAAATAAACTAAAATAAAATAAAAATGCAATGTTATGAAATTTATATTTTTAGGATTTTTATTAAAGAAAATATTAATGAAAACAAAAATAAACTAAAATAAAAATGTATGGAAAATAATGGGTCAGGGGGGTATAGTAAGCAGGCTAGAGACAACATGTTAGCAAAAAGAACTATGGCCCAAGTATGGAGGCCCATCCTGCAAAAAATAACAAAGCTGAAAAAATGGCAAAAATATGGAAAACAAAAAGTAGCGCCCAGGTTCGAACCCAGGACATGGGTCTCACCAGCGCGCTACTTTGCCACTGGGGTGGCTATACATCCATTGTCTTAAGTGAAACTAAAATAACATAACATGAAACAAGTCCTTTCCCTGTACTTCCTCTTCTTCCTCAAGTTTGGCCAGATGTCCTGTAACTCTCTCATTCTTCCATGAAAATGAAAACTCATAACATGAAAGTTTTAGTACTTGATCTCACGATTCTAACCATATAAGTTATATGAACTAACAATCAAAGGCCAGAAAGAATTTTAACAGCCCTAAATTTAAACCTAATATTTTCAGAAACTTCAAGTTCCAAATTCTCTCAACTCAAGTAAAATAAATGCAAGATAAAGATATGTACAATTTTGTTGCAATGAGGACTACATTATTTATTCACAAATCGTGGCCAATGGTTGCATGTTCAAGGAGATAGAGTTTGAGATTTTACCTCCTTCAGTTGAAATCGTGGATGGAACTGGAGTGAGTTTGATGGAGGCCTGATGCTTGCTTGAGCTTCCTTGAACTTCCCTGAATGTATTCCAACGCTTGCCTTGCTTTGAAAGTGTCTGAAACTCCTTGGCCAAGTCAACCTGCAAGCTTTGAAACCAAAAATGGCAGATGATGGAGAAGGGGTTACAGTACAGGGATGAGGGTCTGGATTGGTTAGATATCAAGTAGGTAAGATATTTTGATGATCAAGACTTGAAACGCACGAGCCAAATGAGAGATCGATATGCTTATGCCAAAACTGCAAGTTTTGATAGTTTTCTGGTGTTTTTAAGATTGGGTGTGTTTCAAGCCTTAACCCACCGTGTCTTGTGTTGTGTTATGTTTGTATATTAGTATGGAATTAATTTCTAGTCAGCCCTCCAACAGATGTGCCAGTTCTAGCCTTTTGACAACCTTTCTTGCTTTTGAATCACAGTGAAGGGACAAGGCTTGCCATGCTTGTACTTGATTTCCTAGGGTTGGTATAAACATGTACAAATTGCTTTAGGTCTGTAAAACTTATATGTACAATGGAGACAGGTTCAATGCTTAAGAATTGGAAAGTGGCAAAAGTTGAGCTTTTTTCAAAATGGCAATGGTCACTTTATGCCATTTATGGAATTACAACTTGGGTAATGGCTCTAGGGCATGGATCAAAGCTTAGTCAACTGAGTAAGCATTAAATTAAGGAGTGAGGAACAATTTTGGGACCTTTAAAGCATGGATTAGGCAGCATAGGTACTGATTGGAACTTTGTTCTTCATGAAATGGCTTGGACAAAAAGTGAGAAAATGCCAATTTCATCTCTTCGATTCTCCCTACTCAAAAATGATCTTGAGGATTTCTTGGACATTTTGGAAATCTTGAAATGTGCTTTATAACTCATCTTTGAAATTCATTTTGAGATACCTCTTGGAACTAGGTGAAAAATTGCCATGAAGTTGGGTCCAAAACCTGCCTAAACTAGGGCAAAATTTCACAGTTATTTAGTTCATGAGCATGTATTCATAAATTTATATCTTGAGATCTAAGCATCTTTAGGTAAAAGTGTGTGAAGAAAAGTTGTAAATCTCATGGAGGTCTACAACTTTCATGTTGGGAACTTTCTTTGAATCATTATGCATCATGGTGAAAAAAATGGCCTAAAGTTAAGAAAAAATAAGAAATTTTCTATACTTAGAAAATTTTCTAAGTTAAGAAAAATTTCAAATTCAAACCCTAATATTCAAACTTGGATTTCTTGATGAAAAAGTTTCACATTTTGACATGTTTTGATGAATTATGACCCTTGGCACTTGATTTTGACCAAAAAGTCAAAGTTTGACTTTTCAGTGTACAGTTGACTTTTGATCAGTTGACTGCAAATTTCATCTGTCAACCCAATGAAATTGAAATGTTTTGAGCCATGTAATTAGGTAAATATGATGAAATTAAATCCTTGAAATCATTCTTTAACTCAAATGGTCATTTGCTAGGTTAAAAATCAGAAATTGCCTTTCCTTAGTCAAAACCCTAATTTTGACCATTTTGCTCTTTTGGTGTTTTGATCAAATTTCTTGAGGAATTGTGATCCAAACTTGACCAAATGATACATACGAGCCTAAAATGTTAATGTGGATAAAAAATTATGAAGTTTGACTGTAAATTGGTCATTGTTTACTTTTTCCCCAATATAACTGATTTTTAGGTCAACTGTCCAATTGACTAATCAAAAATATGATCCAAGGGTTGAAACTTGACATGAGTGATCTTAGGGATCCATAATGATGTTTGAAAGTCACATGAAACATTGATAGTCCAAAAATACTTATGAAACCTCAAACCCTAATTTTGGGTCATCAGTGCAAGATGATATGCCTTGAGCTGACCAAACCCTAATCCAGTCTTGAGTCAAAGGAATCTTGTGAGAAGAGTCTTGATAAATGAGAGGGAATATTTTGGGGTACAACAGACACCTTTAGGTTTCTGAACAAGATCCCATACATTATTCTTTGAGAATTGGTTCAGTTCTTCTTCCATAGCCAGAATCCAATCCTTATCCAGAAGGGCTTCCTTAATTGATGTAGGTTCTGTTAAGGAGACTAAACCCAGAAGCACTTCATTAGAAGGTTTGAGAGTCGATCTTGTTCTGACTTGAGCATCTTTACTTCCAAGAATAAGATCTTTAGGATGAGTGGATGTGATTATGTTCTTCTTTGGTTGAGTTTGATTATAAGGACTAGAAACATCATTAAAAGGGGGAGCTTATGATTCTTCTTTTTTTTATGAATCTTCTCCTTTGGTTTATTGAATGTTATATTCACATCTACAATCTTTTCACACATATTTGATTTTCCATAGTTAAGCTTATCATCAAATCTCACATGAATTGATTCCACCATAATTTGTGATTACGTGTTATAGATTCTGAAGCCTTTAGAGCGTTTAGAGTAACCTAATAGTAGACACTTTTGTGCCTTGGAATCAAAGTTACCCAAATTCTCTTTAGTGTTTAACATATAAAAAATACATCTGAGTGGATGGAAATAGGAAATGTTGGGCTTTCTATTCTTCGACAATTCATAAGGAGTCTTACACAAAATAGGTCTTATAGAGATTCTATTTTGAATATAGCATGTTGTATTTACTACATATGCCCAGAAGTGCTTAGCCATCTGAGTTTCTTGGATCATGGTGCGAGCCTTTTCTTACAGAGTTCTATTTTTCCTTTCTACAACCCCATTTGGTTGTGGAGTTCTAGGACAAGAAAAATCATGTATTATGCCATTTGAATCAAAAAGTTTTTCAAAATATTTATTTTCAAATTCTCCACCATGATCACTTCGAACTCTGACTATTCTGCAACCTTTTTCATTTTGCACTTGGGAACAGAAGGAAGCAAATACAGAGTATGAATCATCCTTGTGTTTCAAGAATTTTACCCATGTCCACCTGTTGTAATCATCAACAATGAAAAGTCCATATTTCTTACCATTGACAGAAGCAGTTTTCACTGGTCCAAATAAGTCAATGTGAAGAAGTTCTAATGTCCTAGAAGTAGAAACAATCTTTTTAGATTTGAAATAGAATTTTGAAAATTTTCCTTTCTGACAAGATTCACAAAGGGGACCTTAAGTGTACTTCATATTGGGAAAGCCTCTGACTAATCCAAGTTTATTTAGTTGAGAAATCTTTCTAAAGCTAACATGACCCATACGTCGATGTCGGACCCACTGCTCTTCTTGAACAGTCATAAGACATTTTAAATTTTGATTTTTCAAATATGATAATCTTATTTTTTAAATATTTTTCTTCCTATTTCCATTGAACCAAATTGAGCCATCCTTCTGACTAACAGTTTTACAGGATGTTTGATTAAAGATTGCGTCATAACCATTGTCACTAAGTTGACTACTTGACAATAAGTTATGCATCAGACCTTCGACTAAAAGGACATTGTTAATAGAAGGAAATTTACCATTACCAAATAGTTCCAGAGTCGATGATCTTTCCCTTATGATTTCCTCCGAAACCAACGACGCCTCCAGACTTAAGTTCCAAATCTTGGAACATATGCCTTTCGCCCGTCATGTGTCGCTAGCATCCACTGTCCAGGTACCATGACTGGTGTTTCAATGGCGCCATTAAGGAGATCTACAATGTAGATTATCTTATCCTTAGGTACTCACTTTCAGGGTCCTCTTTTGTTAGAAGTTCCAGAGGTTCTTATCCATTTGGACTTTCGTGCAACAAAATAATCATGTGAAATTTGTGCATGATACTTTGGTTTAAATATTTTCTTCTGTGTCTGTGTTCGTGCTACAAAAGTATCAAAACCTTATTGTTCTGGACATTTCAAATCCGTGCCAGCAAGCACGAAATGTTCAGAAAGAGGTTTTGGTTTGATATCCAGAGTTTCATCAATTTTCTTTGATGGTCCGGAATACCCCAAGCCTCTGCTTCCATTTCTACTAACACCATAGATCATTGGAGCCATTTTTCTTCTATACACACTTTTATCAAGGAGGTGTTGAAAATCTCTATCATGTCTGATTACTTCGTCCGTAACAGATGTGTTAGAGAGAATATCTTCTTCTAATCTAGACACTTTACTTTTCAGAGCAATGTTAAATTTTTTTCAAACAAATAGTTTTTCATTAAAGACGAAAATACTTTGCTCATCTATAGTAGTGTTCTCTGAAGTAGCCATAAAACTCTTTTTCAACATTTTGTGTTTTCTTAGAAGACATTGATACCTTTTCATTAATTCAGTTAAACCAATTACAAGTTCAGTATGAGATAAAGAAGAAAGTACCTTTTTATCGTCATTAGAGTCTGACTCATAATTAATTGATAGTTTATCTTCTGATGCTACTTCTCCCTTGCTGGTCCTAACCATGAATGCCATGTTTGCATGTTCTTCATCAGAATCTTCATCTTCTGATTCTGAATCATCCCATGTTACCATGAGACCCTTCTTGGCTTTGTAAGCCTTTTTAGGCTTCTTGTCCTTCTTAAGATTTGGACAATCATTTTTGTAATGTCCAGGCTCTCGTTGCATTCAAAACAAGTAACTTCTTTTCCAGAAGAATTTCTATGACCGGAAGTTGGTTCACCTCTTCCATCTGTCCTTATTTGACCTATAAACTTACTTTGTTTGTGCTTCCATATTTGACTTACTCTTTTGGATATCAAGGAGAGTTCATCATCATCTGAATCTTCTTCAAATTCTTCTGATTCTTCCTTAGCTTGAAAAGCCTTGGTTTTCCCAAAAGTAGACTTTAAAGCAACTGATTTTACCCTCTTATGAGGTTCATCTTGTTCCAGTTCTATTTCATGTCTTCTTAAAGAGCTAATCAGCTCCTCAAGATAGGTGTTGTTCAGATCCTTTTCCAATTTTAAGGAAGTTACCATTTGTCTCCATTTAATAGGAAGACTTCTGATAATCTTTTAATGTGATCTGCGATGGAGTAACCTTTGTTCAGATCCTTAAGTCCTACCACAAGAGTCTGAAATCTTGAAAACATTGTTTCCGCAAATTCATCATCTTCCATCTTGAAGGCTTCATACTTTTGAATTAAGGCCAGAGCCTTTGTTTCTTTTACTTGTGCATTGCCTTCATGTGTCATCTGAAGAGAATCAAAAATAGACTTTGCAGTCTCTATATCTGTGATTTTCTCATATTCATTATATGAGATAGCACTTAGAAGGATGGTTCTTGCTATGTAGTGACTTCTACATACTTTATTTTGTGCTTCCTTCATTGCACTTCTTGAAATCTTATGACCTTTATCATCTACTGGGTAAGTGTAGCCATCAACTGCCAAGTCCCATAGATCCAAGTCATATGCTAGAAAGTAACTTTCTATTTTATTCTTCCAATATTCAAATTTCTCCCCGTCAAACATAGGAGGTTTTGAACTATAGTGGTCTCTATCATTATCCCCATTATCAATAATGGAAGTAGATGTAGCCATTGTTTTTTTCAAATACTGGATTGGTACTGGACACTGTTAAGTGTTGATAAAAATTCAAACTTTTTATCTTCTCAGAACCGGAGATCTGATACCAATTGAAGGTGTGAAAAACACAAGAAATGGGGGTTTGAATCGGGTTTTTAAAACAAAACTATTATTTTAAAAATATTCCCCTTTAAGTTAAAATGTTTTTTCCTTCACTCTTGATAATAACAATAAGTAAGAACAAGAAGTAAAGAACAATGTATGTTTATACTAGTTTACTTGAAAATTATCAAGCTAGTCTAGTCCACCCACCAAGGTGATTTCTCCTCACTCAATCGAGGAATTAATTCACTATAACTAAACTAATTACAATTTGCACAAGCTACCCGCAAGTGACTAACAACCTTTAAGACTCGCAATCCCTAGACTTCTTAAGGATTCAAACCTACCCGGTCCCTTAAGGAATATCAACTAATAATCAACCTGATTATTACAGTGCACAAGCAACCTGCAAGTGACTAAAAACTTCTAAAACTCACAAGCTCTAGACTTCTTAAGTCTACAGACCTACCCAGTACCTCAAGGAATGTCAAACAATTGTTTGATTACAAGTTTTGTTTACAAGAGTATTGCTTCTAAAAAGCTGAGTATGTAAACTATTTTATGAATAATGACTTAATAATGTGAAAGGTATGAACAACATTTACGCGTGAATATTCAGTGAATTTTTTTACTTTGTTTCTTAGTCTTCAAGCCTTTATATATCCATTAAAATAATGTATCCGTTGATGGATACTCTTGGAATTTCGAGAACCATTGGCAGCTTGAATAGTAACATGGGGGACAAGATCGTGTGACGCGTCCGTCCTTTCATGGTAGTGGAATGAAACTTTGATTTTACCATGTACTATCTGTACTACTCTAACATTATCTTCTTTCCTTTTTCACTTCATAGGCTTCTGCGAGCATGAGTTTGGAAGCGATAACATAACACCAGGTTATCAGAACTTCAAGTCTTCATAGTCTTTAGAACTACGTCTTTAGAGTCTTCAACACTTGGTTATGAGAGCCTTTCCTCAAAACCTTGGGTCTTTAGAGCTTCAAGTCCTTAGAACTTCTGTATTTAGAGTCTTCATCACTTGGTCTTCAAAACCCTTATCTTTAGAACTTCGTTAATGGAAACATAAGCTTTCAGCATCTGGACATCAGTAGAAACTTTGTCTTCAGATCTTCTAACTTTGTTTCTTTGGAACATGTTGTCTTAGAAGCTTGAGTCTTCAGGATCTGGATGTAAGTAGAGACTTCTGTCTTCAGATCTTCTGATCGGTTTCTTCTAGACAAACATCAGAGTTTACACTTCAGAGCCTTCTGGAGTGTCTTGCTACTGTTCAACAGAACTTGTGTAGCATAGAAGCAAAATTAATTCTCTTCTAATATTTTGGCGACGCCATCCATCAGAAGCATAACCTATTTGCTAAGTACTCAACAATAACAAACATTAGTACAACAAAATTGTTCATACAATCATACTCATTTGTTATCATCAAAACTCAGATAATATTGAAGAACCAAATCTTGTTATTACATGGTTGAACCACTTACAACTTCAAACTCAAGGTTATACAAACTCTATTTATCACGCCTCTTAAGACTTCCTTCGATCCCTTCATGACTCTTAGGATACTTTTCTCTCCTTGGAAAACATATCCTTTCTTGTCGAATTCACCAAGAAAAATCAAATTTCTCTTCAAATCAGGTACATACCTAACTTCAGTCAACAACTTTATTGACTCATCATGGAACTTGAATCTCACATATCCAACACCTGCAATCTTGCAAGCTTTATTATTTCCCAGCAATACAGATCCACCATCTTGATCACATAGTTCCTCGAACAAGTATTTGTTTCGATTCATGTGCCAAGTGTAACCTAAATCCATAATTAACTCCTTTCTCGTGTTCCTACTTGAAACCACAAGAACATTAGATGAGTCTAAATCATCTTAAACAATGGATGCACTACCATTATCCTTACCTCAATGATATTTCAGGTGTTCATGGCACACCTTTCTTGTGTGACCCTCCTTCTTACAATGATATCATCGAATGCCAGATGCCTCTCCACTATAAGATTTCTTATGACTTTTTCCTTTCTTCTTGTCGAACTTACCATCCTTTCGTAAGAATTTTCCTTTAACGGACAAACATTCACCAACCGTCAAAGGTTTATTCTCCTTTAGTTCATTCAAGTCCTTAGAATACAAGGTTTGTTGAACTTCTTCAAAGGTCGGGGACTTTATTCCATACATGAGGTTTTTTTTAAGTAAGCATGTGTTCGGGTAAAGCGCACAACATCAAAAACGCTTGATCTTTATCATCAATCTTCACATAAATATTTTTAATATCAAGAATATGTTTGTCGAACATATCCAGCACCTCAGTCAATACTCTGTCTTCAATCATCTTGAATAAATACAAAGCTTGCTTCAAGTAGAGTCGATTTACCAACAATTTGGTCATGTACAAACTTTCAAGTTTTACCCATAACCCTGATGCAGTCGTCTCCTTTGATACCTGTCGAAGAACGTTATCACCAAGGCTCAACAAGAATGCGCTATGAGATTTCTCTATCATGGTCGTCTTTTCTTTTTCTGTTAATGCATCATCCATGGTTGCTGCTCCCTTCAACGCTTCCAAACAACCATGTTGAACTAGTAGGGATTTCATCTTCAAGCACCACAAACCCCAATCGTTCACTCTGGTGAACTTTTCAATCTCATACTTTGTTGAAGGCGTCTTTTCCATGCTCATCGCACCAACTTGTGGTGAAAATGATGCCTGAGAAACAAAGTATAAACCGTTTCTTTAAGATCAAGAAACACACAAGGGTAGAAAATATGATATAACACGAAGAACAACAAGGAACTTGTTATAACTGATATTCTTAACTTTCTCTTTAAACAAGATTACAAGTACACAAGAATAAAAAATAACCCTCTCACCATAATTTAAGATTTGTTGTATGCAATAATGAGAGACTAGTATGCTATTTATAATAAATATAACATACTAAATTAATGGGCTTTTTTCACACATATCCATTACAAGATAACTTAGGGTATAAGCTAACTTAAACAATTGGACATAACAAACAGGCCCAATTCAACATGCTAACAACCCTGGAATTTTTGACAACGACATGCCTGACCATACTTTGACTACAACATACACTTCTTCGACACCAGCATGCGAGCGAACTTCGACTGCATGCTAGCCTCTGTCGAATTTGTCGAACCACGAAGCTACCCTTCGACCCAATAGAGCCTGATCCAATATCTTCCATAAAAATAATAAGTAAAGATAAAGGTGAAAAACGTGTAAATAACTTAATTAATTGTTGTGTTTTGAAATTGACTGGTTGTGGTATTTATAGAGGAACATATATTATTGGACATAAAACCATGGCTTATAGAAAGTGTTCCCTTATTTTATATTCACGTGGGTAATTCTGGATTTTCCCACCATGTGTGGGATATTTGGCGTCCCCGCTTTGGTTATTTCTTCGAGTTCCTCTGCATGTTGTGTTGACTCTGTCCGTAAATGAGAAACTCCGAAGCTCTTGGCTCTATCGTTCAAACTTTCTTCATTTAAAAAAAAATAATAAATATGGAATTCGAGTGTAAATACTAATTATGCAAGCATGTTGTACTTTATACTAACTCTAGAGTCTTGACGATCAAGTTAGCCCCAATAATCTTGAGAAAGATTATCCTGGCTCTCTGTTGTACCCCAAAATTTTCCCTCTTCATTTTTTCCTTTAGTGGCTTATGTTTCATTATATGCACTTCATACATTATGACGGGCTCAAGATTATCCACCAAGCAAGAGATTTATCTTCTCAGGGCAAGTTGGGGGGATCTCATTGGCTCTTTGGGTTTCTCAAGAATCTTTGAGAGATTAGGGTTTGATCTTCAGTTTCCATCTCCTAAGATATTCAATCAGAAATTAGGGTTAGGGCCCCTTTAAAACTCTTGGTTCTCAATGACTCAAATATGTCCCAAGGCATCTTCATATGGATTATGGACTCTTGGCTGGCATTACTTGAAGCTCAATTACTTGATCTTGATTATTTGGGTCATCTGAGCAAAAGTCAACTATTGACCAAGTGGAGTTTTACTCAAAGTTGAGGATAATGATCATGTTTCAACACCATATGGCCTATGGTTGAAGAAATGCAAGAGAAGGATTTTGAATCTAAGTTGTTCATGAAGATACCTTTCTTTATTATGGATTAAGGCAGGCCTACATTTGATTTAAGCAGACAACTCAAATTTTTTTATTGATATGAATTGGTCACTCAACTACGAAGATTTTGGTCTTATAAGCCTTGAAATAATGTTTCGATGCTTGGGCTTAATCATGGTTCTTAGGAGACTTCATTGCAAGTGAATTCTTTTTTTGGTTCTTTTAAAAAATACAAACTTGAAGTTGGTTTTAGTTTGAGTTTAGAGTCAAATTTGATGAAGTTTATTTCTTTGTCACATTACATCTTCCTCTTTCTATCCATTTTTATCATAAGAGGCTTTTTTTACTTGGTCATTATTTTGGAAGGATGATTCAAGGTTTCATGGATTTCTCAAGGGGAGGTTTTAAAATAATTGTTACAAAAGGACTTATGGTATTTATTTGATATCACAAGTTTTATTCCAAATATTGTCAAAACCATTCAAATATTGCATTCAAGATTTAACTTATTTTACAAGCGTTTTGGCAAAAGTTTGTATTACAAATTTTATTTTGTGAAAAGAATTACAAGGTTGAATGATTTTTATTCCTAAATCACTTCAAATTACAAGATAAAGGAAAACTCATACTAATATATCCTATAAGATTCTAAGGCAAGACTTCAAAAGCTTTCACACTTCAAATTTTCCTTCCAACATGATTCCACCTTCATGCTAGCCACGGTTTCCTTTGCCTTGCCATTTCCATCATCAATCATCACATGAAACAAGTAAAAGATATGGTTAGTAAACAACAAAATGTGAATATAAACAAGAAATTTTCAAAGTGTGTCATTCATGAATTTCATCATTAGGTTTTTGTTTAAGGAATCAGATTAAATGGTTATTTCTCAATCATATTCAAGCATACATTAAAGCCTCATAAAATCAGTTCCCAAGCAAGCAAGCATGGGCCAAATTATCTACTTCAAATTATTGTACCCCAAAATTTTCCCTCCCATTTTTCATAGAAAGACACAACCCTAGGGTTTCTCGGACATTCCAGTTGGCTCAGAAATCGACCAGACGGATTCTCTTCTGTGGCAGTAAACCAACAATTAGGGTTTCTTGCAATTCTCAAAAGAAAATGAGTTCTCAAAGATCCAATTGGCTTTCACAAGTCTTCATGCTTCCTCAAGGTTGTACTTATGATTTCTTCAAGCTACAAGATTTTGAGACAATTCTGTCTGTTCATGGTCAGATGTGATGTCGCTGACGGGTTTACCTTCAAAGAATCGGAAGAAATTTGAGTTTGGAAAACTTTAAAATTATCAAATCCTCGCAAGGCCTTTGATTGATTTTGAATTTTCTTAAAACACAGTTTACTGAAAAAGATAATGTTTATTCTCAGAGCATGATTTGTTTGGGACAAGAGATGGAGGTTAAGACTATCATTTAGGACAATCATGATTGTGGGATCCAGGATGATCAGATGATTTACGTCCTTAAAGCATTTGTTTGGTTAGGAAATGGAATATACAGTGCGTGTTTGTTTGAAATACAGTTACAAAGTTATTGGGATTACTTGGAATTTAAGTTACCTGACTGGAGCATTTTATTTCAAATAACCTTATTGGGAATTTCAAAAGTCGATTAGGATGCGAAGAGAAATTACAAGTTGTTGTTGATAAAGGATTTCAAGTGACACCAGAATATTTCATGTTACAACTCAAGATTTTCCCCAATTTCAAACATCGTTACAAAACAATTTATTCTTTTAAATACTTTATGTTTTACAACTTATGGTATTTAAAGATGAATTGGTACAACTATTGGATACAATACAAGAATGATTTTTCTAAATTACAAAGAAAATCCAAATGGTTGATTGGCCTAGGAGAGTTAATCTATGTCTAAGTTTGTTTGAAGGTTGAAGTCGTATCAAATTACTTTGTATAACTCTAAGACTTCCATGCTTGCCACAGATTTCTTGCGTCTTTGCTTTGTCATCTCCAATTTTGCTCACATGAAAACAAAAGAAAGAAAACATGATTAGTAAAAAATCATATGGGCATGAACAAGAAATTTTTCCAAAAGGCATTCATCATTAAGGTTTGCAATGTGGAATCAGAATGCTGTTTAATTCATCACAATTTATTTCCCCTATTTGCAAATCACAAGAAACTTATCCTTCTTGGTTCACAAAAAGAAAGAAGAAAAGAAATTCGCAAGCAAACTGTCCAAACAAAATACTACAAATTGAACCAAACAAAATGCTACAAACTGAACCAAACAAAATGCTACAAACTGAACCAAACAAAATACTACAAACTGAACCAAACAAAATGCCACAAACTGTATAAACATCAGCGCAAGCTAAGCCAAACAAACAGCAGCGCAAGCTAAACCAAACAAACAGTAGCACAAGCTAAACCAAAAAAACAGAAGCGCAAACTAAACAACAAACAACATCACAACTGGACAAATAACAACAACATCAATAAAATCCAAAGCAGGCAGCAGCGCAACAGTATGACAAATATCTAAGATGCTAAGTCAAACAAAAACTTGCTCAAGAAGTCATCATTTTCCAACTGCAAACCTTTCATAATTAGTAAAAAGGAAAAAGAGCAAAATGCTTTTTTTATTGTCATTGAGAGAGAAGAGAGGAAAGAAGTCACTTAGGCTATTGGAATTGCCCAAAATGCACATTCTGCAAAAAAGCCCTGCTACAAAAGAGGAGCTGCTGCAAACCCAAGAATCATCAAATTTGCTAAAAAACAAAACTGCAACAAAAAGGCCATAAGGACAATATACTAAAATATTCAAATTTTTTGTTTTCCCACCATTTGCATATGGATATAACAGAAGCAGGGCAATCGAGAAAAGGGGAAGAAAAAAGGACAACAAGTCTCAAACTAAAAAGATGGTTAACAAGCTTCAAACGCAAAAACCTGTTAACCATCCAAGAAAAATCTCAAACACAAACATATAGTAAGCCTCAAACATCCCATCACTGAACCAAGCCTCAAGCAACAAAAACACAACAACCAAGCTTCACCACACAAAAACCTGTTAAACCTCAAAACTCCCAAAAACCAGTAAGCATCAAACAAAAACCAGTTAACAAAACACTGTAACCAAGCCTAAAACCCAAAACCTATCAATCATCACCAAGAAAACTCATCAAACTGTGAACAAGCTTCAAACAACAAACCAGTAGCAAGCTTCCAAAATCCCACAAACCATTAACCATCATCAAGAATAACAAATAATTAACCATCAAAAAGTCCCCAAACACAGTAGCCAAGCTTCAGACAATAGAAAATCAGTAACAAGCTCAAAACTCAAAATCTGTGTAACAAAAGCCTCAAACTCAAAAAACCAGAAAAAGCCTCAAACTCAAAAAAACCAGAAAAAGCATCAAACTCAGGAAAACAACAAAAGCCTCAAAACTCAAAACATGTGTAACGAAAGTCCCAAAATCGAAAATTCATAAAAAAAGCATCAAAACTCAAACACATTAACAAAGCCTCATCAAACAATAACCAGCATCACCATCATTCAAAGAAAACAGAGGAAGGTTACTGACAAACTAGAAAAAGCCACGCTTTCATCCTCATCTCTTCCCCTCGTGCAACTTCCGCCACCACTGAACATAATCCTCAGTCTCGCCTCTCCCTTTCTATTTCGTAAGAGAGAAGTTATAAAGATCCAACATGTATGGATTTCTCCTCTTTATCATAATTCCATAACATATTTCTCTACATCTAAAAGATTGAGGTAGTCAAAAGAAAACACAAAGATAGAAAAAGATCAGTGAAATGTTTAAGTTTTAATAATGACAAGAATCTCACCTTTTTTCAAAAGAATCATTAGAACTTGATTAAGGAGGCGAAAGGTTTGTGTTCCGGCAACAGAGAATTTCAAAGAGGTCAAGGATGAACTAATTTCGATTCTTTTAGGTTTAAATCTGAAATTAGGGTTTAAAAAAAGATGCAAATCACGGTGAGATAAGGAGGTAGCATGTTAATGGAGAGAGCGATTTTGTTCGCGAAATGAAACAGGGACGGGTAGTGAGATTGTTTAGAGGTTTCAGCAAAAATGGAAGAGATGAACGAAGGAGATGAACTAGCGGCGCCGTGAGTGACAAAGTTCCAAACCTTAATTTTGTTTTTCCCCCTTAATCAATAACTAAGTTTGGTTTAAGAAATTTGGTTGTTTTGTTTACTGATTTGAATGGGATAGCCCATCACCTTTCCACCATAAGCCCATTTTCACTTTGCTGGTCTCACCCGCCCCCTTGGTTTTTTTTTGTTACATCAAATAAGCTATTGATTTCTTTGGGCCTCCTCCCAAATCACCATAAGCCGATGCGTTTTTTTAATTTGTTTTCTTCTTATACTTTTTTTTGTTATGAAAAATACTAATAAAACTTAAAATATATTTTTATTAATTTGATTTAGGTTTTGTAAATAATTTTTATCATTTTATTTCTTTAATAAATTTTGTTTTAGATTTAATTGACTTAATAAAATACCAAAAAATAACAATTTATTTTGTTTTTCCTTCTTTAGATTTTACTTAAATTAATAAAATACAAAAATAAAGAATATAATTTAATCAATTATTTTATTTTCTAGAATAGGTTTTACTTTTCTCTTTTCAAGTAAATACTTAACATTTCATTTCCATATTTTGTTGATTTTATTTTATAGATTATTATAGCTTTCATTAATTGCACAAAATTCAATTTGGTTGTATTGTTTGCTATTTGGATTTTGCTATCGCATTTGATTTATCCCCATTTGTAAAAATTGTACCCCCATTCACGAACACTTTGTAATAACGTAGAATTTCAATTCCCGCAATTTACTATTTTCCATATACTGTATAGTAATTAGGCGTGTATGGCAAGATTCAAAAATCAATCGCTAGATGACCTAATCAAAGAATAAAATAACTTGAAACCAATACACTTTTTCACACGCGCACCTCTAGGGTAACCTCGCTCGTCGCCTCGGAAATGCAAACATGTCCCTCGAATATGGGACGCTTTAGCAATGACCCTTCGATAAAAAGATTGTAGTCCCTCGAACACCCTCGATGTTGCCTTCAAATAAAACGATCTCGTCCCTTATAAAAATTGCTAAAGCATCTCATAAGTTACTTTCGATGATTGTAAAAATTGACCCGTGCATGTCCCTTCACATCCAACGGTGGGGCTTCTTACCAAATCAATGGTAAGATAGCACCATTAAAAGAGGAAGAAAAGAACAATTTAAGACCTTTCGAGTAGATAGATTCGCTCTTAGTTACTCGCTTGCTCACGATAAAAACTTTTTACACCTACACTTTCGTTTCAAAACATTTTCAAAAAAGACAAAACGTTTTTGTATACGTTCTTATAGAGACGAGAATCATTGCAAAACCTCTTTTCAAGACACTTTCCGAAACATGATTCACAAACACATCTTTGAACCACTTTTCGAAACAAAACTTTATACGCGTTCTTATAGAGATGAGAACCATTACAAAGAGATTTTTTCAAAATACTTTAAAAGCCCACACCACAAGCACACTGTCAAATGAAAGCAAGTGATCTAAACGAGTAACTAAGAGCCCATGGAAAACCATGGATGAAAAGGGTGCTAATACCTTCCCTTTTCATAATCTATCCCCCAAACCCAAGAAATAATCTCGAAAGGTCTTTCTTGTGCTTTTTTAACTTTCCTTTTGGATAAAAGAAAAGTCGATGGCGACTCTTACTATCTGCACAAATGCGATCAAAACGTAAAACATCAAGTCAGTTCTCCCACCGTATCACGGAACTGGCGACTTTGCTGGGGAAAAATAAAAAGTGGGGTTACCTTAGGGATAGATCACCTTTACTCGCTTTCATTATTTGATTTGTGTGCTTTATACTTAGTTCTTTGTATTGGGCTTGCTTTGATCCTCCACCCGGATTTAGGGCACCATTTTAGGTAAATAGCAATAGATTGTGGAGACTGTACTGCGTAGACCGATATGGTTGAAACAATGGCTATGTTAGTGTGACGCATTTGTGGGTACCGATATCCCTCATGGTGAATCGAGGAGAATACGGGGCCGCTGAGTGGCGCCGTGAAGCACTAATTAACCTTAGAACCCTAATTGAACAAAAATGGCCATTAGGACGTAGTGAGGTAGCCGGTTTCGGTGTAAAGCAGAAAATTGGTTGACACTCGATACCACACTCATTGAGGCTAGACTTTTGGGATATCTTGGCCGCAAGAAAAGATTGTTGTGATAAGACAATGTCTAAGATAAAGGTCGGTGATATTGAGATCCTTTAAAACCCGATCATTATTTCTAGGACAGATTGAGCCAACTAAAACTTTAAGAGGGTACTTACCTACAAACTCATGCAAGCCTAAAACATTGGGATCTGTTTGTTGTGTGTGTATATGTTTTCTTGTACATAAACATCATAAACATCATCAACATCATATGCATGCTCACTAACCATTTCAAGGATTTAGAAATTTATCTTTGTTTTTGTTTTGTAGGATATGAATTCTCTCCGAAGAAACACCCTCTGAATCAGCTTTGTAAAAGCACATCCTCAACTTCAAGAGCTATCTTCAAGAGTTCCTGGGGATTCTCATTTTACCAAGAAGTATGGTCGACTCCTCAGTTTGGCTACATCCAAATTCCAAGAAGAGATGATGTGTGTACTATTCCAATTCTTTGATCCCGTACATCATTGTTTCACTTTTCCGGACTATCAATTGGTACCTACATTGGAAGATTTCTCTCTACTCTTAGGGGTGCCCGTGCTTAAGCAGATACCGTTCACCGGTCTAGAAGGGATTCCAAAACCTGAGGTCATCGCCGAAGCTTTACATGTGAAAAGGGCCGAGGTCATAGCCAATTGGGAGACAAGAAGTGGGGTTAAAGGTTTTTTAGCTAATTTTCTATTGGAAAAAGCTCGTTCATTCTGGGATGACATGGATTTCCAAGCTTTCAAAGATGTGCTAGCTCTCCTCATTTATGGTTTGGTTTTGTTTCCTAATTCGGACCAATTCATAGACGTAAATGCCATCAAAGTGTTTCTCTCTCGCAATCCTATACCCACCTTGCTAGGAGACATCTTGCATTGCCTTCATACCCGTACCATGAAGAAAAGAGGTACCCTTTTGTGTTGTATACCCCTACTCGCTAAGTGGTTCACTTCACACCTGCCTCAATCAGCATTGAAGAACGAGCAAAGATTGACTTGGTCTCAAAGGATGATGTCTCTCACTCACTCTGATATCCGTTGGTGCTCAAGATCTTTGGAAGATATCTCTATCATTAACCGCTGTGGGGAGTTCCCTAATGTACCTCTACTTGGTATTAGGGGAGGTATCACCTACAACCCATGCTTAGCTCTTCGGCAGTTTGGGTATGCCCGAAGGGACGACCCTCGTGAGATGCTCATCCGAGGTCTGGTTTTCGACTACGACAAAGAAGACCAAGGCTGCCGCCAGAGGTTTACACGTGCTTGGGGAATGGTGAACAAGGTGGACAGTAGGAATTTGGGTCATAAAAACTCTATTCCTCTCGAGCCTTACCTTAAGTGGGTACGGGCTCGTGCTCAGAATCTCTTGATGCCTTACCCTTCTATCCTTCCTGTCATCATTGAGCCTGTTATTGAAGGAGATGTCCCATACACCGTTCTTCATCCGGACATGCCTACCTCTCTCGAAGACCTACAGAAAGCTTGGATTCAGTTGAAGGAAGAACGAGACACCTTTGAAATCCAGTACTACGCCAGTGAGAAGAAGGTTTTGGAGCTCACCAAACTACTTCATGAAGAGAAAAATCTGAATACCTACATTGCTCCAAAGAGGATGCGTCCGGTCTTTCTGCCTTAAGAGTTTTTACTGTATTTTGTTTCTCTCTCTGTAAGCCCAAGGAGGCCTGATGTATTCAAACTTGGTTTTATTTAATATGACGTGTGTTCTTTTTTGGTTTGGACAAATTTAAATCTTCTAAATTTCCTTGAAATCATTTGCATATTGCATCTTCATTCATCATAACATCATACAGGTTTCTCATAACAGGTCACCTTATCCTTCTACTATTTATTACAGTGAGATGGATGTTGAATAGACGGTGAAAGATCTTCAGGCGCAGAATGCCCAGTTTCAACAAATGCTCATGGCTCTGACAAAAGGGAAAGAGGAGTTGAAGACTCTGCTAGCCAAAGAGAAGAAAAAGAAAACGAAGAAACCAACCGGAGTTGTGATCATGGGAAGAAGGTTTAAAGGACAGACCAGGCGAACCTTGGAATTTGCAACATCATCGGGTGAAGGAGATAACCAAGGGGCTGAGACCTAGGAAGTGAATTACGACCCAGCATCCGAAGGAGAGGAAGAGCCTGATTACTCTGAGGAGCAATATCCTCCTGCTGATGATAAATACAAACAGCTAGAGGATCGTTTGAATGCCATGGAGATTCAAAGAGTACCCGATTTGGACTTTGAAGAATTATGACTCATCTCAGGGGTTGTCATCCCACAGAAATTCAAGGTCCCAACTTTCGCCAAGTATGATGGTATCTCTTTCCCAAAACTACATCTGAGGTCATATGTCAGAAAGATTCAGCCCCACACGGCTGGCAAAAATCTGTGGGTGCATTTCTTCCAGGAGAGCTTATCGGGAACTCAGTTGGATTGGTTCTACCAATTAGAAGGGTCCAATGTCCATAATTGGGAAGAGTTGGATGTCGCTTTCTACCAACATTATCAGTATAATACTGATTTGGCTCCGACTAGGACACAATTATAGAGTATGTCTATGGGAACAACTGAGGGTTTCAAAACCTATGCTAAAAAATGGAGGGATCTCGCAGGCAGAGTCCAGCCCCCTCTATCCGACAGAGAATTAGTGGATATGTTCCTTGGCACCTCGTTAGGACCATTTTTCAATCACCTGGTTGGGATTTCTTCTTCTAGGTTTACCGAATTAATCATGACTGGTGAGCGGGTCGAAGCTGGTATAAAAAGCGTCAAAATTCAAAGAGATGCATCCTCAAGTTTGGTAAAGAAACCTTTTATTGGGAAGAAGGAAGTCAGTGCTGCGTATGACCATAGGAATCAAAACAAAACCGACCGTCGTATGACAGTAGGGGCTGTCATGATCTCTAATCCTGCGCCAAATCAGCAGCAAAATTATCAGCGCAAACCAGAAGTGCCCATGAGAGGATTTACCCGGATTAACATGACCATGTCTCAAGTTTTGCCACACCTTCTAAGGACCAATCTGGAAATTTTAAAAGAAGCCCCCAAGAACCCCAATACAGCTTCTCCTTGCTACAACCCGAATGCCCGATGTGCCTATCATTCTGGAAGCCCAGGGCACGATACAGATGACTGTTGGGCCTTAAAGAATAAGGTGCAAGACCTTATCGATGCGAAGGAGCTTGAATTTGAGTCCCCAGAAACGCCTAATGTGATAACGGCACCAATGCCCAAACATGGCCAAGGTATCAACGCCATTGATGATGATCGTTTTGTTTCCTCCGTGAATGACTTGGTTACTCCTCTACTGACCGTTAAACAAAATCTACTACAAGACGGCTTGTTCCCAGGTTGTGATGAAAATTGCCACCTTTGCAAATCTCTGTTGAACGGTTGTTTGTTACTAAAGATAGGTGTCCAGCGCCTGATGACTAGTAAAGAAATCCTATTTGAAAAGCTACCCCTTATCAAGAGCTCTTATCAAAATGTTTCGATAATCACCATTTTCGACAATCTTCCCAGGGTCTCCACCAAAAGACCCGTCAGGATTACATCCGCTCCCAGAACTGCACCATTGATCATCACCATGCCAAGACCAATACCATACTCCTCAAATAAAGTTGTTCCCTGGAGTTATGAGGCTGACGTTTACTACTACGGCGTTAAGCAAGATCTATTGGCTGTCACAAATAAAGTTGCGAGAGATATTGATCCTGATATCGGTAACATCACTAGAACCAGCAAAATAACAAGAAGTGGAAGAGTCTTCTCGCCTGAGATTTCTCCAAAGACCGTTGCTACTCTTGTGATCATCACTACTGCCACTCCTACCGACACCGCCAGTGATACTCCTACTGTTATCCCTACTGCCGATACCAGGGGCAAAGAGGCTTTGGTTGAGCTTTCCCAAGCAAGAGAACATCCTGAAGTCATCCTTGAAGCTTCTAGAAAAGAAATAGAAGAAATCCTGAGGATAATAAAAAAAAGTGACTACAACATTATAGAACAATTGGGACAGACCCCCTCAAAAATATCATTGTTGTCCTTACTTTTATGCTCTGAAACTCACGCCAAAGCCTTGGTAAAGTTTCTTAAGACCGCTCACGTGCCCCAGGAGACCTCCATCGACCAATTTGAAGACTGTGTGGCCAGTCTAACTGCTGATAACAGATTGGGCTTTTCCGATGCTGATTTAACCTCTAAAGGAAGGAAGCACAACGATGCCTTACATATTTCCATTGAATGCAGGGGCACCACACTTGCCCATGTTTTGGTGGATACCGGTTCATCATTGAATGTCTTGCCCAAAAATTCCCTCGATCGGCTGGATTGCGAGGGGCTCATCTTGAAACCTAGCAACATCATAGTGAGGGCCTTTGATGGTTCCAAGAGGACGGTGCACGGAGAAGTTAATATCCCCATAAAAATTAGGACTCAGACCTTTGACTCAATTTTTTATGTGATGGACATCCGCCCTTCATACTCTTGTCTGTTGGGTCGACCCTAGATCCATGGTGCTGGTGCCGTCACTTCCACCCTACACCAAATGCTAAAATACCCGATCAGAGGGAAGATTGTTACAGTTCACAGAGAAGAGGAATACATGGTTATCCATTTGAACTCTTCCAGGTATGTTGAAATGGATGGTGAATTCATAGAGACTCCCTGTCAGAACTTTGAGGAGGTTCCAGCAATGGTCGCAGCAACCAAGTCTACTCCAAAGGTCCCGGAGACTACTAGACCTCTGCTAAAGATGGCTTCATTGAAAGACACTCGAGAAGTAGTTGAAGAGGGAGGATGTACTATCTGGGGTCAGCTTCCAGATATTCCCTACAAGTCCGACAAATTTGGGTTGGGGTTCACTTCAGAGGCTCAGAAAACTGTCCGACGTTCTCGCGCAGGGGGACCACCTCTACATATCAGCAATCAAGGAGTCAACACCTTAGAAGATAGTGATGGCAGTTGTGACATGGATGAATGGATTTTTCCAACTATCGGTGGAGGGCTTAATAATTGGGAGGCGAAGGATTTCATTCCTGTTACTTTTATTCAAGAGTAATTGTCTTTTAATATTTTTAGGCTTGTAATATTTAAACAATTCAGACTCTTTTTTAAACCTTGTGTCTTACCCGAGGCACAATGGTCCATCTGTAAGGGTTGTCACTTCATTCTCATATGTCATTAATAAATCATGGACGTTTTTACATCAAATTTTATTTTCTTTGTCTTTTCTTTATTGCATTTTATTTCTTTCAAAGGTAGCTGTGCTTTTACACACACATATTGAAAATGCAGATCTATGTCCACTAAGGATCCCAGAGGTAACAGTTCTGCTATGGCCAATTGTGACTTTGAAAATCCGATCTACCAAGCTGATGATGAAGGTGAGGAAGATTATGAAGTGCCAGGAGAATTGGCCAGGTTGTTGCAACTAGAAGACATAGCTATTCAACCTCATGAGGAACCGTTGGATACAATCAACTTGGGTACCGAGGAAGATAAAAAGGAAATCAAGTTGGGTTCTAATTTAGAGCCGAGTGTCAAGGAACGTCTGATTCAGCTGTTGCACGATTATGTTGAGATCTTCGCCTAGTCATACGAAGACATGCCAGGACTGGATGCTGACATTGTGGTACATCATCTGCCTACAAAGGAAGATTGTCCCCCAGTAAAGCAGAAGGTTCATCGTATGAGGCTCAACATGTCGGAAAAGATCAAAGCAGAAGTTATGAAGCAGTTAAATGCTGGATTTTTGGATGTCACCTCTAATCCCCAATGGGTGGCCAATGTTGTCCCTGTACCCAAGAAAGATGGTAAAGTGAGGATGTGTGTGGACTACATACACTTAAACAGGGCAAGCCCCAAAGATGATTTCCCACTTCCCCACATCGACATCCTGGTTGACAATACGGCGCAACACAAAGTGTTTTCCTTCATGGATGGCTTCTCGGGCTATAACCAAATCAAAATGGCGCCTTAGGATATGGAGAAAACGACTTTTGTTACACACTGGGGCACTTTCTGTTATAAGTTCATGCCATTTGGACTGAAGAATGTTGGGGCAACCTATCAACACGCTATGGTAGCTTTATTTCATGACATGATACACCATGAGATAGAGGTATACATAGACGATATGATAGCCAGATTGCAAATGGAAGAAGAGCACCTTGATCACCTACAGAAGCTGTTTGAAAGGATGAAGAAGTACAAGTTGAGATTGAACCCAAACAAGTGCACATTCGGAGTACGGTCTGGTAAACTCTTGGGTTTTGTCGTCAGCAACAAGGGTATCGAAGTTTATCCTGCCAAGGTTAAAACGATACAAGAAATTTCGTCTCCTCGTACTGAGAAAGAAGTTAGAGGGTTCTTGGGACGTTTGGATTACATAGCCAGGTTTATTTCTCACCTGACAGCTACTTGTGAACCAATCTTCAAACTCTTGAAGAAAGATCAAGTAGTCAGATGGAACGACGAATGCCAAGTTGCTTTTGACAAAATCAAGGAATACTTGCAAGAACCTCCTGTGTTGTTACCACCTGTTGAAGGAAGACCATTGATCTTATATCTAACTGTTTTAGAAAACTCAATGGGGTGTGTGCTGGGGCAGCATGACGAGTCTGGCTGAAAAGAGCATGCTATTTATTACCTGAGCAAAAAGTTTACCGACTATGAAACAAGATATTCATTGCTCGAGAAAACTTGCTGCGCTCTGGCATGGGCTGCTCACCGGCTGAGACAGTATATGCTGACCCACACTACTTTGTTGTTATCTAAAATGGACCCGATAAAGTACATCTTTGAGAAGCCTGCTCTTTCTCGGAGAATAGCGAGATGGCAGATGATCCTGACAGAATATGACATACAGTATACTACCCAGAAAGCTATAAAGGGCAGTGTATTGACTGATCATCTTGCTCACCAAGCTGTAGAAGACTATCAGTCCATGAAGTTTGAGTTCCCGGATGAAGACATCATGACGTTAGACAACTGCGAAGAGATCAGACCATATGACGGACCTGAACAAGGATCCCGATGGCCCTGTTCTTTGATGGGGCATCCAACGCACTTGGAAATGGTATCGGCGTCGTACTCATATCTCCATAAGGATGTCATACTCCCTTTACTGCCAGACTTTGCTTCAACTGTACAAACAACATGGCAGAATACGAAGCATGCATCTTTGGTCTCAAGGCCGCCATAGACTTGGGGATCAAACACTTGGATGTATTTGGAGATTCAACCTTGGTCATCAGTCAAGTCAAAGGGGAATGGGATACCAAGCACCCCAATCTTATCCCTTATAAAGAACATGTGTTGACATTGTTGCCGCACTTCGAGAAGATTACCTTCGAGCATTTCCCGCGAGAAGAAAATCAGCTGGCAGGCGCATTAGCTACAATGTCATCTATGTTTAAACTTAATTGGGATAATGAGGCTCCTCAAATCTCCATTGAACGGATGAATGAACCAGCCTACTGTCACGAGATTAATACCGAAGAAGTAGTGAACCAGCCTTGGTTTCATGAAGTCAAAAGGTATCTCGAGTCTCAGGAATATCTAGAAGGAGCTTCGGTGAATGACAAGAAATTCCTGAGAAGGTTCTCGGCTAAATTCTTCCTTAGTAACTGCATACTGTACAAACGCAGTCATGACTCTGTTTTGCTTCGGTGCATAGACAAGGCTAAGGCCGAAAGGATCATGGGTGAGCTACATGAAGGCACTTTTGGTACACATTCCAGTGGGCATATGATGGCAAAGAAAATCCTACCGACAGGCTATTATTGGTCTACCATGGAAGCGGATTGCTATCAACACTCTCGGACTTGCCATAAGTTCCAAATCTATGCCGATAAAGTGCATGTACCTCCGATTCCTCTGAATGTCTTGACGGCTCCTTGGCCATTTGCTATGTGGGGAATCTATATGATTGGGGAAATCAAGCCAACGGCCTCCAATGGACACCGGTTTATCTTAGTGGCCATCGACTATTTTACCAAGTGGGTTGAGGCATATTCCTTTGCTTCCGTTACTAAGAATGTGGTCGCCTGGTTCATCAAGAAGTATCTCATATGTCGGTACGGTATCCCAGAGAGAATCCTCACTGATAATGGTACAAATCTGAATAATACTATGATCACCGCCTTATGTGAGCAATTCAAGATTTAGCATCACAATTCTTCCCCTTACCGGCCAAAGATGAATGGTGCTGTAGAAGCTGCTAACAAAAACATTAAGAAGATCATACAGAAAATGACAGTCACATACAAAGACTGTCATGAGATGCTACCATTCGCTCTCCATAGGTATCGTACCACAGCTCTCACATCAACTCGGGCAACACCTTTTTCTCTCATATACGGCATGGAAGTTGTCTTGCCTATTGAGGTTCAGATCCCCTCTCTGAGAATCATGAAGGATGCTGGTTTGAATGAAGAAGATTGGATTCAGACTCGGTTTGACCAACTAAACTTAATTGATGAGAAGAGGCTTACAGTTATCTGTCACGGTCAGATGTGCCAAAAACGCATGATTAAAGCTTTTAATAAAAAGGTCAAATGTCAGGTATATCGGGTCGGTGACCTGGTAATCAAGCGTATAATTTTTCCATAAGGTGATCCCATGGAAAATGGACCCCTACATATGAAGGGCCATTTGTAATCAAAATCATTTTCTCTGGTGGAGAATTGATCTTGACTACTATGGATGGCGACGACCTCCCGCATCCTGTAAATACGGACATAGTTAAAAGATACTACGCATGATCAAAGATCCGCTAGGTTGACTAGCCTAGGAAAAAATAAGGGCTTCCCGGCGAACCAAAAGGGTTCGGGAAAAAATAAGGGATGAAAATAAAAAAAATTTGTACATCCGGAAAGTCAAAAACCCGAAAGGGCGGCTGGGGCAAAAAAGGGTATCCCGGTGGACTGAAAACCCGAGAGGGCGGTCCAGGCAAAAGTTAGGGATTAAAGTGTATGACTATGTCCCGTTGGATCATCTGGAAAACAATCTTCAGCATCAACCAATCAACTCAATTGGCTCTAAATCAATCCAATCAACTTCGCCGAGGCGACCAGCGGACAAGACATTCAGAGACATGAAGGCTATAGTAGAACGGGAACCCCATGGGATTATTTCACATAGCTACCTTTTCTTTGTGTAAATTTTCATTTTTTTTACGACGACATTCTCTTTCCAGAATGCTTTGTCTCATTGTACAAAAAACACTTGTTCAAGTTAATACAAAGATATCCCTTTTGAAAGTGCAAAACCATCTGTTTTTCTTTATTTCTATGTTTTATTTACAAAAACGTCCAATGATTTATTTTTGAACATATGCATTTGAATGTGATTACTGTTAAAAAAAACAAAAGAAAAAAAAAACAGAAAGACAATTACTAATGACTTTAATAAATAGTGTAATATCTGTAAGCCATTCCGTAAAATCCCCGCAGGTACTTTCTCCAACCAGAGCAAAAATTTCTAACCACTGGTCTAAAGTGTCCCCAGCAAGTTGCCCAACTTCTCAGATTTTCCCAGTAGGATATCATAAGCAATGTCTGGATTTTCACTTCTACCACAAAGCATTTACCTGGAAATTCACCCATCAGTACTTCAGAGGGGATTTATTTTCCCCACTTCCAACAACGCTACGGTATAAACGATCTTTAATTTTCATACATTCGCATACATACGTCATAACATTGACAACTCAAGTGCATACAGTGCAATCTCATTTATTTTGAGAGGCAAACATCACACCATGCATCGCATACATCATAGCATTGCATACAATCAACTCTTCACCTTTTTATAGGAAAGAGACATTTCACAGCTATTATCAATAAACTTCCGACAGACACAAATCTTCAACAGGTCAAATACAGATTTCACTGGTTCAGATAAATCTCTCAATAGTTATTCTGATTCATTTCCATATTTTACTGGTTCAGATAAATCTCTCAACGATTTATTCTGATTCATTTCCAGATTTTACTGGTTCAGATAAATCTCTCAACGGTTTATTCTGATTCATCTCCAGATTATTTCGCTGGTTCAGATAAATCTCTCAACGGTTTATTCTGATTCATCTCCAGATTATTTCGCTGGTTCAGATAAATCTCTCAACGGTTTATTTTGATTCATATCCAGATTATTTCACTGGTTCAGATAAATCTCTCAACGGTTTATTCTGATTCATCTCCAGAATATTTCGCTGGTTCAAATAAATATCTCACCCGTTTATTCTGATTCATCTTCAGATTATTTCGCTAGTTCAGATAAATCTCTCAACGGTTTATTTTGATTCATCTCCAGATTATTTCGCTGGTTCAGATAAATCTCTCAATGGTTTATTCTCATTCGTCTCCAGATTTTTACTGGTTCAGATAAATCTCTCAACGGTTTATTCTGATTCATCTCCAGATTATTCCGCTGGTTCAGATAAATCTCTCAACGGTTTATTCTGATTCGTCTCCAGATTTTTATTGGTTCAGATAAATCTCTCAACGGTTTATTCTGATTCATCTCCAGATTATTTCGCTGGTTCAGATAAATCTCCCAACGATTTATTCTGATTCGTCTCCATATTTTTACTGGTTCAGATAAATCTCTCAATGATTTATTCTAATTCGTCTCCAGATTTTTACTGGTTCAGATAAATCTCTCAACAGTTTATTCTGATTCATTTTCAGATTCTTACTGGTTTAGATAAATCTCTCAACGGTTTATTCTGATTCGTCTCTAGATTTTTACTGGTTCAGATAAATCTCTCAACTGTTTATTCTGATTAATTTCCAGATTCTTACTGGTTCAGATAAATATCTCAACGGTTTATTCTGATTCGTCTCCATATTTTTACTGGTTCAGATAAATCTCTCAACGGTTTATTCTGATTCATTTCCAGATTTTTTACTGGTTCAGATAAATCTCTCGATGGTTTATTCTGATTCATTTCTAGATTTTTACTGGTTCAGATAAATCTCTCAACGGTTTATTCTGATTTATCTCTAGATTTTTACTGGTTTAGATAAATCTCTTAACGGTTTATTCTGATTCATTTCCAGATTTTTACTAGTTCAGAAAAATCTCTCAACGGTTTATCCTGATCCATTCTATGTTCAGATCCAATTCAAACTTTCTGTCGACAATCACCTTTGGATGGCATCTATAAGCCCATCTCTGACAATTCTCCTCTGTTTCTCCAAATGTCATCTTTAAGCCCATTTCCATACACAATCAAACCAGCGCGTCATCAAGTGAAAATTTCTGGGCACTCTAGTGTTCAATTATCTTCTACTTTCAAGCCACAAACGACAAACATGTCAATCTCGCTCTTAAAGTTTAAGAAAGTTGAACAGGGGCAGCTGTTGTACCCCAAAATTTTCCCTCCCATTTTTCATAGAAAGACACAACCCTAGGGTTTCTCGGATATTCAAGTTGGCTCAGAAATCGACCAGACAGATTCTCTTCTGTGGCAGTAAACCAGCAATTAGGGTTTCTTGCAATTCTCAAAAGAAAATGAGTTCTCAAAGATCCAATTGGGTTTCACAAGTCTTCATGCTTCCTCAAGGTTGTACTTATGATTTCTTCAAGCTACAAGATTTTGAGACGGTTCTGTCTGTTCATGGTCAGATGTGATGTCGCTGACGGGTTTACCTTCAAAGAATCGGAAGAAATTTGAGTTTGGAAAACTTTAAAATTATCAAATCCTCGCAAGGCATTTGATTGATTTTGAATTTTCTTAAAACACAGTTTACTGAAAAAGATAATGTTTGTTCTCAGAGCATGATTTGTTTGGGACAAGAGATGGAGGTTAAGACTGTCATTTAGGACAATCATGATTGTGGGATCCAGGATGATCAGATGATTTACGTCCTTAAAACATTTGTTTGGTTAGGAAATGGAATATACAGTGCGTGTTTGTTTGAAATACAGTTACAAAGTTATTGGGATTACTTGGAATTTAAGTTACCTGACTGGAGCATTTTATTTCAAATATCCTGATTGGGAATTTCAAAAGTCAATTAGGATGCGAAGAGAAATTAAAAGTTGTTGTTGATAAAGGATTTCAAGTGACACCAAAATATTTCATGTTACAACTCAAGATTTTCCCCAATTTCAAACATCGTTACAAAACAATTTATTCTTTTAAATACTTTATGTTTTACAACTTATGGTATTTAAAGATGAATTGGTACAACTATTGGATACAATACAAGAATGATTTTTCTAAATTACTAAGAAAATCCAAATGGTTGATTGGCCTAGGAGAGTTAATCTATGTCTAAGTTTGTTTGAAGGTTGAAGTCGTATCAAATTCCTTTGTTTATCTCCAAGACTTCCATGCTTGCCACGAATTTCTTGCGTCTTTGCTTTGTCATCTCTAATTTTGCTCACGTGAAAACAAAAGAAAGAAAACATGATTAGTACAAAATCATATGGGCATGAACAAGAAATTTTTCCAAAAGGCATTCATCATTAAGGTTTGCAATGTGGAATCAGAATGCTATTTAATTCATCACAATTTATTTCCCCTATTTGCAAATCACAAGAAAGTTATCCTTCTTGGTTCAAAAAAAGAAAGAAGAAAAGAAATTCGCAAGCAAACTGTCCAAACAAAATACTACAAACTGAACCAAACAAAATGCTACAAACTGAACCAAACAAAATGCTACAAACTGAACCAAACAAAATGCTACAAACTGAACCAAACAGAATGCCACAAACGGTCCAAACAGTAGCACAAGCTAAGCCAAACAAACAGCAGCGCAAGCTAAACCAAACAAACAGCAGCACAACCTAAACCAAACAAACAGCAACATAAACTAGACAACAAACAACATCACAACTGGACAAATAACAACAGCATCAACAAAAGCTAAAGCAGGCAGCAGTGCATCAGTATTACAAATATCTAAGATGCTAAGTCAAACAAAAACTTGCTCAAGAAGTCATCATTTTCCAACTGCAAACCTTTCAGAATTAGTAAAAAGCAAAAAGAGCAAATTTCTTTTTTTATTGTCATTGAGAGAGAAGAGAGGAAAGAAGTCACCTATGCTATTGGAATTGCCCAAAATGCACATTATGCAAAAAAGCCCTGCTATAAAAGAGGAGCTGCTGCAAACCCAAGAATCATCAAATTTGCTAAAAAAACAAAACTGCAACAAAAAAGCCATAAGGACAATATACTAAAATATTCAAATTGTTTGGTTTCCCACCATTTGCATATGGATATAACAGAAGCAGTGCAATCGAGAAAAGGGGCAGAAAAAAGGACAACAAGTCTCGAACTGAAAAGATGGTTAACAAGCTTCAAAAGCAAAAACCTGTTAACCATCCAAGAAAAATCTGAAACACAAACCATCAGTAAGCCTCAAACATCCCATCACTGAACCAAGCCTCAAGCAACAAAAACACAGCAGCCAAGCTTCACCACACAAAAACCTGTTAAACCTCAAAACTCCTAAAAACCAGTAAGCATCAAACAAAAACCAGTTAACAAAACACTGTAACCAAGCCTAAAACCCAAAACCTGTCAATCATCACCAAGAAAACTCATCAAACTGTGAACAAGCCTCAAACAACAAACCAGTAGCAAGCTTCCAAAATCCCACAACCCATTAACCATCATCAAGAACAGCAAATCATTAACCATCAAAAAATCCCCAAACACAGTTGCTAAGCTTCAGACAATAGAAAATCAGTAACAAGCTCAAAACTCAAAACCTGTGTAACAAAAGCCTCAAACTCAAAAAACCAGAAATAGGCTCAAACTAAAAAAAACCAGAAAAAACATCAAACTCAGAAAAACAACAAAATCCTCAAAACTCAAAACCTGTGTAACGAAAGTCCCAAATTCGAAAAACCAGAAAAAAAGCATCAAAACTCAAACACAGTAACAAAGCCTCATCAAATAATAACCAGCATCACCATCATTCAAAGAAAACAGAGGAAGGTTACCGATAAACTAGAAAAGCCACGCTTTCATCCTCATCTCTTCCCCTCGTGCAACTTCCGCCACCACTTAACACAATCCTCAGTCTCGCCTTTCCCTTTCAATTTCGCAAGAGAGAAGTTGTAAAGATCCAACAGGTATGAATTTCTCCCCTTTATCATAATTCCATAACATATTTCTCTGCATCTAAAAGATTGAGGTAGTCAAAAGAAAACAAAAAGATAGAAAAAGATCAGTGAAATCTTTAAGTTTTAATAATTACAAGAATCTCACTTTTTTTCCAAAAGAATCGTTAGAACTTGATTAGGGAGGCGAGAGGTTTGTGTTTCGGCAACAGAGAATTTTAGAGAGGTCAAGGATGAACCAATTTCGGTTCTTTTAGGTTTAAATCCGAAATTAGGGTTTCAAAAAAGATGCAAATCACGGTGAGATAAGGAGGTAGCATGTTAATGGAGAGAGCGATTTTGTTCGCGAAATGAAACAGGGACGGGTAGTGAGATTGTTTAGAGGTTTCAGCAAAAATAGAAGAGATGAACAAAGGAGATGAACTAGCGGCACCGTTAGTGACAAAGTTCCAAACCCTAATTTTGTTTTTCCCCCTTAATCAATAACTAAGTTTGGTTTAAGAAATTTGGTTTTTTTGTTTACTGATTTGAATGGGATAGCCCATCACCTTTCCACCATAAGCCCATTTTCACTTTGCTGGTCTCACCCCTCCTTGGTTTGTTTTTTTTGTTACAGCAAATAAGCTATTGATTTCTTTGGGTCTCCTCCCAAATCACCATAAGCCCATGCATTTTTTTTTAAATTTGTTTTCTTCTTATACTTTTTTTGTTATGCAAAATACTAATAAAACTTAAAATATATTTTTATTAATTTGATTTAGGTTTTGTAAATAATTTTTATCATTTTCTTTCTTTAATAAATTTTTTTTAGATTTAATTGACTTAATAAAACACCAAAAAATAATAATTTAGTTTGTTTTTCCTTCTTTAGATTTTACTTAAATTAATAAAATACAAAAATAAAGAATATAATTTAATCAATTATTTTATTTTCTAGAATAGGTTTTACTTTTCTCTTTTCAAGTAAATACTTAACATTTCATTTCCATATTTTGTTGATTTTATTTCATAGATTATTATAGCTTTCATTAATCGCACAAAATTCGATTTAGTTGTATTGTTTTCTATTTGGATTTTGCTATCGCATTTGATTCATCCCCATTTGTAAAAATTGTACCCCCATTCCCGAACACTTTGTAATAGCGTAGAATTTCAATTCCCGCAATTTACTGTTTTCCATATACAGTATAGTAATTAGGCGTGTATGGCAAGATTCAAAAATCAATCGCTAGATGACCTAACCAAAGAATAAAATAACTTGAAACCAATACACTTTTTCACACGCGCACCTCTAGGTTAACCTAGCTCGTCGCCTCAAATGCAGTCATGTCCCTCGAATATGGGACGCTTTAGCAATGACCCTTCGATAAAAAGATCGTAGTCCCTCGATGTCCCTCGATGTTGCCTTCAAATAAAATGATCTCGTCCCTTACAAAAATTGCTAAAGCGTCTCATAAGTTACTTTCGATGATTGTAAAAATTGACTCGCGCCTGTCCCTTCACATCCAACAGTGGGGCTTCTTACCAAATCAATGGTAAGATAGCACCATTAAAAGGACGAAGAAAAGAACAATTTAAGACCTTTCGAGTAGATAGATTCGCTCTTAGTTACTCGCTTGCTCACGATAAAAACTTTTTACACCTACACTTTCGTTTCAAAACATTTTCAAAAAAGATAAAACGTTTTTGTATACGTTCTTATAGAGACGAGAACCATTGCAAAACCTCTTTTCAAAAAACTTTTCAAAACACGATTCACAAACACATCTTTGAACCACTTTTCAAAACAAAACTTTGTACGTGTTCTTATAGAGACGAGAACCATTACAAAGAGATTTTTTCAAAATACTTTCAAAGCCCACACCACAAGCACACTGTAAAATGAAAGCAAGTGATCTAAACGAGTAACTAAGAGCCCATGGAAAACCATGGATGAAAAGGGTGCTAATACCTTCCCTTTTCATAATCTACCCCCCAAACCCGAGAAATAATCTCGAAATGTCTTTCCTGTGCTTTTTTACATTTCCCTTTGGATAAAAGAAAAGTCGGTGGCGACTCTTGCTATCCGCACTGTGATCGGTGGAAATAGAACTGACTGTTTTGGAATGCTGGTTCGCAAAATGTCGCGGTTAGCAAGAGTCGCCACCGTCTTTTATGTTCTCCAACAAGGAAAGGACAAAAGCACAGCAAAATTCCATTTCGAGATGTTTCTCGGGTTCGGGAGGTAGATTATAGAAAGGGAAGGTGTTAGCACCCTTTCTATCCGTGGTTATCCACGGGCTCTTAGGTACTTGCTCACTATGTTTTCAAAAATGTTTTGCTTTTCTTGTGTTTGTGGGTTTTGAAAAAGTTTGTTTTGAAAACTTCGCTTTAACTCTTGTATCTTTCCTCAAGAGTGTATGAAGTGTTTGTTTGAAAACTTTTGTCAGAAAAGTGTAAGTGCGAAAAGTTTGTTTTGTTTTTGAAAGAGCAAGTACCCAGGAGAAATCTACCTACTCTAAAGAAATTAAGCTGTGTAAATGTCCTTTAGACAGTATTATCCCACTATTGAGAAGTAGGTAGCACCGTCGTTGGAGTTATTCGGGTCAATTCGATTATAGGGACATGTGTGGTCACCAAAGCAATAGTAGGACGCCTTAGCGGTAACCCTAATGTCTTAGATCCTTTTTATTCGAGGCAACCGTTTCGAGGCAACTTGGATCTTTAGACAGGAGGGCGACCTCTAAAACACCCTATACTCAATGACCACGTCGAGGCAACCAAGTGAGGCGTACCCTAGGAGTGGCATGTGAGAGTGTGTCAGGTTTCATATTAATTATCTTTGCACAAGTTATGGTGAGCTACGTTTTGATTTTAATTTCAGGCAAGTCTTGTCATGCATAGTTAACAATTAATAGTTGTGCGAAAAATAGATTGCGGAAAGTAAATTTACGCTATTACAAGGAGTCGGGTATTTACATCGCCAAAAGCAACCCTTGAAAAGTAAATGCGGGAAAATAAAGAAAGCGATAAAAGGTCCTAATTACGCTGTTACATCCTCGGAGCAATTACATAAATATGATCAAAAAATAATATGCGCGAAAAGAAATTGAATCGGGAAAGTCCTTAGGGTTTTGACCCTTTTTGAGAAAAGAATGAGTTTTTGGTTATTTTGCACTTAATTAAATCTAATTAACTTATTAATTAATTAATTAAAAGGAAAAAAGTATTTTTTTAGTTTTTTATGTTTTAATAAAATAAAATAAAGTAAAGTCAAAAGTTAGTAAAACCCTAGTTCTAATTTATTTTATTTATTATGAAAATAATTAAAGTTAACCTAATTAAAAAAAGACTAAATTAATTAATTAGATTTATTTACAAAAATAATAAATAAAAGATGAAATTAATAATAATAAAATACTTTATTTTATGTTTCTGATTTTATTATGAAAAATAATTAATTTAAGTAAATATAATAATAATAATTAATAAAATAATTAACTAAATAAAAATAATATAAAGAAAGAAAGAAAAAGAACCCAGGGGGGTGTTGGCCCATCAAGGAGGTGAAAAAGCAATTTCTGGCCCATTAGTCTCAAGCCTTGTTTGACTTTCTTTGATTGTCCAGATATGCATTGACTGGGAACACCATGGTCCTTCATCCTATGGTCATTAGATCTGAGCTTGTGGCCACTTGGCGCGTTGTTGTATGGAGTACATGATAGAGTGCTTTTGGAAGCCTGCATAGGATCTTGTTAAGAAAAATAACAAACAATTATTTTGGGGGACCTGGGATTCGAACCCAGGTCCCAGAGCTCATATGCTGCTTGTCTTAACCACTCCACTAACGCGTTCTAATCATTAGTAAAATAAAAGGCAAATATTATATTGGAAAATAATGACCATGCTATAAACACAAAAAACCAAGCGCGCGCTTTTTGAATCATCCAACCATGAATCAACACGTCATCGTCTTCCTCCTGTGTACCTGAAAAAAACAAATGGATAGCGGGGGGTTTTAACCCCCACAACCTGCAACCACGAAAAATAGCGAATAAAGTTGTGCTCTATATAAATATTTCGCGAATAGTCCAGTGTATTCATCTTGTTCTGACGGTTTCAACCATATGCCTTAGAGGTGCTAATTTTTCCTGGACTGTAAAGCCCCAATTTGAGAACTCATGAACCCTAAAATTCGTCAATGGCAATTTGTGATTCTGCGTGTTATAATTCAATTAACATGTACCATTAGCTTCATAGGAGTTCTAGCAATGCAAAACACACAAAAAATCACGTTAATGATGCATGAATCATGAGTTACGATTATGAAAAAAAGCATCAAACCGTGTGACTGTAAATGATGATTTCTTGAGCCTTAGCGTGTGGTTTTGATTGCAAAACGTCTCTGACACTTCCAACAATGTGTTTGAAACAACCAAAGTCCTTGAATTGGCCTGGAAGATAGAAAACAATTTTCAAGTTTCTTGAGTTTTTTTTTTAATGTTATTATGGCTTCTTCTGCAGCAAATTCACGTGTGCATGAGTAGGGTTCACTTGTGTACTTGTAGAGGAATGAAACTAGGTTAAATCTTTGCAAAGAAATCCATGGAATTGATGATTGTATATTTGATTGAAAATAAAATATTTTTGAATCTTTTTGATAGGAAAAACTTGCTAAATTTAGAGATTCTTGTCCCTTTGATTTGCACACGAAATTGCCAGCATGTATTGACCACTTTTGCTTCACAAAAAGATTGAAAAATCAAATCTTTGTATTTCCTACAATTTAAATTAATTAAATGAATTAAAATTGATTAAAAATCCAAATAATTAATAAAAAATAAGAAAATAAATTTAATTAAGCTTGATGGGTCGTGCATAGGCCTTGGATAAAGTTTCAAGAAGAAATTTGAGGCCCATTAGCAAAAACAAAGTGTTTTGAGCAAAGTTTACTTTTGCAAATTCACAAAAATTTCCCAACTTCTCCAATGCATATCTTGCTCAATTTTGATCATATGAACATGTTCTTGGACATTTTGGAAAGGTCTTGAAGTCCTCTAACCAATGCCTTTGGTCCCATGTAATTTGGATTTACCAATCTCAAGTTATGGTCTTTGACTTAAAGTGCACTTTTGTTGACTTTTGAATTTGACCTATAATGTAGAAATTGATAACTTTTTATGAGAGCATTTCTTGGACTTGGAATGTGAATATGGTTTGTAGGAAATGTCATCCCCTTCAAAATGAACATTGGATGGGATTTTTCTGATGAACCATGAAAAAGTTATGCCTTGGTCAAGATACAGTTCACTTTTCTACTGTCCCAAAATAGTAAGTTTTTGCATCTTGATGATTTTGGAGCCATGCTTGTGGAATCATGATCAAGACTTGATCAAATGATGATTGTGACCTCAAAATAAGATGTTGACCAAAAAATCTGACTTTTTACTGCAAAATGACCATTTTACCCCTGTAGTTGACTGTAGAGCAAATAGGGCTTTTGACTGTGGAAATTGACATTGTGAGTCTTGAGACTTGACATGTAGATGATTGACAATGCATATAGGCCTATGAGACTTGATTGAGCCATTGAAAACCCCAAATTCCTTGAAAGAAACAAAACCCTAATTTTGACTGGCTTAGGAGGCATTTGGATTGTGCAACCTTTGAGCAATCTTGAACCATTTGAAGATGATTCTTGACAAACCTTGAAGAAATATGGGAGGGCAAATTTTGGGGTACAACAGTTGCCCCTGTTCAATCTTCTTAGACCTGAGGATATAGATTGGCTTGCGTGCCTTTCGTGATCCGAAGGTGGAAGATGATTGAACACTAGAGTGCCCAGAAATTTGCACTCACATAATGTAGTATCAGCAATGTGATGTCAGGAATGGGCTTACAGATGCCATTTGGAGATATGATGGATAGGAGGATGGGCTTATAGATTCCATCTGGATATGTAATGGATAGTTCTGGAGATGGGCTTAAAGATGCCATCCAGGGGTGTCGATCGCGTAAGTGATTCCTTAGCGAGAACTTGCATACCTGAGAAAGAAAGATAGTTTTCCTGTCTGGTTTTAGGTATTGGTCTTCAATTTCTTCATGCAGATACTTTCCTGGCTAGATACAGGTATAGATCTACAATCAATCGCTCACAGATATGCCCTGGCTAGATACAGCTATCGAATCTGGAACTTCAAAAGGTTGGTCGAGATAGCTTTCCTGGCTAGATACAGGTGTAGACCTCTGACCTGAGAATGAAAGATAATTTCCTGGCTGGATACAGGTGTTGATCTTCAAACTCTTCATGCAGATACTTTCCTGGCTAGATACAGGTATAGATCTACAATCAATCGCTCACAGATATGCCCTGGCTAGATACAGGTATCGAATCTGGAACTTCAAAAGGTTGGTCGAGATAGCTTTCCTGGATGGATACAGGTGTAGACCTCTGACCTGAGAATGAAAGATAATTTCCTGGCTTGTTACAGGTGTTGATCTTCAATCTCTTCATGCAGATACTTTCCTGGCTAGATACAGGTATAGATCTACAATCAATCGCTCACAGATATGCCCTGGCTAGATACAGGTATCGAATCTGGAACTTCAAAAGGTTGGTCGAGATAGCTTTCCTGGTTGGATACAAGTGTAGACCTCTGGCCTGAGAATGAAAGATAATTTCCTGGCCTGTTACAGGTGTTGATCTTCAAACTCTTCATGTAGATACTTTCCTGGCTAGATACAGGTATAGATCTACAATCAATCGCTCAGAGATATGCCCTGGCTAGATACAAGTATCAAATCTGGAACTTCAAAAGGTTGGTCGAGATAGCTTTCCTGGCTGGATACAGGTGTAGACCTATGACTTGAGAATGAAAGATAATTTCCTGGCCTGTTACAGGTGTTGATCTTCAATCTCTTCATGCAGATACTTTCCTGGCTAGATACAGGTATAGATCTACAACCAATCGCTCACAGATATGCTCTGGCTAGATACAGGTATCGAATCTGGAACTTCAAAAGGTTGGTCGAGATAGCTTTCCTGGCTGGATACAGGTGTAGATCTCTGACCTGAGAATGAAAGATAACTTCCTGGCTAGATACAGGTATTGATCTTCAATCTCTTCATGCAGATACTTTCCTGGCTAGATACAGGTATAAATCTACAATCAATCGCTCACAGATATGCCCTGGCTAGATACAGGTATCGAATCTGGAACTTCAAAAGGTTGGTCGAGATAGCTTTCCTGGCTGGATACAGGTGTAGACCTCTGACCCGAGAATGAAAGATAATTTCCTGGCCTGTTACAGGTGTTGATCTTCAATCTTTTCATGCAGATACTTTCCTGGCTAGATACAGGTGTAGATCTACAATCAATCGCTCACAGATATGCCCTGGCTAGATACAGGTATCGAATCTGGAACTTCAAAAGGTTGGTCGAGATAGCTTTCCTGGCTGGATACAGGTGTAGACCTCTGACCTGAGAATGAAAGATAATTTCCTGGCCTGTTACAGGTGTTGATCTTCAATCTCGCTCACAGATATGCCCTGGCTAGATACAGGTATCGAATCTGGAACTTCAAAAGGTTGGTTGAGATAGCTTTCCTGGCTGGATACAGGTGTAGATCTCTGATCTGAGAATGAAAGATAATTTCCTGGCCTGTTATAGGTGTTGATCTTCAAACTCTTCATGCAGATACTTTCCTGGCTAGATACAGGTATATATCTACAATCAATCGCTCACAGATATGCCCTGGCTAGATACAGGTATCGAATCTGGAACTTCAAAAGGTTGGTAGAGATAGCTTTCCTGGCTGGATACAGGTGTAGACCTCTGACCTGAGAAAGAAAGATGACTTCCTGGCTAGATACAGGTGTTGATCTTCAATCTCTTCATGGAGATACTTTCCTGGCTAGATACAGGTATAGATCTACAATCAATCGCTCACAGATATGCCCTGGCTAGATACAGGTATCGAATCTGGAACTTCAAAAGGTTAGTCGAGATAGATTTCCTGGCTGGATACAGGTGTAGACCTCTGACCTGAGAATGAAAGATAATTTCCTGGCATGTTACAGGTGTTGATCTTCAATCTCTTCATGCAGATACTTTCCTGGCTAGATACATGTATAGATCTACAATCAATCGCTCACAGATATGCCCTGGCTAGATACAGGTATCTAATCTGGAACTTCAAAAGTTGATGGTAATCGTCTTTTGATTGACTTTTCCCTGAAAAGGCAAACATTAGTCGTATATGCAATGTCATGATGTATGAAATGCATGATGTCATGATGTTCTCAAGAATAAATGAGATTGTGTCCTATGCACTTTATCATGTATGTAAGCAAGAGATATGAAATGTGAAATGTTTATGAATGTATTTTCGTCTGGAAAATAAATCCTTGATGAATGCTGGGAAGTTCGTTGAATCCTGGGCTGATGTTTGAAGAGTAGAGTTCTTTGTTTCCGCTGGGGATGATAAACAAAGATGTTTGCCAGAATAAACCAGTAGGAGAAGATGACTCCGTTGGCGAATAAACCTGGCGAAGAGATTATTCTGCGGGGAACTACTCTGTGGGGAAGAGATACTTCGCTGATAATTGAATGATAACTCCGCTGGGGATTCTGTTGATAAGCTCTGTTGAGGGATTTGATGAACTCCGCTGGGGATAGGAAGAACTTCGCCGAGGACAATCTTTCCGTTGTAATTTGCTGAGGATAACCCAGTTAGACTCTGGTGAGGAATAACCTTTGAATATGGCCGGGGAGAGATATTCTTACTCTACGGGAGACAAGCTTCCAGGATCTACTGGGGAGATTGATTCAACTCTCCTGGGGAAACTTTTGGACTGTACTGGGGAAATCGCTCCACTGGGGGTATCTGTATTCCGCCGGGGAACAATCTTGTATTTCTGTCGAGGAATATTAAGACTGTTGGGGATGCTTGCTGAGGGGTATATGTATACTCTGCTGGAGAATATTGAGATCTTCTGGGGATACCCAACTTCTTTGGGGCTGACAGTAGCCTAACTCTGCTTAGGGAGAGTGTTGCTGACTTGCTAGGGATACTGTGCCTTTTCGGGGCTGATGGGAGACCAACTCTGCTTGGGGAGAGTATTGCTGGATCTTGTCTTACTCTACGGGGAGTGAAGGTATCTTGGTCATATTCTTTAGCTGAACCTACCTTGGTACCTTGGTGACAGAGCAGCTTGTACAATTCAGACGATTCCTATTGCCCCAGTTTCTGCGGGAGAAGAAGGCCTATGAGGTGCTTGATAACTGCCGATTGAAAAATCTTCTTCTGGTAGGCAAGTGACGAGATGACGGGACATAGTCGTACGCTTTGATCCCTAATTTTTGCCTGGACCGTCCTTTCGTGTTTTCAGTCCACCGGGATACCCATTTTTGCCCAAGCCGCCTTTTCAGGTTTTCGACTTGCCGGGTGTACAGATTTTTTTATTTTCGTCCCTAATTTTTGCCTGAACCCTTTTGGTTCGCTGGGAAGCCCTTATTTTTTCCTAGGCCAGTCGACCTAGCGGGTCTTTGTTCATGCGCAGTATTTTCTGACTATGTCCATGCTCTCAGAATGTAGGGAGTTGTCACTGTTAGTAGTGTTGTGTTGCCATGCTACCAGAAGATCTTTGTTTGATCATGCAAGATTCGTTGCTGGAATTCATGTCCAATGTCCCAAGTGATTCAGATGGAGATCTGCCCCTGGCTATTTGGCATCTTTGAGAGATTCCTTGAATCTTGACTGGACTGCCCCAGATGACGGACCATGATCATGTCTGCCCCTTGATTGGAAGTGCTCTTGTTCACTAGATATTCTTCGTGATAATTTCTCTGCTGTTTGAACAAATAGTCATATGCAAACAATGTTATTTTAAGAATGCAAAGCTTATGTCTGTCTTGAAATTTTTTGAAAATGCAGTTTTCAATAAAACAAATGAATTTTTGTAAAATGTGATATCAACTCAGGATTTTACAGCAAGCCCTACAGGAGTCAGGATACCTTTGTAACAGTATGCTTTCAAACTAACCCATGCTTCAGCTAGGACTTTTAAGGGTTATAACGTGGCCTGGTTCACGGTTTAAGAAACAAAGGATAAAGGCTCAAATTTTATTTGTACCCACCCGTTCTTCGTGATGTTCTTCGATCCTAAACTCAGCTAATCGTGCATTAGATTTTGTTTGAGTCTTTGCTCTGATATTCCGGTGATGGTTCGGATACTGATAGTTTATTTTGAATAGGCAGTCATTTCTTTTTGTTGAGGGTTTGTAGGACCTCTTTCTTTTTGATTTTGTTATCCCTGTTTTTTGCCTGAACTGTTTCTTTTGTGATTTACAGTCAGCGGGATGCCCCATTTTTGTAAGTCTCCTTCATAGGTTTTGACTTATTGGGCTTTTATTTTGAAAGATAATGACTGCCTGTCCTTATGATTATACAGAACCATCACCGTCTTTTGTCTCGGAAGGACTTCTTTGATGCTGTTCATTGTGCATCTGGATCAACTGAGAAAACTACCCTGCCCCAGGTTATGATTAAGGGTTTTAATTTTTGATAAGAAAAACTCCGACTTCTTTGGCTCAAAGGGGTTGACTAGGGATTATCTTCCTTATAACTCCACTGTTTAGGATTTGAAACAATGCTTGTACCTCATCAGTGGGGTCTGTTCAAAAGCATACTGTAAAGATCGTGGTATCGTTTTCGTCATCCTCCCTCAAAAGGTTTAGAATTTTTTTAATCAAGAGTTGAACATCACAAAAATGAAAGCAATTTGAATATAGTGAATACGAATGGATTGATTCAAAACAGACATATGCAATGCATTGATAAAGTAACAAAGTTTGACATGAATAAATGTTTGAACAATCAAAAGAAAATTACAAATGGAAAATTCTAATGAACAAAAGACATTCTCGAGGATTTGGTGTAGGATCAGTGATCAAACTTGATCTCCTTGGCATCAATCAAGTATTGGATCTTGTTCTTCAAACTCCAACAGTCGTCGGTGTCATGTCCAGGACTGTCAGAATGGTAGGCACATCTCACACTCAGGTTATACTTGGAAGAGGAAGTATCAGGATTTTGAGGAGGATCCTTTAGTGTGATCAGTTTCACCTTCAGCAATTGTTGTAACGCTTGAGACAAAGGCATGTTGATGTCAGTATACTTCCTATCTTGATATCTTACCCTACGCCTATTGCTCTGTCTTTGTTGAACAGGCGTGGGATCGGAGATCGGTTGCCCCTACCTGTTGATCACGACGACTCTTTTTACCAGACACAACATTGGACTCTTTTTTTCCATTGTGGGGTTTTTTCTGAGTATCAGAAGGTGTAGCCTCTGGAATTTTCCCGCTTTTGATGCCAGCTTCAATTCTTTCCCCAGTCAAGATAAGGTTTGTAAACCCGGCTGAAGAATTCCCAATCAAATGGTTGAAGAACGGACCAGACAGGGTCCCCAGAAACATGTCGACAAGTTCCCGATCAGTTAAGGGTGGCTGCACCCTTCCAGCAAGGTCTCTCCACTTTTGAGCATATTATTTAAATCCTTCACCCGTCCCTAGTGACATACCCTGGAGTTGGGTACGCGTAGGAGCGAGGTCGGAATTATACTGATACTGCTTATAGAACGCAGTAGCCAAGTCCTCCCAGTTACGAATATTGGCTCCATCCAGCTGATAGAACCATTCGAGTTGAGTCCCTGAAAGACTATTCTGGAAGAAATGGATCCACAAATTCTTGTCAGCTGTATAAGGTTGGATCTTCCTTACATACGATCGGAGGTGCAGCTTAGGACAGGAAGCTCCATCGTACCTTGCAAAAGTAGGTACTTTGAATTTATGGGGAATCACCACCCCAGAGGATAAACCTAGGTCTCCGAAGTCCAGACCGGGCACATTTTGAATCTCCATAGCACTTAAGCGGTCCTCTAGCTGTTTGTACCTATCCTCCGCAGGAGGATACTGTTCATCATCATAATCCGTCTCGTTGTAGGAGACCACGGGACTAGGAACCCTTCTCTCTTAGGGACTGTCCTTGCCTACAGATGAGGTAGTCAGCTCAACCTCATTCTGTAATCCATTCCCAGATCTGCGTCTAGTGTTGAACAAAACAGTCCTCTTCTTCTTCTTCTTCCTCTCTTTCAGAATCAGAGTCTTCAAATCCTGTTGACCCTGGGCTAGGCTCATAACCAACTCTTGGAACTGGGCATTCTGGGCCTGGAGGGCCTTGATAGCTTGTTCAGCGGAAGGTTCAGAAGACATGATGATTGCTGAAATAAACAGCGAAGAAGATAAGTGACCTGTAAAAAGTGTACATGTAATGCAATGATATGTATGAGATATGTATTCAATGTTTTCAAGGATCTCGCGGGGTAGATAAGAAAATTGTTAGAATTGGAATTTAGCAGCTTGATTGAAGAAACTTCATGTTGCTAAGAGTCCTTCTTCAAGGGTCAAGGCTCACCATATCGAGTGGGTCATAGCCCCTGACTCAAGTCATCATGTTTTGATCTCCAAACAACCTTGGCTAGAGGAAAATAAATCCCCTTTGCCCCTTGCTAGACAGTTGGTTCATCATGACCTGCATCACAAACCCTTGAGATCCTTGAAATGGTTAAGGAAATGCTATGGTATGATGTTATGATGCGTATGATGTTATGTACGTGGATGCAAAGGTGTAAGGTGTAAGTAAGCCATATAATAAGTCCAGATTAAGGACGGTAAACAAAACCTGCAAGGAACTCATGTGTCAGATAACAAGAATATTCAAGTAGTTCAAGTTTGAAGGCATACAAGTCACATAAAAGAGCCCTTAGATTTCAGGCCAGCATGAAGTTTAGGTACTACCCTCTTTCAGTTTCAGTTGGTTAAGACCTGTCCTAGAAAATAGTAACCGGGTTCTAGAGGATCTCAATATCACTGACTACCCTCAATCGGTCATAACTCCAACTTCACAATCTTTTCTTGCGGCCGGAACCATCACGAGAGTTTAGCCTCAATGAGTGTAGCATACTACTACTGTTCTATGGCCAAGTTGGGTCAATTTAAGGTTCTAAGGTCGGTTGGTGCTTAATGACTCCTCAGAAGACCCATATTCTCCTCGTTCCAACACAAGGGATATCGGTACAGACCAAGGTGTCACACCAACGTAGCTACTGCTTCACCCGTGTTGGTCTACGCCGGACAGGTCCCTCACAATTTATTGCTACCTAAAGGGTATTCCCCTGATCCGGGTTAGGATCTATGAAACTCCGATGCAAGCCCACAATATTAAAGCAAACAAGGCATACAATTGAAAACATAGAATGATCTAATCCTAAGGTACACCTCACTTATTAGAATCCCCAACAGAGTCGCCAGTTCTGTGATCGGTGGAAATAGAACTGACTGTTTTGGAATGCTGGTTCGCAAAATGTCGCGGTTAGCAAGAGTCGCCACCGTCTTTTATGTTCTCCAACAAGGAAAGGACAAAAGCACAGCAAAATTCCTTTTCGAGATGTTTCTCGGGTTCGGGAGGTAGATTATAGAAAGGGAAGGTGTTAGCACCCTTTCTATCTGTGGTTATCCACGGGCTCTTAGGTACTTGCTCACTATGTTTTCAAAAATGTTTTGCTTTTCTTGTGTTTGTGGGTTTTGAAAAAGTTTGTTTTGAAAACTTCGCTTTAACTCTTGTATCTTTCCTCAAGAGTGTATGAAGTGTTTGTTTGAAAACTTTTGTCAGAAAAGTGTAAGTGCGAAAAGTTTGTTTTGTTTTTGAAAGAGCAAGTACCCAGGAGAAATCTACTTACTCTAAAGAAATTAAGCTGTGTAAATGTCCTTTAGACAGTACTATCCCACTATTGAGAAGTAGGTAGCACCGTCGTTGGAGTTATTCGGGTCAATTCGATTATAGGGACATGTGTGGTCACCAAAGCAATAGTAGGACGCCTTAGCGGTAACCCTAATGTCTTAGATCCTTTTTATCCGAGGCAACCGTTTCGAGGCAACTTGGATCTTTAGACAGGAGGGCGACCTCTAAAACACCCTATACTCAATGACCACGTCGAGGCAACCAAGTGAGGTGTACCCTAGGAGTGGCATGTGCGAGTGTGTCAGGTTTCATATTAATTATCTTTGCACAAGTTATGGTGAGCTACGTTTTGATTTTAATTTCAGGCAAGTCTTGTCATGCATAGTTAACAATTAATAGTTGTGCGGAAAATAGATTGCGGAAAGTAAATCTATGCTATTACAAGGTGTCGGGTATTTACATCGCCAAAAGCAACCCTTGAAAAGTAAATGCGGGAAAATAAAGAAAGCGATAAAAGGTCCTAATTACGCTATTACATCCTCGTAGCAATTACATAAATATGATCAAAAAATAATATGCGCGAAAAGAAATTGAATCGGGAAAGTCCTTAGGGTTTTGACCCTTTTTGAGAAAAGAATGAGTTTTTGGTTATTTTGCACTTAATTAAATCTAATTAACTAATTAATTAATTAATTAAAAGGAAAAAAGTATTTTTTAGTTTTTTATGTTTTAATAAAATAAAATAAAATAAAGTCAAAAGTTAGTAAAACCCTAATTCTAATTTATTTTATTTATTATGAAAATAATTAAAGTTAACCTAATTTAAAAAAGACTAAATTAATTAATTAGATTTATTTACAAAAATAATAAATAAAAGGTGAAATTAATAATAATAAAATACTTTATTTTATGTTTCTGATTTTATTATGAAAAATAATTAATTTAAGTAAATATAATAATAATAATTAATAAAATAATTAACTAAATAAAAATAATATAAAGAAAGAAAGAAAAAGAACCCAGGGGGGTGTTGGCCCATCAAGGAGGTGAAGAAGCAATTTCTGGCCCATTAGTCTCAAGCCTTGTTTGACTTTCTTTGATTGTCCAGATATGCATTGACTGGGAACACTATGGTCCTTCATCCTATGGTCATTAGATCTGAGCTTGTGGCCACTTGGCGCGTTGTTGTATGGAGTACATGGTAGAGTGCTTTTGGAAGCCTGCATAAGATCTTGTTAAGAAAAATAACAAACAATTATTTTGGGGGACCTGGGATTCGAACCCAGGTCCCAGAGCTCATATGCTGCTTGTCTTAACCACTCCACTAACGCGTTCTAATCATTAGTAAAATAAAAGGCAAATATTATATTGGAAAATAATGGCCATGCTGTAAACACAAAAAACCAAGCGCGCGCTTTTTGAATCATCCAACCATGAATCAGCACGTCATCGTCTTCCTCCTGTGTACCTGGAAAAAAACAAATGGATAGCGGGGGTTTTTAACCCCCACAACCTGCAACCACGAAAAATAGCGAATAGAGCTGTGCTCTATATAAATATTTCGCGAATAGTCCAGTGTATTCGTCTTGTTCTGACGGTTTCAACCATATGCCTTAGAGGTGCTAATTTTTCCTGGACTGTAAAGCCCCAATTTGAGAACTCATGAACCCTAAAATTCGTCAATGGCAATTTGTGATTCTGCGTGTTATAATTCAATTAACCTGTACCATTAGCTTCATAGGAGTTCTAGCAATGCAAAACACACAAAAAATCACGTTAATGATGCATGAATCATGAGTTACGATTATGAAAAAAAGCATCAAACCGTGTGACTGTAAATGATGATTTCTTGAGCCTTAGCGTGTGGTTTTGATTGCAAAACGTCTCTGACACTTCCAGCAATGTGTTTGAAACAACCAAAGTCCTTGAATTGGCCTGGAAGATAGAAAACAATTTTCAAGTTTCTTGAGTTTTTTTTAATGTTACTATGGCTTCTTCTGCAGCAAATTCACGTGTGCATGAGTAGGGTTCACTTGTGTACTTATAGAGGAATGAAACTAGGTTAAATCTTTGCAAAGAAATCCATGGAATTGATGATTGTATATTTGATTGAAAATCAAATATTTTTGAATCTTTTTGATTGGAAAAACTTTCTAAATTTAGAGATTATTGTCCCTTTGATTTGCACACGAAATTGCCAGCATGTATTGACCACTTTTACTTCACAAAAAGATTGAAAAATCAAATCTTTGTATTTCCTAAAATTTAAATTAATTAAATGAATTAAAATTGATTAAAAATCCAAATAATTAATAAAAAATAAGAAAATAAATTTAATTAAGCTTGATGGGTCGTACATAGGCCTTGGATAAAGTTTCAAGAAGAAATTTGAGGCCCATTAGCAAAAACAAAGTGTTTTGAGCAAAGTTGACTTTTGCAAATTCACAAAAAGTTCCCAACTTCTCCAATGCATATCTTGCTCAATTTTGATCATATGAACATGTTCTTGGACATTTTGGAAAGTTCTTGAAGTCCTCTAACCAATTCCTTTGGTCCCATGTCATTTGGATTTACCAATCTCAAGTTATGGTCTTTGACTTAAAGTGCACTTTTGTTGACTTTTGAATTTAACCTATAATGTAGAAATTGATAACTTTTTATGAGAGCATTTCTTGGACTTGGAATGTGAAGATGGTTTGTAGAAAATGTCATCCCTTTTAAAATGAGCATTGGATGGGATTTTTCTGATGAACCATGAAAAAGTTATGCCTTGGTCAAGATACAGTTGACTTTTCTACTATCCCAAAATAGTAAGTTTTTGCATCTTGATGATTTTGGAGCCATGCTTGTGGAATCATGATCAAGACTTGATCAAATGATGATTGTGACCTCAAAATAAGATGTTGACCAAAAAATCTGACTTTTGACTGCAAAATGACCATTTTACCCCTGTAGTTGACTGTAGAGCAAATAGGGCTTTTGACTGTGCAAATTGACATTGTGAGTCTTGAGACTTGACATGTAGATGCTTGACAATGCATATAGGCCTATGAGACTTGATTGAGCCATTGAAAACCCCAAATTCCTTGAAAGAAACAAAACCCTAATTTTGACTGGCTTAGGGGGCATTTGGACTGTGCAACCTTTGAGCAATCTTGAACCATTTGAAGATGATTCTTGACAAACCTTGAAGAAATATGGGATGGAAAATTTTGGGGTACAACACGCACAAATGCGATCAAAACGCAAAACATCAAGTCAGTTCTCCCACAGTATCACACAAATCATAAAAAGTTTATTTTTGGTTCACAATAGAAGGAAAAAGTCTCTACAGTACAACAGAATGCAAACATAATTCCATCACAGTCCAGCCCAATAGCAAAATAAAGTTGTAAAGCCGAACATGCAACAACCAAAGCCTCATACAATTTTGTTTCACACAAATCAGATTCTATCAATGGCGTAAGAACATTTCTATTGTAAATCACAAAATAAGTTTGGTTCACAATAAGAAAAGAAAAATCGAAAGAGGTTCAAAATTAGAATTTCAAATCCAACATCATGTTGCAAAGAAACAAAAAGGACTCATATTACTGTGTTTCAAATAAAAGTCAGAGCTGCAATCATAGGCCTAGCCCTTACTACAAATCTCAAACAAATGAATAAAAAAGATGTTTGGTTCACAATAGGTATTGATTAAAAATTCAGAAAGCAAAATCACAGCAACAAGTACAAGCTCAGTTACAGAAAACCAGCAAGCAACAAGTACAAGCTCAATATAGAAAATCCAAGCCAGGAAGCAACAAGGCCAACAAGTAATAGGCATAGCATAGCAAAAGTACAACAAAGTTGACATATCAAAAAATCACAAGTCCCATACGAAGGACTCAAGGCCTGTTATATCAAGTCAACTTCAACAGCAAAAAAAAGTTCACAGTATATAAAGAACACAACACAGAGTTCACAGAGGACACAGGAAAACAGAGGTTGTTGCAAGAACAACCACAAACCCTAAAAAAGAGTTTTGTATCATCATTTTCCAAGACCATAAACCCTCAAAAATCGTTAAAAGCGAAAAATTCAGTTCATACAAATTCAGAAACAACCATAAACCATAGTTTTTCTCTCATCATTTTCCTAAAACAAACCCCTTCAGAATCGCGAATAGAAAGAATAAGAGGAAGAAATTTCATAACATAAATCAGAAAAATCTCATCGGAAATCGCATATCTGAGCGCTAGGGTTTCGTTCACTCCCTTTTAGATCTAGGGCTCATCGCTAAAATTATGCAAAAATGAGTCACAGATTACGACAGAGGAGAGAAAGACGAAGCTGATGATGTAAAAAAAAATTAGGATCGGAGCCAAGTCGCTGTAGGAGCTGTCGTCTGCCACCACCTGTAACGCCCGTAATTTAATTAATTATTTAATTAAATTATTTTTGGAATACTTGTGAAGTTGTGTTATTATTATAGTTGATGTGTTGTGATTAGTTGGATTTATTTATTTTATTAAGTTGTGGAATAATATTAGAAGAATGATATTATTTGATGTGGGCTTGTTTTAAAGGAATAAAAGTAGTAAAAAGGGGGTGTAGGAGTTTTAAGCCCATTAAGGCATAAAGAGAATAATAGGGCTATTTTATTATTGTTAGAAATAATAGAAAAGAAGAAGAAGTAAGAGAGAAAGAAAATAAGGGTTAGAAGAAGAGAAAGAAACTTGAAAGTTATTGGAAAGGAGGAAAAGAGGCAGAACGGAAATCAACCGGAAAAGTCGTAGAGCGACCTTCAATCCAAGGTAAGGGTGGGGTTCTGACTCTATAACAGGGTTTATGATGATTGGTATGTGGGATTAGATGCGAAATATTGTTTGGTTTATGATTGAATTATATACCTTGTTGAATGGTGAGAATCGATGATTGAAAGATGAATAATGATGCCCTAATGCTGTATATTTCATGTAGAATTATAGGATAATTATAATTGATGATTACCTATGACTAGAGGATGTTTTTAGGGCCTAAAGTATGAAAACTGTAGTGAAAACGCAGTGAAATCGCAGAAAATATTCGTGACAGAATAATATGCGTCGACCCCAAAATCCATGCATCGATGCATGAAGGCTTTTAGACTCAGGATGAGTCGATACGAAGGAGTCATGCGTCGATACATGAAGGCTTGTAGACTCATGATGAGTCGATACGAAGGAGCATGTATCGATACATGCAATGTTGCAGACTCTGTATGAGTCGATACAAAGAGAGTATGTGTTGACTCATGCAGTGTGTTAAGTCCAGTACGCGTCGACCCAAGGCGTTATACGTCGACCCATGTGGTCTGGTTTTGGACAGATTCGTTTTCCAAAGGCTGTAACTTGAGTTTTCGGACTCCGTTTGAGGTGCCGTTCGAAGCATTGGATAGCTAACGCGATGAGCTTCATTATTAGGGATTAAAATGAGGGATATGAAGGATAATCCTAGTAACATAATTTAGGACTAGAGTTAGCTTCCCGCGTTAATCGCTATGATGACTTTGTGAAGAATGATGAGGATGAGATGATTATAGATTACTGTTTGGTTCATAACAGAAAGGTTAATGAGGATAATAATCTACTATTTTAGAATAATATGTAGAGTTTGGTTAACTAGAGGTAAGCCTTAGATGATTAATTAATTATAGGCAATATCACATTGTAGGCCTATGGTCAACGTTGCAAGATTGATGTTTTACTATTGTACTGTTGTATTGCTGAGTTGTTGATGATAAATGATGTTTGATGAATTATGATGTATAAATTATGTTTGATGAATTATGATGTATAAATTATGTTTGATGAATTATGATGTATAAATGATGTTTGACGAATTATGATGATAAATGATGTTGATGAACGATGTTGATGAAAGATGTTGAGATGCCTCTAGTAATTGGAAGCTATTAAGATGTAGACTTCTGGCCAACGATGATGTTGTGTTGAGATGTTGTTAATTATAGTGTTGTAATTACATTCATGATTGTGTCGCATACATTGCATTTCAAGATGGAGCTTATGCTCGTTAAGATGGCATGTATTGGCGAATATTAAGATGAAGGCTTATGCCTTGTTGATGCCTCTATTTATTGGAAATTATTTGAGATGGGAGTTCTGCTCCAATGGTACCACATGAATTTACATAGTATTGAATCACATTATACGATTGCATAAAGAAGTTGTGTATTGATGCAGTGAATGTGTATATTGTTGGTATTTCTGTTGCGATTATTGTTGTTTATAAGATGAGAAGTGGTGATGTTATGTGATCTAATTTAATATATTAATTATCATATGTTTTATTATATTGTTAGATATCTCACCCCTTTTGTTTGAATGTTACCCTTACGCTGTTAACGTGCTGGTAATCTAGAGTGAAGGTTGCATACCTTCAGTAGTTCGAGTCAGTGTCATTGCTCTGATACGTAATACTCGGGGGGATGAATGCTTGTTGCTTTTAATTATTGATTATTTTCAGTTGTTGAACCTTAATGTTGTTTGTCTCTAATTATGCATTATTTGGAAGTTTTTGAAATTGTTGGAAAAAGATGTTATTATGATTTCTGCTGCATAAATGTTTAAATTGTTGAATTAAGAGAGTAAAGTATTATGCTGATGGTTCATCCTAAGTTTTAAAGTGTTATGTATCCACGTTGAATGCAATGTGTTTTTAAGAAGTTGAATTTGTGATATCCTGATTCAGTTGCATGCATTTTATGACTCTGATTTGCATATATAACTGTCGGGTAGAATTGGGGTGTTACAAAGTTGGTATCAAAGCAAAGGTTGGTTTGTCTGACCTTGTTGTCGAGTCGTAGTTGTCTAACAATCGAGTATTGTTAATTTTAGTTCTAACCGTTGTTTGTGTTGTAGTGATAAGTTGAGATGGCTTGAAGGAATGATGCTGCACTTGCTGCTGCTCTAGAAGCAATGGCTCATGCGATGGAGAATTAGCCGAATGCTAACGGGTATGCTAGATCTCGTAGTTTGGCGACTTTCCAGAGAGAGAATCCGCCTACGTTCAAGGGAAAGTATGATCCTGATGGATTATTGGACTGGTTGAAATAGATTGAGAGAATCTTTCGTGTGATGGACTGCACTCCAGTGCAGAAGGTTCGATATGGTATTCATATGCTTTCAGTCGAGGATGATGACTGGTGGCTAGAGACTTTTCAAAGATTGTAAGATGCAGGTGAGAATGTCACTTGGGTTGTGTTCCGTAGGGAATTTTTGAGGAAGTACTTTCCTGAAGATGTCTGTGGTAAGAAAGAGATTGAATTCCTTGAGCTGAAGCAAGGGAATATGTTAGTTGTTGAGTATGCTGCAAAGTTTGCTGAGTTGGCTAAGTTTTATCCGCACTACACTGAGGCTGATGCTAAGTTTTCGAAGTGTATCAAGTTTGAGAACGGGTTACTCCCGGAGATCAAGAAGGCAGTTGGATACCAGAAGATCCGTTTCTTTGCTGATTTGCTTGATAGTTGTAGAATTTATGAGGAGGATAATAATGCTCATTACAAGATTATCAGTGAGAAGAGGGGTAAGCACCAACAGAATCATGGTAAGCCTTATGATACCCCCACTAGTAAAGGTAAACAGAAAGTTGCTCAGGGTCAGAGGACTAGTGGGGGAGATGCTCCTGCTGGTGTTGTTTATTTTAAATGTGGGAAACCTGGACATAAGAGTAATGTGTGTAATACTGAAGTAAATAGGTGTTTCCGTTGTGGTAAGAACGAACATGTTGTATCTGAGTGCAAGCATAAGGATGTGATTTGTTTCAATTGTAGTGAAGAAGGGCACATTGGTAGTCAGTCTAAGAAACCAAAGAGGGCGCAGACAAGTGGTAAGGTGTTTTCTTTGGTTGAGGATCAGACAACTGTTGAGGACAGACTTATCAGAGGTACATGTTTCATTAATAGTAATCCTTTAATTACTATTATTGATACCGGTGCTACTCATTGTTTTATTACTGCTGATTATGTTGAAAGATTGGACCTTATGTTGTCTTCTATGGGTGAAAAAATGGTCGTCGATACTCCAGCCAAGGGGTCGGTGACTACTTCTTTTGTGTGTTTAAAGTGTCCCTTGTCGATCTTCGACAGAGACTTTGTTGTTGATTTGGTTTGTTTAGCGTTAAGAGGGTTGGATGTGATTTTGGGTATGAACTGGTTAGAGCATAACTATGTTCATATTAACTGTTATGACAAGTATGTGAGGTTTTCTACTCCTGAAGAAGAGGAAGATAGTCTGTTGTCTGCTAGACAGTTGAGGAAGTTGATGCAATAAGAAGACAGATGTTCTCGTTGATGGCGTCTCTATCTGTAGAGACTCAAGCTATAATTGAGGAATTGCAGGTGGTGTGCGAATTTCCTGAAGTTTTCCCCGATGAAATTCCTGATGTACCGCCAGAGAGGGAAGTTGAATTTGCAATTGATCTTATATCTGGTACTAGACTTATGTCTATGGCACCATACAGGATGTCTGCATCTGAATTGTCAGAGTTAAAGAAGCAATTGGAAGAGTTACTTGAAAATAAGTTTGTGAGACCAAGTGTATCGCCTTGGGGAGCTCAAGTGTTGTTAGTAAAGAAGAAAGATGGAAGTATAAGGCTTTGTGTTGATTATAGACAGTTGAATAAAGTGACAATTAAGAACAAGTATCTACTTCCTAGAATAGATGAATTGATGGACCAATTGGGTGATGCTAGTGTGTTTAGTAAGATTGCTTTGAGGTTGGGTTACCATCAGATTAAGGTGAAGGATGAAGATATCCAGAAGACGGCTTTCAGAACGCATTATGGTCATTATGAGTATTCGGTGATGCCTTTTGGTGTTACTAATGCGCCGAGAGTATTCATGGAATATATGAATCGTATCTTTCATACTTATTTGGATCGATTTGTAGTGGTGTTCATTGATGATATTTTGATTTACTCTAAGTCAGAAGAAGAGCATGCAGAACACTTAAGGGTAGTATTGTAAGTTTAGGAAGAGAAGAAGTTGTATGCAAAGCTGTCCAAGTGTGAAATCTGGTTAAAGGAGGTTAGTTTTCTTGGTCATGTGATCTCAGGTAGTGGCATTTCTATAGATCCATCGAAGGTTGATGATGTGCTTTAATGGAAAACTATGAGGTCAGCTACTGAGATTAAGAGCTTTTTGGGATTAGCTGGTTACTATAGAAGGTTTATCGAAGGTTTTTCTAAGTTGTCACTCCCGTTAACTAAGTTGACTTGTAAAGGTAGAGCTTTTGTATGGGATGTTCAGTGTGAAGAAAGTTTTACAGAATTGAAGAAGAGGTTGACGTCGGCTCCGATTTTGACGTTGTCTAATCCAGGAGAGCCTTTTGTGGTATATTGTGATGCTTCTAAGATGGGTTTAAGAGGTGTGCTTATGCAGAATGATAAGGTAGTTTCTTATGCGTCAAGGCAGTTGAGGACTCGTGAGAAGAACTATCCTATGCATGATTTAGAGCTTGCTATAGTTGTCTTTGTGTTAAAGATTTGGAGGGATTATCTTTATGGTTCTAGATTTGAAGTGTTTAGTGACCATAAGAGCTTAAAGTATTTATTCGATCAAAATGAGTTGAATATGAGGAAACACAGATGGTTGGAATTGTTAAAGGATTATGATTTCGGTTTGAATTATCATCCAGGAAAAGCGAATGTGGTAGCTGATGCATTGAGTCAAAAGACTTTACATATGTCCGCAAAGATGGTCAAAGAGTTGGAATTAATTGAACAGTTCAGAGATATGAGCTTAGTTTGTGAGGTGACGCTGTATATTGTTATGTTAGGTATGTTGAAGATTAATAATGAAGTTTTAGACAGTATCATAGAAGCTCAAAAGTTGGACGTGAAACTGGTAGATTCGATGGTTGGGATCGATCAGTCTAAGAATAGTGATTTTAAGCTAGATGCGCAGGGTGTGTTGAGATTTCGTAATCGGATTTGTATTCCTGATGATGCTGAGATGAAGAAAGTGATACTTGAAGAGAGTCATAAAAGTAAGTTGAGTAGTCATCAAGGAGCTACAAAGATGTATCAAGATTTGAAAGGTCTATTTTGGTGGCCTGGGATGAAGAGTGATGTGGCTCGGTTTGTGTATGCATGTTTGACTTGTCAGAAGTCGAAAGTTGAACATCAGAAGCCAGCAGGATTGATGCAACCGTTAGAAGTTCCAGAATGGAAATGGGATATAATTTCGATGGACTTTGTTACGGGGTTACCTAATACTTTAAGAGGACATGATTCTATTTGGGTGATTGTTGATAGGCTTACAAAGTCAGCTCATTTTATTCCTATTAACATCAGTTTTCCAGTGTCGAAGTTGGCTGAGATTTACACTAGTGTGATTGTGAAGCCGCATGGTGTTCCCTTGTGCATTGTGTCAGATAGAGATCCAAGATTTACTTATAATTTTAGGAAGAGTTTTCAAGAAGCGTTGGGTTCTAAGTTGAGGTTGAGTTCAGCGTATCATCCTCAGACAGATGGTCAGACTGAAAGGACTATTCAATCGTTGGAAGAGTTATTGAGGGCATGTGTTCTTGATAAGGGAGGTTCATGGGATACTTATCTTCTGTTGTTAGAGTTCACTTATAATAACAGTTACCATTCCAGTATTGGGATGACACCTTTTGAAGCGTTGTATGGTCGAAGATGTAGAACTCCTTTATGTTGACATGAATCTGGTGAAAGTGTAGTACTTGGACCTAAACTTGTTTGTGAGACTACTGAGAAGGTGAAGTTTATTCGAGAAAAGATGAAAGCTTCCCAAAGTAGACAAAAGATTTATCATGACAAGCGAAGGAAAGACTTAGAATTTCAAGCGGGTGACCATGTGTTTTTAAGAGTTACACCTGTGACTAGTGTTGGGCGAGCATTGAAGTCTAAGAAACTCACTTCTTGTTTTATTGGACCATACCAGATTTCAGAGAGAGTAGAGAATGTTGCTTATAGAGTGGCTTTACCGCCTAATCTTTAGAATTTGCATGATGTGTTTCATGTGTCACAACTCCAGAATTATATTTCAGATCCATCTCATGTGATTCATATGGATGATGTACAAGTACGTGATAATATTACGGTGGAGAAAATGCCTGTACGAATCGCGGATAGTGAAATAAAGACTCTGAGGGGCAAAGAGATTGCTTTGGTTAAAGAGGTTTGGCTAGGGGATGCCGGAGAAAGAATGACTTGGGAGTTGGAGAGCAAGATGCGAGACTCCTAACCTGAGTTGTTTGATTAAGGTATATTTTCGAGGACGAAAATATTCTAAGTGGGGGAGAGTTGTAACGCCTGTAATTTAATTATTTATTCAATTAAATTATTCTTGGAATATTTTGAAGCTGTGTTATTATGATAGTTGATGTGTTGTGATTAGTTGGATTTATTTATTTTATTAAGTTGTGGAATAATATTAGAAGAATGATATTATTTGATGTGGACTTGTTTTAAAGGAATAGAAGTAGTAAAAAGGGGGTGTAGGAGTTTTAAGCCCATTAAGGCATAAAGAGAATAATAGGGTTATTTTATTATTGTTAGAAATAATAGAAAAGAAGAAGCAGTAAGAGAGAAAGAAAATAAGGGTTAGAAGAAGAGAAAGAAACGTGAAAGTAGTTGGAAAGGAGGAAAAGAGGCAGAACAGAAATCAACCGGAAAATTCGTAGAGCGACCTTCAATCCAAGGTAAGGGTGGGCGTTGTACCCCAAAATTTTCCCTCTCACTTATCAAATATTTTCTCACAAAGATCTCTCTTGGTTCAAGACTGCACTAGGGTTGATCAACTCAAGACACCTCCTTAAACACTGATGACTAAAATTAGGGTTTGAGATTGCACAAGGATAAATGAAATTTCAATGCCTCATATGACTTTCATGGATCATTATGGACCCCCAAGATTACTCATGTCAAGTTTCAAGCCTTGAATCACATTTTTGCTCAGTCAATTGAGCAGTTGACCTGAAAATCAGCTTTATTGGGAAAAAGTCAACTATGGACAATTTACAGTCAAACTTCATGATTTTTGGTCCACATCAACATTATAAACTCATATGTATTATTTGATCTAGTTTGGACCATAATTCCTCAAGAAATTTGATCAAATCATCAAAAGGGCAAAATGGTCAAAATTGGGGTTTTGACTGAGAAATGGCAATTTCTGATTTTTGACCTAGCAAATGGTTAATTGGTTTGAGGCATGATCTCAAGAGTTAAATTGCATCATTTTAACTTAATTGAATGACCCAAAACATTTCTCAAGATCAATTGGATTGAAAGTGAATTTTCAGTCAACTGTACACTAAAAAGTCAAACTTTGACTTTTTGGTCAAAATCAAATGTCAAAGATCACAATTCATCAAAACATGTCAAAATATGAAACTTATTCATCAAGAAATCAAAAATTCAAGATTTCATTTTTGAAAAGTCAAAGTTTCCTAACTTAGAAATGTTTCTAAGTGTTTAAAACTTCATGTTTTTTCACAACTTTGAGCCAATTTTTCACTATGATACAAGATGATTCAAAAGAAACTTTCAACATAAAAGTTGTAGATCTCCATGATATCTATCAAATTTATTTACACAACTTCTTTTAAAATTACTTGGATCTCAAGTTATTAATTCATGAACTCATAGTCTTGAAACTAAACACTTAGTGAAATTTTGCCCTAGTTTAGGCAGGATTTTGACCTAACTTCATGGCACTTTTTCATATATTTCCAAGGGGAATTTTTAAAAGTGATTCAAAGAGTGGTTGTATATCATATTACAAGCTTTCAAAAATGTCCAAGAACTACTTGATATCATTCTTGAGCAGGGAGAATCGAAGAGAGGAAGTTAGGGTTTTCAAACTTGAATTACAAGTCATTTTTTATGAAGACATGAACCAAATCCATGCCAGGCTGCATAATCTTTGCTTTTAAGGCCTCAAACTCGTTTGTCACTCCAAAATTAAATGTTTACATAGCTGTTAGAGCTTTGATCCAAGCAATTGAGCTATTATCCAAGTTGCATTTCCATTAATGGCACAAAGTTAACATTGTCATTCTTGTAAAGCAAGCTTTTTGCATAAAGTCCATTCTTGAGCCTCTAACTTGTTTTCCTTGATTACACTCTATCCACAAAGTTATAGATATGGTGTTTAAAGTGGTTAATAACTCTATGAACCAAGTACAAGGCATGGAAACATGAATTTCTCAAAAGATCACATGTTATGCATAAACTTGTGATTTTGAATTCTGATTAACAACAAGTCTCCAAATTTGTTGCTTATAAATAGAGTCACTATTTGTGAGCTAGGACACGATCAAAATAACCCTGAAAAATCCCAAACTCCCTCTAGCCAGAAATAGCACAAAAAACTCCATTGATACATAGTTCTAACCTTAAACTTATATCTCTCATTTCCCTCGTGCGTTTTACCTCAAATTCATTCCTAAAGCTTCCTTACATCAAATATAGTCCATCCCTGTCCTTGGTTTGGAACTGTAACTCCATCTTCATCATCCTCCATAACCAAAAACAGAGGTATGCAACTTGACTTCTCCAGACCATTCTAGCCATCCATTGCTCAAGCAAACCATTGCATTAGTTTCCTGGGAACTTGAGGAAGCTAACCTGATCATTGCAGCACCTTGAATCAAGCTCATTTGTATTTCACGATTTCCAGTTTTGAGGTATTTTTCTTGAACTTCTATCTTCATATTTAGGCATTGTTAGGCTTGCATTTGTGAAGATAAAATATAGACATCATTTCCCCAAAACTATACATGTCCATAGATTTCATTTATTTTGATTGAGCTAGGAGAATTATGAGTTTGAACTTTCTGAAATATTTAGGTCAGAATTTGGTACTTCTAGATATTCTTATTCATCTTTGATTATACCTTATGATATTTATATGGTTGGATTCATGTGAAAAAATGGAGCAATTTTCATGTTTACATTTTTGCAAATGGTTGAGAAATGAGCAAGTTACAGATCCTTTGGCTGGAGGTTGAAGATGAAGTACATTCAGGGCAGGTTTTATGTTATGTATTTATCATTTCATACAAGTTAACGGATGTATCACCACCATAGTGGTTAAAGCGCGCGCCTGTCACTATGAGGTCCTGAGTTCAAGCCCCAGCGTGACCTTTTTTTCCTTTTTTTTCCACTTTTTTTTGACATTTTTTTGTTTTTGTAGCGCTTGGGCTTCCAATAATTGGGCCTTGTTTTTATTTTGCTTTTGCTAATCCTTGTTGTTACTTCCATACACCTGGGCCAAACTTTTTTCTAATTTATTTTCTTTTCTTGTTTTCCTTTTATTATTATTATTATTATTATTATTATTATTATTATTATTATTATTATTATTATTATTATTATTATTATTATTATTATTATTATTAAAAATCCAAAAAATATTTATTCTATTATTTTTGCACTCATTTATTTATTTTATTTATTTTAATAAAATTAAAAGAACAAAAACATTTCCTTAATAAATTAATTTCTTTCTTAATAATTAATATTTAGGCTTAGGTTTAATTATTATATTATTTTATTTTCTTGTAAAAATTAAAATTAATTTAGACCTTAGGTTTAGTTCAATTAATTAAGTTTTTTTTACTAATTTAAAAAAAAAACCTTCTCATAAATGAAAACCCTAAAAAACTTGTTTTCTTTAAATTAATTTATTCTACTAATTTAATCTTAATTTTCTTATTTTTAGTTAATTATTTTTATTTTATTTAGTTAGGTTGAGAAACCCTTTTCATAAAAAACAACAAAAATCATATTTCTTTACATTTATATTCTTACATTTTTATCTTTATTTTGTACATTTATTCAATTTCAATATGGTTGTAATAATTAATTAGTTTTAATTTTTTTTCAATATTCTTCATTTGTAATTTGTACACCCCCTCCCCTAAGTATTGTAATAGCATAGTAATTTTAAATTCCGTAATTTATTGCTTTATATACAAATGCTAGTAATTAGGGTTTTGTATGGAAAGACTAAAACTAATCAATAGGAAACCCTAATCAAAGATAAATCAAGCATGAAAATCAACCCACTTGCAAACAAGCACCCCTAGGGTAAATCCACTTGGTTGCCTTACAAAAATGATCATATTACGCATGTGAGGTATCTTAGCAAAGACAAGCAAAATACAAGATTATAGTCCCTCGATGACGCTATCAAAAGTTGCCTTTCAAAATGATCTTAGTCCTTAAAGAAAAATGCTAAGATACCTTGCAACATTGCTAATCATGGTTCTACGATGACCCACGCCCATCCTGTTTACATTCAAAGATAGGGTTACTTACAAAATTAATGTTAAGATAACAATATCAAAGGAAAAAGGAAATGGACATGAAAGACTTTTGAGTAGGTAGAATGTTCCTAGTTACTTGCTCTATTTCAAAACAAAAACATCATTGTTATTTTCAAAACAAACACCTACACTTTCAAAACACTTTTCAAACTTGAAAACATTTTCAAAAGATCAACACCTTTGTATACATTCTTACGGACAAGAATCATTACAAAGTTTGCCTAAAAAATGGCCTCTTTTCAAAAATACTTTCAAAAACCACACAAAGCACATTTTCAAACAAAAAGAAAGGGATCTAGCAAGTAACTAAGAGCCCATGGAAAATCATGGATGAAAAGGGTGCTAATAAATTCCCTTTTCATAATCTACCCCCCGAACTCAAGAAACAATCTCAAAGGTATTTCCTATGCTTTTTCACCTTTCCTTTTGGACAAAAGAAAAGTCGGCGGCGACTCTTGCTAATTGCAACATTTGTGATCAAACACAACACATCCAAGTCAGTTCTTCCACCGTATCACACCACCCCAGTGGTTAAAGCGCGCGCCAGTCACTATGAGGTCCTGGGTTCAAGCCCCAGCGTGACCTTTTTCCATTTTTTCCCACTTTTTTGACATTTTTTGTGTTTTTGCAGCGCCTGGGCCATCCTTTGGGTCTGACATTTTTTTTCTCACAATACCCCCTATTTCACTTATCAACCTCTTTAACTTATTTTTATTTATTTAATTTTTTTAATACTTTTTTATCTTTTATTTATTATTATTATTAATATTATTATTATTATTATTATTATTATTATTATTATTATTATTATTATTATTATTATTATTTTCATTAATCATGAAAATCCAAAAATATTTTATTTATTATTTACACTTATTTATTTTATTTTCTTATAAAACAAAAATACTAAAAATATTTTTTTAACAAATTAATTTCTTTTTTAATAATCAATATTTAGACTTAAGTTTAATTATTATATTATTTACTTGTAAATTAAAATTAACTTAGAATTTTGGATTCTCTTAATTAATTAATTTTCTCATTTTATTTTTATTAATTTAAAACCTTTTTCTTAAAAAAAATCTTAAAATCAGTTTTTAACTTAATTTCTTTCTTAATTATTTTAAACTTAATTTTGTTTAAATTTTCATTAATCATTTTCTTTAATTTGGTCAAGACTAAACCCTTTCATAAAATAATAAAAAAAATCATTTTCTTTTTTACATTTGCATTTTTTGCATTTTATCCTTATTTTGTACATTTATTCAAATTCAATATGGTTGTAATAATTATTTAGATTTAAATTCTTGCAATATTCCCCATTTGTAATTTGTACATCCCCCTCCCCTAAATGATGTAATAGCGTAGTAATTTTAAATTCCACAATTTATCGCTTTATATACAAAGGCTAGTAATTAGGGTTTTGTATGGAAAGACTAAAACCAATCAATAGCAAACCCTAATCAAAGATAAATCAAGCATGAAAATCAACCCACTTGCACACAAGCACCCCTAGGGTAAATCCACTTGGTTTCCTTACAAAAATGGCCATATTACGCATGTGAGGTATCTTAGCAAAGACAAGCAAAATACAAGATCATAGTCCCTCGACGACGCTATCAAAAGTTGCCTTTCAAAATGATCTTAGTCCCTAAAGAAAAATGCTAAGATATCTTGCAACATTGTTAATCATGGTTATACGATGACCCACGCTCGTCCCTTTTACATCCAAAGATAAGGTTAATTACAAAATCAATGGTAAGATAACAATGTCAACGGAAAAAGGAAATGAACATGAAAGACTTTTGAGTAGGTAGAATGTTCCTAGTTACTTGCTCTATTTCAAAACAAAAACATCCTTGCTATTTTCAAAACAAACACCAACATTTTTAAAACACCTTTCAAACATGAAAACATTTTTCAAAAGATCAACACCTTTGTATACATTCTTACGAACGAGAATCATTACAAAGTTTTCCTAAACAATGTCCTCTTTTCAAAATACTTTCAAAAAACCACACAAAGCACATTTTCAAACAAAAGCAAGTGATCTAGAAAGTAACTAAGAGCCCATGGAAAACCATGGATGAAAAGGGTGCTAATACCTTCCCTTTTCATAATCTACCCCACGAACTCAAGAAATAATCTCAAAGGTCTTTCCTATGCTTTTTAACCTTTCCTTTTGGATAAAAGAAAAGTCGGTGATGACTCTTGCTAACCGCAACATTTGCGATCAAACGCAAAACACCCAAGTCAGTTTTCCCATCGTATCACAGTGGGGTTCTGACTCTATAATAGGGTTTATGATGATTGGTATGTGGGATTAGATGCGAAAGATTGTTTGGTTTGTGATTGAATTATATACATTATTGAATGATGAGAATCGATGATTGAAAGATGAATAATGATGCCCTAATGTTGTATATTTGGTGTAGAATTATAGGATAGTTATAATTGATGACTACCTATGACCAGAGGATGTTTTTAGGGACTAAAGTATGGAAATCATAGTGAAAACACAGTGAAATCGCAGAAAATATACGTGACAGAACAGTATGTGTCGACCCCAAAAGCCATGCATCGATGCATGAAGGCTTTTAGGCTCAGGATGAGTCGATACGAGGGAGTCATGCGTTGATACATGAAGGCTTTTAGACTCAGGATGAGTCAATACGAAGGAGCATGTATCAATATATACAGTGTTGCAGACTCAGTATGAGTCGATACAAAGAGAGTGCGTCGACTCATGCAATGTGTTAAGTCCAGTACGCATCGACCCAAGACGTTATGCGTCGACCCATGTGGTCTGGTTTTTGACAAATTCGTTTTCCAAAGGCTGTAACTTGAGTTTTCGGACTCCGTTTGAGGTGTCGTTCAAAGCGTTGGATAAATAACGAGATGAGCTTAATTCTTAAGGATGAAAATGAAGGATAGGAAGGATAATCCTAGTAACCCAATTTAGGACTATAGTTAGCTTCCCACGTTAATCGCTATGATGACTTTGAAAAGAATGATGAGGATGAGACGATTTTAGATTACTGCTTGGTTCATAACAACAAGGTTAATGAGGATAATAATGTAGTATTATAGAATAATATGTAGAGGTTGGTTAACTAGAGGTAAGCCTTAGATGATTAATTAATTATAGGAAATATCACGTTGTAGGCCTATGGTCAACGTTGCAAGATTGACGATTTACTGTTGTATGGCTGAGTTGTTGATGATAAATGATGTTCGATGAATTATGATGTATAAATGATGTTTGATGAATTATTATGTATACATGATGTTTGATTAATTATGATGTATAAATGATATTTGACGAATTATGATGATAAATGATGTTGATGAACGATGTTGATGAAATATGTTGAGATGCCTCTAGTAATTGGCAGCTATTAAGATGTAGGCTTCTGGCCAACGATGATGTTGTGTTGAGATGTTGTTAATTATGGTGTTGTCATTACATTCATGATTGTGTCGCATACATTGCATTTCAAGATGGAGCTTATGCTCGTTAAGATGGCTTGTATTGGCGAATATTAAGATGAAGGCTTATGCCTTGTTGATGCCTCCATTTATTGGAAATTATTTGAGATGGGAGTTATGCTCCAATGGTACCATATACATTTGCATAGTATTGAGTCGCATTATATGATTGCATAAATAAGTTGTGTATTGATGCGGTGAATGTGTATATTGTTGGTATTTCTATTGCGATTATTGTTGTTTATAAGATGAGAAGTGGTGATGTTATATGATCTAATTTAATATATTAATTATCATACATTTTATTATATTGTTAGATATCTCACCCCTTCTGTTTGAATGTTACCCTTACGTTGGTAATGTGCATGCAATCTAAAGTGAAGGCTGTATACCTTCAGTAGTTCGAGTCGGTGTCATTGCTCTGATACGTAACACTGGGGGGGATGAATGCTTGTTGCTTTTAATTATTAATTATTTTCAGTTATTGAAACTTAAGGTTGTTTGTCGCTAATTATGCATTATTTTGAAGTTGTTAAAATTGTTGGACAAAGATGTTATTATGATTTCCGCTGCGTAGATGTTTAAATTGTTGAATTAAGAGAGTAAATTATTATGCTGATGGTTCATCCGAAGTTTTAAAGTGTTATGTATCCATGTTCAATGCAATGTGTTTTTAAGAAGTTGAATTTGTGACATCTTGATTCAGTTGCATGAATTTTATGACTCTGATTTGCATATATAATTGTTGGGTAGAATTGGGGTGTTACACCACCCGCCACCGCTATGGCGATTTCCGGTGAGCCCCAAAGACAGAGAGAGGCGAGAGAACTCAGGGAAGAAGAGAGATAATATGTTCTCTGTTTTTAATTAAAATACAGTTTCAGCTTTATTTTGTTACATTTGTTTTTTTAACAAATTTAATTTGGCGGTGACACTTGTCACTGCCCTTATGGTCACATGTCTCTCAATTCCATGTAGTTGCTCCATCCTTCATACCATACACCATCATTAAGAAACACTTGATAATCATCCAATAGGCCAAAGCGTGTGTTCCATCGTGTTCCCTCAAGGATTGCTCACACTGGATTGAGTATAGAAGGCTATTGGGCCAGCTTCCTTCCCAGCGCACCCCATCCCTTACTACATCACAGCGCAGGCCCAATAACACTTTTTTATCACAAACTTTTTTCTTCTTTTTCTTATTTCTAACAAAAATAACAAATTTTGGGTCTAGGTTTCCTCCTGCTTCTAACACCCCCCAGATTGTTGTTTTTTCAGGCTCATTTAACTTTTTTTCTGTTTTCTTTATTTATATTTGCTTTGATATTTCTTTAGTTATTATTTTGACTTCTATTATATTAAAAATACAAAGAGTACATAAACACTTTTTTTAGTTAAATAATTAAAGTAAAAAATATTATTTTTCATATTATTAATTATTTTTCTAATTAATTTTATTAAATAGATTGTTTAGGTTTAATTAATTGTTTATTTTTTAATATTCAATTAGATTGTAAAATATTTGATATAGGGTTCATTACTTCAATTATTTTGATATACAAAACACCAAAATTATTTTCTTAATTAATTAATCTTTTCACTTTTAGAATTAAAATTAAATTAGACTTAGGTTTATTTAATTTTCTTTTTTTAAATTGACTTAGACTTTAGGTTTTATTAAATAATCAATTAACTTATCTTGTAAATTAATTTTCCTTAAATTAAAAATAGAACCTTTTCCATCAAAAACTATAAAAACAAATTCCTTTTTCTTTCCTTTATTTTACATTATTTTCACATTTTATTATTTCACATTGTTATTCGTATTCAATGGATTGTAATAGTAATTAGGGCTTTATTGCTTTTCTCCCTATTTCACAAACTTGTACCCCCCATTTCCAAAGCGTTGTAATAGCGTAGGATATTTAAATTCTGCAATTTATTGCTTTCCTTATTATTGCTATAATTATGGTTTGCATGACAAGACAAAAATCGAATCTAGCAAAACCCTAATTCAAAAGATAAAATACTTGAAAACAAAACACTTTGCACACATGCACCTCTAGAGTAACCCACACTTGTTGCCTCAGATGTAAACAGTCACGTCCCTCGAACGTGAGATGATTTTAATTAAGACCCTAGATTAAAAGATCATAGTCCCCGATGACCCTTCAATGTTGCCTTCGATAAATGATCTTAGTCCCTTAAGACAATTACTAAAACATCTTACAAGTTGCCTTCTATGATTGTACGATGACCCACGCTTGTCCCTCACATACAATGACAAGGATCTCTATCAATCAATGGTAGATAAGAACTATCTAAAGGAGGAGGAAAAGAATAAAGACTTGCTTTTGAGTAGGTAGAACGCTCGTAGTTGCTTGCTCACAAACATTCCAAAACAATCATCTTTCAACACACCAACACTTTCTTGAAATATTTTCAAAATCAACACTTTGTATGCATTCTTATAGAGACGAGAATCATTACAAATTTTTCCCAACGACAGAACTTTTCAAAATATTTTCAAACAAACACATTCACAAAAGCATTTCAAAAGTGATCTAGCAATTAAGAGCCTGTAGATAACAACGGATGAAAAGGGTGCTAACACCTTATCTTTTCATAACCTACCCCCCAAACTCAAGAAAAATTCTCAAAAGGTATTTCATGTTATTTTCACCCTTTCCTTTATTAGATAAAAGAAAAGTCGTTGGCAACTGTTACTATTCGCAACAATTGCGATAAAACGCCAAAAACCAAGTCAGTTCTTCCACTGTATCACAGAACTGGCGACTCTGCTGGGAAATTAGACAAACTAAAAGTGGGGTTACCTTAAGAGCTAGATCACCTTTATTTGCTTTACTTGTTTGCCTAGTTTGCTTTACATTTGTGGGTTATGCTTGGGCGTATTATTTGTAAAAATCCTATACCCGGATTTGGGGCATAATAGGTAAGTAGCAATAGATCGTGGGGATTGTGTGGCGTAATACCAACATGGTTGAAACGATGGCTACATTAGTGTGACACATTTGTTGGTACCAGTGTCCCTTGAGTTGAGTCAAGGAGAATATGGGGCCTCTGTATGGTGTCACGAAGCACTAACTGACCTTAGAACCTTAGTTGAACAACTTGGCCATTAGAAAGTAGTGAGATAGCTGGCTTTGGTGAAAGACTAAAGTTGGTTGATACTCGATACTACACTCATTGAGATTTTACTTTCGGGATATTTCAGTCTCTAATAAAGAAGTTTGTTCTGAAAGAATTCCCGATGAAGAAAGGTCAGTGATATTGAGATTCCTTAGAATCGTGTTACTTTTGTTAGGACAGGTTGAACCAAATAAACTTCAAGAGGGTACATACCTACTAACTCCATGCCAGCCTTTGAACCTAAGGCTACTTGTGTGACTTGTTTACATTATCTAACAAATTGAATTCCTTGCAGGGGTTGTCTGTATTCATTATCTAACAAACTGGAATCCCTTGCAGGATTTATTTGTAGTCATTATCCAATAACCTGGACTTTTTGCAAAACTTACTTGTCTTCACCACCTTACACTTTTGCTTGGTGCATAGCATGCACATCATAACATCATACCATATCATTCTCATTGACTAGTTCAAGGATCATAAGGGCCATTGAAGTAGGTTATCATGAACCATGTGCCTAGCGAGTGGCAAGGGGATTTATTTTCCTCTAACCAAATGCTATCAAAAATGAAAGCATGTTATCTTGAGTCAAAGTCTATGACCCACTCGACATGGTGAGCTTGATTCTCGTAGAAGGACATTCAATAATACAAAGTTCTTCAATACAATCTGCAGTCAAATTGGACTTCTAACATTTTCTTCTGTTTACCTCGCGGGATCCTTGAAAACATTGCATCTACATATCATGCATCATGTCATAACAGGTTTTCCCCATACAAGTTTTCTCATCTGCTTACTATTTATTTAAGTAAAGATGGCTCTCGAACAGACCGTCAGAAATCTCCAAGTTCAAGACGCTCAGTTCAAAGGAATGTTCCTGAGCCCATATAAGGGACAAGACAAATTGAAGGCACTCCTCACTGAGAGCATGACCAAGAAGAATCCTGAAGACAACAAGGATGGACAGTTGGAACAATTGCAAGCTGAGATGGCAACGATGAGAACCCAAATGATGGGTCAGATGGTTCTTATCCAAAACCTACCTCGGGGGCAAGAAGAGTTGAGATCTCTCATCAGCGAGCTTCATCAAGACAAATATAACCATATGGAACGAATGGTTAGAATTGGGGATCAAGTCATTAATCAGCCTCCGATAAGACAAGAAGTAGGCTTGGTCGAGAGTAGACCTTTCCATATTGCTACTACATCACAAGTTCAATAATAACCTCACCAATAATGACAGGGTAGTCAGCGTAAGCAGGATATGCTTAAAAGACAATTTACCAAGATCAACATGTCCTTGGCTCAAGTATTACAACATATGTTGAAGGCCAAGCTGGTTACATTGAAGGATCCTCCTAAAAATCCCAATAATTCTTCTCCCCATTACAATCATAAAGAAAGGTGCGCATACCACTCCAACAGTCCTGGAAACGACACTAACATTTGTTGGACGTTGAAGAACAAGATTCAAGACCTGATCGACGAAGGAGCGTTGGAATTTACGCAAGATGGTCAACTTGAGTTTTTCTGTCATCCCTCAAAGGCACACCATCTGAAGGGAAAAATTTAGGCGGAGAAGCTTTTTATTCATTCGAATCTCCAGTTGTAATTTATTTGTTTGTTTAAATACTTATCTTTATGTCAGATTTTGGTTGTTCTCATTAATGCATTGCATATGTTGTCTTGAGTTAATTTGTTTGTTTTCACTATACTAAAATTATGCTTTTACTCCTTTTTTTTGATATTCAAATCTTGATTAAAAGCTACAAGCCTTTAGATGGAGGATGACAGAAATGATACCATAATCTCATATAATATGCTTCCTGGCGATGTATTTTTTTATTGATATGAATTGGTCACTCAACTACGAAGATTTTGGTCTTATAAGCCTTGAAATAATGTTTTGATGCTTGGGCTTAATCATGGTTCTTAGGAGACTTCTTCATTGAAAGTGAATTATTTTTGTGGTTCTTTTAAAAAATAAAAACTTTAAGTTGGTTTTAGTTTGAGTTTTGAGTCAAATTTGATGAAGTTTATTTCTTTGTCACATTACATCTTCCTCTTTCTATCCATTTTTATCACAAGAGTCTTTATCACTTGGTCATTATTTTGGAAGTATGATTCAAGGTTTCTTGGATTTCTCAAGGGGAGGTTTTAAAAGAAGTGTTACAAAAGGACTTACGGTATTCATTTGATATGATATTTTTTATTCAAAATATTGTCAAAACCATTCAAGTATTGCATTCAATATTTAACTTCTTTTACAAGCGCTTTGGCAAAAGTTTGTATTACAAATTTCATTTTGTGAATAGAATTACAAGGTTGAATAATTTTTATTCCTAAATCACTTCAAATTACAAGATAAAGGAAAAATCACACTAATATATCCTATAAGATTCTAAGGCAAGACTTCAAAAGCTTTCACATTTCAAAGTTTCCTTCCAACATGATTTCACCTTCATGCTAGCCACGGTTTCCTTTGCCTTGCCATTTCCATCATCAATCATCACATGAAACAAGTAAAAAAGATGGTTAGAAAACAATCAAATGTGAAGATAAACAAGAAATTTTCAAAGTGTGTCATTCATGACTTTCATCATTAGGCTTTTGTTTAAGGAATCAGATTAAAGGGTTGTTTCTCGATCATATTCAAGCATACATTAAAGCCTCATAAAATCAGTTTTCAAGCAAAGAAGCATGGGCCAAATTCTCTACTGAAAATCACAAAAAGTTTATTTTTGGTTCACAATAGAAGGAAAAAGTCGTTGCAGTATAACAAAATTCAAATAGAATTCCATCACAGTCCAGCCCAATAGAAAAATAAAGTTGCAAAGTCGAAGATGAAACAACCAAAGCCTCATACAATTTTATTTCACACAAATCAGATTATATCATTGGACTAAGAACATTCCTATTGTAAATCACAAAATAAGTTTGCTTCACAATAAGAAAAGAAAAATCAAAAGAGGCTCAAAATCAGAATTTCAAATCGAGCATCATGTTTTAAAGCAACAAAAAGGCCTCATATTACTGTGTTTTAAATAAAATTCAGAGCTACAATCATAGGCCTAGACCTTACTACAAATCTCAAACAAATGAATAAAAAAGATTTTTGGTTCACAATAGGTTTTGATTAAAAATTCAGAAAGAAAAATTACAACAACAAGTACAAGCTCAGTACAGAAAACCAGCAAGCAACAAGTACAAGCTCAATACAGAAAATCCAAGCCAACAAGCAACAGGGCCAACAAGTAATAGGCATAGCATAGCAAAAATACATCAAAGTTGACATATCAGAAAATCAAAAGTCCCATACAAAAGGCTCAAGGCCTGTTATCTCAAATCAACTTCAACAGCAAACAAAGTTCACAGTATATAAAGAACACAACACATAGTTCGTGGAGGACACAGGAAAATAGAGGCTGCAACAAGAACAACCACAAACCCTAAAAAAGAGTTTTGTATCATTATATTCCCAGACCATAAACCCTCAAAAACCATTCAAAGCCAAAAACACAGTTCATACAAATCTAGAAACAACCACAAAACCTAGTTTTTCTCTCATCATTTTCTTAAAACAAACCCATTCAGAATTGCAAATAAAAAGAAGAAGAGGAAGAGATTTTGTAACATAAATCAGAAAAATCTCACTAGAAATCGCATATCTGAGCCTAGGGTTTCGTTCCTTCCCTTTTAGATCTAGGGCTCATTGCTAAAAATCTGCAAAAACGAGCCACAGATTAAGAAAAAGGAGAGAAATACGAAGCTGATGATGTAAAAAAATTAGGATCGGATCCAAGCTGTCGTCTGGCGCCGCCCGCCGCTACTAGGGCGATTTCCGATGAGCACCAAAGATAGAGATAGGCGAGAGAACTCAGGGAAGAAGAGAGATAAAATTTTCGCTGTTTTTAATTAAAATACAGTTTCAACTTTATTTTGTTACATCGATTTTTTTAACAAATTTAATCTGGCAGTGACACTTGTCATCGCCCTTGTGGTCGCAGGTCTCTCAATTCCATGCAGCTGCTCCATCCTTCATACGATACACCATCTTTCAACATCATCTGATCATCATCCAACATGCCAAAGTGTGTGTTCCATAATGTTCCCTCAAGGATTGCTCACACTGGATTGAATACAAAAGGCTATTGAGCCAACTTCCTTCCCAGCGCACCCCCTCCCTTACTACTTCACAGCGCAGGCCCAATAACGCTTTTTTTATCACAAACTTTTTTCTTCTTTTTCTTATTTCTAACAAAAATATATATTTTGGGCCTAGGTTTCCTCCTGCTTCCAGCACCCCCCCAGATTGTTGTTTTTTCAGGCCCATTTAACTTCTTTTTTTCTATTTTATTTATTTATATTTTCTTTGATATTTATCTAGTTATTATTTTGATTTCTATTATATTAAAAATACAAAAAATACATAAACACTTTTTTTAGTTAAATAATTAAACTAAAAAATATTTTTTTTATATTATTAATTATTTTTCTAATTCATTTTATTAAATAGATTGTTTAGGTTTAATTATTTATTTATTTTTTAAATTCAATTAGGTTGTAAAATATTTGATTTAGGGTTCATTACTTTAATTATTTTCATTTACAAAACACCAAAATTATTATCTTAATTAATTAATATTTTCTCTTTTAGAATTAAAATTAAATTAGACTTAGGTTTATTTAATTTTCTTTTTTTAAATTGACTTAGACTTTAGGTTTCATTAAATAATCAATTAACTTCTCTTGTAAATTAATTTTCCTTTTAATTAGATTAACTATAAAACCTTTTCCATCAAAAACCATAAAAACAAATTCCTTTTTCTTTCCTTTATTTTACATTATTTGTGCATTTTATTATTTTGCATTGTTATTCGTTTTCAATGGGATGTAACAATAATTAGGGCTTTATTGCTTTTCTCCCTATTTCAAAAACTTGTACCCCCCCCCCCCCATTCCCAAAGCGTTGTAATAGTGTAGGGCATTTAAATTCTGCAATTTATTGCTTTTCTTATTATTGCTAGTAATTAGGGTTTGTATGACAAGACTAAAATCAAACCTAGAAAAACCCTAATTCAAAAGATAAAATACTTGAAAACAAAACACTTTGCACACATGCACCTCTAGGGTAATCCACACTTGTTGCCTCGGATGTAAACAATCATGTCCCTCGAACGCGAGATGATTTTAGCGAACACCCTCGATTAAAAGATCATAGTCCCTCAATGACCCTTCAATGTTGCCTTCGGTAAATGATCTTAGTCCCTTACGATAATTGCTAAAACATCTTACAAGTTACCTTCTATTACTGTTCAATGACCCACACATGTCCCTCACATCCAATGATAAGGCTCTCTATCAATCAATGGTAGATAAGAACTATTTAAAGGAGGAGGAAAAGAACAAAGAATTTCTTTTGAGTAGGTAGAACGCTCGTAATTTCTTGCTCACAAACAGTCCAAAACAAACATCTTTCAACACACCGACACTTTCTTGAAATATTTTCAAAGTCAACACTTTGTATGCATTATTATATAGACAAGAATCATTACAAAGTTTTCCCAACGACGACACTTTTCAAAATATTTTCAAACAAACACATTCCCAAAAGTATTTCAAAAGTGTGCTAGCAATTAAGAGTCCATAGATAACTACAGATGAAAAGGGTGCTACCACCTTCCCTTTTCATAACCTACCCCCTGAACTCAAGAAAAAATCTCAAAAGGTCTTTCCTGTTCTTTTCACCCTTTCCTTTATTGGATAAAAGAAAAGTCAGTGGAGACTCTTGCTATTCGCAACAATTGCGATAAAGCGCAAAAAAACAAGCCAGTTCTCCCACTGTATCACACTCTCACTCAGTTGTGTTTGCAATTGAGTGACTATGAATCGTATTTGCATTTGCAATAAAAACAACTTTTAAAAATTTGATTTTAAAAATGTTAATGTTAAAATATAGAACAAAGTAGAGAATAGGAACCAGAATAAAATAAGTATCTTAAAATGAAAGAAATAAGAGATAGAAAGATAACACTAGAAAATTAGCATGGTTTGGCCCAAACCAATTGGCCTAATCAAGTCCCCAAGATTTTTTCCGTGAGATTTCCAATAAAACAATCTTGAAATTTTTACAGGATCAACCCAAACAAACTTTCACAATAGTTTAGATTTTTGCATAGGATCCACCCAAAAACCTTTTACAAAAAAACACGACTTTTACACGAGATTAACTCAATAGCCTTCACCCAAGATTTTTGTAGGTTTAGTTTTCAACCTTCAAATCTATTACAAAGATATTACAAGAGCATTATGCCGCTTAATAAATACTTTTAACACAATACCAATGGAAGAAATTTCAAAAGAAACTTTTCACTATTTGGGCACTAAGTCAACTATAGTGAAAAAATACTTTATAATAGAATGAGATTCTAATACAGTGGGAGAACTGACTTGGGTGTTTTGTGTTTTATCGCAATTGTTACGGATAGCAAGAGTCTCCATCGACTTTTCTTTTATCCAATAAAGGAAAGGATGAAAAGAACAGGAAATACCTTTTGAGAATTTTCTTGAGTTCGGGGGGTAGGTTATGAAAAGGGAAGGTGTTAGCCCCCTTTTCATCCGTAATTATCTACGGGATCTTAGTTGCTAGCTCACTTTAAAATGCTTTGTTTGAAATATGTTTTCATTTTTTTAAAAGTATTTTTTTTTTGAAAAAAGTGCCTTCGTTTAGGCGAACTTTGTAATGATTCTTGTCTCTATAAGAATGCATACAAAGTGTTGACTTTTGAAAATATTTCATTTGAAAATGTTGGTGTATTTGAAAGATGTTTTTGAAAATGGTTGTGATGAAGCAACTATAAACGTTTTACCTACTCAAAGAGTCTTAGTTCTTTTCCTCCTCATTTAGATATTTCTATCTTACCATTGATTGATAAGAAGCCCTATCGTTGGATGTGAAGGGATGGGCATGGGTCGTCGTATAGTCATAGAGAGCCATATTGTAGGATACCTTAGCAATTTTTGTAAGGGTTTAGATCATTCATGACGGCAACTTTGAAGGGTCATCGAGGGACTATGATCTTGTTTTTGATTATTTTTGCTAAAGTATCCCATGCTTTCGTAACATGACTATTTTTATCTTAGGAAACAAGTGAGGTTAGCCCTAGAGGTGCAAGTGTGTAAAGTGTTTATTTTTTCAATCATTTTTGTCTTGAATTAGGGTTTTCTACTTGTTGATTTTATATCTTGCCATATAAACCCTAATTACTAGCAATTATATTAAAAGCAATAAATTGCGGAAATATAAAATTCTATGCTATTACGTCATTTGTGGATGGGGTACAAATTTACAAATGGGGGGTGAAAGCAATTAAACCCTAATTTACTATTACAACCATATTGAATATAAACAAATAATGTACAAGGATGTAAGATGATATACAAAGAAAAGGAAATTGTTCTTATTTTAGTTTTTGTATAAAGGGGCTTAATATTATCTTAATTAAACTAACAACGTGAGAAAATAATTAATTATGTCTAAGTGGATTAAATAAGAACTAAATCTAAATTAAATAGAAAAAGAAATTATATTAGTTAAGAAAGAAATTTTTTAGGTTTCTTTTTTTTAAGAAAAATGTTTTAAAGTTAACCTAATTAGACCTAATGAAAGAGATTAATTAAAATTCCTAAATTCTAAGTTAATTAAATTAGAAAAAAAATTAAAACCTAATCTAAATTAAATTAATTAAAAAGAATTTGTTAAGAGAATGTTTTTAGTCCTTTGCTTTAAAAGAAATAAAATAAAATAAAAATACTAAATATTCTAAATAATAAATATAAAATATTTTTGGTATTTTTTATTAATAAAAATAATAATAATAATAAAATAGAAAAAATAAAATTATATGTCAGGGGGGTAAGAAAGTGAAAATAGTGGTTTGGAAAAAAATTCAAATTTTTGTTAGGTCCAAAATCATGTATTTTGTTTTGCAATCAGGATAAAATTAAAAAAAAAAAACAAGTGGGTTATGTGTATGTAAGCAAACAAGGGGTGTTGTTGAGTAAAGGAGCAAGGCCCACTCCAAGGGAGGCCCAAGATGCGCTGTTTCAAACAAAAAAGGAAGTGAAAACAATAGAAAAAATGCAAAACGGATGTTGCGGCTCGAATCCAGGTCCAAGAGGTAACAAATGCGCGCTTTAACCACTGGGGTGGTGATACATCCATTTATTAATATAAAACCATAAATATATATTTGAAAACCCCTCCTAGGCCTGTATCATCTTCTTCCTTGCGCCAGCTTCCATGGAGAACATTTTTGAATTCCGTAACTTGCTCATTTCTCAACCATTCTCAAAAGTGCAAACATCAAACTTGTTAGAAATTTTACCATGATTCCAAATATGTAAACTAATTAACCTAAATCTCAAAGATGAACACGAATTTTATTGGCACCAAATTTTGACCTAAATATTTCAGAAAGTTCAAGACTAAAATTCACACTACTCAGGAAATATAAATGAATTCCAAGGACATGGTCAGTTTCAGGGCTATGATATCTATATTTTATCTTCACAAATCAGAATCAAATGATGCTTGTATGAAGAGGTAGAAGTTCAGAAAACTCACCTTGTAGATGGAGATCATGTTTTGAGTTTGATCAGCTTTCAAGGTGTTGCAATGATCTGGTTAGCTTCCTTGAACCTCTAGGAAGCTAAAGCAATACTTAGCTTGAGTTATGGATAGTTGAATCGTGCTATAGAATTCAAAGTGAAACACTCTATTTTGGGTTATGGAGGATGGTGATGGAGGTGTTACAGTTTTAAAACAGGGATATGGATGAACTATATTTGATATATGGAAGCTTTGAAAACAGTTTTGAGGGGAAACGAATGATGGAAATGAAAGATACAAGTTTTTTGGGCAGAACTATGTATAAGAGGAGTTTTTATGCAATTTCTGGATAGAGGGAGTTTTAAGGAGTTCTTAGGCTTGTAATTCCGTGTGTCAAGTTTCATAAGAGTGTCTTAAGATATAGGAAAAGGTTTGGAGACTTGTAGAAGTCAGAAGTACAAAATCACATGTTTGTGGATTTTGACTTGTTTTTGAAGCAACATGGACAAACATGGTTTCAAGGCAAGGCATGGTGGTTGAGAACTTTAAACATACTTCTTCTGATCTTATAGACTTAGTGTGTGCAGAAGGAACAACTACAAACTCAAGGAGAGTGGACTTTGTGATTAAAGTCACTTTTCCAAAATGGAAGTGTGAACTTTCTTCCATTAATGGCAATTTGCTTTGGATAATGGTTCTATCAATTGGATAATGGTTCAAACATTTGTGTAAACCATTATTTATGGAGTGAAACATAAGTTAGAATCCTGCAAAGCAAGATTATGCAGCATGGATATGGATTTGATCAAGTGTTCATCAAGAAAATGACCTATAATTCAAGTTGGAAACCCTAACTTCATCTCTTCGATTCTCTTAGCTCAAAAATATTCTCATTGAATTCTTGGACATTTTAAAAAGCTTGGAACATCCTCTACAACTTTCATGTTGTCCATTTTTAAAATCATCTTGGAGCTTGGTGAAAATTGGCCAAGAAGTTAGGTCAAAAATCTACCTAAACTAGGTCAAATTTTCACTAAGTGTTTTTATAAAAAGTGCATGAATTTGTGAATTTATAACTCAAGATCCAATAATTTCTAGGACTTTATCAGTAAATAAAAGTTGTAGATCTCATAGAGATCTACAGCTTTCATGTTGGAAGTTTTCTTTGAATCATCTTGCATCTTGGTGCAAAGTTGGTATGAAGTCATAAAAAAAATAAGACTTAAAACACTTAGAAAAAAATTTAAGTCTTGAAAACTTTGACTTTTCAAAATGACTTTTGACTTTCTTGATTTCTTGATGATCAAGTTTCATATTTTTGAATTTCTTGATGGAATGTGATCTTTGGAACTCAATTTTGACCAAAAAGTCAAAGTTTGACTTTTGGGGTATTAGTTGACTTTTAATCAATTGACTGAATTTCTACTATCAACCAAATGATCTTGAGAAATGTTTTGAACCATGAAATTATGTCAACGTGTTGTATTTGAATACTTTAGATTGTTCTTCAAGCCATTAAATCATGTATTAGGTCAAAAACCCTTGATCAATCAAATACAGTCAAAACCCTAATTTTGACCATTTTGCCCTTTTGATGATTTTAACATTTTTCTTGGGGAATTGTGATCCAAACTTGATCAATTGATACATATGACTTCAAAATGTTGATATTGGTCCAAAATCTTGAAGTTTGACTGTAGGTTGACCATAATTGACTTTTTACGCAATACATCTAATTTTAGGTCATCTGATCAATTGACTGAGCAATTTTGTGATCCAAGGCTTGAAACATGACATGAGAAATCTTGAGGGTCCATAATGATCCATGAAAGTCAATTGAAGCATTAGAATTCCAATTGTCCTTGTGAAAATCCAAACCCTAATTTGAGGCATTAGTGTTGAGGAGATGGCTTGACCTAATCAATACTTGTGCAAGCTTGAGTTATTGAAGATCTTTGTGAGAAATATCTCGAGAAAAGAGATGGTGAATTTTGGGGTACAACAGCTTCCCATGTTCAATCTTCATAAATCTGATGATTTAGATTGGCGAGTCCGCCATTCGCGACTTGAAGGTGGAAGATGATAGAACACTAGAGTGCCTAAAAATTTGCACTTGATGATGTGTTAGTTGATTGTGTTGGGAATAGGCTTAAAGATGCCATTTGGATAAGTGATAAAGAATTTGTCGGAGGTGGGTTTACAGATGCCATCTAAAGTGACTGTTGGTAGCAATTGGAAGAAGTATCAGAATAAATCTTTGGTCAATTTATACTGACACAGTAAATTCCTTTTGCCTATTTTTAACTGAAAAAGAAATACCTAACCAGAAGAGGTCTATTATTTGGAGACTTTACTGGAAAATAATCTTAACCAGAAGAGGTTTGTTGATTGCCTATCATTAACTGGAAGAAATAAATCTAACCAGAAGAGGTCTGTCGTTCACATGTCTGTATCTGGAAGAGGTGAATCTAACCAGAAAAGGTCTGTTGATTGCCTATCATTAACTAGAAGAAACAAATCTAACCAGAAGAGGTATGTTGTTCGTCTATATTTAACTGGAAGAAGTGAATCTAACTAGAAGAGGTCTGTTGATTGCCTATCATTAATTGGAAGAAATAAATCTAACCAGAAGAGGTCTTCGTCCGCCTATCTTTAACTGGAAGAAGTGAATTTAACCAGAAGAGGTCTTTGTTTTTGTTGATTGACTTTTCCTGCAAGGAAGAGGATTAGTTCCATTCAAAGGTATGTATGGCGTAATGATGTTCTCAAAATAAATGAGATTATGTTTTATGCATTTCCCATGTATGTTCCATGATGTATGAATGTTATTGAAATATATCTTTGTCCAGGAAAATAAATCTTTGACAAATGTTGGGGAGTATTGGGAAGCAAAATCTCGGACTACCGCTGGAGACGAAGAATATGTGTATCTTCGACTTTGTTTATAGTGCTCTGTTGGGGATTCTTGTTTTGTTGTTCGAGGAAATTCTATGGGGATTGTTGATTTCCGCTTGGGGGAATAGAGTTTGGGAACCTTGGTTGTCCATTAGTCTACTGGGGAATTATAACTTGACCGGGGAGAAAAATAGTTAACTGGTATCTGATCGAATTCCAGGCTTTGCAGCAAATTACTGGGGATAGTATCGACTCCGTTGGGGACAAGGGGTTTGTCCATTGATTTGTAATGTTCTGAGAAAAGAAACTCGTACTGGGGAATTTGTAGTCTATTGGGGAAATAAACCTTGTTGAGGAAAGCATTTTGAAAACATTTTTGGAGATGAAATCTTTTGGAGATGAACTCCGCAAGGTTTCTCTTATAGTTTAGGACCAACTCTGATGGGGAAATGATTGTCATGAGATTGGAACTCCGGATGAATTTAAATCTTTGGGGATAATTTTGTTGAAGTATCTCTGTGGAGATATCCTGAATCCTTAAGAAAATATTTATTATTGTTTTTAAACATACATTTGTTAACAGTTAATCATGTTCATATGGATATGTTCAATTTTAGTCATTGGACGTTTTTGCACTCAAAACAGAAAAACAAAAAGTTTGCACTCCAAAGTATATTTGTATTGATGTTTTGCCTATAAATAGGCGTTTTTGTACAAGGAGACATAGATCCTAGTAAGACGAAATCGTCGAAAGAATACAAAGTGAAAACAAAAATAATAGCCATGTGGAAGTGGTCTCATTGTGTTCCAACTCCGCTATTTCCCCCTATTTCTTCGAACACCATCCCTTGCTGTTGAAAGAAGTTTATTGAATTTATCTTATACTAAAAAACTTGGACCTTAGTAATAAAGCTGGTTGTAGTGATTTCACGGGACATAGTCATACACTTTAATCCTTAACTTTTGCCTGGACCGCCCTTTCGGGTTTTCAGCCCACCAGGATACCCTTTTTTACCCAAGCTGCCCTTTCGGGTTTTCGACTTGCCGGGTGTATAATATTTTGTATATATCCCTAATTTTTGCCCAAACCTCTTTGGTTCGCCGGGATACCCTTGTTTTTGTCTAGGTTTGTCAATCTAGTGGGTCATTTTTATGCATAGTATTTTTTAACTATGTCTGTGTTTACAGGATGCAAGAACTCTTCACCATCCATAGTAGTTAGCATTATGGCAACGCCAGAGAATACTTTCTTAACAACAAATGGCCCTTCGTAAGTGGGAGTCCATTTGCCTCTGGGATCTCCTTGAGGAAGAATGACGCGCTTTATTATCAAATCTCATGTCTGATACACTCGAGGTTTGATCTTTTTTTTGAAAGCCTTGATCATACGCTTTTGATACATTTGAACATGAAAAACAACATCCAGTCTCTTCTCGTTAATGAAGTTCAACTGATCCAACCTAGTCTGAATCCATTCATCTTTGCCTAAGTCTGCTTCTTTCATAATCCTTAAGGTAGGACAGCTTCCATGCCATAGACTAAAGAGAAAGGAGTTGCCCCAGTTGATGTTAGAGCCGAAGTATGGTAACCATGAAGAGAAAATAGTAACATCTCGTTCCAGTCTTTATAGGTGACTAACATCTTTTGCACAATCTTCTTTATGTTTTTATTGGCAGCTTCCACTGCGTCATTCATCTTAGGTTTGTATGGAGAAGAATTGTGATGCTTGATTTTGAACTGCGTACAAAGTTCAGTGATCATAACATTGTTGAGATTGGTTCTGTTATCAGTGAAGATCCTTTCAGGGATGCCGTACCGGCAGATGAGGTTATGCTTGATATACCGGGCTACAACATTCTTAGTGACTGAGGAAAACAAAGCAGCTTCGACCCATTTGGTGAAGTAGTCAATGGAAACGAGGATGAAACGATATCTATTAGAGGCAATGGGCTTGATCTCTCCAATCATGTCAATTCCTCACATTGAAAATGGCCAAGGAGCATTCATGACATTCAAAGGGATTGGAGGCACATGAATCTTGTTGGCATAGATTTGACGCTTATGGAAAGTCCTCGAGTGATGGTGACAATCGGTTTCCATAGTCGACCAATAGTAACCAGCCCCCAGAATCTTCTTGGTCATAGTGTGCCCGCTAGAGTGAGTTCCAAAGAAATCTTCATACATGTCTTCCATAATCTTGTTTGCTTCCTTCTTGTCCATACAATGGAGCAGAGTTGAATCATGGTTGCGTTTGTATAGGATCCCATTGCTTAGGAAGAATTTGGCTGAGAACCTCCGCAGGAATTTCTTGTCGTTGATTGAGGCTCATTCAGGATACTCTTGCACTTCAAGGTACCTCCTCACTTCATGATACCAAGGCTTCTCTTCATCAATGTCAATCTCATAGCAGTGCGCAGGTTCGTCAAATCTTTCGATTTTAATTCTAGGAGCCTCATTGTCCCAATTGACCTTGAACATGGATGAAATTGTTGCTAAGGCATCTGCTAACTAATTTTCTTCCCTGGGGAAGTGCTCAAAGGTTATCTCCTCAAAGCATGGGATCAAAGTTAACACAATCTCTTTGTAGGGGATCAAATTTGGATGCTTAGTATCCCATTCTCCTTTAACCTGACTGGTTACTAAAGCTGATTCTCCATATACGCTTAAGAATTTGATTCTAAGGTCAATGGCAGCCTTAAGACCCAAGATGCATGCTTCATACTCGACTATGTTGTTTATACAGTCGAATCATAGTCTAGAACCGAAAGGCGTATGGCCACTATCGAGGGAAATAATCATAGCACCAATTCTGTTACCTAAAGTATTGGAAGCTCCATTAAAAACCATAGTCCATTGGAATCCTTGTCCAGGTATATCATATGGTCTAGGCTTTTCACAATCAGTTACTAGCATGATATTCTCTTTCAGGAATTCAAAGTTCATAGATTGGTAATCATCAATAGCTTGATGGGACAAATGATCTACTAGCACACTTCCTTTGATGGCCTTTTGTGTAGTGTATTGGATACCATATTTAGTCAGGATCATATTCCATCTAGCTATTCGTCCAGAGAGAGTTGGCTTCTCGAAGATGTACTTGATAGGGTGCATCTTAGAAATCAACAAAGTGGTATGAGTCAACATATACTGTCTTATTCGGCGAGCAGCCCATGCCAGAGCACAACAAGTTTTCTCTAGCAGTGAATATCTTTTTTCACAGTCGGTAAACTTTTTGCTCAGGTAGTATATTACATGCTCTTTTCGGCCAGACTCGTCATGTTGGCCCAACACACACCCCATTGAATTCTCTAATACATTCAAGTACATAATCAGAGGCCTTCCTTCAACTGGAGGCATCAGGATGAGTGGTTCTTGTAAATATTCTTTGATCCTATCAAAGGCTGCTTGGTAGTCATTGTTCCATCTGACTACTTGATCTTTCTTCAATAGTTTAAAGATTGGCTCACATGTAGCGGTTAGGTGAGATATGAATCGGGCAATATAGTTTAGTCAAACTAAGAAACCCCTGACCTCTTTCTCAGTATAGTGAGCTGGAATTTCTTGTATGTATTTTACTTTTGTAGGGTCGACCTCAATACCTTTTCCAGTGACGATAAACCCTAAGAGTTTTCCAGATCTTACCCCTAACGTGCATTTGTTGGGATTCAACCTTAGCTTTTATTTCTTCAACCTCTCAAACAACTTGTGAAGATGATCAAGGTGTTGTTCCTTAGTTTGCGACCTTGCAATCATATCATCGACGTACACTTCTATCTCATGATGGATCATATCATGAAATAGAGCTACCATAGCTCGTTGATAGGTTGCCTCTGCATTCTTCATACCGAAAGGCATGACCTTGTAGCAGAAAGTACCCCACTGCATGACAAAGGTTCTCTTCTCAATGTCCTCAGGAGCCATTTTGATTTGGTTGTAGTCGGAGAAGCCATCCATGAAGGAGAAGACTTTATGTTGAGCAGTGTTGTCGACCAAGACGTCAATATGTGGTAGTGGGAAATCATCTTTGGGGCTTGCCTCCATTTGAGCTTTGGCCGTTAAACTTAAACCACATTTGTCCGACTTGAAAGGGATGTCTGAGAGTTGTCCCCAAATGGTACAATCTCCATCTTCAATCACAACATGAGTATCTTTGAGGGAAACCATCCTAGGCACATCTTTAACAATTTTTGGAACATTAGGTGTAACCTTGGTGGCAGTAACCATGGGAGAAACCACTTTGAAGACTTGACATGGAGTTTCTATGAACTCGCTGTCCATCTCAACATACTTAAACAAATTCGGATGGCTAACCATAAAATCTTCTTCACCACAGACGGTAACAATCTTTCCCTTGACTGGATATTTCAACTTTTGATGAAGTAAAAAAGTCATTTCTCCTACCCCGTGTATCCAGGGCGCCTAAGTAGGCAAGAGTAGGCGGGACGGATATCCATCACATAGAAAGTTGAATTGAAAATTTGAGACCCAACTTTGACGGGGAGATAAACATCCCCATGGACCATCCTTTTTGATCCATCGAATCCCTTACCACAATGTCACTCGGCTTCAGTATCAAACCTTCGCAATCCAATCGATCTAGGGCACGTTTGGGTAAGACGTTCAAAGAGGACCCAGTATCCACCAATACATGGGCTAGAGTGGTTCCTTTTCATTCAATGGAGACATGCAACACTTTATTATGATTTCTTCCAGCTGGAGTTAAATCAACATCCGAAAATCCCAACCCATTATCGGCAGTCAAGCTCGCTACACAATTTTCAAACTGATCGGTTGTAGTATCTTGAGGAACATGAGTTTTCTTTAGAAATTTTATCAATGCTTGAGCATGTGCATAAGAGAAAAGTAATAAAGATAACATAGAAATCTTAGAGGGGGTTTTTCCCAACTGCTCTACTATCTTATAATCACTTTTCCTTATAATCTTTAAAATCTCCTCCATCTATTGAGTAAAGGGTTCTTCAGTAATATTATTTTTGGCAGGCGCCTCCATCCTGGCAGGCTCAATCATCTTTTCTTTGCCCCTATCATCAGTACTAGGTTTGTCAACAGTGATGCGAACATGTGTAGTTGTGGTAGTTGGAGGTGAAATATCAGGAGAGAAGATTCTCCCCGTCCTAGTCACCTTGCTAGAGCCGACAATGTTAGTGATGTCAGTAGTCTTATCTTCATCAATTTAGGAGTCTTGTCTAATACCATGGTAGTATACTTCAGCGCCATAATTCCAAGGTACCACCTTACCGGAAGAATAAGGGACTGGCCTTGGTGTGGTAATTATCAATGGAGCTATCTTCGGTTCATTGGCAATCCTAATAGGACCTTTTGAGGTGATCCTAACAGGTTTGTTGGAGATAGTGATGATGGATATGTCTTCAACTTCTTGAGACACAACTTCAGTCAATTTTTTACAGATGGAGTTATTTCAAATAGGATCTCATGGCTATCCATTAGGTGTTGGACACCTCTTTTCAGCCATTCATTTCCATTGATTTTCACAACACAGTAACAACAATCTTCAAGGTAACCAGGGAAAACCTCAACTTTCAACTAATTGTTTTTGACAAACTTTAGTGGAGTAGTTAAGTCATTAACATAGGAAACAAAATCAGTATCTTCAATAGCGTTGACACCTTTGCCATGGTTTGGAATAGGTGCAATGATTACATTCGGAGTTGGAGGAGGATCAAATTCAGCGGTCTTGTTGTCAATAAGGTCTTGGATCTTGAATTTTAGTGCCCAACAATGATCAGTGTCATGTCCGGGACTATTGGAGTGGTAAACACATTTAGCGTTCGGGTTATACTTTTGAGATGAAACATTGGGATTTGAAGGGGGTCACGCAATGTTACCAAATTATCCTTCAACATGTGTTGTAGGGCTTGAGATAGTGACATGTTGATCCTTGTAAATTGTCTTCTTGGAATATCAAGCCTTTGGTAGTTAGCTTGTTGTGGTCTTTGAGTAGAGGTTGGATTGGAGATTAGAACTTCATTTACAGATTGACGATGGTCCTTCTTGACATGACCCCTTGACCCATACACGACATTAGTTTCTTTTTTACCGGTAAAAGGTTTCTTCAAAGTATTTGATGTAGAGGCAGAGGCCATGGGAATCTTTCCACTTTTAATACCGCTCTCGACCCTTTCACCAGTCAAGATTAACTCAGTGAAACCAGATGATGAGCTCCCAATTAGCAAGTTTAAAAATGGCCCAGTCAATGTTCCCATGAACATATCTACCAATTCCTTGTCAGTTAATGGTGGTTGCACCCTGCCAGCTAGGTCTCTCCATTTCTACGCATATTATTTGAAGCCTTTATTGGAACCCATGGTCATTCCTTGTAATTGTACTCTAGTTGGCACCAGATCAGCGTTGTATTGATATTGGCGGTAGAAAGTGGTGGCCAAGTCCTCCCAAGTATGGATGTTGGAACCTTATAACTGGTAAAACCACTCCAATTGAGTCCCAGACAGACTCTCTTGAAAGAAGTGTACCCATAACTTCTTATTCGTGGTATACGGTTGAATTTTATGGACGTAAGATCTTAAATGAAGCTTCAGGCACTAAACGCCAATGTACTTGGCAAAGACTGGAATCTTGAATTTATGGGGGATTGCTACCCCAGGAACCAAACCTAAATCGCCAAAATCTAGGCCAGGCACAACTTGAATTTCCATAGCCTTCAATCTGTCTTCCAGTTGCTTATACTTGTCTTCAGCCGGTGGATATTGTTCGTCAAAATAGTCCTCATCCTCAGAGATTGGGTTGTTTGCACCCCCAGCACAGGTGCTCCTTGCATCTTCATCCTGATTCTCATCCTCCTCGGATGACTCTTCTACCACTTGCACTTGTCAAACGGGACCCTTGAATCTCTTTCCCATGTTGATCAAATCCTTCTTCTTGGTATTCTTCTTTGCAACCAGAAGTGAATCAGTTCTTGCTGCCCTTTGGCCAAGTTGAGCAAGGTTTCTTGAAATTGAGAATTTTGTGTCTGCAAGTCCTTCACATTCTGCTCGAGATCAATCTTACTGAAATAAATAGTAGAAAGATGAGGAAACATGTGTCTTAAAACATGCTTATGTTATGATGCATATAATGTGAATGCAAATTCTTTCAAGGACCTTTAAGATTTAAATTTGTTTAAACAAAGAAGGAACAAACATTAATTGTATTAATAAGTTCAAACGGTTTGCAAAAAATTCCTCTTGGGCTTACAATGGAAGAAGCACAAATAATACAAAATAAACTCCTAAAATAAAAAAAGGAACTCAAGCTTTCCATGAGCGCATCCTCTTCGGTGCAATGTAAGAGTTCAAACTTCACTCTTCACGAAGTTGTCTCATGAGCTCCAGAACCTTCTTCTCGCTTGCGTAGAACTAGGTTTCAAAGGTGTTTCGCTCCCTTTTGAGTTGAATCCACGATCTTTGCAACTCCTCGAGGGTAGTAGGCATGTCAGGATGAAGAATGGTGTAAGGAATGTCTCCTTCGGCAACAAGCTGCATGATGATAGGTAAGATGGCAGGATACGACATCATGAGGTTTTGAGCGTGATCTCGTACCCACTTGAGATAAGGCTCCAATGGAATAGAGTTATTATGCCCCAAAGTTTTGCTATCAAATTTGTTCACCATGCCCCAAGTTCGTACAAATCTTTGATGATAACCTTGGACATTGTTCCCATAGTCAAATACAATTCCTTTGACAAGCGCGTCATGAGGGCCATCCCTCCGAGCATACCTAAATTGTCATAGAGCCAAACAAGGGTTATAGGTGATACCTCCCCTAATTCCAAAGATAGGGACATTAGGGAATTCTGCACAATGATCATTGATGGTAACATCCTCCAAAGATCGAGAACACCAATGAATATCTGAATGTGAGAGTGACATCAACCTATTAGACCATCTCATGCCTTGCTCATTCTTCAAAATAGACCGAGGAAAGTGCAAAATAAACCACCTAGCCAACAGAGGAGTGCAACACACAAGAATCCCCCTTTTCTTCATGGTGAGAGTGTGAAGAGAATGCATAATGTCTCCAAGTAAAGTAGGCAACGAATTACGAGATAGAAAAACTTTGATCACCTTCATATCTATGAGTTGGTCCGAGTTAGGAAATAGTACCATCCGATAAATTAAAAGGGCCAAAACCTATTCAAAACTTGAAAATCCAAAGCATCCCAAAATTGTTGAGCCTTCTCAAACATAAACTTGATTAGAAAACCCTTAACACCACTTCTTGTTTCCCAATTTTACATAATGTCGGACCGTTCAAATGTAAAGCTCGAGCAATCTCCTCAAGTCTTGGGTCTTTCTCAATACTGGTGAAGGGTAGTTGATCAAGAATAGGCACTCCCAGTAACTGAGAAAACTCCTCCATGGTAGGAACTAATTGGTAATTAGGAAATGTAAAGCAATGGTGTTTAGGGTCAAAGAATTGGAAAAGCACATGTACCATGTCCTCTTAAAAGTGTGAGATAACCAAGTTGATGAGATGTCCATACTTTTTGGTTAATGAAGAATCATTTGGAACCCTTTACGGTAACTCCTTGAGTTGAAGAGGCACTTTCACAAGGTTGATTCAGATGGTATTTCTTCGCATGGAAGCCATGTCCTACAAAACGGCACAAAGGTAAATCCCAAAAGTCCTTGAAATGGTTAGTGCAAAATGCCATGGTATGATGTCAGAATGTTATGTACAAGTAAGCATATACAAGAAAATCAAACAAATCCTTAGGTTTAGGCTTGCATGAGATTTCATAGGTAAGTACCCTCTTGAAGTTTAGTTGGTTCAACCTGTCCTAGAAAGTAAACGGGTTCTAGGGGATCTCAATATCATTGATCTTTCTTCATTGGGCATTATTTCAGCGCAAACCTCTTTATTGGAGACTGAAATATCCCAAAAGTCCAATCTCAATGAGCGTAGTATCGAGTATCAACCAATCCGAAATGCACCAAAGCCGACTATCTCACTATTTCCTAATAGCCAAATTGTTCAACAAAAGGTTCTAAGGTTAGTTAGTGCTTCATGACACCATACAGAGGCCATGTATTCTCCTTAAATCTCCATAAGGGATACCGGTACCCACAAATGTGTCACACTAATGTAGCTATTGCTTGAACCATATCGGTCTATGCCTTACAGTCTCCACAATCTTTCCTACTTATCTAATAATGTTCCCAAATCCAAGTAGAGGATCAATACAGAACCCAAACAAGAAACTACAAAATTTAAAGCAAAGAAGTCAAACAAATAAAGCATTTAAAGGTCATCTAGTATCTAAGGTAACCCCACTTTTAAGTATGTCCCCACTAGAGTCGCCAATTCTGTAATACGGTGGGAGAACTGACTTGGGTGTTTTGTGTTTTATTGTAATTATTGCAGATAGCAAGAGTCACCACTGACTTTTCTTTTATCCAATAAAGAAAAGGATGAAAAGAACAGGAAAAAACTTTTGAGAATTTTCTTGAGTTCGGGGGGTAGGTTATAAAAATGGAAGGTGTTAGCACCCTTCTCATCTGTAATTATCTATGTGCTCTTAGTTTCTAGCTCACTTTAAAATGCTTTTTTTGAAATGTGTTTGCGTTTGTTTGAAAGTATTTTTTTGAAAAAAAGTGTCTTCGTTTAGGAAAACTTTGTAATGATTCTTGTCTCTATAAGAATGCATACAAAATGTTGACTTTTAAAAATATTTCATTTGAAAGTGTTGGTGTGTTTGAAATATGTTTTTGAAAATAGTTGTGAGCAAGCAACTATTAACGAGCTTAGTTCATAGTCTTTTCCTCCTCCTTTAGATATTGTTATCTTACCATTGATTGATAAGAAGCCCTATCATTAGATGTGAAGGGACGGGCGTGGGTCGTCGTATAGTCATAGATAGCCATATTGTATGATACCTTAGCCATTTTTGTAAGGGTCTAAGATCATTCATGAAGGCAACTTTGAAGGGTCATCGAGGGACTATGATCTTGTTTTTTTCTTGTTTTTGCTAAAGTATCCCATGCTTTCGTAACATGACTATTTTTATCTTAGGAAACAAGTGAAGTTAGCCCTAGAGGTGCAAGTGTGCAAAGTGTTTATTTTTTCATGCATTTTTGTCTTGAATTAGGGTTTTCTACTTGTTGATTTTATGTCTTTCCATACAAACTCTAATTACTAGCAGTTATATTAAAAGCAATAAATTGCGAAAATGTGAAATTCTACACTATTACATCATTTGGAGATGGGGGTACAAATTTGCAAATGGGGGATGAAAGCAAATAAACCCTAATTTACTATTACAATCATATTGAATATGAACAAATAATGTACAAGGATGTATGATGATATACAAAGAAAAGGAAATTGTTCTTGTTTGAGTTTTTGTATAAAGGGGCTTAATATTATCTTAATTAAACAAACAAAGTGAGAAAATAATTAATTATGTCTAAGTGGATTAAATAAGAACTAAATCTAAATTAAATAGAAAAAGAAATTATATTAGTTAAGAAATAATTTTTTTAGGTTTCTTTTTTTTAAGAAAAAGGTTTTAAAGTTAACATAATTAAACCTAATGAAAGAGATTAACTAAAACTCCTAAATTCTAAGTTAATTAAATTAGAAAAGAAAATTAAAACCTAATCTAAATTAAATTAATTAAAAAGGAATTGTTAAGAGAATGTTTTTAGTCCTTTGCTTTAAAAGAAATAAAATTAAAAAAATACTAAATATTCTAAATAATAAATATAAATTATTTTTGGTATTTTTTATTAATAAAAATAATAAGAATAATAATATTACTAATAATAAAAAAGAAAATAAAAATAGAAAAAATAAAATTATATGTCAGGGGGGTAAGAAAGTGAAAATAGTGGTTTGAAAAAAATTAGATTTTTGTTAGGCCCAAAAGCATATTTTTTATTTTGTAATCAGAATAAAATAAAAAAAACAAGTGGGTTGCGTGTATGTAAGCAAACAGGGGGTGTTGTTGAGTAAAGGAGCAAGGCCCAGTTAAAGGGAGGCCCAAGGCGTGCTGTTTCAAATAAAAAGGAAGTGAAAACAATAGAAAAAATGCAAAACGGACATTGGGGATCGAACCCAGGTCCAAGAGGTAACAAGCACGCGCTTTAACCATTAGGGTGGTGATACGTCCGTTTATTAATACAAAACCATAAATATATATTTGAAAACCCCTCCTAGACCTGTATCATCTTCTTCCTTGTGCCAGCTTCCATGAACAACATTTTTGAATTATGTAACTTGTTCATTTCTCAATCATTCTCAAAAGTGTAAACATCAAACTTGTTAGAAATTTCACCACGATTCCAAATATGTAAACTAATTAACCTAACTGTCAAAGATGAACACGAATTTTATTGGTACTAAATTTTGACCTAAATATTTCAGAAAGTTCAAGACTAAAACTTACACTACTCAGGCAATATAAATGAATATCAATGTGTTGTACCCTAAAATTTTCCCTCTCAATTTCTCAAAGATTCTCTCACAAAAATCTCCATTGCTGAAAATTGCATAAGGTTTGATCAGCTCAAGACACTTCCTCCACACTGGGCTGAAATTAAGGTTTGGATTTGGACAAGTACAATTGGACTTTTAATGCCACAAATAGTTTCCATGGATCATATTGGGCTCTCAAGCATCAGGTCGAAGATGGAACTTATGAATCCTCGAAAGGAGGTAGAAGAAACTGTCGAAAGGGCAAAGTAGATACAAAAAGGTGTGCAGTTGTAGATAACAGTTCGAATTCAAAATCTAGTTCAGGTTGTTCGAACCACATGACTGATCAAAAAGGAGTGGTGGGAATATTTTGACAAGTCGAAGAAGATCAAGCTTGCTTCGATTCATAAGCTTCGATTGGGTAAAGGTTTCCTTCGAGCAACCTGCTTCAATCCATCTCTAAACCTGCTTCAATCCACATGCTAAACCCTTCGACACACATAGTTTCGACACTATGAATTACAAGTATATCTTCGTGCTTACCTCAATCCACAAGCTTCGACTGGGAAATTGCTTCCTTCGAGCAACTTGCTTCAATCCACCTCTAAACCCTTCGACACACATAGTTTTGACACTATGAATTATAAGTCTATCTTCATACCTGCTTCGATCCATCTTTAAACCTACTTAGATCCACCTCTAAATCATTCAACACACATAGTTTCGATACTACGAAATACAATTTAACATAAAAAAATTGTTGATAATAGTTCATTGCAAGACAATGATCAATTCGACAGAAGGATAGTTGGTTGTGGCATTTGAAGTTTGGACATTTGAACTTTCGACCACTTAATCAATTTATTACTCGAGATATGGTTACTGGTATTCCAAGTCTTGAGATGCTTGAAAAAACTTTGTGAAGTTTGTTTAGTAGGAAAGCAATCCAGAAATTCTTTCGTTTTGACTATGCCAATGAGATCATCTTGCGTACTCAAGATGGTACATTCAGATGAATATGGTCCATTCGAAGAACATACAATTGGTTGAAACAAATATTATTTCTCCTATTGATGAGTTTGGTCGAAAGTTGTGGATCTATGTGATCAAAATGAAAGGATGGAGTATTCGACCAGAGTAAAGAAAAAGATCAAAGTTCTACAGAGATTCAAGATCTTTGTAAAAGGAACAAGTCGAAGACAGAATTTTAAAGAACATTGATCAAATCCATAGGCCATGCTACATGATCTTGCTTTGCAGGCCTCAATGCTTGTGTTTTACTCCATAATTAATTGTTTACACAATCAATTAAGCTCTTACCCAAGTATTTAAAGTATTTTCCAAGCCAATTTTCCCTTAATGGCACAAAGTTACCATTGCCATTTTAGAAAAGTAACCTTTATGCAAATTGTCAATGCATTGAGCATTGTGACCTTTATCTCTGATTGCAAGCAATATCAAAATCATGAATTAAGTCTCCTGCACCCAACAAACATCAGTCCATGCTTGTACTTGAACTTTGGAACCATGAAAATCCATTCAACTTGATTTTTTTCATTTTCAACTAAACCATAACATGTTATCTCAAGATTCTGGTTACTACAAGATGTCAAACCTCTTCCCTATAAATAGATACATTATTTTCAACATAAAGAGGAGGGATTACCAGCCTTAGAACACTCTCAAAACTCCTTGAATTCAGAATCTGCATCCAAAGCCACATTGCTTGCCATTTCTGACTTTGAAGAGCCAACTCCAAAATCCTTCGTGCATTTATCACTTTTTCCCATTCGAACATCATCTATACACCACATAGACACTATCCCAACCCTTAAACAACTTCTATAACTCCTCCTTCCTCATCCACCATTTCCAAAATCTTTCTGGCTTTCAAAGCAAAGTAGTGATCCCACTAGCTCAAGGAAGGTCCTTGCAAGCTTAATCCATCGTCGAACCATTTCTGGAAGTCACATAGAGGTCATTCGAATTTCACTTCCAGAGGTAAGTTTTTTTTCAAACTTGGAACTCTTCATTCAAGCATCATTTGTATATACCTTGTGAAGAAAAGATGTAGATATAATGACTAGAAAGCTGACCATGTCCATAATTTTGATTATCTTTTCTTGTACATTGAGAATTTCATCTGTGATCTGTTAGGTTTTATTTTCGGTACTGAACAAAATTCGTGCTAACCTTTGATTCATAGCTTTTGAAAATTATGTGGTTAGATTCGTATTCAAATTTTAGGCAGGTTTGATGTTCACATTTTTTTGATTTGGCTGAGAAATGAAGCTTTTAGAAGTTTAACAATGGTGATATATATCCCTGCACGCGTGAAGGAAGAAGATGAAGCCATGTTCAAATTTTCAGAAATGAGTTCATTTTATATTTAGTGCAAGTTGGATAACTAACAAATGAAACAGGCCACCCCAGTGGTACAAACAACACACACGTAAGGAATTCATGAATAAGGTCCTGGGTTCGAGCCCCAGCGACCTTTTGTAGTTATTTTGTCATTTTTTCAAAACTAACATGCAGGTTTATAACATATTGAGTGTTGGCTGTTTTGAATGGAAGGTGTGGAGAACCTAGGTTCAAACCTTGGCAAGACCAAAACAATTTTTTATCACTTGTTTGTTTTCATTTTTTTAACAAACTTAAATATTTTTCCAACCAATCAATACAACTCTTTTTGAGTTGATTTTTTTGCATACTATTTATTTACAATGTCTATTTTATGAATATATAAAAATATCACAAAAAATATTTTATTTTCATATTTATTTTAATTAACCAAAAGCCTTCCATAAAAAACTCTAAAAAATGATTTCTTGATTAATTTGATTTCCTTTTAACTTAGGATTAATTTTCCTTTTTTTAATTAATAATCACATCCCTTTAGGTTAATTAGGTCAAAACAATTTTCCTAACAAAAATCCAAAGCAAAATCCATTTCTTTTTGTATTCCTTGTACATTATATTCATGTCATTTTTTGTACTAATTCAATATGGTTGTAATAGATAATTAGGGTTTAATTTCTTGCAATCCCCATTTGTAAATTTGTATCCCCCTCCCCAAAATATGTAATAGCGTAGTAAGTTTACTTTCCGCAATTTATCACTTTCATATCAATGCTAGTAAATTAGAGTTTGTATGGAAAGATAAAATCAATGCTTAGAGAACCCTAATTCAAGATAAACCAAGCATGAAAAAATAAACACTTGCACACTTACACCTCTAGGGTTAACTCCACTTGTTGACTTGAGAAAATGGTCATGATATGCATGTGATATGTCTTAGCAAAAACAATAAAAAATACAAGATCATAGTCCCTCGATGACGCTTCGAATGTTGCCTTGTAAATGATCTTAGACCCTCAAGAGAAAATGCTAAGATATCTCACAACATTGTTATTCATGATTATACGATGACCAATGCCCGTCCCTTTACATCCAAAGATAAGGCTACTTACTAATCAATGGTAAGATAACAATATAAAAGGAAGTAAGAAATGAATAAAAGACTTTTGGGTAGGTAAAAAGTTCTTAGTTTCTTGCTCAGAATCCATCTTCAAAAAAATAAACATCTTTTCAAACACACCAAACACTTTCAAAACATGAAATATTTTCAAAAGTCCAACACTTTGTATGCATTCTTATAGAGATGAGAATCATTACAAAGTTTTCCTAAACGAAGGCGCTTTTCAAAAATACTTTCAAAACCCACCACAAACACATTGCAAACAAAGCAATTTCAAAAGTGATCTAGCAAGCAACTAAGAGCCCATAGACAACTATGGATGAAAAGGGTTCTAACACCTTCCCTTTTCATAACCTTCCCCCCGAACTCAAGAAAACATCTCAAAGGTATTTCCTATTCTTCTCACCCTTTCCTTATTGGATAAAAGAAAAGTCGATGGCGACTCTTGCTATCCGCAACAATTGCGATCAAACGCAAAATAACCAAGTCAGTTCTCCCACCGTATTACAGAATTGGCGACTCTGCTAGGGATACTTAACAGTGGGGTTACCTTAGAGTTAGATCACATTTACTTGCTTTCATTGTTTGATTTGTTTGCTTTACATTTATAGGTCCTTTTTTGGGTTTGTATTGATCCTCTACTTGGATCGGGAAACACAATCAGGTAAGTAGTAATAGATTATGGAAACTGTGCAGGGTATACCGACATGGTTGAAGCGATGGCTATGTTAGTGTGACACATTTGTTGGTACCGGTATCCCTAGAGTTTAGTCAAGGAGAATACGGGGCCGTTGTGTGGTGTCATGAAGCACTAACTGACCTTAGAACCTTTAATTGAACAACTTGGCCATTAGGAAGTAGTGAGATAGCCGGCTTTGGTACAGTCCGAAGTTTGTTGATACTCGATACTAAGCTCATTGAGATCAAACTTTCGGGATATTTCGGTCGCCAATAAATAGGCTTACGCTGAAACTATGTCCGATGAAGAAAGATCGGTGATATTGAGATTCCCTAGAACCCGATTACTTTCTAGGACAGGTTGAACCAACTAAACTTCAAAAGGGTATTTACCAATGAACCTCATGCAAGCCTAAACTTAAGGACTTGTTTACTTTGTGTGTATATGTTTGTTTGTACATAACACCATGACATCATACCATGGCATTTTTGCACTAACCATTACAAGGATCTAGAGATTTATCTTTGTCTTATTTTGTAGGATTTGACTTCCACTTGCAGAAATACTATCCAATTAACCTCGTCAAAATGCCTCCTCAACTCAAAGAACTAGCGTCAAGGGTCCCTGAGAATTATCTATTCACCGAGAGACATGGTTGACTTCTCAATCTGGTTACCTCAAGCTATGATGAAGACATGGTGGAGGTTATCTTCCAATTCTTTGACCCTTTGCACCTTTGCTTTACCTTTCCTGATTACCAACTTGTGCCCACTATGGAAGAATTTTCTCAACTCTTGGGAATCCGTATCCTTGATCAACTACCCTTCAACGGTATTGAAAGAGACCCAAGACCTGAGGATATTGCTTGAGCTTTACATTGGCAACGATCTGACGTTGTGGCCAATTGGGAAATGAGAAGTGGCATCTAAAGGTTTTTAGCCAAGTTTTTGTTTCAGAGGGCTCAATTTTTTTGGGATGCTCTGGATTTACAAGCCTTTGAAGAAGTGTTGGCTCTTCTCATATATGGGATGGTTCTGTTTCCCAATCCGGACCAACTTATAGATGTAAACATAGTCAAAAAATTTCTATCTCGCAATCTGGTGCCCACTTTACTTGGGGATATCTTGCATTCTCTTCACTCTCGCACCATGAAGAGAAGAGGACTTCTTATGTGTTGCACTCCTCTTTTGGCTAGGTGGTTTATTTCGCACCTACCCCGATCTATTATGAAGAACGAGCAAGGTTTAAGATGGTCTAGTAGGTTAATGTCACTCACACATTCTGATATCTATTGGTGTGCTCGATTTATGGAGGACATTACTATTATTGACCGTTGTGGGGAATTCCCTAATGTCCCTTTACTTGGAATTTGGGGAGGTATCACTTACAATCCTTGTTTGCCTCTGCGAGATTTTGGGTATGCTAGGAGGGATATCCCTCTTGATGCACTTGTTCAAAGAATTGCATTTGACTATGAGAGCGATGTCCAAGGTTATCGTCAAAGATTCATATGAGCTTACGGCATGGTTAACAAGGTTGATAGCAAGACGTTAGGGCATAATAACTCCATTCCTTTGGAGCCTTATCTCAAGTGGGTGAGATCTCACACCCAAAACCTCATGATGCCTTATGAAGCCATCCTACCTATCATCATGGAGCCTGTCACTGAAGAAGATGATCCATATACTGTCCTTTACCCTGATATGCCAACTTCTCTTGAAGATTTGCAAAGAGCTTGGATTCAGCTAAAGGAGGAGCGATACACCTTTGAAGCCCAGTTTTATGCAAGCGAGAAGAAGACATTGGAGCTCACGAGAAAACTTCATGAGTAGAGGAGCCCAAATGCCTATATTGCTCCAAAGAGGAAGCATCCTTATGAGACTTGAGCCATTTTTATTGTATTGTAGTTCATTTTGTTTCTTTTGTTTCAATGTAAGCCCAAGAGGCATGTTATAATCAATTTGTACTTATTAATGCAATTGATGTTTGTTCCTTTTGTCTAAACAAATTTAAATCTCCTAAGTCCATGAAATCATTTGCATACGTATTTTCATGTATCATAACATAAACAAGTTTTCCACAACAGGCTTCCTTATCTTTCTATTGTTTATTTCAGTAAGATGGATATCGAACAAACAGTGAAGGACTTGCAAGCACAGAATTCCCAATTCCAAGAGACCTTGTTGACCTTGGCTAAGGGACAACAAGAGCTGATGTCTATGATAGTAGCCAAGAAGAAAACTAAAAAGAAGGCTTTCATCAACATGGGTAAGAGATTCAAAGGTTCAGTTCGTCAGGTATAGATAGTCGAAGAGTCGTCTGAGGAGGACGAAAATCAAGACGAGGAGGCAAGGAGCACCCGTGCTAGGGGTGCCAATAATCAAGCTTCCGAAGACGAAGACTACTTTGATGAACAGTACCCACTTGCCGAGGATAAATACAAGCAGTTAGAGGATAGACTGAAAGTTGTTGAAATTCAAGTTGTACCTAGTTTAAACTTTGGTTATTTGGGCTTAGTACCTGGGGTCGTCATCCCCAATAAGTTTAAAATACCGGTGTTTTCGAAGTATGACGGGGTTTCCTTCCCGAAACTTCATCTAAGGTCTTACGTGCGCAAGATGCAGCCACACACTACCGACAAAAAGCTCTGGATCCATTTCTTCCAAGAGAGTCTGGCTGGGACTCAACTAGAATGGTTCTATACTTGGAGGGTTCCCGCATCCACACATGGGAAGATCTAGCCACTGCTTTTTATCATCAGTATTAATACAATGTCGATCTGGCACCTATCAGAGTCCAACTTCAAAGTATGATCATTGGTACTAATGAGGGGTTCAAGGAGTACACACAAAAATGGAGGGATCTTGCTGGTAGGGTCCAACCACCACTAACTTACAGAGAACTAGTTGACATGTTCATGGGTAAATTAACTGGCCCATTTTTTAACCTTTTGATTGGCATTTCTTCGTCTGGTTTCATTGAGTTTATCCTAACTGGTGAAAGGGTCGAAAGTGGCATTAAGAGCGGAAAAATTCCACTGTCATTTGCTTTCGCATCCAACGCTGTAAAGAAGCCTTTCAATGGATAGAAGGAAACAAATGTTGTGTGTGGGGTAATGGCCCATACCAAGAAGGATCCCCGGTCCTCTGTTAATGTTATGTTAATCTCCAACCCTCCACCTGCTCAAAGACAATCATCCAACAATCAAAAATCCGAAGTTCCTCGAAGACAGTTCACGAGAATAAGAATGTCATTGTCCCAAGCCTTAAAATATCTATTGAAGGCCAACTTAGTGACATTACGCAATCCTCCAACCAATCCAGACATCTCATCACCTAAGTACAATCTGAATGCCAAGTGCGCGTATCATTCCAACAGTCTTGAGCATGAAACTGATCAGTGCTGGGCTCTGAAGAATAATATTCAAGACCTAATAGACAATAAAACAATTGAATTTGATCCACCTGCTACTCTAAATGTGATAACCGCACCAATGCCGAACCATATCAAAGGTGTTAATGCAATTGATGATACTACTTTTGTTTCCTCCATTGAAGATTTAACAAATCCATTAACTACTGTGAAGGTTAACTTGCTGAGAGTCGGGGTGTTACCTGGCTATTCTAAAGATTGTGTTTGTTGTGATCAACAAGTAAATGGGTGTAAGCGGCTGAAGGAAGGTTTGCAATGCCTGATAGATAGTCGCGAGATTCTATTTGAGAAGATTCCTACCATCAAACGTTTAACCAACAAAATTGAAGACCTATCCATAATAACAATTTCCAACAAGCCTTTTAAGATCCCCTCAAAGGGTCCCATTGGAATTTCAAATGAACCAACCATTGCTCCTTTAATAATCACTGTCTTTGGGCTTATCCCCTACTCCTTTGACAAAGAAGTTCCATGGAACCATGGTGTCAAGGTTTAATATCATGGGATAAAACAAGATTCTTGGATCAATAAAGATGAAGCTGGTGTCATTAATATTGCAGGTTCTAGTAAAGTGACAAGAACAGGGAGGATCTTTTCCCCTGATATATCACCACCCACTACTACAACAAATCCCGTCCGTATAACCAATGACAACTCTAGTGCCAACACTAGAGGCAAAGAAAAAGAAGGTGAGCCTGCTAGGATAGAGGCACCTACCAAAGATACCGATACTGAAGAACCCTCCACTCAAGATATGGAGGAAATCTTGAAAATCATAAAGAAGAGTGACTTCAAAATAGTGGAGCAGTTGGGGCAAACCCCCTCCAAAATTACCATGTTGTCATTATTGCTTTGTTCAGACGTTCATACCCAGACTCTGATCAAGTTCTTGAAGAAAGCCTGTGTGCCCTAAGAAACCACCGCTGACCAATTTGAGAATTGTGTAGCAAGTTTAACGGCTGACAATGGACTAGGGTTCCCCGACGTTGATTTGACTCCTATGGAAAGGAACCACAAGAAAGTCTTTCATATCTCTATTGAGTGCAAAGGGACCACCCTGGCTCATGTCCTAATTGATATTGTCTCATCTTTAAATGTGTTACCCAAAGGTAATTTGGACCGGCTAGATTATGAAGGACTAGTTTTAAAGCCAGGTTGTTGTACCCCAAAATTTTCCCTCCCATTTTTCGCTCAAGATGCTATCCCAGGGTTTCTCATTTGGATCAAAAAGTTGGCCAAGCAAATTCTCTTCCTAGGCAAACAATCAGCAATTAGGGTTTTGCACTTCTCAAAGGAAATTGAGTCGTTGAGGTTTCAAATATGATCATCAACAAGTTTTCCTACAAGAATCAAAGTCAAAATGGTGTTTATACAGCTTGGGGATTTATTGAAATGTTATAAGTCATCTTCTTGACTTAAATCTCTCTTGAGTCCTAATAACTTCACGATGTCAATTCTTCAATGTGATAGCTTTTTCCTCGAAACCTCTTCTAGTGATTGTTCAAGGTCTTTTAAATTGAGTTTTGAATTCTTATGCATGATGTGAGTTGGGTTGGTTTAATGTTTATGAACCATTGGCATAAGGCATTCCTTTTTGGATATTCAAAGCAGATTAAAAAAAAAGGGAAGCACCTAATTGAAGTTCCATCAAGTTTGAAAGAAAGATTGAGTCTTGTTTGAATGGAATATTTAAACTCAAGTTTATTTTGGAAGAAGAAGTATATTTTGAGCTCTTATCATTTGAGATCAATGGTTAAAGTTAAGGATTCATCATGTAAGTACAAATTTTTCAAGCAAAAGGCACTCATGAATTTTGGTACAAATTCATTCCTAATATTCATTCAAATGATGTCTTTGATTTCGCATCAGTTCAAGTGTACAAGGCATGAATCATTTTATTCAAATTCATTCAAGAGAATTCAACATTACAATGTCATTCTTCATTCAAGTTCGAAAATTCCACAAAAAAAATATATACAATTTCAAAGTTCCAAATTCCCATTCATGTTACAAATTTTATATGGAATTATTATTACAAGAAGAATTACTAGTTTGTACATAAAATTCAAACTTTTAATTCTAAATGTCCTAAAGCTTCATGCTTCAAACATATAGCCTATTTCCAGCCCTATTGCAATACAATAAGCCCAATTTTGTAGTATTTTGTTGTCCAAGATATTGCAAAACAGTCCCAACAAAAGTGTTGTAGAAATACCATAAAACAACCCCAAAAAAATAGCCTATGACAGTCCCAAATGCTGCCAAAATTCTGCTACTTTCTTACTGCAAATCTGCCCAAAATCATGTTGTCCTATGCTGCCAAAAATTTGCATAAACAGCCAAGTATTACACAAAAATCAGTAACACAAAATCTGCCCCAGAAAGCAATAAAACAATAGCCAAAATTGTTCAAAAAATTATCAAGTTTTTCCCCCCATTTTCACACTATCTCACCTATATAACAGATCCATCTTAACCAGAAAAAGGTGAACAATACAATAGAGAAAATATACAAAAAAAAAACAAAGAGTGGACATCATATAATACACAAAACTCAACAGGAGAAAACACATAGAAAAAAAATGAAACTGAAAACAGGCTACTGTTTCATAAAAAAATCATTGCTTTCATACACCCTTCATTCCCAAAACCATTCACAACCTCAACTCAAATTCTCCATACAGAAGCAACTTACGAACAGAGGGAAATTTGTTCAAGTTTTAACACCAAGAATCACAGATAATCAGAGTTGGAGAAATTTGGGAAGGAGAACTTACTGTTTGTGAAGCTCCATCGGAGAGACTCCGATAGGTAACGTTCCTGCCACCCTTTGGCCCAGAAATTTAGATTTTTCTGTGCATATTTATTAACATAACTTGTTGCTGTTACATAACTTGTTGTTGTTGCACAACCGGTTGTTTATTTCATTACTGGTATTTGGATATTACTGCAATAAAAAAATATAAAAAGAGTTGAGTCATTGATAAACAAATAACAAAGATCACAAAACCTAAACAGAATCGGGAAGAAAAATGAAGAACAAAGCCAAGTATCATGTCGCGGAGGCCCTTGTGCAAATTCCAACGAACCCCATGGCATAACAATCTATAAAACCCAAATCAAATGATACAAAACGTATAATCTATCATAGCCTTCATAGGTATTTGGATCCAAAAAGAAAAAAATAAAAGGGAAGAAAATCAAGTGCAAACAAAGTACTTTACACGGACGTGAATGCAATGGTCCGCCACCGCAGCTCCATGGATCTTCTATCCCGCTGAAGGCCCCTCTTCTGCATCTAATAGTTCTGATCATGAGCTCAGTTTTCGATCTGTAGCTTGCACAATGATAATGATTTCGACAGTTACAACTCAACCCTCACTATCCCACCTCCTTCAACGAACCAAAACCCTCTACCGCACCGACCATATCTGGAACTAATTTTTCTAATGACAATGATCCCAAACAAGAAAAGAAGAACCACATACGAGAGAAGGGATACAGCTTGAGGTGATGTTGCTACGACTGTCGTTGTTTGAACTGTGGGTGAGAGAAGGAGTAGAAGATGAACAGGGCTAGAGAAGAGGAAGAAGATGAAGTTTTCGATGTAGAGAGAGGGAGTGTTTATTTTCTATTCTCATGGTACATCATAGGCATAATAATAATGTTTAATCCTTGTGCTTTCCCAATAATTTTTGTAACAATCTGTGAATATCCATTCCTCTTCCCTAGACTACTCTCAGCGACGCTGCTCCCTTAGTATTAGGGTTGCAAACTTTCCTTGTTTATTTCTTCTAACTGGGTCGGTCTCTTGGGCTCTTTGGCCCAATCCAGTTATTCGTTTTCCCTTATTTATCAATTAAATCATAACAATAACGAATGAACATAACAGCTCAGTTGGCAAAGCGTTGTTTACAGCACCAGAAGGTCCCGGGTTCAAGACCCCTTGGGACATTTTTTTATATGTATTTTTTTATTTGTTTACTTCATTTTTTTTCTCTTTTTGATAAAACAAAAATCTTTGGGCTTAAACCTCTAAAGCCAATGGTTTCAAAAAAAATCAGCATCACCCCATTTCAGATTTCATACCACCATTTCATTTGTATTTTGTTTATACTTAGTTTTGATTTTACTTGTCTCTACTAATTTAATAACTCATGAATTTTGTTAATTAATTTTCTCAATTAGTTTAGTTCTTAGTTATAATTTAAAAATACTTTATAAATATTTTACTAGTTAATTTTTTGTATTTAAATCTTAATTTGTTTATTTAATTTCTTAATAACAAAAAATCTTAAAAGACAAGATACATGCATTTGATTTAATTTCCTTATCTAATTAATAGAATATATTTTTTCTATCTTTCTTTTCAAACTTTTCAAATAGAAAATGCTAAGAGTTTTATTTCCTTATTTTACTTTGTTAATTAATTTTTACTTCATAAACTTGTTGTAATTTTGATTAATTGCTCGATTCAATTTGGTTATATTGTTTGCCTATTTAGACATTTAATTGTATTAATCCATCCCCATTTGTAAATTTGTACCCCCATTCCCGAAAGCTCTGTAACAACGTAGAATTTCCATTCCCGCAATTTACTGTCTTCCTTATACTGTATAGTAATTAGACGTGTATGGCAAGATTCGAAAAACAATCGCTAGATAACCTAATTTCAAAGAAAAGATTAACTTGAAATAAACACACTTTTTCACACGCGCACCTCTAGGGTAACCTTGCTCGTTGCCTCGGAAATGCAGTCATGTCCCTCGAATATGGGACATTTTAGCAATGACCCTTCGATAAAAAAGATCATAGTCCCTCGACATTGCCTTCGATAAAACGATCTAGTCCCTTATGAAAAATTGCTAAAGCGTCTCATAAGTTTCTTTCAATGACTGTAAAATTGACCCGCGTCTGTTCCTTCACATCTAATGATGGGGCTTCTTACCAAATCAATGGCAAGATAGCAATGTCTAAAGGAGAAAGAAAAGAACATTTAAGACCTTTCGAGTAGGTAGATTCGCTCCTAGTTGCTCGCTTGCTCACGACAATAACATTTTACACCAACACTTTCTTCTCAAAACATTTTCAAAAGACAAAACCTTTTGTATACGTTCTTATAGAGACGATAACCATTGCAAAACATCTTTTCAAAACACTTTCAAAAAACACAATCCATAAACACATCTTTGAACCATCTTTCGAAACAAAACTTTGTACGCGTTCTTATAGAAACGAGAGCAATTACAAAGAGATTTTTTTAAAACACTTTCAAAGCCCACACCACAAGCACACTGTCTAACAAAAGCAAGTGATCTAAACGAGTAACTAAGATCCCATGGAAAACCATGGATGAAAAGGGTGTTAATACCTTCCCTTTTCATAATCTACCCCCCGAACCCGAGAAATAATCTCGAAAGGTCTTTCCTGTGCTTTTTTACCTTTCCTTTTGGATAAAAGAAAATTCGGTGGTGACTCTTGCTATCCGCACAAATGCGATCAAAATGCAAAACACCAAGTCAGTTCTCCTACCGTATCACAGAACTGGCGACTCTGTTGGGGATTATCTAAAAGTGGGGTTACCTTAGGGTTAGATCACCTTTACTCGCTTTCATTATTTGATTTGTGTGCTTTATATTTAGTTCTTTGTATTGGGCTTACTTTGATCCTTCACCCGGATTTAGGACACCTTTTTAGGTAAATAGCAATAGATTGTGGAAACTGTACGGCGTAGACTGATACGGTTGAAACAATGGCTATGTTAGTGTGACGCATTTGTGGGTACCGGTATCCCTCATGGTGAATCGAGGAGAATACGGGGCCACTGAGTGGCGTCATGAAGCACTAATTGACTTTAGAACCCTAATTGAACAAACTTGGCCATTAGGATGTAGTGAGATAGCCGGTTTTGGTGTAGATCTGAAAATTGGTTGATACTCGATACTACACTCATTGAGGCTAGACTTTTGGGATATCTCGGCCGCAAGAAAAGATTGTTGTGCTGAGACAATACGTAAGAGAAAGGTCGGTGAGATTGAGATCCTTTAGAACCCGATCACTATTACTAGGACAGGTTGAGCCAACTAAACTTTAAGAGGGTACTTACCTATAAAACTCATGCAAGCCTAAAACATAGGGACTTGTTTGTTGTGTGCGTATATATTTACTTGTACATAAACATCATGAACATCATACGCATGCTCACTAACCATTTCAAGGATTTAGAAATTTATCTTTGTTTTTGTTTTGGACATGAATTCTCTCCGAAGAAACACCATCCGAATCAGCTTTGTAAAAGCACATCCTCAACTTCAAGAGCTAGCCTAAAGAGTTCCCGAGGATTCTCCTTTTACCGAGAAATATGGTCGACTCCTCAGTCTGGCTACATCCAACTTCCAAGAAGAGATGATGTGTGTACTATTCCAATTCTTTGATCTCGTACATCATTGTTTCACTTTCCCGGACTATCAGTTGGTACCTACACTGGAAGACTTCTCTCTACTCTTAGGGGTGCCCGTGCTTGATCAAATACCGTTCACCAGTCTAGAAGGGATTCCAAAACCTGAAGTCATCACCGAAGCTTTACATGTGAAGAGGGACGGCGTCATAGCCAATTGGGAAACAAGAAGCGGGGTTAAAGGCTTTCTAGCTAAGTTTCTATTGGAAAAAGCTCGTTCATTCTGGGATGACATGGATTTCCAAGCTTTCGAAGACGTCCTAGCTCTTCTCATTTATGGTTTGGTTCTGTTTCCCAATTCAGACCAATTCATAGATGTTAACGCCATCAAAGTCTTTCTCTCTCGCAATCCTATACCTACCTTTCTAGGAGACATATTGCATTGCCTTCATAACCGCACCATGAAGAAAAGAGGCACTCTTTTGTGTTGTATCCCCCTACTCGCTAAGTGGTTCACTTTACACCTGCCTCAATCAGCATTGAAGAACGAGCAAAGACTGACTTAGTCTCAAAGGATGATGTCTCTCACCCACTCTGATATCCGTTGGTGTTTGAGATCCTTGGAAGATGTCTCCATCATTGACCGCTGTGGGGAATTAACTAACGTACCTCTGCTTGGTATTAGGGGAGGTATCACCTACAACCCATGCTTAGCTCTTCGACAGTTTGGGTATGCCCGAAGAGACGGCCCTCACGAGATGCTCATCCAAGGTCTGGTGTTCAACTACGACAAAGAAGACCAAGGTTACTGCCAGAGGTTTACACGTGCTTGGGGAATGGTGAACAAGGTGGACAGTAGGACTTTGGGACATAAAAATTATATCCCTCTCGAGCCTTACCTTAGGTGGGCACGGGCTCGTGCCCGGAGTCTCTTGATGCCTTACCCTTCCATCCTTCCTATCATCATTGAGCCTGTTATTGAAGGAGACGTCCCATACACCGTTCTTCATCCTGACATGCCTACCTCTCTCGAAGACCTGTAGAAAGCTTGGGTTTAGTTGAAGGAAGAGAGAGACACCTTTGAAGCCCAGTATTACGCCAGTGAGAAGAAGGTTCTAGATCTCACCAAACTGCTTCATGAAGAGAAAAACCTGAATGCCTACATTGCTCAAAAAAGGATGCGTTCAGTCTTTTTGTCTTAGGAGCTCAGTTGTATTTTGTTTCTTTCATTGTAAGCCCAAGGAGGCATGATGTATTCAAACTTGGATTTTTAATATGACGTGTGTTCCTTTTTGGTTTGAACAAATTTAAATCTCTAATTTTCCTTGGAATCATTTGCATATTGCATCTTCATTCATCATAACATCATACAGGTTTCTCATAATAGGTCACCTTATCCTTCTATTGTTTATTTTAGTGAGATGGATGTTAAAGAGACTGTGAAAGATCTTCAGGCGCAGAACACCCAGTTTCAACAAATGCTCTTGGCTCTGACAAAAGGACAAGAGGAGTTGAAGACTCTGCTGGCCAAAGAGAAGAAGAAGAAAGCGAAGAAATCAACCGGTGTTGTGATCATGGGAAGAAGGTTTAAAGTACAAGCCAGACGAACTTTGGACTTTGCGACATCATCAGGCGAAGGAGATAATCAAACCCAGGAAGTGAATAACGACCCAACATCTGAGGAAGAGGAAGAGCCTGATTACTCTGAGGAACAATATCCTCCTGTTGATGATAAATACAAACAACTAGAGGATCGTTTGAATGCTATGGAGATTCAGAGGATACCTGGTCAGGATTTTGAAGAATTAGGACTCATTTCAGGGGTTGTCATCCCACAAAAATTCAAGGTCTCCACTTTCGCCAAATATGACGGTGTCTCCTGCCTGAAATTACATCTAAGGTCATACGTCAGAAAGATTTAACCCCACACGGATGACAAGAATATGTGGGTGCATTTCTTCCAAGAGAGCTTATCTGGGACGCAGTTGGATTGGTTCTATCAATTGGAAGGGACCAATGTTCGCAATTGGGAAGAGTTGGCCGCCGCTTTCTATAAATAATATAAGTACAATGCTGATTTGGCTCCGACTAGGACGCAGTTGCAAAGCATGTCTATGGGAACATGTGAAGGTTTCAAAACCTATGCTAAAAAATGGAGGGATCTCGCAGGCAGGGTCCAGCCCCCTCTATCCGATAGAGAATTAGTGGATATGTTTCTAGGCACCTTGTCGGAACCATTTTTTAACCACCTAATTGGAAGTTCCTTAGCTGGGTTTACTGAATTAATCATGACTGGTGAGCGGGTCGAGGACGGTATAAAAAGCGGCAAAATTCAAAGAGATGCATCCTCGAGCGTGATGAAGAAGCCTTTTATTGGAAAGAAAGAGGTCAACGCTGCATATGACTATAGGAATCGAAACAAAACTGACTGTCGCCTAGCGGTAGGGGCTGTCGTGATTTCTAAACCTGTGCCAAATCAGCAGTGAAATTATCAGCGCAAACCAGAAGCGCCCATGAGACGGTTTACCCGGATCAACATGACCATGTCTCAAATTTTGCCACACCTTATGAAGACCAATTTGACAACTTTAAAAGAAGCTCCCAAGAACCTCAATACTGCTTCTCCTTGCTATAACCCAAACGCTCGATGCGCCTACCATTATGAAAGCCCGAGGCATGATACCAATGATTGTTGGGCCTTAAAGAATAAGGTGCAAGACCTTATCGATGCGAAAGAGATTGAGTTTGATCTCCCAGAAACGCCTAATGTAATAACAGGGCCAATGCCCAGACATGGCCAAGGTATCAACGCCATTGATGATGATCATTTTGTATCCTCCATGAATGACTTAGTTACTCCTCTGTTGACCACTAAACAGAATCTACTACAAGCCGGTCTGTTCCCAGGCCGCGATGAAGATTATCACTTGTGCAAGTCTCTACCGAACGGTTGTCTGTTACTAAAGATAGGCGTCCAGCGCCTGATGACTAGCAAAGAAATCCTATTTGAAAAGCTACCCCTTATCAAAAGTTCTTATCAAGATGTTTCGATAATCACCATTTCTGACAATTCTCCCAGGGTCTCCACCAAAAGACCCATCAGGATTACATCTGTCCCAAGATCCGCACCTTTAATCATCACTATGCCAAGACCAATATCATACTCTTCGGATAAAGCTGTTCCCTGGAGTTATGGGGTTGAAATTTATTACTATGGCGTCAAGCAAGATCGTTGGCTGTCAAGGAAGAAGTTGCGAGAGATATTGATGCCGATATCGGTAACATCACTGGGACCAGCAAAATAACAAGAGGTGGAAGAGTCTTCTCATCTGAGATTTCTCCAAAGACCGTTGCTACTCCTGTGATCATTCCTACTGCGACTCCTACCGACACTCCCAGTGATACTCCTACTGTTATCCCTGTTACCGATACAAGGGGAAAAGAGGTTTTGATTGAGCCCGCCCAAGCAAGAGAACATCCCGAGATAATCCTTGAAGCTTCTAAAAAGAGATAGAAGAAATACTGAAGATAATCAAGAAAAGTGACTACAACATTGTCGAACAGTTGGGGCAGACCCCCTCGAAGATATCATTGTTGTTCTTACTTTTGTGTTCTGAGACCCACGCCAAAGCCTTGGTAAAGTTTATTAAAATCGCCCATGTTCCCCAAGAGACCTCCATCGACCAATTTGAAAACTGTGTGGCCAGTCTAACTGCTGATAACGGATTGGGCTTTTCCGAAGCTGATTTAACCTCTAAGGGAAGGAAGCACAACGATGCCTTGCATATTTCCATTGAATGCATGGGCACCATACTTGCCCATGTTTTGGTGGATACCGGCTCATCATTGAATGTTTTGCCCAAGAATACGCTCGACCGACTAGATTGCGAGGGGCTTATCTTGAAACCAAGCAACATCATGGTAAGGGCCTTTGATGGCTCCAAAAGGACAGTGCACAGAGAAGTTAGTCTCCCCATAAAAATTTGAACTCAGACTTTTGACTCAACTTTCTATGTGATGGACATCCGCCCTTCGTACTCTTGTCTGTTGGGTCGACCCTGGATCCATGGTGCTGGTGTCGTCACTTCTACCCTACACCAAATGCTAAAATACCCGACCAGAGGAAAGATTGTCACAGTTCACGGAGAGGAGGAGTACAAGGTTAGCCATCTAAACTCTTTCAGGTATGTTGAAATGGATGGTGAATTCATCGAGACTCCCTGTCAGAACTTTGAGGAGGTTCCAGCAATGGTCGTGGCAACCAAGTCTACTCCAAAGGTCCTGAAGATTACCAGACCTCCACTGAAGATGGCCTCTTTGAAAGATGCTCTAGCAGTAGTTGAAGAAGGAGGATGTACTATCTGGGGCCAGCTTCCGGATATTCCCTACAAGTCCGACAAATTTGGGTTGGGGTTCACTTCAGAGGCCCAAAAAGTTGTTCGACGTTCTCGCACTGGGGGACCACCTCTGCGTATCAGCAATCAAGGAGTCAATGCAGTAGAAGACAGTGATGGCAGTTGTGATATGGATGAGTGGATTTGTCCAACCATCGGCGGAGGGCTCAACAATTGGGAGGCCAAAGATTTCATTCCTATTACTTTTATTCAAGAGTAATTGTCTTTTAATATTTTCAGGCTTGTAATATTTAAACAATTCAGACTTTTAAAACCTTGTGTCTTACCCGAGGCACAACGGTCCATTTGTGAGGGTTGTCACTTCATTCTCATATGTCATTAATGAATCATGGACGTTTTTTGCATCAAATTTTGTGTTCTTTATATTTCTTTCTTACATTTTATTTTCTTTCAAAAGTAGATACGCTCTTACACACACTCACATATTAAAATGCAGATCTGCATCCACTCCGGATCTGATGGGTAACAGTTATGCTAGGGCCAATTGTGACTTTGAAAATCCGATCTACCAAGCCGACGATGAAAGTGAGGAAGATTGTGAGGTGCCAGGGGAGTTGGCCAGGTTGTTGCAATAGGAAGAAAGAACCATTCAGCCGCACGAAGAGTTGGTTGAAACAGTTAACTTAGGAACTAAGGAGGATAAAAAGGAGGTCAAGGTGGTGCTAATTTGGAACCTAATATTAAGGAGCGTCTGATTCAGTTGCTGCATGATTATGTTGAATTCTTTTCCTGGTCGTACGAAGACATGTCGGGACTGGATACCGACATTGTGGTACATCGTCTGCCTACAAGGGAAGATTGTCCCCCAATAAAGCAAAAGGTTCACCGCATGAGGCCCGATATGTCATAAAAGATCAAGGCAGAAGTCATGAAGCAATTCAATGCTGGATTTTTGGCTGTCGCCTCTTATCCCCAATGGGTGGCCAATGTTGTTGCTGTGTCCAAGAAAGACGGTAAAGTGTGAATGTGTGTGGACTACAAAGATTTGAATAGGGCAAGCCCCAAAGATGATTTCCCACTCCCCCACATCAACATTCTAATTAACAATACGGCACAACACAAAGTGTTTTCCTTCATGGACGGTTTCTCAGGTTACAACCAAATCAAAATGGCGCCTGAGGATATGGAGAAAACAACCTTTGTTACACAGTGGGGCACTTTCTACTATAAGGTCATGCCATTCGGATTGAATAATGCTAGGGAAACTTATCAACGTGCCATGGTAGCTTTATTTCATGACATGATACATCATGAGATAGAGGTCTACATAGACGATATGATATCCAGATCGCAAACGGAAGAAGAGCACCTTGATCACTTACAAAAACTGTTTGAGAGGCTGAAGAAGTACAGGTTGAGATTGAATCCAAACAAGTGCATGTTCGGAGTCCGGTCTCGTAAGATCCTAGGCTTTGTCGTCAGCAATAAAGGTATCAAGGTTGATCCTGCCAAGGTTAAAGCGATACAAGAAATGCCATCTCCTTATACTGAGAAGGAAGTATGAGGATTCTTGGGATGTTTAAATTACATCGCCAGGTTTATTTCTCACCTGACAGCTACTTGTGAGCCAATCTTCAAGCTCTTGAAGAAAGATCAAGTAGTCAAATGGAATAACGAATGCCAAATTGCTTTTGACAAAATCAAGGAATACTTACAAGAGCCTCCTGTGTTGTTACCACCCGTCGAGGGAAGACCTTTAATCTTGTATTTGTCTGTTTTAGAAAACTCAATGGGGTGTGTGTTGGGGCAGCATGATGAGTCTGGCGGAAAAGAGCATGCTATTTATTACCTGAGCAAAAATTTTACCGACTATGAAACAATATATTCACTGCTCGAGAAAACTTGCTGCGCTCTGGCATGGGGTGATCGCCGGCTGAAACAGTATATGTTGACCTATACTACTCTGTTAATATCTAAAATGGATCCGATAAAATACATCTTTGAGAAGCCCACTCTTTCTGGGAGAATAGCAAGATGGCAGATGATCTTGACAGAATATGACATACAGTATACTACCCAAAAAGCTATAAAAGGTAGTGTAGTAGCTGATCACCTTGCTCACCAAGCTGGGGAAGACTATCAGTCCATGAGGTTCGAATTCCCGGATGAAGACATCATGACATTAGATGACTGTGAAGAAATCAGGCCATATGACGGACCTGAACAAGGATCCCAATGGACCATGTTCTTTGATGGAGAATCCAATGCACTTGGCAACAATATCGGTGTTGTACTCATATCTCCAGAAGGATGCCAGACTCCCTTTACTGCTAGACTTTGCTTCAACTGTACAAACAACATGGCAGAATATGAAGCATGCATCTTCGGTCTCAAAGATGCTATAGACTTGGGGATCAAATCCTTGGATGTATTTGGAGATTCAAATTTGGTCATCAGTTAAGTCAAAGGGGAATGGGACACCAAACACCCCAACCTTATCCCTTACAAAGAACATGTGTTGACATTGTTACCGCATTTTGAGGAGATTACCTTCGAGCATTTCCCTCGAGAAGAAAATCATCTAGCAGACGCACCAGCTACAATGTCATCTATGTTTAAACTTAATTGGGATAACGAGGCTCCTCAAATCACCATTGAGCGGATGGATGAACCAGCCTACTGTCACGAGATCGGTACTGAAGAAGTAGTGGATCGACCTTGGTTCCATGAAGTTAAAAGGTGTCTCGAGTCTCAGGAATATCCAGAAGGAGCTTCAGTAAATGACAAGAAGTTCCTAAGAATATTCTCGGCTAAGTTCTTCCTTAGTAATGGTATTTTGTACAAACGCAGTCATGACTCTGTATTTCTTCGGTGCGTAGACAAGGTTGAGGCTGAAAGGATCATGGTTGAATTACACGAAGGAACTTTTGGTACCCATTCCAGTGGGCATACAATGGCAAATAAAATCCTACAGGCAGGCTATTGATGGTCTACCATGGAGGAAGATTGCTACCAACACTCTCGGACTTACCATAAGTGTCAGATTTATGCTGATAAAGTGCACGTCACTCCGGTTCCTCTGAACATCTTGATGGCTCCTTGGACCTTTTCTATGTGGGGAATCGATATGATTGGGGAAATCAAGCCAACGGCCTCCAATGGACACCGCTTCATCTTAGTGGCTATCGACTATTTTACAAAGTGGGTTGAGGCAGCTTCTTTTGCTTCTGTTACTAAGAATGTGGTCGCCCAGTTCATCAAACAAAACCTCATTTGTCGGTATGGTGTCCCAGAGAGAATCCTCACTGATAATGATACGAATCTAAACAACACTATGATCACCGCCTTGTGCGAGCAATTTAAGATCCAGCATCATAATTCTTCCCCTTACCGGCCAAAGATGAATGGTGTTGTCGAAGCTGCAAATAAAAACATTAAGAAGATCATACAAAAAATGACAGTCACATACAAAGACTGGCATGAGATGCTACCGTTCGCTCTCCACGGGTATCGTACCACAACTCGCACATCAACTGGGGCAACACCCTATTCTCTGGTATACGGCATGGAGGTTGTCTTGCCCATTAAGGTGTAGATCCCCTCTCTGAGGATCATGAAGGATGCTGGTTTTAATGAAGAAGATTGGATCCAAACTCGACTTGACCAGTTGAACTTGATTGATGAGAAGAGGCTGGAAGCTATCTGTCATGGTCAGATATATCAAAAACGCATGATCAAAGAATTTAATAAAAAGGTCAAACGTCAGGTATATCGGGTCGGTGACTTGGTAATCAAGCGTATCATTTTTCCACAAGGTGATCCTAGGGGCAAATGGACTCCTACATATGAAGGGCCGTTTGTAATCAAAAGCATATTCTCTGGTGGAGCAATGATCTTGACCCCTATGGATGGCGATGACCTCCCGCACCTTGTAAATACGGACATAGTTAAAAGATACTACGTATGATCAAAGACCCGCTAGGTTGACCGGCCTAGGAAAAAATAAGGGCTTCCCGGCGAACCAAAAGGGTTCGGGCAAAAATAAGGGATGAAAATTAAAAAAATCTGTACACCCGGCAAGTCGAAGACCCAAAAGGGCGGCTTGGGCAAAAAAGGGTATCCCGGTGGACTGAAAACCCGAGAGGGCGGTCCAAGAAAAAGTTAGGGATTGAAGCGTATGACTATGTCCCGGTGGATCATCTTTCTGACAATCTTCAGCGTCGACCAATCAACTCAAACGACTCTAAATCAATCCAATCGACTTCGCCGAGGTGACAAGTGGACAAGACATTCAGAGACATGAAGACTATAGCGGAATGGGAACCCCATGGGATTATTTCACATAGCTATCTTTTCTTTGTATCAATTTTCATTTTTTACGACGACATTCTCTTACTAGAATGTTCGTCTCATTGTACAAAAAAATATATACTTATTCAAGCTAATACAAAGATATCCCCTTTGGAAGTGCAAAACCATCTGTTTTTCTTTATTTGTGTTTTGTTTACAAAAACGTCCAATGATTTATTTTTGAACATATGCATTTGGACGTGATTACTATTACAAATAAATAGAAAACGGAAAGACAATTATTAATGACTTTGAGAAATAGGATAATATCTATAGGCCATTCCATAAGATCCCCGCAGGTACCTTCTCTAGCAAGAACGAAAGAAAATACATCCTACTATAGAATCGCTGACATATCCCCAATACGCAACCTATTGGTATCAAGCGCTCTCATATCCCTGACAGAGCAAAACCTCCAACTACCGCCCCAAAAGTTCCCCAGTGAAAGTTGCCCAACTTTTCAGGATTCCCCAACAGGATTTCACGAAGTCCACAAGCAATGTCCGGCGTTTCTCTTCTATAATAGAGTTTATTTCTCTAATAAATGGAAACTCACCCATCAACTCTTCAAACTTCAACAAAGTATAGAGACTTACACTCCTCTTTCCCAGCAGTACTCGGGGATTTATTTTCCCTGTTTCTAGCAACGCTACGACACAAACAATCTTTAATTCAATGCATTTTCATCCATACGTCAAAGCATTTGACAACACAAGTACATACAGTGCAATCTCATTTATTTTGAGAGACAAACATCATACCATGCATCACATACATCATAGCATTGCATACAATTAACTCTTCACCTTTTGCAGGAAAGAGTCATTCGACAGGAAATTATCATCAACAAATTTCCAGCAGACAAAGATTTTCAACAAGAAAAGACTGGTCGACCATCTACATAACAAAAATATTTCTTCCAGATTCTTACTGGTTCAGATAAATTCTCAACGGTTTATTCTGATTCTTTTCCAGATTTTCACTAGGTTCAGATAAATCACTCAACAATTTATTCTGATTCGTTTCTAGATTCTTATTGGTTCAGATAAATCTCTCAACGGTTTATTCTAATTCGTTTCCAGATTCTTACTGGTTCAGATAAATCTCTCAACGGTTTATTCTGATTCGTTTCTAGGTTTTTACTAGGTTCAGATAAATCTCTCAACGGTTTATTCTGATTTGTTTCCAGATTTTTACTAGTTCAGATAAATCTCTCAACGGTTTATTCTGATTCGTTTCCAGATTTTCACTAGGTTCAAATAAACCTCTCAATAATTTATTCTGATTCGTTTCCAGATCTTACTGGTTCAGATAAATCTCTCAACAGTTTATTATGAGTCGTTTCCAGATTCTTACTGGTTCAAATAAATCTCTCAACGGTTTATTCTGATTCGTTTCCAGATTTTCACTAGGTTCAGATAAATCTCTCAACGGTTTATTCTGATTCGTTTCTATATTCTTACTGGTTCAGATAAATCTCTCAATGGTTTATTCTGATTCATTTCCAGATTCTTACTGGTTCAGATAAATCCCTCAACGGTTTATTCTGATTCGTTTCCAGATTCTTACTAGTTCAGATAAATCTCTCAACGGTTTATTCTGATTCATTTCCAAATGCTTACTAGTTCAGATAAATCTCTCAACGGTTTATTCAGATTCTTCCCCAGATCTTTACTGGTTCAGATAAATCTCTCAACGATTTATTCTGATTCGTTTCCAGATGCTTACTTGTTCAGATAAATCTCTCAACGGTTTATTCTGATTCTTTTCCAAGATTTTTACTGTTTCAGATAAATCTCTCAACAACTTATTTTGATTCTTTCCCAGTAGACAATTTTCTATGGTTCAGATAAATAACATCAAGATTTATTCTGATGCTTCCCAATCAAGGTTAATCCAAGACCTCTCTTGAGTCAGTTTAAATTGATCCAAGATTTATTCTGATTCTTCCCAGTCAAACAACATTCAATACTTCTGTTAGTTTCAGTTTAAATCAACCAAAGGTTTATTCTGATTTTCTTTTCCGGTAAAAGTCAAGTTCAGACTTAGTCCATTTCTGTCAACAATCACCTTTAGATGGCATCGATAAGCCCAACTCCGACAACTTTAAATCATTTCTCCAAATGGCATCTTTAAGCCCATTCCCTACCCAATCAACCAGCGCATCATCAAGTGCAAATTTCTGGGCACTCTAGTGTTCAATCATCTTCCACTTTCAAGCCACGAACGAAAAACACGTCGATCTCACTTTTTAAGTTTAAAAGATTGAACAGGGGCAGCTATTGTACCCAAAAATTTTCCCTCCCATTTTTCGCTCAAGATGCTATCCCAGGGTTTCTCATTTGGCTCAAAAAGTTGATCAAGCAGATTCTCTTCCTAGGCAAACAATCAGCAATTAGGGTTTTTCACTTCTCAAAGGAAATTGAGTCGTCGAGGTTTCAAATAAGATCATCAACAAGTTTTCCTACAAGAATCAAAGTCAAAACGGTGTTTATACAGCTTGGGGATTTATTGAAACGTTATAAGTCATCTTATAGACTTAAATCTCTCTTGAGTCCTAATAACTTCACGATGTCAATTCTTCAACGTGATAGCTTTTGCCTCGAAACCTCTTCTAGTGATTGTTCAAGGTCTTTTAAATTGAGTTTTGAATTCTTATGCATGATGTGAGTTGGGTTGGTTTAAGGTTTGTGAACCATTGGCATAAGGCATTCCTTTTTGGATATTTAAAGCAGATTAAAAAAAAGAAGGGGAAGCGCCTAATTGAAGTTCCATCAAGTTTGAAAGAAAGATTAAGTCTTGTTTGAATGGAACATTTAAACTCAAGTTTATTTTGGAAGAAGAAGTATATTTTGAGCTCTTATCATTTGAGATCAATGGTTAAAGTTAAGTATTCATCATGTAAGTACAAATTTTTCAAGCAAAAGGCACTCATGAATTTTGGTACAAATTCATTCCCAATATTCATTCAAATGATGTCTTTGATTTTGCATCAGTTCAAGTGTACAAGGCATGATTCATTTTATTCAAATTCATTCAAGAGAATTCAACATTACAATGTCATTCCTCATCCAAGTTCGAAAATTCCACAAATATATATATATATATATATATATATATATATATATATATATATATATATATATATATATATATATATATATATATATATATATATATATATATATATATATATATATATATATATATATATATATATATATATATATATATATATATATATATATATATATATATATATATATATATATATATATATATATATATATATATATATATATATATATATATATATATAATTTCAAAGTTCCAAATTCCCATTCATGTTACAAATTTTATACGAAATTATTATTACAAGAAGAATTACTAGTTTGTACATAAAAATCAAACTATTAATTCTAAATGTCCTAAAGCTTCATGCTTCAAACATATAGCCTATTTCCAGCCCTGTTGCAATACAATAAGCCCAATTTTGTAGTATTTTGTTGTCCAAGATATTGCAAAACAGTCCCAACAAAAGTGCTGTAGAAATACCATAAAACAACCCAAAAAAAAAATAGCCTATGACAGTCCCAAATGCTGCCAAAATTCTGCTACTTTCTTACAGCAAATCTTCCCAAAATCATGTTGTCCTATGCTGCCCAAAACCTGCATAAACAGCCAAGTATTACACAAAAATCAGCAACACAAAATCTGCCCCAGAAAGCAATAAAACAGTAGCCAAAATTGTTCAAAAAATTATCAACCTATTGCTGTTACATAACTTGTTGTTGTTGCACAACCTGTTGTTTATTTCATTACTGGTATTTGGATATTACTGCAATTAAAAAAAGTAGAAAAAGAGTTGAGTCATTGATACACAAATAACAAAGATCACAAAACCTAAACAGAATCGGGAAGAAAAATGAAGAACAAAGCCAAGTATCATGTCGCGGCGGCCCTTGTGAAAATTCTGACGAACCTCGCGACATAACAATCTATAAAACCCAAATCAAATGATACAAAACGTATAATCTATCATAGCTTTCATAGGTATTTCGATCCAAAAAGAAAAAAATAAAAGGGAAGAAAATCAAGTGAAAACAAAGTACTATACACGTACGTGAACGCAATGGTCCACCACCGCAGCTCCATGGATCTTCTATCTCGCTGAAGGCCCCTCTTCTGCATCTGATAGCTCTGATCGCGAGCCCAGTTTCCGATCTGCAGCTTGCACAACGACAATGATTTTGACAGTTATAACTCAACCCTCACTATCCCACCTCCTTCAACGAACCAAAACCCTCTACCGCACCGGCCATATATGGAACTAATTATTCTACTGATAATGATCCCAAACAAGAAAAGAAGAACCATATACGAGAGAACGGATACGACTTGAGGTGATATTGCTACAACTGTCATTGTTTGAACCGTGGGTGAGAGAAGGAGTAAAAGATGAACAGGGCTAGATAAGAGGAAGAAGATGAAGTTTTCGATGTAGAGAGAGGGAGTGTTTATTTTCTGTTCTCATGGTACATCATAGGCATAATAATAATGTTTAATCCTTGTGCTTTCCCAATAATTTTTGTAACAATCTGTGAATATCCATTCCTCTTCCCTAGACTACTCTCAGCGGCGTTGTTCCCTTAGTATTAGGGTTGCAAACTTTCCTTGTTTCTTTCTTCTAACCAGGTCGGTCTCTTGGGCTCTTTGGCCCAATCCAGTTATTTGTTTTCCCTTATTTATCAATTAAATCATAGCAATAATGAATGAACATAACAGCTCAGTTGGCAAAGCGTTGTTTACAGCACCAGAAGGTCGCGGGTTCAAGACCCCTTGGGACATTTTTTTTATATGTATTTTTTTTATTTGTTTACTTCATTTTTTTTCTCTTTTTGATAAAACAAAAATCTTTGGGCTTAAACCTCTAAAGCCCATGGTTTCAAAAAAAATCAGCATCACCCCATTTCAGATTTCATACCACCATTTCATTTATATTTTGTTTATACTTAGTTTTAATTTTACTTGTTTCTACTAATTTAATAACTCATGAATTTTGTTAATTAATTTTCTCAATTAGTTTAGTTCTTAGTTCTAATTTAAAAAAACTTTGTAAGTATTTTACTAGTTAATTTTTTGTATTTAAATCTTAATTTGTTTATTTAATTTCTTAATAACAAAAAATCCTAAAAGACAAGATACATGCATTTGATTTAATTTCCTTATCTAATTAATAGAATAGATTTTTTTTTCTTTTCAAACTTTTCAAATAGAAAATTCTAAGAGTTTTATTTCCTTATTTTGCTTTGTTAATTAATTTTTACTTCATAAACTTGTTGTAATTTCAATTAATTGCTCGATTCAATTTGGTTATATTGTTTTCTTATTTAAACATTTAATTGTATTAATCCATCCCCATTTGTAAATTTGTACCCCCATTCCCGAAAGCTCTGTAATAGCGTACAATTTCCATTCCCGCAATTTACTGTCTTCCTTATACTGTATAGTAATTAGGCGTGTATGGAAAGATTCGAAAAACAATCTCTAGATAACCTAATTTCAAAGACAAGATTAACTTGAAACAAACACAGTTTTTCACACGCGCACCTCTAGGGTAACCTTGCTCGTTTCCTCAGAAATGCAGTCATGTCCCTCGAATATGGGACGTTTTAGCAATGACCCTTCGATAAAAAAGATTTTAGTCCCTCGATGACCCTCGACATTGCCTTCGATAAAACGATCTAGTCCCTTATGAAAAATTGCTAAAGCGTCTCATAAGTTGCTTTCGATGACTGTAAAATTGACCAACGCTTGTCCCTTCACATCCAACGATGGGGCTTCTTACCAAATCAATGGTAACATAGCAACGTCTAAAGGAGAAATAAAAGAACATTTAAGACCTTTTGAGTAGGTAGATTCTCTCCTAGTTGCTCGCTTGCTCACGACAAAAACATTTTACACCAACACTTTCATCTCAAAACATTTTCAAAAGACAAAACCTTTTGTATACGTTCTTATAGAGACGAGAACCATTGCAAAACATCTTTTCAAAACACTTTCCAAAAACAAAATCCACAAACACATCTTTGAACCATCTTTTGAAACAAAACTTTGTACGCGTTCTTATAGAAACGAGAGCCATTACAAAGAGATTTTTTTAAAACACTTTCAAAGCCCACACCACAAGCACACTGTCAAACAAAAGCAAGTGATCTAAAAGAGTAACTAAGAGCCCATGGAAAACCATGGATGAAAAGGGTGCTAATACCTTCCCTTTTCATAATCTACCCCCCGAACCCGAGAAATAATCTCGAAAGGTCTTTCCTGTGCTTTTTTACCTTTCCTTTTGGATAAAAGAAAAGTCGGTGGCGACTCTTGCTATCCGCACAAATGCAATCAAAACACAAAACACCAAGTCAGTTCTCCCACCGTATCACACAGGAGATATTGTTGTAAGGGCTTTCGCTTATTCTAAAAGGATTGTTCATGGAGAGGTGGATCTCCCAATTAAAGTTGGCTCACAGATCTTCAATTCTACCTTTTACATAATGGACATACGTCCCGCCCATTCTTATTTTCTTGGACGCCCTTGAATCCATGGGACAGGGGAAATAACATCCACCCTTCATCAAAAATTAAAGTATCTAGTCAAAGGGAAGATCGTTACTATTAACAGCAAAGAAGAATTTATGGTGAGCCATCTTAATTCCTTCAAGTATGTGGAAATGGATGGCGAATTCATATAGACTCCATTCCAGGCCTTCGAAATTATTCCTGCTATGGTTTCCGCCATAAAAATCTCCTCCAACATATCAAAAGCTGATGAAGTTGTACCAAGAATGGTTTCGCTTAAGGATGCTCGTGCCGTGGTCGAAGATGGAAACTGTACTATCTGGGGCCAACTTCCCGACATTCCATTTAAAGCAGATAAATTCGGATTGGGTTTCACCATCCAAGCTCAGAAAGAAGTCAGGCGCGCTTGCGTGGGAAAGTCACCTCTCTGCATCGGGAATCGTGAAGTGAATGTTGTAGAAGACTTTTATGATGAAATTACTTTTCAAGATTGGATCTATCTTACTGTCGAAGTAAAGCTCAACAACTGGCATGAAAAGGATTTCACTCCCATCTCCTTCATTGAGGAGTAATTACTGTTTACTATTTTCTGTCAATTTAAGAACTTTTGTCTGTAATCTTAATTTTCAAAACAATGACTTTTAAGCCATGTGCCTTGCCCGGGGCACTATGGTCCATTTGTTAAGGGGTTTGTTCATGTTCATTTATCATGCGATCATTTAAGATAAACCATTGGACCTTTTGCATTCAAATTTTTATGTTCATTGTCTTTCTTTTCCTTTATTACATTTTTTTCAATAGCCATGTATCTTACATGCACACACATACACACACACACACACTTGCAGATCTTCATCCACTTCAGATCTCATTGCCAACGAATCTACTATTGCAAGTTATGACTTCAAACATCCAGTTAAGCAAGCCAAAGACGAAGACAATGAAGATTGTGAAATACCAGGAGAATTAGCCAGGCATCTAATGCAAGAAGAGAAAGCTATTCAATCTCATGAAGATCCAGTCGAAGTTATCAACTTAGGTACCGAGACAGGTAAGAAAGAAGACAAGATCGGCGCCAACCTAGAAGATGGTGTCAAGAGTAGATTGGTTCAGATGTTACATGACTATGTTGAAGTGTTTTCTTGGTAGTATGAAGATATTCCAGGATTGGATACCATTGTGGTTCATTGTCTGCCAACGAAGGAAGATTGTCTCCCTGCTAAGCAAAAGGTTCATTGTATGCGGCCCGACATGTCTAAAAAGATAAAAGCCGAGGTAATGAAGAAATTTGATATAGGTTTTCTAGATGTCACGTCTTATCCTCAATGGGTTGTGAACGTGGTCCTCGTGCCAAAGAAAGATGGAAAGGTTCGCATGTGTGTAGATTATAGAGATCTGAATAGGGCAAACCCCAAAGATGATTTCCCTCTACCAAATATTGACGTCTTGGTTGAAAACACCACTCAACATAAAGTCTTCTCCTTCATGGATGGATTTTCTGGATATAACCAAATCAAGATGGCTCCCGAAGACATGGAGAAGACCACCTTTGTTACGCAATGGGGCACCTTTTGCTATAAAGTCATGTCGTTCTGATTAAAGAATGCAGGGGCAACATATCAAAGTGCTATGGTAGCTTTATTTCATGATATGATCCATCATGAAATAGAGGTCTATGTGGACGATATGATTGCAAGGTCACAAACTGAAGAAGAGTATCTCGATCACCTACACAAGCTATTTGAGAGGCTGAAGAAGTACAAGTTGAGGTTGAACCCTAATAAGTGCACATTCAGAGTACGGTCTGGAAAGCTTCTAGGTTTTGTCGTCAGTGGTAAAGGCATCGAAGTTGACCCTGCAAAGTTAAAATCCATTCAAGAAATGTCGGCTCCCCACTCTGAAAAAGAGGTTAGAGGATTCTTGGGTTGTCTTAATTACATTGTTGTCTTCATCTCTCACTTAACTACTACTTGTGAGCCAATCTTCAAACTCTTGAAGAAAGATCAAGTAGTCAGATGGAATAACTATTTCCAAGATGCCTTCGACAAAATCAAGGAATATTTGCCAGAACCTCCTATCCTTATGCCTCTAGTAGAAGGAAGACCTTTGATCATGTACTTGACTGTGCTAGAGAATTCTATGGGGTGTGTGTTGGGCCAACATGACGAGTCTGGCCGAAAAGAGCATGCAATATACTACCTGAGCAAAAAGTTTACCGACTGTGAAACCAGATATTCACTGCTCGAGAAAACTTATTGCGCTCTAGCATGGACTGCTCGCCGGCTAAAACAGTATATGTTGACTCACACCACTTTATTGATTTCTAAGATGGACCCTATCAAGTACATCTTCGAGAAGCCCGCTCTCTCCGGATGGATAGCTAGATGCCAAATGATTCTGACTGAATATGATATCCAGTATACAACATAAAAGGCCATCAAAGGAATTATATTGGAAGATCATTTGGCCCATCAAGTTGTTGATGACTATCGATTTATGAACTTTGACTTCTCGGATGAGAATATCATGTTAGTAACCGATTGTGAAAAACCTGGACCGTATGACGGACCTGAACAAGTATCCCGATGGATTATGGTTTCTGTCAGAGCTTCCAACACTATGGGTAATTTAATTGGTGTTTTGATAATTTCTCCTGAAGGTTGCCACACTCCTTTCACTGCTAGACTTTGCTTTGATTGTACGAATAACATGGCTGAGTACGAGGCGTGCATCTTAGGTTTGAAGGCTGCTATTGACTTAAGGATCACGCATTTGGATGTATTCGGAGATTCTGCTCTAGTGATCAGTCAAGTCAAAGGAGAATGGGACACTAAGCATCCTAACCTGATTCCTTACAAGGAGATTGTGTTAACTCTGATTCCATGTTTCGAGGAGATCACCTTTGAGTATTTCCCTAGGGAGGAAAGTCAGTTAGCCAAAGCTTTGGCCATAATGTCTTCCATGTTCAAATTCAAATGGGACAATGCAGCTCCTATGATAACAATCGAAAGATTTGACGAACCTGCACATTGTTGTGAGCTTGACACTGGCGAAGAAAAACAATGGTACCATGAGGTGAGGAGATATCTTGAGGCACAAGAATATCTTGAAGGAGCTTCCGTCAATGATAATAAGTTCTTGCGAAGATTTTTAGCCAAATTCTTTCTAAGCAACATAATCCTATACAAGCGCAACCTTGATTCTAATCTACTCTGGTGTCTTGACAAGAAGGAGGAAGAGAAAATTATGGAAGACATGCATGATGGCCTCTTCGGGACCCATTCTAGTGGACACACTATGGCCAAGAAAATCCCGAGGGCTGATTACTATTGGTCCAAAATGGAAACTGATTGTCATCATCACTCAAGGACTTGCCACAAGTGTCAAATCTATGCTGACAAGGTCCATATACCACCTATTCCTCTAAATGTCATGACTTCTCCGTGGCCGTTTGCAATGTGGGGAATTGACATGATTGGAGAGATCAAACCTACTGCCTCAAATGGACATCGTTTCATCCTTGTTGCCATTGATTACTTTACCAAGTGGGTCGAAGCTGCTTCATATGCCTCAGTCACCAAGAACGTTGTAGCCAGATTCATCAAGCATAATCTCATCTGCCGTTATGGTATCCCCGAAAGGATTATCATCGACAATCGAACTAATCTCAATAACACTCTGATTACGGAACTCTGCACTCAGTTCAAAATCAAGCATCACAATTCTTCTCCGTACAAACCCAAGATGAATGGCACAGTGGAAGTTTCCAATAAAAATATCAAGAAGATTGTGAAAAAGATGGTGGTAACCTACAAAGACTGGCATGAGATGTTACCGTTTTATCTCCATGGCTACCATACTTCAGCTTGTACGTCAACTGGGGCAACTCCTTTCTCCTTGGTCTATGGCATGGAAGTTGTCTTACCTGTAGCAGTTCAAATTCCCTCTCTAAGGATAATGAAAGAAAAAGGTCTAGGCGAAGACGAATGGATTCAGACTAGGTTAGATCAGCTAAATTTGATTGAAGAGAAGCGACTGGTTGCTGCTTGCCATGCTCAGATGTATCAAAAGCGTATGATCAAGGCGTTTAACAAAAAGATCAAGCCTCGAGTGTATCAAGCTGGCGACTTGGTAATAAAGCGCATCATTCTTCCACAAGGCGACCCCAGGGGAAAATGGACTCCCACTTACGAAGGATCATTTGTTGTAAAGAAATTTTTATCTGGTGGTGCCATGATGCTGACTACTATGGATGGCGAAGACTTCCTACATCCTGTAAATGCGGACATAGTTAAAAAATACTACGCATAAAATGACCGCTAGATTGACACACCTAGGCGAAAATATGGGCATCCCAGTGAACCAAAAAGGTTCGGGAAAAAGTTAGGGATATATGCAAAATATTGTACACTCGGCGAGTAGAAAACCTGAAAGGGAGACCTGGGCAAAAATGGGTATCCTGGTGGGCTAAAAACTCTAAAGTGCGGTCCAGGAAAAAGTTAAGGATTAAAGCGTATGACTGTGTCCCGTGGGATCTCTACATCCAGCTTTATTACCGAGGTCCAAGTTCAAATTGTCCAACATCAATCCAATCAACTCTTTTCAACAGAAAGGGGTGATGTTCAAAGACAAAAGGGCAATAGTGGGGTTGGAACATAATGAGATCACTTTCACATGGCTATTATTTTGTTTTCACTTTGTATTCTTTCCATTTTTTTGATGATTTCCTCTTACTAGGATCTCGGTTTCTTTGTACAAAAATGCCTATTCATGGGCAAAACATCAATACGGATATACTTTGAAGTGAAAACTTTCTGTCTTCTCTATTTTGAGTGCAAAAGTTTCCAATGACTAAAATTGAATGAACATATGCATATGAACATGATTAAACTTTTAAGAAATGTATGCTTAAAAAAAACAGTGACAAGCATCTCCTTAGATACATTTGAGATATCCCCACAAAGTTATTTCAATAACATTATCCACACAAATTTGGATTCATAAAATCCCCAGCCAGAGTTTCAATCTCCAGAAAATCCTCCCCAGCTAAGTTAGTCTTAAAAGGAAGCCTTATGGAATTCTTCCTTAAGAAAAATCTCCTCCCCAACAGTTCATCAAATATCCTCTTCAACAAGATTTATTTCCCCAACAAACTACAGATTCCCCAGGTTGAGTTTTTCCTCACGGACTATTACAAATCAAGGGACCATAACCCCTAATCCCCGGTGAAGTTGTCAACAGAGTCATTACTATCTCCAAAAGTTGTTGTAAAGCCTGGAACCCGACCAGATAACAGTCAACTTCATCCTTTCAAGTAAGTTACTACGAAGCCTGGACCCGACCAAAAACTAGTTCAACTTCATCCTACTCTTAACTTACTGTGAATACTGGAGCCGACCAGATAATAGTAAATCTCAATTCCAAGTTACTAAAGCCTATACCCAACCAGATATTAGTTTAACTTCTCAAATTGTTGAAACCTGGACCCGACCAGATAACAGTTTGAGTTTCTGAAACCTGGACCCGACCAGATAACAATAAATATCAATTCCAAGTTACTAAAGCCTAGACCCGACCAGATAATAGTTTGACTTCTTCAATTGCTGAAACCTGGACCCGACCAGATAACAGTTTGAGTTTCTGAAACCTTGACCTGACCGGATAACAGTTAATCTCAATTTTAATTTACTAAAGCCTGGATCTGACCAGATAATAGTTTGACTTCCTCAATGGTTGAAGCCTAGACCCGACCAGATAACAATTGATCTCAAGTTCAAATTGCTGAAGACTGGACCCAACCAGATAACAGTTCTAATTGCTAAAACCTGGACCCGACCAGATAATATCTTAACTACCTCGAATTACTGCAAAGCCTGGACCCGACCAGAAAAAAATTTTAAGTTACTAAAGCCTGGACCCGACCAGATAATAGTTTAAGCTTGGACCTGGCCCGATAATAGCTTAACTTCCTCAAGTAACTGCAAAGCCTGGACCCGACCAGATAGCAGTTTAAAAGCGCCTCTTCCCCAGTAGAGTTTGCCACTATCCCCAGTGAATTGCTGTAAATCCTGGGATCTGACCAGACAACAGTTAACTTCCTTATCCCCAGCAAGTCATTATGAAGCCTGGAAACCGACTAGATAACAACTAACTTTCAAGAGATAATTCCCCATCGGAGCAACAGACGACTAAAAATCCTAAGCTCTTATCCCCAAGCAGAAGCCAATATTCCCCAACGAAGTTCTTCTCAACAAAGTAGGAATCCCCAACAGAAGCATCTTTAAAGTCTGAAGACATACATACTTTTCATCTCCAACAGCCGTCTGAGATTCAAAGCTCCCCAATATCTGTTAAGGATACACTTTGATAACATGTTGCATTCATAAAACATACATAACATATAACACAACAAAATCTCATTTATTTTGAGAAAATCATTACACCATGCATACATGCGCATACAGATAACTCTCTTGTTCCTTGCAAATAAGATCATGGATCCAAATACCTCTTCTGGATCAAATTTATTTCTCCCAGTTAAAGACAAACGAGACATCTAGTGTCAGTATGAATCAACCAAAGATTTTTGCTGATGTTTCTCCCAGTTTCTACCATCATCTCTCCAAATGGCATCTATAAGCCCATTCCCAAATCAATACATCATCGAGCGCAAATTTCTAGGCACTTTAGTGTTCAATCATCTTTCACCTTCAAGTCGCGAAAGGCGAATCCACCAATCTCACTCTTCAGGTTCAAGAAGATTGAACAGGGGAAGCTATTGTACGCTAAAATTTTCCCTCTCAATTTCTCAAAGATTCTCTCACAAAAATCTCCATTTCTCAAAATTACATAAGGTTTGATCAGCTCAAGACACTTCCTCAACATTGGTCTCAAATTAAGGTTTGGGTTTGGACAAGTACAATTGGACTTTTAATGCCCCATATAGTTTCCTTGGATCATATTGGGCTCTCAAGCATCAGGTCGAAAATGGAACTTTTGAATCCTCGAAAGGAGGAAGAAGAAACTGATGAAAGGGAAAAGCAGATACAAAAAGGTGTGCAGTTGTAGATAACAGTTCGAATTCAAAATCTAGTTCAGGCTATTCGAACCACATGACTGATCGAAAAGGAGTTGCGGGAAGATTTTGACAAGTCGAAGAAGAGCAAGCCTGCTTCGACCCATAAGCTTCAATTGGACAAAGGTTTCCTTCGAGCAACCTGCTTCGGCCCACCTCTAAACCTGCTTCAATCCACATACTAAACCCTTTGACACACATAGTTTTGACACTATGAATTACAAGTATATCTTCATGTTTGCTTCGATCCAAAAGCTTCAATTGGGCAATGGCTTCGTTCGAGCAACCTGCTTCAATCAACCTCTAAACCCTTCGACACACATAGTTTCGACACTATGAATTATAAGTCTATCTTCATACCTGCTTCGATCTACCTCTAAACCTGCTTCGATCCACCTCTAAACCCTTCGACACATATAGTTTCGATACTATGAATTACAATTTAACAAAAAAAAACCTGCTGATAATAGTTTACTGTAAGACAATGATAAATTCAACAAAAGGATAGTTGGTTGTGGCATTTGAAGTTTGGACATTTGAACTTTCGACCACTTAATCAATTTATTACTCGAGATATGGTTACTGGTATTCCAAGTGTTGATATGCCTGAAAAAAATCTGTGATGTTTGTTTAGTAGGAAAGCAATCCAGAATTTTTTTCTTTTCGACTATGCCAATGAGATCATCTTGCATACTCAAGGTGGTACATTCAGATGAATATGGTCCATTCGAAGAACATACAATTGGTGGAAACAAATATTATTTCTCCTATTGATGAGTTTGGTCGAAAGTTGTGGATCTATGTGATCAAAATGAAAGGATGGAGTATTCGACCAGAGTAAAGAAAAAGATCAAAGTTCTATAGAGATTCAAGATCTTTGTAAAAGGAACAAGTCGAAGACAGAATTTTGAAGAACATTGATCAAATCCATAGGCCATGCTACATGATCTTTCTTTGCAGGCCTCAATGCTTGTGTTTTACTCCATAATTAATTGTTTACACAATCAATTAAGCTCTTACCCAAGTATTTAAAGTATTTTCCAAGCCAATTTTCCCTTAATGGCACAAAGTTACCATTGCCATTTTAGAAAAGTAACCTTTATGCAAATTGTCAATGCATTGAGCCTTGTGACCTTTATCTCTGATTGCAAGCAATATCAAAAGCATGAATGAAGTCTCCTGCACCCAACAAACATCAGTCCATGCTTGTAATTGAACTTTGGAACCATGAAAATCCATTCTACTTGATTTTTTCATTTTCAACTAAACCATAACATGTTATCTCAAGATTCTGGTTACTACAAGAAGTCAAACCTCTTCCCTATAAATAGAGACATTATTTGCAACATAAAGAGGAGGGATTACCAGCCTTAGAACACTCTCAAAAAAACTTGAACTCAGAATCTGCATCCAAAGCCACATTGCTTGCCATTTCTGAATTTGAAGAGCCAACTTTAAAATCCTTCGTGCATTTTCCATTTTTTCCATTCGAACATCATCTATACACCACATAGACACTATCCCAACCCTTAAACAACTTCTGTAACTCATCCTTCCTCTTCCACCATTTCCAAAATCCTTATGGCTTTCAAAGCAAAGTAGTGATCCCACTAGCTCAAGGAAGGTCCATGGAAGCTTAATCCATCATCGAACCATTTCTGGAAGTCACATAGAGGTCATTCGAATTTCACTTCAAGAGGTAAGTTTTTTGTCAAACTTGGAACTCTTCATTCAAGCATCATTTGTATATACCTCGTGAAAAAAAGATGTAGATATCATGACTAGGAAGCTAACCATGTCCATAGTTTTGATTATCTTTTCTTGTACATTGAGAATTTCATCTATGATCAGTTAGGTTTTAGTTTTGGTACTGAAAAAAATTCATGCTAACCTTTGATCCATAGCTTTTGAAAATTATGTGGTTAGATTCGTATTCAAATTTTAGGCAGGTTTGATGTTTACATTTTTTTTGATTTGGCTGAAAAATAAAGCTTTTAGAAGCTTAACAATGGTGAGGTATATCCCTGCACGTGCGAAAGAAGAAGATGAAGCCATGTTCAAATTTTTAGAAATGAGTTTATTTTATATTTAGTACAAGTTGGATAACTAACGGATGAAACAGCCCACCCCAGTGATACAAATAGCGCGCGCGTAAGGAATTCTTCAATAAGGTCCTGGGTTCGAGCCCCAGCGAGAACTTTTGTAGTTATTTTGTAATTTCTTTCCAAACTAACATGCAGGTTTATAACATATTGAGTGTTGGCTGTTTTGAATGGAAGGTGTGGAGAACCTAAGTTCAAACCTTGGCAGGACCAAAACAAATTTTTATCACTTGTTTGTTTTCATTTTTTTTAACAAACTTCAACATTTTTCCAATCAATCAAAACAACTCCTTTTGAGTTGATTTTTTTGCACACTATTTATTTACAATGTCTATTTTATTAATTTAAAAATATCACCAAAAAATTTTATTTTCATATTTATTTTAATTAACCAAAAGCCATCCATAAAAAAACCCTAAAAAATGATTTCTTGATTAATTTGATATCCTTTTAACTTAGGATTAATTTCCCTTTTTTTATTAATCACATCCCTTTAGGTTAATTAGGTCAAAACAATTTTCCTAACAAAAATCCAAAGCAAAACCCATTTCTTTTTGTATTCCGTGTACATTATATTCATGTCATTTCTTGTACTAATTCAATATGGTTGTAATAGGTAATTAGGGTTTAATTTCTTACAATCCCCACTTGTAAATTTGTATCCCCCTCCCCAAATGATGTAATAGCGTAGTAAATTTACTTTCCGTAATTTATTGCTTTCATATCAATGTTAGTAAATCAGGGTTTGTATGGAAAGATAAAATCAATGCTTAGAGAACCCTAATTCAAGATAAACCAAGCATGAAAAAATAAACACTTGCACACTTACACCTCTATGGTTAACTCCACTTGTTGCCTTGATAAAATGGTCATGATATGCATGTGAGACGTCTTAGCGAAAACAATAAAAAATACAAGATCATAGTCCCTCGATGACGCTTCGAATCTTGCCTTGTAAATGATCTTAGACCCTCAAGAGAAAATGATAAGATATCTCACAACATTTCTATTCATGACTATACGATGACCCATGCCCGTCCCTTCACATCCAAAGATAAGGCTACTTACCAGTCAATGGTGAGATAACAATATCAAAGGAAGGAAGAAATGAATAAAAGACTTTTGAGTAGGTAGAACGTTCTTAGTTGCTTGCTCACAATCCATCTTCAAAAAATATAAACATCTTTTCTAACACACCAAACACTTTCAAAACATGAAATATTTTCAAAAGTCCAACACTTTGTATGCATTCTTATAGAGACGAGAATCATTACAAAGTTTGCCTAAACGAAGGCGATTTTCAAAAATACTTTCAAAACCCACCACAAACATATTTCAAACAAAGAAATTTCAAAAGTGATCTTGCAAGCAACTAATAGCCCATAGATAACTATAGATGAAAAGGGTGCTAACACCTTCCCTTTTCATAACCTACCCCCCGAACTCAAGAAAACATCTCAAAGGTCTTTCATATTCTTTTCACCCTTTCCTTATTGGAAAAAAAATGTCGGTGGCGACTCTTACTATCTGCAACAATTGTGATCAAACGCAAAACAACAAAGTCAGTTCTCCCACCGTATTACACAAGGACATGGTCAGTTTCAGGGCTATGATATCTACATTTTATCTTCATAAATCAGAATCAAATGATGCTTGTATGAAGAGATAGAAATTCAGAAAATTGACCTTGCAGATGGAGATCAAGTTTTGAGTTTGAGCAGCTTTCAAGGTGTTTTAATTATCTGGTTAGCTTCCTTGAACCTCTAGGAAGCTAAAGCAATGCTTAGCTTGAGTTGTGGATGGTTGAATAGTGCTATAGAAGTCAAAGTGCAGTACTCTGTTTTTAGTTATGGAGGATGGTGATGGAGGTGTTACAGTTCTAAAACAGGGATAACGATGAACTATATTTGATATATTGAAGCTTTAAAAACAATTTTGAGGGGAAACACACGATGGAAATGAAAGATATAAGTTTTTTGGGCAGAACTGTGTATAAGGGGAGTTTTGTATGCAATTTATGGATAGAGGGAGTTTGAGGGAGTTCTAAGGCTTGTAATTTCGTGTGTAAAGTTGCATAATAATGTGTTAACATATAGGAAAAGGTTTGGAGACTTGTAGAAGTCAGAAGTACAAAATTACATGTTTGTGGATTTTGACTTGTTTTTGAAGCAACATGGAAAAACATGGTTTCAAGGCAAGGTAGGGTGGTTGAGAACTTTAAACATACTCCTTATGAGCTTATAAACTTAGTGTGTGCAGAAGGAGTAACTACAAAGCTCAAGGAGAGTGAACTTTGTGATTAAAGCCACTTTTCCAAAATGGAAGTGTGAACTTTCTTCCATTAATGACAATTTGGTTTGGATAATGGTTCTATCAGTTGGATAATGGCTCAAAAATTTGTGTAAACCATTAATTATGGAGTAAAACATAAGTTAGAAGCCTGCAAAGCAAGATTATGCAGCATGGCTATGGATTTGATCAAGTTTTCATCAAGAAATTGACCTATAATTCAAGTTTAAAACCCTAACTTCATCTCTTCGATTCTATTATCTCAAAAGTGATATCATTGAGTTATGTGACATTTTGAAAATCTTGGAACATCCTCTACAACTTTCATGTTGGCCCCTTTGACAAAATCATCTTGGAGCTTGGTAAAATTTGGCCAAGAAGTTAGGTCAAAAATCTGCCTAAACTAGGTCAAATTTTCACTAAGTGTTTTTATAAAAAGTGCATGACTTTGTGAATTTATAACTCAAGATAAAAGAATTTCTAGGACTTGATCATTGAAGAAAAGTTTTATATCTCATCAAGATCTACAACTTTCATGTTGAAAGTTTTCTTGGAATCATCTTTCAACTTGGTGCAAAGTTGGCATGAAGTCATGTAAAAAATAAGACTTAAAAACACAAAAATTTCTAAGTCTTGAAAACTTTGACTTTTTAAAATGACTTTTGACTTTCTTGATTTCTTGATGATCAAGTTTCATATTTTTTAATGTCTTGATAGAATATGATCTTTGAAACTCAATTTTGACCAAAAAGTCAAAGTTTGACTTTTGGTGTATCAATTGACTTTTCATCAGTTGACTGGATTTCAACTATCAACCAAATGATATTGAGAAATGTTTTAAGCCATGAAATTAGGTCAACATGTTGTATTTTAATCCTTGAGATTGTTCTTCAATCCATTAAATCATGTATTAGGTCAAAAACCCTTGATCAGTCAAATACAGTCAAAACCCTAATTTTGACCATTTTGCCCTTTTGATGATTTGAACATTTTTCTTGGGGAATTGTGATCCAAATTTGATCAATTGATACATATGACTTAAAAATGTTGATATTGGTCCAAAATCTTGGAGTTTGACTGTAGGTTGACCACAATTGACTTTTACCTAATACAGCTAATTTTAGGTCATCTGATCAATTGACTGAACAATTTTGTGATCCAAGACTTGAAACTTGACATGAGAAATATTGAGGGTCCATAATGATCCATGAAAGTCAATTTAAGCATTATAAGTCCAATTGTCCTTGTGAAAATCCAAACCCTAATTTGAGGCATTAATGTTGAGGAGATGGCTTGACCTAATCATTACTTGTGCAAGCTTGAGCTATTGAAGATCTTTGTGAGAAATGTCTTGAGAAAACAGAGGGAGAATTTTGGGGTACAACAGAGATAAAGAAAGATAGAAGAAATTTTTTATTTAAAAAATTGGTGTGTTTTGAATTGAGGAAAAATCTCCTTTATATAGAAAAATTTTTTGCTAAAAATGAAACAATCTATTATCTATGGGTCATTTTAATGAGTTAATCAATTAAATCTATGTATTAATTGATCAACCAAGATAAAGTAAGAAAGTTTGAAATTCAACATCACTTAATCAATTATTAACCTCTTTAACTGATTAGGAGGCATTACACTTTGATTTAATTGATTAAAAATACCTCTTAATCAATTAGATATTGAATTTTATCCACCTAACTGATTAGAAAAGCTTATAATCAATTGAGTGCTTGCTCGAATTAATTTTTAAGAAGCTTTATCAAAAGAGAAGAAGCTTGAAAATATTTTTTTTGTGTGAGTTACCTCTGTACATCAATACATACTATTTTTTTCTTTTACAATTCAACTAATCATAACTAGGAAAAACCCTAAGTATGAGATCAGACGAGTTTTCACACATTCACATATTCAAGATTACATGCTTTCACATTACAACTTCAAGGTCTTTTATTTGATTCATCATTGACTAGCAATTTCAACTTGATCTCGATACATTTAATTGACGAGGATTGGGATATCTTTTTTATTATTTAGATGACATTATCAAGATACTTTGAAAAAAATTTGTGATCAAATTCATTTGAAATTTGTCATCAACACTTTGACAATTATCATTATCTTATTCTTTTGACAATTGTCATCATCAAAACAAACACTATTTGATGATATTCAATGTGTGGCAACAAAGTTTCGTCAAGAACAAACTCAAACTATGAGTTTCTTGAACAAACACAAGAAACCCTATTAAGTTTTCATAAGAGAGAGAGAGAGAGAGAGAGAGAGAGAGAGAGAGAGAGAGAGAGAGAGAGAGAGAGATAGAGAGAGAGAGAGAGGGGGGGGGGAGAGAGAGAGAGAGAAGACGAAATAAGAAGAAAACTAGGAATGGTTGTAATTTTTTCTATTTACTTTCTATCTTAAGGTTTACATATTACAAGTGAATAACAACAATTAACTTCTCTCAATAATATGAGAGAACTAGTCTATCTGTATACTACTAAGCAAACTTAGGCTACAATTTAAATTAAATAATTAGGCTTAAACACAGGCCCAAATGGACATTCTAAAAAACCTAGCATTATTGACTACTGCAAGTTATAACGCAATTCGACTACAGCATGCACGACTTAAACATTAGCATCTAAACAAAATTTGATAACATGATTAAACTCTGTCGAACTAAGAAACCTATCCCGGTTAAGATACTAGAGTTCGATCCAAAATCTCATAAATTACACCTTTGAACAAAATCTACAACATAAAGGGAAACAAAGTAGCTTTCTTCATGCAGCTTTATCAACTGCATACAGTGGAAGAACTTACAACTTAGCGATGTCTTAATGATCATATCAATAAAATTATGATCTATTGAAACCTTTAGCACTTGGACTTCTTCATATTCAATTATTTCTCTGATGAAATGCAGCCTTACATCGATGTGTTTGGTTCACTCATGATAGGCTAAATTCTTTGACAATGTATGTGTTGTACCCTAAAATTTGCCCTCCCATAATCTTCAAAGTTTTGCCAAGCATCACCTCAAATGGCTCAAAGTCTACTCAAGGGCTACACAGTCAAGCATCCTCCTAACACAGTCAAATTAGGGTTTTGGTTCCTGCAAGGAAGTTGAGGTTTTCAAAGGCTCAATCAAGTCCCATATGCTCATACACATTGTCAAGAACATACATGTCAAGTTTCAAGGCTCACAAGGTCAAGTTGCACAATCAAAAACCCTAATTGCTCAACAGTCAACTGTAGGGGCAAAATGGTCATTTGGCAGTCAAAAGTCAAAAATTTTGGTCAACATCTTATTTTGAAGCCACAATCATCATTTGATAAAGTCTTGATCATGATTTCACAAGAATGGCTCAAAAGGTCTCAAGATGCAAAAGTTTCTATTTTTGGACAGCTGAAAAGTCAACTATAACTTGACCAAGGCATAACTTTTTCATGGTTCATCAGAAAAATCCCATCCAATGCTCATATTGAAGGGGAGGACATTTCCTACAATTCATCTTCACATTCCAAGTCCAAGAAATGCTCTCACAAAAAGTTATCAATCTCAACATTATATGTCATTTTCAAAAGTCAACAAAAGGGCACTTTAAGTCAAAGACCATAACTTGAGATTGGTAAATCAAAATGACATGGTACCAAAGGCATTGGTTATAGGACTTCAAGACCTTTCCAAAATGTCCAAGAACATGTTCATAGCTTCAAAATTGAGCAAGATATGCATTGGAGAAGTTGGGAAATTTTTGTGAAATGGCCAAAGTCAATTATCCTTGAAATTTCATTTTTGACAAAAGGGGCCCACTTTTTCCACTTGATTCAGCTTGGCCATGCCTCCCACGTGTCCCACAATTTATTTCAAGATTAAAAATTAATTTTTCCATTTTTATTTGATTTTATTTGATTTAATTCATTTTAAATCTTTAAAATTCAAATAAAAATCAAAGAAATTAATGGAGGGATATATTTTGTGTTGATTAGCTTTGATGCACCTTGAAATACCTTCCAAATTCGTGCAAGGCCTATTCCAAGCAAGAAAATTCAAATTTTCACAAATATGGCAAATGGTTCAATGTTGGTTATGGAGGAAATCAAGAACATAATTGCATAAGCTTAATGACCATTATTCTTATTGATACACTTTACATTACTATATATACAAGCCTTACCAACCTCATTCAAAAAATAGTGTGTGCAGAAACGGCCAAGAGCAAAACCAAAAATTATTCAAAAAAGTGAGAGTTCTAAAACATAGTTGCGAGCATCTTCAGATCAAAACAAGCACGTGGTTCTATTCCTTGCCACACCCTGAAGCTAAAGCAACCTTTGCCAAGTCCTGAGGCTCATACCGCACTGTAAGTTCTTCGCAGGTCCCCTTATAATTTCCATATTATTTTTTTCAATGGCTTTCCTGTGCAGTACTCCAAGGAAGACTCATCATAAACCTCATAGATCCAACAAGCCAGGTCTCATCAAGGCAGATCCAAAGGACAAAAAGCAAGGAACACCATGGACTGGAGTCAAGCATGCTGTAGGCGATCCAAGAAAGTCAACGTGGCTTGCTCAAATGGGCCACAATCTCAGTCTTGCACCCTCCATTTTAGCCCACACCCCTTGGGTTTTTACTCTTCTTTTTTTTTTTTTGACATTTTTTATTTTACTTGCTTTATTTTATTTATTTAGTATTAACAATTAATCAATTAACACATTTTCATAAAAAAATCAAAAAAGAAGAACTAACATTATTTTTATTATTTTATTTTGTAAATAAACAATAATTGAATTAGTTTTTTTAATTAGGCCATTTTAACTTTTTTTTAATAATTAAAATAGATTTAGAATTAGGTTAACCTAAAATTTTATTTCCTTTTTTATTTTCTTTCATAAAAACATAAAAAACAAAAAATAATTCTTTTTAATTAAATTAATTAATTAGTCATTAATTAGCCTTAATTTCATTTTAATTACAAAAAAGACAAAAAAATTAATTTCTTTTCTTAAAAGGGTTAACACCCTTAGAACATTCTGATTCAATTTTTTTATTCGCGCGCATTTACTTTATTTTGATTATTATGTAATTGCCTTCAAGAATGTAATAGTTAAATAGGTTTATCGCTTTATTTAATTTCCGTACTTATTTACTAAAAAACGGGTCTTTGTAATTTTTGGCGATGTATAGACCCGCGCCTTGTAATAGCGTAGGATTTATTTTTCCGCAACTTACTTTCTGCACCCCTTATCTGTTAACTTGCATGAAAGAATGTATGTAAATAAAAACAATTTGTAGCTCACTAATTACAAAGACAAACATTAACTGAATACAACACACAATGCACACACCACTTCTAGGGTACGCCTCACTCGTTGCCTTCGAAACGTGGTTGTCAAGTATAGGACGTCTTAGCGGTCCTTATGTCCATGATCCAGTTGCCTCGAAACAGTTGCCTCGAAACAGTTGCCTCGGAACTGTTGCCTCGAAATAGTTGCCTCGAAACAGTTGCCTCAGAACAGTTGCCTCGAAACGGTTGCCTTAGATTTAAAAAGGATCAAGGACATCAGGGTAGCTTCTAAGGTGTCCTAACTGTTGCTTTGGTGACCACACTGTCCCTAAACTCGAATTGACCCGAACACCTCCAACGGTGGTGCTACCTACCTCTCAATGGTGGGATGGCACTACCTAAAGGACACTTACACAGCTTAATTCCTTAGGGTAGGTAGATTACTCATAGATACTTGCTCTTTTCAAAAACAAACAAAATACTTTTCACACCTTACACTTTCAAAAGCTTTCAAAACAAATTTTTCAAACACTCTTGAGGATAGATACAAGAATTATTCAGAAATCTTTCAAAGAAACTTTTTTCAAACCCACTCACATTTTGAAAAGCAAACATCATTTTGAAAACATAAGAGCAAGTATCTAAGAGCCCATGGATAACCATGGATAGAAAGGGTGCTAACACCTTCCCTTTCTATAAATCTACCTCCCGAACCGAGAAACATACCTCATAAGGAATTTTGCTGTGCTTTTGTCCTTTCCATGTTGGAGAAAATAAAAGACGGTGGCGACTCTTGCTTCCGCGACATTTCACGAAACCAGCTAAAAACAGTCAGTTCTTATTTCCACCGATCACAGTATGGCACTTTGACTAGCACATTTAACAGTGGTAACTCGACCTTGAAGTTTTACCTCCTTAAAAAAACCTTCAAGCCACAATTCTTCTTTCAAGGTGTTGTACCCCAAAATTTTCCGTCTCATTTCCCAAAGAATCATCCTGGACCCTCAGGTTTTCTTCCATCCATTTTCAAGCCTTGAATTGCAAATTTTCCAAGAAAGTCATTCACATGGACAAAATGGTCATTTTGCTTATTGAAAAGTCAAACTTTGACTTTTGGACCAAAGTCAAGTTTCAAGAGTCATATTTCACCAAGACATGTTAAAATATGAAGTTTGTTTCATCAAGAGATTCAAAAGTCAAAATTCTAAAATACTTAGAATTTTTCTAAGTGTTTAAGAAATATGACAAGCTTAGAACTTCTGGCCAGATTTCTACCATGATGCAATCTGATTCTGAAAGAGCTTCTAACCCAAGAGTTTTAGATCTCAATAAGACCTAAAATATTGCAGAACAGAACTTCTCTTGGAAATGTTGGAATTTCAAGTTATAAATGTTCAAAGACACGCCCATGAAACTGAAACACTCAGCAAATTCTGGACATTTTCAAGACAGAGTTTGGTTAGAACTTCTGGGCCAGTTTTCACGAACGTTCAGCCATATTTTGCAAAAGTAATTCAGAGAAAGTCTATAAAGCATGCTACAAACTTTTAGAAAAGTCTGAGAAATCCTTCAGAACATGCTGGAGAGAAAAGATTAAAGGATTATAAGTTTGATGTTTTGTTCTAAGTTGCGCTGATGTTGAACTTTTGGCTCATATCTAAGCTATGATGCACAATCTCATAGCACATGATTTCTGGTTTGATAAATCTCATCATCATTTAATGCACACAACCACTTTTGAGTTTTTATCCCAAGGATTTCCCCACGTGTGAGAAAGAAGTACCATTGTTGTCCTTGGAAAGAAAACTGTTGTACAAGTCTATGTTGGGCCCATGCTTTGCTTTTACCTCTGAGGGTACTTTTCCCTAATTCATGCTTACAAATCCAGCTTAGGCACGGCTAAAAGCTGTTAACATTACTTGTTTAAACTTGCTTCAAGAACAAGTCAGCGCCTAGTATATGATGGTTGTACTTTTGACTTCTCCAAGCTACCAAATCCTTTCCTATAAATTGAACTTCAATTGCAACTGTAAAAAAAGAGAGAGGGAATTTTAAAATTAGCCTTGAAACCTTGTTGAAATTTCAAAGAACTGGAAACTAAAAGCATAAACACAAAAACATGCTAATCTTATGTTTCTTTTCACGCCCAAACTCTAATTTTCTTGCACATCTCTTGGCCAAATTAGAAACAATCCCAACTTCTGTTTACAGATTTCAATTCCATCTCTACCAACTTCCATTTCAAAAAGCAGAACTTCGATTCTTGGTTGTTCCAGAATTTTCCAGCCATTCCGTAGCTCAAGTTAAAGATTGTTCCAGCCTTCTGAGCACGTGAGAAAGCTGACCAGAATATCACGGCAGCCTGAACCGGACTCTAATTCAGAACAATCTCCAGACGCAAGGTAAGTTTCTTCTGACTTGTATCTCATTGTTTAGGCATTTCTAGGCTTGCATTTTCAAAGATACAATGTAGATATCATGACTCTGATTCTGTACATACTCAGATTTCATGTATTTTTTCCTAAGTAGAGAGAATCTCAGTTCTGAACTTCTTGAGGAAACTAGAACTCAAAATTAGGATTAGCAAAATTCATGCTTGCTTCTGATTTACAGTTCTAATATTTTATACTTCTGAAACCATGATGAAACTTTCCAGAACTGTTATGTGTGCATTTTTTTATAGAAATGACTAAGCTACAGATGCTCTGATTGGTTTGGAGAAAGAGATTAAAGCTCATCATCAAAACTTACTTTGTGTTATATGTTTATGTTTTTGCTTCTAATGTCGGATGTATAGCCGTCAGTGGTAGAGAGTGTATGCATAAGACATTATTGTTAAGGATCCTGAGTTCTAACCCCATAAACACCCTTTTTATTACATTTATTTACAAACACTTTTACCCCATTAATTAGACCAGAACTTCTAGATCGATCAGTTTAATTGCTTATCAAAACATTGATCCTGGACCAAAACTTCTAGACATTCCCATCCAACAGTATTTGACACTTCACTTACCCATTATCGGAATTTCTAGATGTCCAGCTACATCAGAACTTCTAGATTCGCTCAATAATAAGAACTTATGAAGTTCCAGTAATATTTGAACTTCTAAGTTGACAGTTGCATCAGAACTCCTAGGATTTCCTTTGTCCCCAGCAACCATAGAACTTTAGTGTACTCGGACCCAGAACTTCTAACCATCCTCTTTTCTGTTAACATTTTCCTTCTAACTTGCAGCGCACCAGAGTCAGAGCTTCTTACTTCAGCAATGCGCTGATTTTGATTATGACCCCTTTTTCTCTTATTATTCTTTATCATCATTTTTATTTTCATTAATAAAAAAACACCAAAAACGTTTTTATATTCACATATTTTATTTTATTTCTTTTAAAACCAAAATACTAAAAATATTTTCTTAAACAAAACAAGTCCATTTTACATTTCTTGTATATTATTTCAATATGGTTGTAATAGATAATTATGACTTTAATTTCTTGCAATCCCCATTCATAAATTTATGCCCCCATCCCCTAAAGCTTTATAATAGCTTAGTATTTTTATTTTTTTGCAATTTATTGCTTTGTATAAATGCTAGTAATTAGGGTTTGTATGAGAAGATAAAATCAACAAGTAGCAAACCCTAATCAAAGATTAAATAATGCATGAAAATCAATACACTTGCACACAAGCACCCTTAGGGTAAAATCCACTTGGTTGCCTTACAAAAATGACCATATTATGCATGTGAGGTATCTTAGCAAAGACAAGCAAAAATACAAGATCATAGTCCCTCGATGACGCTATCTATGTTGCCTTTTCAAAATGATCTTAGTCCCTAAAGAAATATGCTTAGATACCTTGCAACATTGCTAATCATGGTTATACGATGACCCACGCCCGTCCCATTTACATCCAAAGATCAGGTTACTTACCAAATCAATGGTAAGATGACAATATCAAAGGAAAGAGGAAATAAACATGAAAGACTTTTGAGTAGGTAGATTATTCCTAGTTACTTGCTCAATTTCAAAACCAAAAACATCCTTTCTATTTTCAAAACAAACACCAACACTTTCAAAAACATCTTTCAAACTTGAAAACATTTTCAAAAGATCAACACTTTATATACATTCTTACGAACGAGAATCATTACAAAGTTTGCCTAAATGATGACGCCTTTTCAAAATACTTTCAAAAACCACACAAAGCACATTTTCAAACAAAAAGTAAGTGATCAAGCAAGTAACTAAGAGCCCATGGAAAACCATGGATGAAAAGGGTGCTAATACCTTCCCTTTTTATAATCTACCCCCCGAACTCAAGAAACAATCTCAAAGGTCTTTCCTGTGCTTTTTCACCTTTCCTTTTGGATAAAAGAAAAGTCGGTGGCGACTCTTGCTAACCGCAACATTTGCGATAAAATGCAAAATAACCAAGTCAGTTCTCCCACCGTATCACAGAATTGGCGACTCTGTTGGGGATTATCTAAAATTGGGGTTACCTTAGGGCTAGATCTAATTTACTTGCTTTCTTTTTTGACTTGTATGCTTTACATTTTGGATCTTTGTTTTGGTTTGAATCCTCTACCCGGATTTGGGATACCTTATAGGTAAGTAGCAATACGTTGTGGAAACTGTGCGGGGTATACCGACACGGTCTAAGCAATAGCTACGTTAGTGCGACATATTTGTGGGTACCGGTAGCCGGTGAATAGTCAAGGAGAATATGGGGCCGCTGAGTGATGTCATGAAGCACTAATGAACTTTTAGAACCTTGACTTGACCAACTTGGTCTTTAGGACGTAGTGAGATGACCGGCTTTGGTGCAGTCCGAAGTTGGTAGATACTCGATACTACACTCATTGAGGTTTGGTTTTTTGGGATATTTCGGTCGCCATTAAAGAGGCTTGTGCTGAAACAATGCTCGAAAAAACAAATCAGTGATATTGAGCTCCTTAGAACCCAGTTACTATTACTAGGACAGGTTTGAGCCAACTAAACTTCAAGAGGGTACTTACCTATGAGACTCCATGCAAACCTAAACCTAAGGACTTGTTTTCTTAATTTGTATGTATTTACTTATACATAACATCATAAACATCATGACATCATACTCATATTCACTAACCATTTCAAGGATTTTTGGGATTTATCTTTGTTCTATTTTGTAGGACATGGATTCTATTCGCAGGAAAACCATTCAAGTCAATCTCATAAGGATCCCTCCTCAACTCAAAGAGTTAGCATCAAGGATTCCTGAAAATTCTCCATTTATCAAAAGACATGGTCGCCTACTAAACTTGGTCACTTCTAACACTGATGAAGACATGATGAAGGTGCTCTTTCAGTTCTTTGATCCCCTACACCATTGCTTCACGTTTCCCGATTATCAACTTGTGCCAACTTTGGAAGAATTCTCCCGACTCTTGAGGATTCTCATTCTCAAACAATTACCATTCAACGGTATGGAAAGATATCCAAAACCAGAAGAGATTGCTCAAGCTCTACACTTGTAACCATCTGATATCACAACTAATTGGGAAACAGGGAGTAGTGTCAAAGGTTTCCTAGCAAAGTTCTTGTTTGAGAAAGCCCAAAACTGTTGGAACTATTTGGATTTGCAAGCCTTTGAGGAAATTATGGCTCTCCTCATCTATGGTATGGTTTTGTTTCCAAATCCTGACCAACTCATAGATGTGAACGTCGTCAAAATCGTCATGTCTCGTAACCCGGTGCCTAGTTTGCTAGGGGACATCCTACATTCCTTTCACACTCGTACTATGAGGAAGAGGGGTATCCTCATGTGTTGCAATCCTCTCTTAGCAAGATGGTTTATTTCGCATCTTCCCCAATCTATATTTAAGAACGAGCAAGGTTCAAGGTGGTCACAAAGGTTGATGACGCTCATACATTCAGATATTCATTGGTGTTCCCGCTCTTTGGAGAATGTTACTATTGTTAACCGTTGTGGAGAATTCCCTAATGTCCCTTTACTTAGAATTAGAGGAGGTATCATCTACAACCCTTTCTTAGCCTTAAGACAGTTTGGTTACGCCCGAAGGGATGGTGCATATGAGATGCTTATTCAAGGTTTGGTATTTGACTACGAGAATGACGATCAAGGTTACCGCCAGAGGTTTATCCGAGCTTGGAGAATGTTGAACAAGGTGGATAGCAAGACGCTAGGACACAAGAATTCCATTCCCCTCGAGCCTTACCTTAAATGGGTGCAAGCTCATGCTCAGAAACTTGTGATGCCTTATCCCTCCATCTTACCAATCATTGTGGAGCATGTGGTTGAAGGGGATGTTCCCTACACTATCCTTTATCCTGACATGCCTACCTCTCTCGAAGACTTACAAAAGGGTTGGATTCAGCTTAAGGAAGAACGGGATAGTTTCGAAGCTCAATTCTATGCTAGTGAAAAGATGGACTTGGAGCTTACGAAGCAGTTACAAGAAGAGCAAAGTGTGAACGCTTATCTCGCGTCAAAGAGGATGCGTTCAGTCTTTTTATCTTAGAAAGTTATTTTGTAAGCCCAAGAGGCATGATGTAATCTTTCTTGTTTTTCTAATGAAAATTAATGTTTGTTCATTCTTTCGTCTATACAAATTTAAATATCATTAATCCTTGAAATCATTTGCATGTACATATTCCATGCATCATGACATAACAGGCTTTCGCATAACAGGTTTCCTTATCTTTCTGCTATTTATTTCAGCAAGATGGATCTAGAGAAAACTGTGACGGATCTCCAAGCCTAGAATTCTCAGTTTCAGGAAGCTCTACTATCCCTAGCCAAGGGGCAGCAAGATATGATGGCTTTGTTGGCCGTTAAGAAGAAGCCAAAGAAGAAATCTCTACTCAACATAGGTAGAAGGTTCAAGGAGACAATCCGTCAAATCCCAGTAGGAGGAGACTCATCTGAAGAGGACGAGAACCAGGTCGGTGAGGTCAAGAGTACTCAAGCTGAATGTGCTAATGATCAAGAATCTGATGATGATTATTTCAACGAGCAGTATCCACCCGCTGATATCAAATACAAGCAATTAGAACACAGATTCAAAGCTGTTGAAATCCAAGCCGTCTCCGATTTAGATTTTGATTATTTGGGTTTGATATCTGGGGTAATCATTCCCCAAAAATTCAAAGTACCAATCTTCTCAAAGTACGATGGGGTTTCTTGTCCAAAACTCCATTTGAAATCTTATGTGCGCAAGATACAGTCGCACACTGCCGATAAGAAGCTATGGGTTCACTTTTTCCAATAGAGCTTGGCTGGAACACAACTTGAATGGTTTTATCAGTTAGATGGTTCTCATATCAACACTTGGGAGGATTTAGCTACTACCTTCTACCATCAGTATCAGTAAAACACCGAGTTGGCGCCAACGAGGGTTCAATTGCAAGATATGACAATGGGAAAGAATGAAGGATTTAAGGAATATGCAAAAAAGTGGAGATACCTTGCTAGTAGGATCCAACCTCCCTTGACCGATAAGGAACACATCAACATGTTCATGGGCACCTTATCTGGTCCTTTCTTTAATCTGTTGGTAGGCTGCTCTTCTTCTGGTTTCACCAAATTAATCTTAACTGGTGAAAGAGTTGAGAGTGGCATCAAAAGTGGGATGAACTTTACGGAGTCTACCTCCACAACAAATCATATCAAGAAACCTTTTGCTGCAAAGAAGGAAGTTAATGTTGTGTATGGGGCAAGGGCCCATACCAAGAAGAATGATCGTCCGTCTGTCAATGCTGTCTGAATCTCCAATCCAACTCCTACTCCAAGACCATATGCAAATCATCAACGTTTTGAAACTCCAAGAAGACAATTTACAAGGTTAGGCGTGTCACTTTCTCAAGCCATTCAACATTTACTCAAGGCTAATTTAGTGAAATTGCGCGATCCTCCCGCCAACCCTGACACCTCGTCACCAAAGTATAATCCAAACGCAAAGTGTGCTTACCATTCAAACAACCCCGGGCACGAGACTGACCAGTGCTGGGCCTTGAAAACAAGATTCAGGATTTAATTGACAACAAGACTATTGAATTTGATCCTCCTTCAATGCTGAATGTAATTACCTCTCCAATGCCGAAGCATGACAAAGGTGTTAATGTTGTCGAAGATACAATTTTTTTTGCCTGTGTTAAAGAATTGACTACTCCACTGAATGTAATCAAAAGCAATCTGTTAAAAGCTGGGATCTTCCCTGGCTGTGAAAAAGACTGTGTGTGATGTACGAGACAACTCAATGGATGTGAAGGGCTGAAAAAAGGCATACAACGCTTGATGGATAACCACAAAATTCTGTTTGAAAAGACTCCACCTGCCAAGAGTTTGATGAACAAATGTGAAGACGTCTCCATTATTACTATCTCTAACAAACCTCTTAGGATCACCTCTAAAGGTCCTATTAGGATTTCAAATGAACCCACTATTTCTCCATTAATCATTACCAATCTCGGACCGATTCCCTATTCTTCAAATAAAGCGGTACCATGGAATTACGGTGCTGAAGTGTTCTATCATGGGATTAAACAAGATGCCTGGATCGAGGAAGAAAAAGATGACAATGTCAACAACATAGCTGGCTCAAGCAAAGTAACTAGAACTGGAAGAATATTTTCACCCAATATCTCACCACCAGTTGTTACAAGGACGCACATCCACATTACTGCTGCTGGGCCAAGTACCGATACCAGACGGAAGGAAAAGGTTGTTGAGCCAGTTGTGACTGAAGTTCCCTCCAAGAACGTAGCTGATGAAGAACCCTACGCCCGTGAAATGGACGAGATTTTGAAGATCATCAAGAGAAGCGACTTCAAAATTGTAGAACAGTTGGGGAAAACCCCTTATAAGATTTCAATGTTGTCATTGCTGCTTTGATCTGATGCCCATGCTCGAACATTAATCAAGTTCCTGAAAAAAGCTCATGTCCCCCATGAGACAACAACAAATCAATTTGAGAATTGAGTGGCTAGCCTGACAGTTGCTAATGGATTGGGATTTTCAGATGTTGACTTAACACCTCTCGGGAAAAATCAAAATAAAGCTTTACATGTGTCAATCGATTGAAAAGGGACTAATTTAGCACATGTGCTAGTCGACACTGATTCTTCTCTGAATGTATTACCCAAGGGGGCGTTAGACTGTCTTGATTGTGAAGATTTAGTCTAGAAGCCAAGTGACGTCATTGTAAGAGCGTTTGACGGATCAAAGAGGACTGTTCATGGGGAGGTAGATCTTCCAATCAAAGTGGGTTCATAAACCTTCAACTCCAGCTTCTATATTATGGATATTCGTTCGACATATTCTTGTCTCTTAGGTCGCCCTTGGATCCATAAAGCTGGGGAAGTAACCTCAACCCTCCACCTGAAACTCAAATATCCAGTCAAGGGTAGAATAGTCACCGTTTGGGGAGAAGAGGAGTTTATGGTTAGCCACCTTAACTCTTTCAAGTATGTAGAGATGGATGGTGAATTCATTGAAACCCCATGTCAAGCCTTTGAAGTCGTACCACCGATGATTGCTGCTACTAAATGTTCTTCCGATGAGTCTAAAATTGTTAAGGCCATGCCAAAGATGGTTTCAGTCAAGGATGCTCGTGTGGAAATTGAAGAAGGAAACTGTGATACTTGGGGGAAACTCCTTGATATCTCGTTTAAAGCAGACAAGTTTGGTTTGGGCTTCACTGTTAAAGCTCAGAAGTAAGTGAGGCGTGATCGTGCTGGAAAGCCACCTCTCCGTATTGGAAGCCATAAAGTCAACGCCATGGATGATTCTGAAGAAGAAGCTGCATTTGAAGACTGGGTGTACCCAACTACAACGGAGCTTAAGAATTGGCATACAAAGGACTTTGTGCCCATCTCCTACATTGAGGAGTAATTTACTTGTTTTTTCTTTTATTTCAATTCAAGAACTTGTTGTCTGTAATACTTTAACAATGACTTTTCAGCCATGTGCCTGGCCTGTGGCATTTTGGTCCATTTGTCAAGGGTTTTATTTATATTCATCTAATCATATGATCATTCAGTACATTGAACTCTTTTGCATTCAAATATTTGTGTTCGTTGTCTTTCCTTTCTTTCAAATACATTTAAAAAAAAATAGCCATGTATCTTACATGCACACGCACACACTTTTGCAGGTCCACATCCACTCTGGATCATATTGCCAATGACTCTATTATTTTCGACTATGACTTTAAATGTCCTATCAACCAAGCCGAAGATGAAGGCGATGAAGATTGTGACATACCGGGAGAACTAGCCAGACTTATATTACAAGAGGAAAAAGCTATTCAACCGCATGAAGAGTCAGTTGAAGTTATCGACCTGGGTACTGAGTTAGATAAGAAGGAAATCAGGATCGGCGCTAATTTGGAAAGCAGTGTTAAGAACAAGTTGGTTCAGATGTTGCATGATTATGTGGAAGTATTTGCTTGGTCTTATGAATATATGCATGGGTTGGATACCGACATCGTAGTTCATCGTCTGCCGACAAGAGAGGACTGTCCTCCTGTTAAACAAAAGGTTCATCGTATGAGGCTTGATATGTCTGAAAAGAACAAAGTTGAAGTGATGAAACAATTTGATGCGGGGTTCCTAGCTATGACATCCTATCCTCAATGGGTTTCCAATGTGGTGCCAGTTCCAAAGAAAGACGGGAAAGTTTGCATGTGCGTAGACTATAGGGATCTGAATAGGGCAAGCCCCAAGGATGACTTCCCTCTACCACACATTGACGTCTTAGTTGATAATACTGCTCAGCATAAAGTCTTCACATTCATGGATGGCTTCTCAGGCTATAATCAAATAAGGATGGCTCTCGAAGATATGGAAAAGACTACTTTCGTTACGCAATGGGACACCTTCTGCTACAAGGTCATGTCGTTCGGATTAAAGAATGCAGGGGCAACATATCAAAGGACTATGGTAGCTTTATTTCATGACATGATTCATAATGACATAGAGGTATATGTGGATGATATGATTGCCAGATCACAAATCGAAGAAGAACATCTCAATCATCTGCACAAATTATTCGAGAGGCTGAAGAAGTACAAGCTAAGGTTAAATCCTAACAAGTGTACGTTTGGAGTACGATCTGGAAAGCTTCTAGGTTTTGTCGTCAGCAATAAAGGCATTAAAGTTGATCTTGCCAAGGTAAAGGCCATCCAAGAAATGTCAGTCCCTCATTCTGAAAAAGAAGTCAGAGGATTCTTGGGTCGTTTCAATTACATTGGCCGTTTCATATCTCACTTGACTGCTACTTGTGAGCCACTCTTCAAACTCATGAAGAAAGATCAGGTAGTCAGATGGCTGACGCTTTGGTAACCATGTCTTCAATGTTCAAAGTGAAATGGGACAACGAAGCCCCTATGATAACAATTGAAAGATTCGATGAACAATGAGGTGGTGAGGTACCTTGACCAGATAACAACTAACTATGATCCCCAGAGAGACACTATGAAGAATGGACTCGACCAGATAATAGTACAACTTTCCAAAAACCATGAAACCTGGACCCGACCAAATAGTAGTTACCACCTCAAGTTACTGCGAAGCCTGGATCCGACCAGGTAACAGTTAAACTTCTGTATTCCCAGCAAGTTGTTGTGAAGCCTAGATCTGACCAGATAACTATTCAATTTCAAGAATTTTTTTGCAAAACCTAGAATCCGACCTGATAACAGTTAATTCATCTCTTCCCCCAGTAAGTTGCCATGAAGCATGGATCCGACCAAATAGTAGTTGACTACTTCATCCTCAGAAAATTGTGAAGCCTGGATCCGACCAGTTAACAGCTGACATTCAAGAGATATTCCCCAGCGAAAGCATCCTTTCAACAATGTTTGAAGATATGCATATTCTTTATCCCCAACAGCAATCAGGGATTCAACCCTCCAGAATTTCCTCAGCAGCAGTCAGGAATTTATTTTCCTGGACAAAAACCTACATCTCACATTCACAAATCATAACATGTACATACAAAATGCATTTAGCATAATAACACATCTAGAAAACATCAGGCATACATCTGCACTTTACTAACTCTTTTTTCTCATAGGTAAGGTATCAAGTTTTAGTATAAATCAACAAGAGATTTGTGTTGATACTTCTTCCAGTATTTATCAACTTTCCTCCAAATTGAATCTATAAGCCCATTCACAATTCGTCTTCGAATGCAAATTTTTGGGCACTCTGGTGTTCAATCATCTTTCACCTTCAAGTCACGAATGGAAGATTCTCCAATCTAACTCTTCAGGTTTAAGAAGATTGAACAGGGGCAGTTGTTGTACCCCAAAATTTTCCCTCTTATTTCCCAAAGAATAATCATGGACCCACAAGTTTGCCTCCATCCAATTTCAAGCCTTGAATTGTAAATTTTCCAAGAAAGTCATTCACAAGGACAAAATGGTCATTTTGCTTACTGAAAAGTCAAACTTTGACTTTTAGACCTGTGATACGGTGGAAGAACCGACTGTTAATACTGGTTTACATTTTTTGTTCACAAAATGTCGCGGTAAGCAAGAGTCGCCATCGACTTTTATATTATCCAATCAGGAGAAGGAAAAAGAACAAAAAAAAACCTTTTTCAAGATGTTTCTGAGTACGGGGGGTAGATTATAGAAAGGGAAGGTGTTAGCACCCTTTCTATCTGTGGTTTTCCACGGGCTCTTAGGTACTTACTCATTTTGAAATTGCTTGTGTGTGCTTGCTTTGAAAAGTTTTGTTTTACTTTGTTTTAACCCTTGTACTCAAGAGTGTTACGAAGTTGATTTTTGAAAAACTTGGTTTGAAAAGTGTTTGGTGTGAAAAAGTTTTTGTTTGTTTGAGCAAGTACTTAAGAACTAATCTACCTACTCGAAAAAAGGTCTGTTCGTTTCCCTTTTAGACAACGCTATCCCATTATTGAGAAATAGGTAGCATCGTCGTTGGAATTTTTAGGGACATTCGAAGTGACAAATACGATCACAAAAGCAATGTTAAGAAATGTTAGTAATCATCCTAAAGCATTAAAGATATTTTTCCGAGGCAACATCCGAATGGGTCATTTTAGATCTTTCGGGGCTAGAGGACAACCACTAACAAACCCTATACTTCATGACCGTTTAATCGAAGGCAACCGGAGTGGAGTAATCCCTAGAAGTGAGCATGTGCGAATGTATTTTTTCAGTTAATTTGTCTTTGCACATTTAGGGTTTTCTACTGTTTTAATTTCCAGTTAATCTTTTCATACAATCCTATTAACATACATCTAGACAGTTTATAATTTGCGGAAATTAAAATGCGGAAAGTTTAAAGTTCTAGAAATTACATGGCTTTCGCAGATACATAATTATTTTTTACTGTAAAATAAAATGGGGAATTAAAACCTAGTTAAAATTATTACAAACCCGGAGCCGTTATAAAATTATAAAAAAAATAATTAAAATGCGCGCGGCGAACTAAATGCGAGGATAATTATAAAACTTAAAAATCTAATTGAGAAAAATATTTAAGTTATTTTTTGAAGAAAAATTAATTATATACAAAATTAAACCCTAATTTCTAATTGATTTTAATTACAAAAATAAGATTTAATTGCCCTAATTTAATTAAATTAATTAAATCAAGGAAATAAAATATATTTTTTTATGAAAAAAGATTTTTGGTGTTTTTTGTGATTTTTGATTTAATAATAAAAAAATGATTTATGTGTTATTTTGATAAAAGAGAGAATAATTAGTAAATAAATAAATAAATAAAAATATGAAAGAAGAAGATTTGAGCCTGTAAGAATAAACCCAGAGGGGTGCATTATTGAAATTGCTTAGGCCAAAGAGTTGGTCAGCCCAATCCCTGTGCTGCATTCCATGTGATGCTCTTCTGATGGTTTACCATGGTCCTTCAATGGGCATTTGGATAAGTGGGACACAAGATCTGCAAAGGAGAATCAAAATAAAGAAAGTTTGTTGGGACCTGGGATCGAACCCAGGTCCTCACGTTCAACACCGACACGCCTAACCATCTGGGTTATCTCTCTTATTTGTTAAGACAATAAAAACAAAATATAATATATGAACAAAGTGGTTAGCTGGAAAACACGCGCGAAATTCAAATCAGCCAGTGGTGGCTAGACACGTTGTCGTCTTCCTCCTCATCCGTCGTATTAGATCCTTATATTTTTACCTACGGACAAATGTTGGTATCCGTAGCCCTGCAAACATCAAAAATCATCAAAACGCATGATAAATAAATTCTAATTACATGGTTCAATTTGTCTTGAACCCACGAACATCATAGTATCCTTTTTGTTGGCCAATTTAACTTGTATGGAGAAGCCCTAAAACAAACTCAAAAACCCTAGTAATGGAAAACGCGTATGTAAGCATCAAAAATTCAATTAAACCATTCAGTCATGTTGCAAACACATCAACAATCACAAATATAACATTCAAATGTGTTAATGATGCAAGAATTACTGTAATCGATTTTGAAAAAGAGGGAAAACCGCATGAGGTCTATGGAGTGATTCTGGGCGCGAGAGTGCTTGCTACTGATTGTGTTAGCTTCTGGGAAGGTCCATGAATCTATCGGTGGTCTTAGAATGGCCTGCATCAACCTTTAAATCCAAGAATGATCTCTCACTTTCTTGAAAATTTTTGAGTTTTTGTCCTCTATTTTCCACGACTGCTAGCCTCTCTTCTGCACTTGGTATTACTCAATCTATATCCCTTAATGAATTAGGGTTATAAAAACTACATGTAACTTTGAAAATTTTGAATATTTGATCTAATTCCTTCCTTGTATGATTTGTTTCCAAATTAGGCTTAATCATGACATTCTTGTTCCAATCCAACTTGATTCAATTTGATCCCGATATGTCAATATAATTAGCTTGTGATCCTGTCCAAAAATCAAATCAAAACAAATCTTTGCTATTAGTTGTCATTTATTTGATTTAATTCAATTTTTAATTAGTAAAAAATTAAAATAAAATGGAAAATTAAGTAAATAATGTGTGGGTGAATATTTGGGTCGTGGACCATGTTATGAGTGAGGTGCAAGCATAAAAAGTTAGGCCTATTTAACAAAAAGTGTATTTTTGAGCACATTTAACTTTTGGCAATTTTGCAAAAATGGTCAACTTTGACAAGCCATATCTCTTCCAATTTTAATCCTAGAGAGGTGTTCTTGTACTTTTTAGAAATTTCAGGATGTCTCCTAAACAACCCTTATGGTCTCATCTCAATTGGGTCTTCCATGTTCATGTAAGAAGCTTTGACCTAAACCGTGTTTTTGTTGACTTTTCAAAAGGACCTATAATGTAGAAATTCATATCTTTTTATGATTGCATATTTTGAACTTGAGGGCTGAAGATGAATTGTAAGGAATTGCATGCTCTTCAAAATGAGCCTTGGATGTAAAATTTCTGATAAAGTATGAGGAAGTTAGGCTTGGTCAAAGTTTGGTTGACTTTTCTTGAGAAATCCTAATTTAGCAACTTTTGGGTTTTGATGAATTTGGGGCATTCCTTGGGGAATCATGATCAAACCTTGATCAAATGATTAATATTACTTCAAAATGTTGATGTTGACCAAAAATCTTGAAGTTTGACTGTATGTGGGCCACAGTTGACTTTTGACCTAGTATAGTTGATTTTTAGGCATCTGAGCAGTTGACTGAGCAAACCTCTTGTGCAAGGCATAAAACTTGACATGGATGATCCTGAGAACATATTGGGACCATGGAAAGAATTTGGGACCTTTGGAGCTCCCACACCCTGATGAAGATGGAAACCCTAATTTGAGGTACATTGCCTTAGGAGGGAGTTTGTCTGGTCAACTCTTGGGCATCCTTGAGCAACTTGAGGACCTCAATGGGCATGTGTTGAGTAAAATGAGAGGGGAAATTTTGGGGTACAACATCTGCCCCTGTTTAATCTTCTTAAACCTAAGGATGTAGATTGGCTTGTCTGCCCTTTCGTAATCTGAAGGTGGAAGATGATTGAACACTAAGTACCCAGAAATTTGCACTCGTCTGAGATGGTGCGAGACTGTGTAGATAGTATCGGTAATAGGCTTACAGATGCCATTTGGAAAATATGACGGAGAATCGTTGGAGACGGGCTTAAAGATGCCATCCGGCAGCGGTGACAGCGAAGTGTCGGGGATGGGCTTAAAGATGCCATCCAGAATAATGTTGATTTCGTGAGATATTCCTTCAATGAGGATTCTTGTTCCTGTCATTAAGGAGGTATCTTCTGAGGAATGACGGTCTCTGTCTTTGGGAGAAGTAGAATTTTGGGAGCCTCAGTTGTCCGTTACTCTACTGGGGAATCCTCTTTTAGTCGAGGAGGTGAAAGTGAACTGCTATCTGGTCGTGCTCCAGGATTTACAGTGATTTGCTGAGGATAATAAGATTAACTACTATTTGGTCGCACTCCAGGTTTCACAGTGACTTACTGGGGAGATGAGATTAAACTTGCTATCTGGTCGTTCTCCAGATTTTGCAATTTCTCAATTCTTATCTGGTCGTGCTCCAGGCATCAGAAGGATTTAAGTGGTTATCCGGTCGCATTCGGGTTTCAACTTGAACTTGAGGCATACTAGTATCCGGTCGATTTTTGGGCTTCATAGTAATTGGCCGAGTAAACTGCTATTTGGTCGAATTCCAAGCTTTGCAGTACCTTATACTGTTATCTGGTCGTGTCCCAGGTTTCAGTGTCTTTTGCCGCTATCTGGTCGTGCTCTAGTCTTCACAGTGTGTTATGCCGTTATCAGGTCATGCGCCAGGCTTCACGGTGTTTTATACCACTATCTGGTCGATTCCAGGCTTCATAGTATCTTGTACTGTTATTCGGTCGATTTCCAGGCTTCACAGTAACTTGCTGGGGATTAATCTGTTTTCCGGTTGATTTCCGGGCTTCATAGCTTGAACTTGAGATATACCACTATTTGGTCGATTCCAGGCTTCGTAGTATCTTGGAGAAATCAAGATATTATTCGGTCGATTTCCGGGCTTCATAGCTTGAACTAGAATAGAAATCTTAGTATCGATTTGACTGAACCAGGGAAAACTTGTGAGAACTTCGACTGGGAGAGAAATATTAGTGTCGATTTGACTGATCTTGAGGGAGGTCTCGGATTAACTTTGACTGGCATAGAAATCAGGGGAATCTTAGCGGCGATTCGGCTGACCTAGACGAAAGTCTTAAAACATCTTCTACTAGAATAGAAACCTTAGTGTCGGTTTGACTGAACCAGGGAAATTTTGTGAGAACTTCAACTAGGAGAGAAATCTTAGTATCGATTTGACTGATCTTGGGAGAGGTCTCGGATTAACTTTGACTGGCATAGAAATCAGGGGAATCTTAGTGGCGATTCGGCTGACCCAGACGAAAGTCTTAAAACATCTTCAACTAGAATAGAAACCTTAGTGTCGGTTTTACTGAAGTAGAGAAAATTTGTGAGAACTTTAACTAGGAGAGAAATCTTAGTGTCAATTTGACTGATCCCAAGAGAGGTCTCGGATTAACTTTGACTGGCATAGAAATCAGGGGAATCTTAACGGTGATTCGGCTGACCTAGACGAAAGTCTTAAAACATCTTCTACTAGAATAGAAACCTTAGTGTCGGTTTGACTGAACCAGAGAAAATTTGTGAGAACTTCAACTAGGAGAGAAATCTTAGTATCGATTTGACTGATCCCGGGAGAGGTCTCGGATTAACTTTGACTGGCATAGAAATCAGGGGAATCTTAGCGGCGATTCAGATGACCCAGACGAAAGTCTTAAAACATCTTCTACTAGAATAGAAACCTTAGTGTCGGTTTGACTGAACCAGAAAAAATGTTGGAATATCTTCAATTGGAATAGAAACCTTGGTATCGGTTTGACTGAACCAGAGAAAACTCGTGAGAACATGATTGCATCCTTCTCTGAAAGGGAAAGGGTTAGTCGTATGCAATGTCATGATGTATGAAATATATTGAGTAATGATGTTCTCAAAATAAATGAGATTGTGCTGTATAATATGTATGTGCATGCCATGATGCATGGATATGTAATTCCATTGTGATACTCTCTAGCTGGGGAGAATAAATCCTAGACTGCTGCTGGAGAGTATATAGAGTTGAGTTCTTCGTTTCCGATGGGGATAGTGAACAAAGATGATTAGCTGGAGATTTACATCCATTCTGCTTGAGAATATTCTGTCGGGAGAGACTTTGTCTGAGAACAATCCTGCGGGGTAATGACTCTGTGGGGAAGGGAGATACTCTGTTGGAAGATCTGCTGATTTGGAGAAATAAACTCAGCTGAGGATGAACTTCCATTGCTAGAGATAAGAGCTCTGTTGGAGATCGAGCTTCTGTCGTCATATAAACAAACTCTGCTCGGGAGAAAACTTGATAAACTGTTTATAATTGTACCGCTCGGCTGGGGAATACAGATATTGGCTTTCTAAAAGAGCCTGCTGGGGAAGGAATTCCTTCTTGGGGACACGGAGGTTGGACCTTGTTTGTCTCGGCTTTGTGGGGAATATAGATATCACTGGCTTGTATGTGATAGTGAATTCGCTTCCAACTGTCTCTGCCCCTTGTACCATGGCGGACGGGGTAACTGTCGGTATTTAGGTTTTGTACCAATTTCTTTGAGTTCTTAGTAAGTGTCTTATATGCGGGTATTTGTGAACAGTAATCCTATACAAATGCATATGTTAAGAATAAAACATTGGACGTTTTTTCAAACAAAACAGAAAACGAAAAAAACAAACACGGATTTTGTACTTAAAAGACGCTTTGTATTAAGTTGAAATTTGCTTATAACAGGCGTTTTTTACAAGGAGGCTGACGCTCTAGTAAGAGAACGCCGATGTAAAAATGGAAGTCATTACAGGAATTGTGTACAAAAATAAAACAGTTATGTGTAGTGATCCCATTGAGTTTCAATTCTGCTATTTCCCCTATGTCTTCGAGCATCTCATCACTTTGCTGCTTATCCGAAGCTGACTGGTTTGATTGGTACCGTTTGAGCTTGATTAATGATCACTGAGGTTTGATCACAAGGTGATCCAATGGGACATAGTGATATGCTTTAATCCCTAACTTTTTCCTGGACCTCCCTTTCGTGTTTTTAGTCCATCGGGATACCCTTTTTTGCCCAAGCCGCCTTTTCAGGTTTTCAACTTGCCGGGTGTACAGATTTTTCATTTTTATCCCTAATTTTTACCCGAACCCTTTTGGTTCGCCGGGATGCCCTTATTTTTGCCTAGGTATGTCAACCTAGTGGGTCTTCATTATGCGTAGTATTTTTTCAATATGTATGCATTAACAGGGTGTGGAAGGTCGTCACCATCCATGGTGGTCAGAATCATGGCTCCACCAGAAAATATGTTCTTGACTACAAATGGCCCCTCATAGGTGGGAGTCCATTTTCCCATGGGATCACCTTGCGGTAGTATGATGCGCTTGATTACCAGATCTCGTACTTAATATGCTTGTTGTCTGACTTTTTTGTTGAAGGCCTTGATCATCCATTTCTGATACATTTGACCATGGCAGACAGTAGTAAGTCTTTTCTCGTCGATTAAGTTCAATTGATCAAGTCGAGTCTGGATCCAATCATCTTCGCTCAAACCCGCATCCTTCATAATCCGTAGAGAAGGGATCTGGACCTCTATGGGTAGGACAACCTCCATGCCATATACCAGAGAATAGGGTGTTGCCCCTGTCAATGTACGTGCTGAAGTACGGTACCCGTGGAGAGAAAATGGTAACATCTCGTGCCAGTCTTTGTATGTAACCGTCATCTTCTGTATGATCTTTTTGATATTCTTGTTAGAAGCTTCAACAGCCTCATTCATCTTCGGCCGGTAAGGAGATGAGTTGTGATGCTGAATCTTGAACTTCTTACAGAGTTCATTGATCATTAAGTTATTGAGGTTGGTATCGTTGTCTATGATAATTCTCTCAGGGATACCATAACGACACACCGGGTTATGCTTTATGAACCGTGCCACCATGTTCTTAGTAACCGTAGCAAAGGAGGCAGCCTCAACCCACTTCATAAAGTAATCAATGACCACTAGGATGAAGCGATGCCCATTGGACGCGGTAGGTCTGATCTCGCCGATCATGTAAATGCCCCACATTGTAAAAGGCCAGGGAGTCGTTAAAACATTCAAAGGAACTGGAGGTACATGCACCTTATCAGCATAGATTTGACACTTATGATAGGTTCGAGAATGCTGATAACAGTCGGCTTCCATAGTGGACCAATAATATCCTGCCCATAGGATTTTCTTTGCCATGGTATGTCCACTAGAATGAGTGCCAAAGGTACCTTCGTGTAGGTTTGCCATGATCCTCTCTGCCTCGCTCTTGTCTACACACCACAGTAAGGTAGAGTCATGGTTGCGCTTATAGAGGATTCCACTGCTGAGGAAGAACTTTGCAGCAAACCTTCTCAGAAATTTCTTGTCACTGACAGATGCCCCCTCGGGGTATTCTTGAGCCTCGAGTTACCTTTTCACCTCATGAAACCAAGGTTTGTCGGCTACCTCCTCAATATCAATCTCACAACATTATGCCAGTTCATCCAACCTCTCAATAGTGATTTAGGGAGCTTCATTGTCCCACCTGACCTTGAACATTGACGACATAGTAGCTAGCGCGTCTGCTAACTGATTCTCTTCTCGTGGGAAATGTTCAAAGGTGATCTCTTCAAAATGCGGCAGCAGTGTCAGTACATACTCTTTGTAAGGAATAAGGTTCGGGTGCTTCGTATCCCACTCGCCTTTGATCTGACTTATCACCAAAGCGGAATCCCCGAATACACTTAAGAACTTGATCCTTAGGTCGATAGCAGCTCGAAGACCCATAATACATGCTTTATACTCCGCCATGTTGTTGGTACAGTTGAATCATAATTGGATAGTGAACGGAGTATGACAGCCCTCGGGAGATATGATTACAGTGCCAATGTCGTTACCCAGTGAGTTTGAGGCTCCATCAAAATACATAAACCATCGGGATCCTTCCTCAGGTCCTTCATCCGGTCCAGGTTCTTCACAGTCGGTTACTAACATGATATTCTCATCTGGGAACTCAAAATTTATGGACTGGTAGTCGTCCATGGTCTGATGCACCAAATGATCAGCTAATACACTTCCCTTTATTTCCTTTTGGGTTGTGTATCGGATGTCGTATTCGGTTAAGATCATTTTCCATCTTGCTACCTTTCCGGAGAGAGCGGGCTTCTCGAAAATGTACTTGATCGGATCCATCTTAGATATCAACAAAGTAGTGTGGGTCAACATATACTGTCTCAGTCGGCAAGCAGCCCATGCCAAAGCGCAGCAAGTTTTCTTGAGCAGTGAGTATTGTGTTTCACAGTCGGTAAACTTTTTGCTAAGGTAGTATATTGCATGCTCTTTTCGACCAGACTCGTCATGCTGCCATCACACACCCCATTAAATTATCTAGCACTGTTAAGTACATTATTAAAGGTCTTCCTTCAGTCGGAGGAATTAGAATAGGAGGCTCTTGGAGATATTGTTTGATTTTGTCAAAGGCTACCTGGAATTCGTCATTCCACTTTACTACTTGATCTTTCTTCAGAAGCTTGAAGATTGGCTCACAAGTAGCAGTCATATGTGAAAAGAATCAGGCAATGTAATTTAGGCGTCCCAAGAAACCTCTAACTTCCTTCTCTGTACGGGGAGCCGGTATCTCTTGTATGGCCTTCACCTTTGCAGGGTCTACCTGAATACCTTTGTCACTGACGATGAATTCCAGAAGCTTACCAGACCTTACCCCGAAGGTGCACTTGTTCGGATTTAACCTCAGCTTGTACGTCTTCAACCTATCAAACAGCTTTTGTAGATGATCAAGATGTTCTTCTTCAGTTTAAAACCTGGCTATCATATCATCGACGTAAACCTCTATCTCATGGTGAATCATGTCATGGAATAGAGCTACCATAGCTCGCTGATAAGTTTCCCCAGCATTCTTCAACCCAAACGGCATCACCTTGTAGCATAAAGTGCCCCACTATGTAACAAAGGTTGTCTTCTCCATGTCTTCAGGTGCCATCTTGATCTTATTGTAGCCATAGAAACCATCCATGAAGGAAAAGACTTTGTGTTGTGTGGTGTTATCAACCATAACATCGATGTAGGGAAGCGGGAAGTCATCTGTGGGGCTTGCCCTATTCAGGTCTCTGTAATCCACACACGTTCATACTTTACCATCTTTCTTAGGTACTAGAACCACATTAGCAACCCACTGCGGATAAGAGGTGATAGCTAAGAACCTTGCGTTGAACTGCTTCATATCCTCGGCTTTAATATTCTCTGACATCTCGGGGCGTATAAGATGGACCTTTTGCTTTACCAGAGGGCAGTCTTCTTTAGTCGGCAGACGATGAACCACTATATCTGTGTCTAGTCCCGGCATGTCTTTGTATGACCAGGCGAAGATTTCAACATACTCATGCAACAATTGTACCAACCGCTGTTTGACACTAAGCTCCAGATTTTCACCTATCTTAACCTCTTTTTTGTCTTCCTTTGTACCCAAGTTCACTGTCTCAACTGGCTCTTCATGAGGCTGTATGGCCATTTCTTCTTGTTGTAATAGTCTAGCAAGTTCTTCGGGTACTTCACAATCTTCCTCACCTTCGTCCTCGGCTTGGTTGATCGGATTTTCGAAGTCATAATGAACAGTAGCAGAACTATTATCAATGGGATCCAGGGTGGATATGGATCTGCATTTGGATATGTGAGTGTGTGTAAGAGTATAGCTATATAGACAGAATAAAAGAAAAGAAAGACAAAGAGCACAAAATTTGTATGCAAACGTCCAATGCTTTATTAATGTCATATGAAAATGAAACATGATAACCCTCATAAATAGAACCATTGTGCCCCGGGTAAGACACGTGGCTATAGAGTTTATATTGTTTTTAAATTACATATCCGAAAAAATCAAAATATAATTACTCCTGAACAAAAGTAATCGGCACAAAGTCCTTGGCAGTCCAGTTACTGAGTCCACCGCTGGTAGTCGGGAAGATCCAGCTGTCAATGTCGGAATCACCATCACTGCCTTCAAGTGCATTGACTCCATGATTGTTGATGCGTAGGGGAGGTCCTCCAGTCCGAGCACGAAGAACTTCTCTTTGAGCACCTGTAGTAAAGACCAAACCAGATTTGTCATACTTGTAATGAATAACTGGGAGCTGGCCCCAAATGGTAGACCCACCTTCTTCAATCACTTCTCGTGTATCCTTAAGAGAAGCCATCTTCAAAGGAGGCTTGGTGACTTTCGGAGGACTGTTAATAGTTTCTGTTGTAGCCAAAATCTGAGGTACCTCTTCAAAGTTCTGGAAAGGAGTATCGATGAACTCGCCATCCATCTCTACATACCTAAAGGAGTTCAAGTGACTGATCATGTACTCCTCTTCACCGCACACAGTGACAATCTTTCCTCTTATTGGGTACTTCAACATTTGATGGAGGGTGGAAGTAACAGCCCCAGCCCCATGTATCCAAGGGCGTCCCAACAAGCAAGAATATGATGGTTTAATATCCATTACGTAGAAAGTGGAGTCGAAAGTCTGGGAACCAACTTTGATGGGGACATCCACATCCCCGTGCACCATCCTCTTCGACCCATCGAAAGCTCTCACTACTATATTGCTAGGCTTCAAGGTTAAGCCTTCGCAGTCCAATCTGTCTAGAGCTTTTTTAGGTAGCACATTCAACGAGGAGCCAGTATCTACCAAAACATGAGCCAGAGTCGTGCCCCTGCATTCAACGGAAACATGAAGAGCATCATTATGCTTCCTTCCTTTCGGTGTCAGATCCGCGTCAGAGAAACCCAAACCATTATCGGCAGTTATACTAGCCACACATTCTTCAAACTGGTCAGCAGATGTCTCTCGTGGTACGTGAGTCGTCTTCAAAAACTTAACCAAAGCCTTCGCATGGGCCTCGGAGCACAGCAACAAAGCCAACATAGAAATTTTGGATGGGATCTGCCCCAGCTGCTCGACCATGTTGTAGTCGCTCTTCTTTATTATCTTTAAAATTTCTTCCATTTCTTTCTTGGAAGCTTCTGGTATGGTTACTGAATTAGCCCTTGTCGGTATAGGCTCAATTATGTCTTTTCCTCGAGTCTCGGCTGACTCGGTGATGAGAGGGTCAACAGAAGTAATTAATGGAGTTGAAGTAGTAGTCTCGGGTGGAACCGCAGCAGGAATGATCATAGGTCCAGTAGCGGTATTTGGAGGAGAAATCTCAGGGGAGAACACTCTTCCACTTATTGTTATCTTATTGGTTCCGGCAATATTGATGATGTCGGAATCATCATCTTCAGCAATCTTGTCTTTAATGGCTAGCATATCCTGCTTGACGCTGTAGTAATAGACGTCAGCCCCATAGTTCCAAGGAACAACTTTATCCGAGGAATATGGGATTGGCCCAGGCATGGTTATGATCAACGGAGTCACTTTCGGTATTGATGTAATCCTGACGGGTCTCTTAGCGGAGACCCTGGGAGGATTTGAGGAAATGGTTATAATGGAAATGTCTTCACAGGAAATAGCCGGAACGAGAGTTTTCTCAAATAGAGTCTCTTTGTCATCCATCAGGCGCTGAACACCTGCCTTCAACAAAGGGCAAACAGTCGGTAGAAACAAACAAAAGTGGCAACCTTCACCACAACCCGGAAATAAACCGGCTTTCAACAAACTCTCCTTGATAGTCATGAGTGGGGTTACCAATTCTTCCACAGAGGTCACAAACACATCTTCTTCAACGACGTTAACACCCCGATCATTTTTCGGCATACGAGCAGTGATAATGTTAGGAGTCTCTGGGGGATCAAATTCAATCTCCTTAGCATCAATCAAATCCTGTAATTTGTTCTTCAAAGTCCAGCAGTCATTGGTGTCATGGCATGGACTCTCCAAATGGTAAGCACAACGAGCATTCAGTTTATAGTAGGGAGAGGTGGTGTTCGGATTTTTCGGAGCTTCCCTCAGAGTAACCAGATTGGTCTTCAGCAACTGAGGTAAAATCTGAGACAGCGTCATGTTAATTCGAGTGAACTGTCTAGTTGGCCTCTCTGCTCTCGGCTGATTATTTCTTTGTTGAGCAGGTGCAGGGTTGGGAATCATAACAGCCCCTACCGCCGGATGGCGCTCGGTTCGATTCTGATTCTTTTGGTTGTATACAACACTGACTTCCTTTTTACCTCCAAACGGATTCCTTGCAGCACTAGAAGAGGCATCCTTTTGAATTTTCCACTTCGGATTCCAGCTTCCACTCTCTCTCCCGTTAAAATCAGTTCAGTAAAACCAACCGATGAACTTCCAATTAGATGGTTGAAGAACGTCCCAGACAAAGTTCCCAGAAACATATCCACGAGTTCCCGGTCAGCCAAGGGAGGTTGAACTCTTCCAGCCAAATCTCTCCACTTCTGAGCATAATCCGTGAAACCCTCGTTCAAACCCATAGACATATTTTGGAGTTGTGTACGGGTGGGAGCGAGGTCTGCATTATATTGATATTGCTTATAAAATGCAGCAGCAAGATCTTCCCAGTTACGAACATTGGCTATTTCCAGCTGATAGAACCAATCCAGTTGTGTTCCAGACAGAATGTCTTGGAAGAAGTGAACCCACAGGTCTTTGTCAGCAGTGTGAGGTTGTATCTTTATCACATAAGAACGGAGATGCATTTTAGGACAAGAGACCCCATCATACTTAGCAAATACCGGTGCCTTGAACTTTGGGGGGATGACAACCCCAGAGACCGGACCCAACTCTTCAAAATCCAGCCCAGGAACCTTCTGGATTTCCATAGCTCTCAGACGCCCTTCTAACTGCTTGTACTTTTCATCAGCTGGAGGGTACTGCTCCTCATTGTAATCAGTTTCATTATCAGACTCTTTAGGACTAGGGTCCTCTTCTCTGTCTTCAACCTCTTGATTCTCTCCCTCTTTGGATGAAGAAGCTAGCTCAACAACCCGTCTTGGTGGCCCTCTGAACCTCCTTCTCATATGTGCCACACCGGCTGTCCTCTTGGTTTTCTTATTTTTCTTAGTAATCAGAGCCTTCAACTCTTCATGTCCTTTGGCCAGAGCCACAATCATTTGCTGTAACTGCATGTTCTAAGTTTGAAGATATTTCACAGTTTGTTCAAGAGCCATTGCTGAAATAAATAGCAGAGGTGATGAGAAACATGTTATGAATCATGTTATGCAATGATTTGTATGATATATGTATGCAATGTTTTCAAAGACTTTGGGAAATTTAACTTTGCGAACCAAAATGAAACAAAGCTTTTATTAGTTAGATTCAAAGTTCAAATGCCTTTTAGGCGTTACAATTAAAAACAAATCTAAAAAACTAGAAAACAAAATCAAAAATCCCATGGATGCTGTGATACGGTGGGAGAGAACTGACTGTTTTTAGAATGCTGGTTTGCGTTTTGCGTTTGTATTCGCAAAATGTCGCGGTAAGCAAGAGTCGCCACCGTCTTTTATTTTATCCAACAAGGAAAGGAAAAAAGCACCAAAAAATTCCTTTTTGAGATATTTCTCGGGTTCGGGGAGTAGATTATAGAAAGGGAAGGTGTTAGCACCCTTTCTATCCGTGGTTATCCACGGGCTCTTAGGTACTTGCTCAAAGTGTTTTCAAAAGTTTGCTTTTCTTTGTGTTTGTGGGTTTGAAAGATGTTTTTGTTTGAAAGGAGTGTAAGTGCGAAAAGTTTCGTTTTGTTTGGAAAGAGCAAGTACTTAAGAACCATCTACCTACTCGAAAAAGGAATCAATCTGTGCTAATGTCCTTTAGACAATGCTATCCCACTATGAATGAGTAGGTAGCATCGTCGTTGGAGTTTTAAGGGTCAATTCGATTAAGGGACGTGTGGTCACTAAAGCAATGTTAGGACACCTTAGCGGTAACCCTAATGTCTTAGATCATTTTTCTGAGGCAACCGTTTCGAGGCAACTATGATCTTTGGACAAGAGGACGACCTCTAAAACTTCCTATACTCAATGACCACGTTTGAAGGCAACCAAGTGAGGTGTACCCTAAGAGTGCGCATGTGCGAGTGTGTTATTTCGGTTAATTTTATCTTTGTACATGTCAATGGTTAGCTATGTTGATTTTAGGTTCAAACATTTGATCTTGTCATGCATTCCCTATTTATCAAACATCTAACAATTTATAAGTTGCGAAAATTAAATCTAACTATTACAAGGCGTCGGGTATTTACATTGCCAAAAACAACCCTTGAAATTAAAATGCGAAAAAATAAATAAAGCGATAAAATAAAGTCCTAATTAAAGCTATTACATTCCGGAAGCAAGTACAATAATAAGACAAAATTGATCGCGTGCGAGAAAATTAAATCGGGCGCATTTTTTAGGGTTTTGACCCTTTTGTGAAAGAAAGCATTTTTTTGTTTATTTTTGAATTAATGGAAGCAATTAAATTAGGTTAACAATTAAATTAATTAATTAATTAATGAAAATATTTTTGGATTTTTGGATTTTAAAGAAATAAAATAAATTTGATTTAAAGTTAGTAAAAACCTAGTTTTCTACATTAATTTTAATTATTTGCAAAATATATTAAAAATTGTACCTAATTAAAACTAAATTAATTAAATTAGTATTTATTTAGAAAAATAAAGTCATGAATTTAATTTTAATAAATAAAATATATTTTTTGGTTTTTATTTTATTTTATGAGGAAAAAATTTAATTGGTTAGTTTAAATAATAAAATAATAATACAAAACAATAAAATAAAAGAAATATAAAAAAGAATAGAAATAACCAAGGAGGGTGTGGGCCTGATTTGGATGTGAGATCAGCAATTTTTATGGCCCAATACAAGCCAGCCTGATTGACTTTTCTGTTTCTCCACGCGCATGTTGACTAGGGCGTACGATGGACTTTCATCCTGGGCCATCAGATTTGGCCTGGAGGCCATCTGGGTGATGGTGTATGGTAGTCCACGCGCTTGAGTTTGTACTGGAATCATTGCAAGAAAATAATAACAAAGATGCTGGGGGCCTGGGATTCGAACCCAGGTCCTATTGGAATTTGTACTAGCGCCCTTACCAACTCAACCACTGCACTTAATTGTTAGTATAATGGATAGCAATTATTATAAGGAAAAACAAATATTATGCTGGAATTAAAAACAAAAACGCGCGAGATTTGAAACAACCATTCAGGGGAAGGCACGTAATCATCTTCTTCGTTGAAAACCTGGTTATTTACCTGCGGATTTTTATCCGCAGCTAAATCCATAGGTTCGTCCTAAAATCCTCTCTAGGCTATAGAAATTAATTCCAAACACATGGTTGTGTTCGTCTCCTTCCACTGATCATGTCTATGCCCATTGTTGGTTCCAATTTTTCCTGCAAAGAAAACGCCCAAAAACAAGCTTCCAAAACCCTAGGTTCGGGTAGGGGGCTATGGCTCATGAAAATGCATTTAAATGATACAGAAAGTCTCTAAATAGGACGATAAGCATGAATATGTCAAAGATTTATCAAGAAAATGCAAGAACATGAGTATGCGATTTCAAATATAGGGCAAGGTTTAGAGAGACTTACAGCGCGATTCAGGAGAGGAGAGAGCTTGGTTTTGATTGCCTTTCACTCAGTGGATATCCAGCAAGGGGTCTACGTTGAGTTTTTGCTTTGAATCAGTCTTTAAGAGTGATTTCGATTCCACACTTTTTTAAGTTTTTCTCAAGTTTGGTCTTTGTGATTTAGCAGCCTCTAGGTTCTGATTCCTGTGCCTCTAGCTTGTATAAGTATAAGGCAATGCATTAGGTTAAAAAATTGGGCTTGAATCTTTGTAAATCAATGCTTGGAGATATGATATGACCCTCCATTAAAAAGCTTCCAATTTGATTCCAAATCCAATATTTTGTGCATGATATGGCTTGATACGAGTTTGACCATGTCCATAATGATAATTAAGACCTGTATCAATCAAAAAGATACCAAGTTATCAATATTTAGATTTTATTTGGATTTAAATTGATTTAAAATGGATTAATTCAATAAAAATCAAATAAAATAGAAAAATTAATAAATGGACACAAGACTGAAGATAGGATACGTGTGTAGTGTGACAATATCAAATCAAGTGGAAAAAAGTGGGCCCATTTGACAAAATTTGAAGTTTTGGGGATAGTTGACTTTTGGCAATTTTGGAAAAATGCCCAACTTCAACAATGCATAACTTCTTCAATTTTGAATTTTTGGAGGTGTTCTTGGACTTTTTAGAAACCTTGATATGTCCTATAACCAACCCTTTTTGTATCATCTCATTTTGATATTCCATTCTAAAGTTAAAAGCTTTGGAAAAAAAGGTGTTTTTGTTGACTTTCAAAAATGACCTATAATATCCAAATTTGTAACTTTTTGTGAGTGCATTTCTTGATCTTGGGGTGTGAATATGGATTTTAGGAAATTGCATCCTCTTCAAAATGAGCTTTGTATGGGTAATTTCTCATAAGGTATGAGAAAGTTATGCTTGGTCAAAGTTGAGTTGACTTTTCCTACAAAACTCTAATTTAGCAAACTTTTGAATCTTGATGAATTTTGAGCAATCCTTGATGAATCATGATCAACCCTTGATAAAATGATGAATTATCCTTCAAAATGAGAATGTTTACAAAAAATCTTGAGGTTTGACTATTTGTAGGTCACAGTTGACTTTTGCCCTAGCACAATCGACTTCTGAGCCTCTTGAGCAATTGACTGGCCAAACTTCCTCTGAAAGGCTTGAAACTTGGCATGGAAGACCTTGAGAACATATTAGGATATTGGGGAGCGCTTGAGGTCATTTGAATGCAAGGACCTTGATGCAACACAAAACCCTAATTTGAGATTGACTGCCTTAGGAGATGACTTGACTGTCCAATCCTTGAGCAATCTTGAGCAAATTGGAGATTATTCTTGAAATGTCTTGGGAAATATGGGAGGGAAAATTTTGGGGTACAACAGATGCTTCCTCTTTGTGCCGAGATAGATATTAAGTCTTCTTTCCTCCTAGAGCTGTTTTGTGAGCTCTAAAACCTTCCTTTCCTGGGCACAGAACTGGTCCCTGTATGTATCCCGCTCTTTCTTCAACTGAATCCACGACCTCTGTAATTCTCCAAGATCAGTGGGCATATCAGGATAGAGAATCGTGTAAGGAATACCCCCCTTCAGTAGTGGGTTCCATAATCACTGGTAGAACGGCCGTATAGGGCATCATAAGTTTCTAGGCGTGAGCTCGTACCCATTGGAGATAGGGTTCCATAGGAATGGAAGCCTTTGGATCCAAAGCCTTGGAGCCATATTTGTTTACCATGCCCCAAGCTCGTATGAACCTTCGGCGATACTCTTGAATATCATCCTCATAGTTGAATATAATGCCCTCGATAAGTAACTCATGGGGACCATCTCTTCGAGCGTAACCAAATTGTCACCGAGATAAACAAGGATTGTATGTTATACCCCCTATGATGCCAAGTAATGGGACATTAGGGTACTCCCCGCAGCGGTCAATAATAGCAGTGTTTTCCATAGCTCGGGAACACCAGAGAATATCCATGTGAGAGAGTGACATTATCCTTTGTGACCAACCCATACCTTCTTCATTCTTCAGTACGAACTTAGGGAGGTGAGAGATAAACCACCTCGACAGCAATGGCATGCAGCACATAAGAACCCCTCTTCTCTTCATGGTACGAGTATGGAGAGTGTGCAAAATATCTCCGAGCAAGGTAGGCACGGGGTTGCTAGAGAGGAAGATATTGATAGCATTCACATCTATGAATGAGTCCGGATTAGGGAATAGTACTAAACCATAGATTAGAAGGGCCAAGGCCTCCTCAAAATCCTGAAAATCCATATCATCCCAAAACAGTTGGGCCTTGTCTATCAGGAACTTGGCCAGAAAACCCTTGACTCTGCTTCTTATTTCCCAATTGGATACCACGTAGGCCCATTTCAGATGCAAAGCTGAGATAATGTCTTCTGGCTTAGGAACCTCTTCCATACCTGTGAAGGGCAACTGTTCAAGGATGGGTATATCCAACAGCTGAGAGAATTCTTCCATGGTAGGCACCAACTGATAGTATGGAAATGTGAAGTAGTGGTGCTTGGGATCAAAGAACTGAAAGAGTACACTCATCATATTTTCATCAAAGTTTGAGTAACCAGGTTGAGAAGTCGACCATGTCTCTTAGTGAACGCAGAAATTTCGGAAACCTTTGATATTAGCTCTTTGAGTTGGGCAGGTATCTTCACAAAGCTGATTCAGATAGTGTTTCTATGAACGGAAGCCATGATCTGCAAAACAAAACAAAGATAAATTCCCTTGGTCCTTGAAATGGTTAGTTCAATAAGAATGGATGTTATGTTATGATGCATGATGTCATGATAAACAACAGGTATAGCAAAAACAGATAAATCACACTAAGTCCTTAGGTTTAAGGCCTGCTCGAGTTTTAAGGTCATACCCTCTTGAAGATGGATTGGTTCAACCTGTCCTATAAATATGTAACCGGGTTCTAAAGGGATCTCAATATCACTGACCATCCTTTATCGGGAATTTTTTCAGCTCAAGCAATCTTTTCTTGCAGCCGAAATATCCTGAAAGTCTGATCTCAATGAGTGTAGCATCGAGTATCAAACAATCCTCAGTTCTATACCGAGGCCGGCTATCTCACTACTTTTTAATGGCCAAATTTGTTCAACTAAGGTTCTAAGGTCCGTTAGTGCTTCACAACACCACGCGGCGGCCCCGTATTCTCCTCGTTTCCCCACGAAGGATACCGATACCAACCAAAGTGCCACACCAACACAGCCATCGCTTAAACCATATCAGTCTACACCGTACAGTATCCACGATCTATTGTTGTTTACCTAAAGAGTGTCCCCAGATCCGGGTGTAGGATCTTCAATAATACCCAAGCAAAAACCCTTAAAGATAAAGCAGTCAAAACAAACAAGAAAGCAATTTTAAAAATTACCTAGATCCTAAGGTAAACCCCACTTTATTTTATTCCCTAGCAGATTTGCCAGTTCTGTGATACGGTGGCAGAACCGACTGTTAATACTGGTTTGCATTTTTTATTCGCAACATGTCGCAGTAAGCAAGAGTCGCCACCGACTTTTATTTTATCCAATCAGGAGAAGGAAAAAGAATAGAAAAACCTTTTTCGAGATGTTTTTGAGTACGGGTGGTAGATTATAGAAAGGGAAGGTGTTAGCACCATTTCTGTCCGTGGTTTTCCACGGGCTCTTAGGTACTTGCTCATTTTGAAATTTCTTGTATGTGCTTGGTTTGAAAAGTGTTTGGTGTGAAAAAGGTTTTGTTTGTTTGAGCAAGTACTTAAGAACTAATCTACCTACTCGAAAAAGGTTTGTTCGTTTCCCTTATAGACAATGCTATCCCATTATTGAGAAATAGGTAGCATCGTCGTTAGAATTTTTAGGGACATTCGAAGGGACAAATACGATCACAAAAGCAATGTTAAAAAATGTTAGTAATCATCCTAAAGCCTTAAAGATATTTTTCCGAGGAAACATCCGAATGGGTCATTTTAGATCTTTCGGGGCTAGAGGACAACCACTAACAAACCCTACACTTCATGACCGTTTAATCAAAGGCAACCGGAGTGGAGTAAACCCTAGAAGCGAGCATGTGTGAGTGTATTTTTTCAGTTAATTTGTCTTTGCACATTTAGGGTTTTCTACTATTTTAATTTCCAGTTAATCTTTCCATACAATCCTATTAACATACATCTAGGCAGTTTATAATTTGCGGAAATTAAAATGCGGAAAGTTTAAAGTTCTAGCTATTACATGGCTTTCGCAGATGCATAATTATTTTTTACTGTAAAATAAAATGGGGAATTAAAACCTAGTTAAAACTATTACAAACCCGGTGTAGTTACAAAATTATAAAAAATAATTAAAATGCGCGCGGAGAACTAAATGCGAGGATAATTATAAAACCTAAAAATCTAATTGAGAAAAATATTTAAGTTATTTTTTGAAGAAAAATTAATTATATAAAAATTAAACCCTAATTTCTAATTGATTTTAATTAAAAAAGTATGTTTAATTGCCCTAATTAAATTAAATTAATTAATTCAAGGAAATAAAATATATTTTTTATGAAAAAAGATTTTTGGTGTTTTTTGTGATTTTTGATTTAATAATAAAAAATGATTTATGTGTTATTTTGATAAAAGAGAGAATAATTAGTAAATACATAAATAAATAATTAAAAATATGAAAGAAGAAGATTTGGGCCTGTAAGAATAAACCCAGGGGGGTGCATTGTTGAAATTGCATAGGCCCAAAGAGCTGGTCAGCCCAATCCCTGCGTTGCATTCCATGTGGTGCTCTTCTGATGGTTTACCATGGTCCTTCAATGGTGTGCGTTAGATCTGGATAGAGATGCATCCATTGGCTGGATGATGGTAGCGCATGGTAGGCGTTTGGACAAGTGGGACACAAGATCTGCAAAGGAGAATCAAAATAAAGAAAGCTTGTTGGGACCTAGGATCGAACCCAGGTCCTCACGTTCAACACCAACGCGCCTAGCCATCTGGGCTATCTCTTTTATTTGTTAAGACAATAAGAACAAAATATAATATATGAAACAAAGTGGCTAGCTGGAAAACACGCGCGAAATTCAAATCAGCCAGTGGTGGCTAGACACGTTTTCGTCTTCCTCCTCATCCATCGTATTAAATCCCTACACTTTTACCTACGGAAAAATGTTGGTAGCCATAGCCCTGCAAACTTTAAAAATCATCAAAATGCATGATAAATACATCCTAATTACATGGTTCAATTTGTCTTGAACCCACAAACATCATAGTATCCTTTTCGTTGGCCAATTTAACATGTATGGAGAAGCCCTAAAACGAACTCAGAAACCCTAGTAATGGAAAACGCGTATGTAAGTATCAAAAATTCAATTAAACCATTCAGTCATGTTGAAAACACATCAACAGTCACAAATATAACATTCAAATATGTTAATGATGCAAGAATTACTATAATCGATTTTGAAAAAGAGGGCAAACCGTATGAGGTCTAGGGAGTGATTCTGGGCGCGAGAGTGCTTGCTATTGATTGTGTTAGCTTCTGGGAAGGTCCAGGAATCTATTGGTGGTCTTAGAATGGCCTTGATCAACCTCTAATTCCAAGAATGATCTCTCACTTTCTTGCAAATTTTTGAGTTTTTGTCCTCTGTTTTCCACGACTACTAGCCTCTCTTCTGCACTTGGTCTTACTCAATCTATATCCCTGAATGAATTAGGGTTATAAAAACTACATGTATCTTTGAAAATTTTGAAGATTTGATCTCATTCCTTCCTTGTATGATTTTTTTCCAAATTAGGCCTAATCATGCCATTCTTGTGCCAATCCACCTTGATTCGATTTGATCCTGATATGTCAACATAATTAGCTTGTGATCCTGTCCAAAAATCATATCAAAACAAATTTTTGCTATTAGCTGTCATTTATTTTATTTAATTCAATTTTTAATTAATAAAAAATAAAAATAAAATGGAAAATGAAGCAAATAATGTGTGGGTGAATATTTGGGTCGTGGACCATGTTATGAGTGAGGTGCAAGCATAAAAAGTTAGGCCTATTTAACAAAAAGTGTATTTTTTAGCACATTTGACTTTTGGCAACTTTGCAAAAATGGTCAACTTTGACAAGGCATATCTCTCCAAATTTTAACCCTAGAGAGGTGTTCTTTGACTTTTTAGAAAGTTTAGGATGTCTCATAAACAAACCTTTTTGTCTCATCTCAATTGGGTCTTCATGTTCATGTAAGAAGCTTTGACCTAAATAGTGTTTTTGTTGACTTTTCAAAAGGACCTATAATGTGAAATTCATATCTTTTTATGAGTACATATTTTGAACTTGAGGGATGAAGATGAATTTTAAATAATTGCATCCTTTTCAAAATGAGCCTTGGATGGAAAATTTCTGATAAAGTATGAGGAATTTAGGCATGGTCAAATTTTGGTTGACTTTTCTTGAGAAACCTTAATTTAGCAACTTTTTAGTTTTGATGAATTTGGGGCATTCCTTGGGGAATCATGATCAACCATTGATAAAATGATGAATATCACTTCAAAATGTTGATGTTGACCAAAAATATTGAAGTTTGACTTTATATGGGCCACAATTGACTTTTAACCTAGTATAGTTGATTTTCAGGCATCTGAGCAGTTGATTGAGCAAACCTCTTGAGCAAGGCATAAAACTTGACATGATGATCTTGAGAACATATTGGGTTCATGGAAATCATTTGGTACCTTTGGAGCTCCCATACCCAGATGAAGATGGAAACCCTAATTTGAGGTACATTGTCTTAGGAGGGAGTTTGTCTGGTCAACTCTTGGGCATCCTTGAGCAACTTGAGGACCTTAATGGGCATGTGTTGAGTAAAACGAGAGGGAAAATTTTGGGGTACAACAGGACCAAAGTCAAGTTTCAATAGTCATATTTCACCAAGACATGTTGAAATATAAAGTTTGTTTCATCAAGAGATTCAAAAGTCAAAATTCTAAAATACTTAGAATTTTTCTAAGTGTTTAAGAAATATGACAAGCTCAGAACTTCTGGCCATATTTCCACCATGATGCAAGCTAATTCTGAAAGAGCTTCTAACACAAGAGTTTTAGATCTTAATAAGACCTAAAATATTGCAGAACTTAACTTCTCCTGGGAACGTTGGAATTTCAAGTTATAAATGTTCAAAGACACACCCATGAAACTGAAACACTCAACAAATTCTGGACATTTTCAAGACAGAGTTTGGTTAGAACTTCTGGGCCAGTTTTCACGAACGTTCAGCAAGAGTTTGCAAAAGTAATTCAGAGAAAGTCTACAAAGCATGCTACAAACTTTCTGAAAAGTCTGAGAAATCCTTCAGAACATGCTAGAGCAAAAAGATTAAAGGATCAGAAGTTGGATGTTTTGTTCTAAGTTGCGCTATTGTTGAACTTGTGGCTCAGATCTAAGCTATGATGCACAATCTCATAGTGCAGGATTTCTGGTTTGATAAATCTCATCATCATTTAATGCACACAACCACTTTTGAGTTTTTATTTAAAGGATTTCCCCACGTGTGAGAAAGAAGTACGATTGTTGTCCTTGAAAAGCAAACTGTTGTAGAAGTTTATGTTGGGCCCATGCTTTGCTTTTTCCTCTGAGGGTACTTTCCCTAATTCATGCTTACAAATCCAGCTTAGGCATGGCTAAAAGTTGTTAACCTTACTTGTTTGAACTTGCTTCAAGAACAAGTCAGCGCCTAGTGTATGATGGCTGTACTTTTGACTTCTCCAAGCTACCAAATCCTTGCATATAAATTGAACTTCATTTGCAACTGTAAAAAAATAGAGAGAATTTTAAAATTAGCCTTGAAACCTTACTGAAATTTCAAAGAACTGGAAACTAAAAGCATAAACACAAAAACCTGCTAAACTTCTGTTTCTTTTCATGCCCAAACTCTAATTTCCTTGCACATCTCTTGGCCAAATTAGAAACAATCCCAACTTCTATTTACATACTACAATTCCATCTCTACCAACTTCCATTTCAAAAAGCAAAACTTCGATTCTTGGTTGTTCCAGAATTTTCCAGCCATTCCATACCTCAAGTTAAAGATTGTTTCAGCCTTCTGAGCACATGAGAAAGCTGACCAGAATATCACGGCAGCCTGAACCAGACTCTAATTCAGAACAATCTCCAAAAGCAAGGTAAGTTTCTTCTGACTTGTATCTCATTGTTTAGGCATTTCTAGGCTTGCATTTTCAAAGATACAATGTAGATATCATGGCTATGATTCTGTACATACTCAGATTTCATGTATTTTTGCCTAAGTAGAGAGAATCTCAGTTCAGAACTTCTTGAGGAAACTAGAACTCAAAATTAGGATTAGCAAAATTCATGCTTTCTTCTGATTTACAGTTCTAATATTTTATAATTCTGAAACCATGATGAAACTTTCCAGAACTGTTATGTGTGCATTTTTATTTTGTTGAGAAATGACTAAGCTGCAGATGCTCTGATTTGTGTGGAGAAAGAGGTTAAAGCTCATCATTGGAACTTACTTTGTGTTATATGTTTATGTTTTTGCTTCTAATACCGGATGTATAGCCACCAGTGGTAGAGAGTGTATGCATAAGACATTAGTGTTAAGGATCCTGAGTTCTAACCCCAGAAACACCCTTTTTATGACATTTATTTCCTGACACTTTTACCCCATTAATTGGACCAGATCTTCTAGATCAATCCCTTTAATTGATTATCAAAACATTGATCCTGGACCAAAACTTCTAGACATTCCCATCCAACAGCATTTGACACTTCACTTACCCATTATCGGAATTTCTAGATGTCCATCTACATCAGAACGTCTAGATTCGCTCAATAACAAGAACTTCTGACCTTCCAGTAATATTAGAACTTCTAAGTTGACAATTGCATCAGAACTCCTAGGACTTCCTTTGTCCCCAACAACCCTAGAACTTTAGTGTACTCGGACCCAGAACTTCTAACCGTCCTCTTTTCTGTTAACATTTTCCTGTTGACTTGCAGCGCACCAGAGTCAGAGCTTCTTACTTCAGCAATGCGCTGATTTTGATTCTGACCCCTTTTTCTCTTATTATTCTTTATCATCATTTTTATTTTCTAATAAAAAAACACCAAAAACGTTTTTATATTCACATATTTTATTTTATTTCTTTTAAAACCAAAAGACTAAAAATATTTTCTTAAACAAAACAAGTACATTTTACATTTCTTGTATATTATTTCATTATGGTTGTAATAGATAATTAGGAATTTAATTTATTGCAATCCCCATTCATAAATTTGGGCCCCATCCCCTAAATCTTTGTAATAGCTTAGTATTTTTATGTTCTGCAATTTAATGATTTGTATAAATGCTAGTAATTAGGGTTTGTATGAGAAGATAAAATCAACAAGTAGCAAACCCTAATCAAAGATTAAATAATGCATGAAAATCAATACACTTGCACACAAGCACCCTTAGGGTAAAATCCACTTGGTTGCCTTACAAAAATGACCATATTATGCATGTGAGGTATCTTAGCAAAGACAAGCAAAAATACAAGATCATAGTCCCTCGATGACGCTATCTATGTTGCCTTTTCAAAATGATCTTAGTCCCTAAAGAAATATGCTTAGATACCTTGCAACATTGCTAATCATGGTTATACGATGACCCACGCCCGTCCCATTTACATCCAAAGATCAGGTTACTTACCAAATCAATGGTAAGATGACAATATCAAAGGAAAGAGGAAATAAACATGAAAGACTTTTGAGTAGGTAGATTATTCCTAGTTACTTGCTCAATTTCAAAACAAAAAACATCCTTTCTATTTTCAAAACAAACACCAACACTTTCAAAAACATCTTTCAAACTTGAAAACATTTTCAAACGAGAATCATTACAAAGTTTGCCTAAACGATGGCGCCTTTTCAAAATACTTTCAAAAACCACACAAAGCACATTTTCAAACAAAAAGAAAGTAACTAAGAGCCCATGGAAAACCATGGATGAAAAGGGTGTTAATACCTTCCCTTTTCATAATCTACCCCCTGATCTCAAGAAACAATCTCAAAGGTCTTTCCTGTGCTTTTTCACCTTTCCTTTTGGTTAAAAGAAAAGTCAGTGGTGACTCTTGCTAACCGCAACATTTGCGATAAAACATAAAATAACCAAGTTAGTTCTCCTACCGTATCACATAACTGGCGAATCTGTTGGGGATTATCTAAAAGTGAGGTTACCTTAGGGATAAATCACATTTACTTTCTTTCTTTGTTTGACTTATATGCTTTACATTTTGGTTCTTTGTTTTGGTTTGAATCCTCTACCCGGATTTGGGATACCTTATAGGTAAGTAGCAATACATTGTGGAAACTGTATGGGTTATACCGACACGGTCTAAGCAATAGCTATGTTAGTGCAACATATTTGTGGGTACCGGTAGCCCTTGAATAGTCAAGAAGAATACAAGGCCGTTGAGTGATGTCATGAAGCACTAATGAACTTTTAGAACCTTTACTTGACCAACTTGGCCTTTAGGACATAGTGAGATGACCGGCTTTGGTGCAGTCCGAAGTTGGTAGATACTCAATACTGCACTCATTGAGGTTTGGTTTTTTTGGGATATTTCGGTCGCCATTATAGAGGCTTGTGCTGAAACAATGCTCGAGAAAACAAATCAGTGATATTGAGCTCCTTAGAACCCGATTACTATTACTGGGACAGGTTTGAGCCAACTAAACTTCAAGAGGGTACTTACCTATGATACTCCATGGAAGCCTAAACCTAAGGCCTTGTTTGCTTTGTTTATATGTTTTTACTTATACATAACATCATAAACATCATGTCATCATACTCATACTCACTAACCATTTCAAGGATTTTTGGGATTTATCTTTGTTCTATTTTGTAGGACATGGATTCTATTTGCAGGAAAACCATTCAAGTCAATCTCGTAAGGACCCCTCCTCAACTCAAAGAGTTAGCATCAAGGATTCCTGAAAATTCTCCATTTACCGAAAGACATGGTCGCCTACTAAACTTGGTCACTTCCAACACTGGTGAAGACATGATGAAGGTGCTCTTTCAGTTCTTTGATCCCCTACACCATTGCTTCACATTTCCCGATTATCAACTTGTGCCAACTTTGGAAGAATTCTCCCGACTCTTGAGGATTCCCATTTTCAATCAACTACCTTTTAACGGTACGGAAAGAGATCCAAAACCAGAAGAGATTGATTAAGCTCTACACTTGAAACCATCTGATATCACAACTAATTGGGAAACAAGGAGTGGTGTCAAAGATTTCCTAGCAAAGTTCTTGTTTGATAAAGCCTAAAACTGTTGGAACTATTTGGATTTGCAAGCCTTTGAGGAAATTATGGCTCTCCTCATCTATGGGATGGTTTTGTTTCCAAATCCTAATCAACTCATCGATGTAAACTCCGTCAATATCTTCATGTCTCATAACCCGGTGCCTACTTTGCTAGGGGACATCCTGCATTCCTTTCACACTCGTACTATGAGTAAGAGGGGTATCCTCACGTGTTGCACTCCTCTCTTAGCAAGATAGTTTATTTCGCATCTTCCCCAATCTATATTAAAGAACGAGCAAGGTTCAAGGTGGTCACAAAGTTTGATGATGCTCAGGCATTCAGATATTCATTGGTGTTCCCACTCTTTGGAGAATGTTACTATCGTTAACCATTGTGGAGAATTCCCTAATGTCCCTTTACTTGGAATTAGAGGAGGTATCACCTACAACCCTTGCTTAGCCTTAAGACAGTTTGGTTATGCCCGAAGGGATGGTCCACACAAGATGCTTATTCAAGGTTTGGTATTTGACTACGAGAATGACGATCAAGGTTACCGCCAGAGGTTTGTTCGAGCTTGGAGAATGTTGAAAAAGGTGGATAGCAAGACGCTAGGACACAAGAATTCCATTCCCCTCGAGCCTTACCTTAAATGGGTGCGAGCTCGTGCTCAGAAACTTGTGATTCCTTATCCCTCCATCTTACCAGTCACTGTGGAGCCTGCAGTCGAAGGGGATGTTCCCTACACTATCCTCCATCCCAACATGCCTACCTCTCTCGAAGACTTACAAAAGGTTGGATTCAGCTTAAGGAAGAACGGGATACTTTCGAAGCTTAATTCTATGCTAGTAAAAAGAGGGTCTTTTGGAGCTTACTAAGCAGTTACAAGAAGAGCAAAGTGTGAACGCTTATCTCACGCCAAAGAGGATGGGTTCAGTCTTTTTATCTTAGAAAGTTATTTTGTAAGCCAAAGAGGCATGATGTAATATTTCTGGTTTTTCTAATGAAAATTAACGTTTGTTCATTCTTTTGTCTATACAAATTTAAATTTCATTAATCCTTGAAATCATTTACATGTACATATCCCATGCTTCATGACATAACAGGCTTTCGCATAACAGGTTTCCTTATCTTTCTGTTGTTTATTTCAGCAAGATAGATCTAGAGAAAACTGTGACGGATCTCCAAGCCCAGAATTCTCAGTTTCAGGAAGCTCTATTAGCCCTAGCCAAGGGGCAGCAAGATATGATGGCTTTGTTGGCCATTAAGAAGAAGCCAAAGAAGAAATATCTACTCAACATGGGTAGAAGGTTCAAGGAGACAATTCGTCAAATCCCAGTAGGAGGAGACTCATCTGAAGAGGATGAGAACTAGGTCGTTGAGGTCAAGAGTACTCAAGCTGAATCTGCTAATGATCAGGAATATGATGATGATTATTTCAACGAGCAGTATCCACCCGCTGATATCAAATACAAGTAGTTAGAAGACAGATTGAAAGCTATTGAAATCCAAGTCGTCCCTGGTTTAGATTTTGATGATATGGGTTTGATCTCTGGGGTAATCATTCCCCACAAATTCAAAGTACCAATATTTTCAAAGTACGGTGGGGTTTCTTGTCCAAAACTCCATTTGAAATCTTATATGCACAAGATACAGCTGCACACTGCCGATAAGAAGCTATGGGTTCACTTTTTCCAAGAGAGCTTGGCTGGAACACAACTTGAATTGTTTTATCAGTTATATGGTTCTAGTATCAACACTTGGGAGGATTTAGCTACTGCCTTCTACCATCAGTATCAGTACAACTTCGACTTGGCGCCAACGAGGGTTTAATTGCAAGATATGACCATGGGAAAGAATGAAGGATTTAATGAATATGCGCAAAAGTGGAGAGACATTGCTAGTAGGGTCCAACCTCCCTTGACGGATAGGGAACATATCGACATGTTCATGGGCACCTTATCTATTCCTTTCTTTAATCTATTGGTAGGCTGCTCTTCTTCTTGTTTCACCGAATTAATCTTAACCGGTGAAAGAGTTAAGAGTGGCATCAAAAGTGGGAAGATCTTTGCGGCGTCTACCTCCACCACCAATCATATTAAGAAACCTTTTGTTGCAAAGAAGGAAGTTAATGTTGTGTATGGGGAAAGGGCCCATACCAAGAAGAATGATCGTTCGTCTGTCAATGTTGTCCGAATCTCCAATCCAACTCCTACTCCAAGACCATCTGCAAATCATTAATGTTTTGAAACTCCAAGAAGACAATTTACAAGGTGAGGCATGTCACTATCCCAAGCCCTTAAATATTTATTCAGGGCTAATTTAGTGATATTGCGCGATCCTCCCGTCAACCCTGACACCTCGTCACCAAAGTATAATCCAAACGCAAAGTGTGCTAACCATTCAAACAGCCCCGGGCACGAGACTGACCAGTGTTGGGCCTTGAAGAACAAGATCCAAGATTTAATTGACAACAAGACTATTGAGTTTGATCCTCCTCCAACACCGAATGTAATTACCTCTCCAATGTCGAAGCATGACAAAGGTGTTAATGTTATCGAAGATACAATTTTTGTTGCCTCTGTTGAAGAATTGACTACTCCGCTGAATGTAATCAAAAGCAATCTGTTGAAAGCTGGGATCTTCCCTGGCTGTGAAAAAGACTGTGTGTGTTGTACAAGACAACTCAATGGATGTGAAGGGATAAAAAAAGGCATATAAGGCCTGATGGATAGCCACGAAATTCTGTTTGAAAAGACTCCACCTGCCAAGAGTTTGATGAACAAATGTGAAGACCTCTCCATTATTACTATCTCTAACAAACCTCTTAGGATCACCTTTAAAGGTCCTATTAGGATTTCAAATGAACCCATTATTGCTCCATTAATCATTACCAATCCCGGACCGATTCCCTATTCTTCATATAAAGCGGTACCATGGAATTACGGTGCTGAAGTGTTCTATCATGGGATTAAACAAGATGCCTGGATCAAGGAAGAAAAAGATGACGATGTCAACAACATAGCTAGATCAAGCAAAGTAATTAGAACTGGAAGGATATTTCCACCCAATATCTCACCACCAGTTGTTACAAGGACACCCATCCACATTACTATTGTCGAGCCAAGTACCGATACCAGAGGGAAGGAAAAGGTTGTTGACCCGGTTGTGATTGAAGTACCCTCCAAGAACGTAGCTGATGAAGAACCCTTCGCCCGTGAAATGGACGAGATTTTGAAGATCATCAAGAGAAGCGACTTCAAAATTGTAGAACTGTTGGGGCAAACCCCTTCTAAGATTTCAATGTTGTCATTGTTGCTTGCTCCGATGCCCATGCTCGAACATTAATCAAGTTCCTGAAAAAAGCTCATGTCCCTCATGAGACAACAACAGATCAATTTGAGAATTGCGTGGCTAGTCTGACAGCTGATAATGGCTTGGGATTTTCAGATGCTGCCTTAACACCTCTCGGGAAAAATCACAATAAAGCTTTACATGTGTCAATCGAGTGCAAAGGGACTACCTTAGCACATGTGCTAGTCGACACTGGTTCTTCTCTGAATGTATTACCCAAGGGGGCGTTAAACCATCTTGACTGTGAAGATTTAGTCTTGAAGCCAAGCGACATCATTGTAAGAGCGTTTGATAGATCAAAGAGGACTGTTCATGGGGAGGTAGATCTTCCAATCAAAGTGGGTTCCCAAAATTTCAACTCCACCTTCTATATTATGGATATTAGTTCGGCCTATTCTTATCTGTTAGGTCGCCCATGGATCCATAAAGATGGGCCAGTAACCTCAACCCTCCACCAGAAACTCAAATATCCAGTCAAGGGAAGAATAGTCACTGTCGGTGGAGAAGAGGAGTTTATGGTCATCCACCTTAACTCTTTCAAGTATGTAGAGATGGATGGGGAATTCATTGAAACCCCATGTAAAGCCTTTGAGGTCGTACCACCGATGATTGCTGCTACTAAATGTTCTTCCTATGAGTCTAAAACTGTTAAGGCCATGCCAAAGATGGTTTCAGTCAAGGATGCTCGTGCAGAAATTGAAGAAGGAAACTGCGATACTTGGGGGCAACTCCTCGATATCCCATTTAAAGCAGACAAGTTTAGTTTGGGCTTCACCGTTAAAGCTCAGAAGGAAGTGAGGCGTGCTCGTGCTGGAAAGCCACCTCTCTGCATTGGAAGCCATGAAGTCAACTCCATGGATGATTCTGAAGAAGAAGTTGCATTTGAAGAGTGGGTGTACCCAACTACAACGGAGCTGAAGAATTGGAATACAAAGGACTTTGTGTCCATCTCCTTCATTGAGGAGTAATCTACTTATTTTTGCTTTTCTTTCAATTCAAGAACTTGTTGTCTGTAATACTTTAACAATGACTTTTCAGCCATGTGCCTGGCCTGTGGCATTTTGGTCTATTTGTCAAGGGTTTTATTTATATTCATCTAATCATATGATCATTCAGTACATTGGACTCTTTTGCATTCAAATATTTGTGTTCATTGTCTTTCCTTTCTTTCAAATACATTTTAAAAAAAATAGCCATGTATCTTACATACACACGCACACACTTTTGCAGGTCCACATCCACTCTGGATCATATTGCCAATGACTCTATTATTTTCGACTATGACTTTGAATGTCCTATCAACCAAGCCGAAGATGAAGGCGAGGAAGATTGTGACATACCGGGAGAACTAGACAAACTTCTATTACAAGAGGAAAAAGCCATTCAACCGCATGAAGAGTCAGTTGAAGTTATCGACCTGGGTACTGAGTTAGATAAGAAGGAAATCAGGATCGGCGCTAATTTGGAAAGCAGTGTTAAGAGCAGGTTGGTTCAGATGTTGCATGATTATGTGGAAGTATTTGCTTGGTCTTATGAAGATATGCCTGGGTTGGATACCGACATTGTAGTTCATCATCTACCGACAAGAGAGGAGTGCCCTCCTGTTAAACAAAAGGTCCGTCGCATGAGGCCTGAGATGTCTGAAAAGATCAAAGCTGAAGTGATGAAACAATTTGATGCGGGGTTCCTAGCTGTGACATCTTATCCTCAATGGGTTTCCAATGTGGTGCCAGTTCCAAAGAAATACGGGAAAGTTCGCATGTGCATAGACTATAGGGATCTGAATAGGGCAAGCCCCAAGGATGACTTCCCTCTACCACACATTGATGTCTTAGTTGATAATACTGCTCAGCATAAAGTCTTCTCATTCATGGATGGCTTCTCAGGCTATAATCAAATAAGGATAGCTCCCAAAGATATGGAAAAGACTACTTTCTTTACGCAATGGGACACCTTCTGCTACAAGGTTATGCCGTTCAGATTAAAAAATGCAGGGGCAACATATCAAAGGGCTATGGTAGCTTTATTTCATGACATGATTCATCATGAGATAGAGGTATATGTGGATGATATTATTTCTAGATCACAAACTGAAGAAGAACATCTTGATCATCTGCATAAATTATTCGAGAGGCTGAAAAAGTACAAGCTAAGGTTAAATCCTAACAAGTGTATGTTTGGAGTACGACCTGGAAAGCTTCTAGGTTTTGTCGTTAGCAATAAAAGCATTGAAGTTGATCCTGCCAAGGTAAAGGCCATCTAGGAAATGCCAGTCCCTCATTCTAAAAAAGAAGTCAGAGGATTCTTGGGTCGTCTCAATTACATTTCCTGTTTCATATCTCACTTGACTGCTACTTGTGAGCCACTCTTAAAACTCTTGAAGAAAGATCAGGTAGTCATATGGAACGATGAGTTCCATATTTCCTTTGACAAAATCAAAGAATACCTACAAGAACCTCCTATTCTCATGCCTCCAGTTGAAGGAAGACCCTTGATCATGTACTTGACAGTACTAGAGAATTTTATGGGGTGTGTTGTGGGCCAACATGATGAGTCTGGCCAAAAAGAGCATGCTATTTATTATCTGAGCAAAAAGTTTACCGACTGTGAAACCAAATATTCACTGCTCGAGAAAACTTGTAGTGCTCTGGCATGGGCTGCTTGCCGGCTTAGACAATATATGTTGACTCATACCACTCTGTTGATTTCTAAGATGTACCCAATCAAGTACATCTTAGAGAATCCTGCCCTTTCTGGACGGATAGTCAGATGGAAAATGATCTTGAATGAGTACGACATTCAACACACGACTCAAAAAGCCATCAAAGGAAGTGTACTAGCTGATCATTTGGCCCATCAAGCTGTGGATGATTATCAGTCAATGAACTTCGACTTCCCTGATGAGAACATCATGCTGGTAACCGACTGTGTGAAACCTGGACCATATGACGGACCTAAACAAGGATCCCGATGGACTATGGTATTCGATGGGGCTTACAACGCCTTAGGTAATGGAATTGGTGTTATGATTATCTCTCCTGAAGGTTACCACACTCCTTTCACTGCCAGACTATGCTTCGATTGCACAAACAATATGGCCGAGTATGAAGCATGCATCTTAGGTCTGAAAGCTGCTATCTTCTTGAGGATAAAGCATTTGGATGTTGTGATACGGTGGGAGAACTAACTTGAGGGTTTTGTATTTTATTGCAAATGTTGTCGTTAGCAAGAGTCACCACCAACTTTTCTTTTATCCAAAAGGAAAGGTGAAAAAGCACAGGAAAGACCTTTGAGATGTTTTCTTGAGTTCGGGGGGTAGATTATGAAAAGGGAAGGTATTAACACCCTTTTCATCCATGGTTTTCCATGGGCTCTTAGCTTCTTGCTAGATCACTTGCTTTTGTTGTTTGAAAATGTGTTTGGTGTGGTTTTGAAAGTATTTTGTAAAAGAGGTCATTCGTTTAGGCAATCTTTGTAATGATTCTCGTTCGTAAGAATGTATACAAAGATGTTTGTCTTTTGAAAATGTTTTCAATGTTTGTAAGATTTTTTGAAATATGTGTGTTTGTTTTGGAAAATAGCAAGGATAGTTGTTTGAAAATAGAGCAAGTAACTAGAAGTAATCTACCTACTCAAAATGTCTTTCTTATGCACTTTCTATTCCTTTGACATCGTTGTCTTACCATTGATTTGGTAAGCAACCCTATCTTTGGATGTAAATGGGACGGACGTGGGTCATCGTATAACCATGATTAGCAATGTTGCAAAGTATCTTAGCATTTTGAGGGACCAAGATCATTTTGTAAGGCAACCTTGAATAGCGTCATCGAGGGACTATGATCTTATATTTATTTGTTTTGCCAAGATACTTCGCATGCGTAATATGGTTATTTTTATATAAGGCAACCAAGTGGAGAAACCCTAAGGATGCTTGTGTGCAAGTGTGTTATTTTCATGCTTTGATTTGCATTAGGGTTTTCTATTTGCTTTGTTTTGATCTTACCATACAAACCCTAATTACTAACATGGCATGTAAAGCGGTAAATTGCGTAATGTAAAGATTACTAAACTATTACAACAATTTAGGGTAGGGGGGAATACAAATCTGAATGGGGATTTGCAAGAATGTAAACCTAAATAAGCTATTACAACCAAATCGAATTTGTACGAATATTGGAATAAACAAATACAATATTTAAATATGCAATATTATGTACATGCAACAAAAAAAATCTTTTTTTGTTTTTTTTTTTGTGTGAAAAGATATTTTAACCTAATCCTAAAAATATAAGGAAAAGAAATTAATTCTTAAAAAAAGTTTAACCCTAATTTCTAGTTTGAAAAAAAATAGGGTTCTTATATATTATTTTTGTGTATTCTTTGTATTAAAAATAATAAATAATATGGTATGAAAATATTTAGTTTTTATATGCTAAAATAAATATTTACAAATATATATAAAAGTTTAAGAGAAAAGATAAGAATATATCCAAATTTATTTTTACAAATTTATTTAAGAAAAATAGTTAGTATATATTGAAGATAAAATATATTTTTTTATGTGAAAAATAAAATAAACTAAAAAATGCAATATTATCATATTTATATTTTTTAGGATTTTTATATATTAAAGAAAATATTTAATAAACAAAAATGAAAACAAAAATAAATAAAATGTATGGAAATAGTTGGGCCAGGGGGTGCTGTAAGGAAACTGGGAGTAATATGTTAGTAAAAACGCTCAGGCCGAAAGAAACAAGCCCAATCCTGCAAAAAACAGCAAAAATGGAAAAATGGAAAAGTCTAAAAAAACAAAAGGTAGCGCCAAGGTTCGAACCCAGGACATGGGTCTCATCGGCGCGCTACCTTGCCACTGGGGTGGCTATACATCCGTTGATTAATGTGAAACAAAAATAACATAACATGAAACGCTTCCATGGCCCTGTACTTCGTCTTCTTCCTCTAGCCATCCAGATGCTCTATAACTTTCTCATTTCTCCATGAAAATGAAAACTCATAACATGAATGTTGTAGCATTTTGTCTCACGATTCTAACCGTATAAATCATGTAAGCTAGCAATCAAAGATCAAGATGAATTTTAAAAGTCCTAAATCTAAACCTAATTTTTACAGGAATTTGAACTTCAAAATTCTCTCAACTTAGGCCAAATAAATGCAAGATATATACATGTACAACTTCGTAGCAATGAGGTCTACATTGTTTATTCACAAATCGTGTCCAATGGAGGCCTGTATGAAGAGATAGAAGTTGAGATTTTTACCTCTTTCAGTTGAAATCGTGGATGGAGTTGGAGTGAGTTTTATGAAGGCCTGGTGATTGCTTGAGCTTGCTTGAACCTCCTTGAGTGTGTTCCAATCCTCGCCTTGCTTTGGAAGTGTCTGGAACTCTCTATCCAAGTCAACCTGAAAGCTTTGAAAACAGAAATTGCAGATGATGGAGAAGGAGTTACAGTACAGGGATGAGGGTCTGGATCAATTAGATATCAAGTAGGTAAAGTGTTTGATGGTTAAGACTTAAAATGCACGAGCCAAATGAGGGATTGATATGCTTATGCAAAAACTGCAAGTCTTGACAGTTTTTTGGTGAAAGGGAGTTTGGGAGTGTTCCAGGCCTCTAGAAATCGTTTTCTAATTGTAATATCTTTGTATATTAGTATGGAGAAGATTTTAAGTCAGCTCTTCCATAGGTTTTTCAATCCTAGCCTTTTTGCATACTTTCTTGCTTTTGAAGCAAAGTGAAGGGACAAGGCTTTACATGCTTGTATTGGCTTGCTTAGGGTTGGTATACGCTTTGTACAATTTGATTTAGGCCTGTAAGACTTGTATGTGCAATGGAGACAGGTTCAATGCTCAAGAATTGGAAAATTGCAAAAGTGAACCTTTTTCAAAATGGCAATGGCCACTTTATGCCATTTATGGAATTACAACTTGGGTAAAGATTCTAGGGATTGGATTAAAGCTTTGTTAACTGATTAAGCATTAAATTATGGAGTAAGAAACAAGTTTGGGACCTGTAAAGCATGGATTAGGCAGCATAGGTACTGATTGGAACTTTGTTCTTCATGAAATGGCTTGAATCAAAAGTGAGAAATTGCCAACTCCATCTCTTCGATTCTCCCTACTCAAAAATGATCTTGAGGAGTTCTTGGACATTTTGGAAAGCTTGAAATGTTCTATATAACTCATCTTTGAAATGCATTTCAAGACTCCTCTTGGAACTAGGTGAAAAATTGTCATAAAGTTGGGTCCAAAACCTGCCTAAATTAGGGCAAAATTTCACTAAGTTATCTAGTTCATGAGCATGTATTCATAAATTTATATCTTGAGATCCAAGAATCTTTAGGGAAAAGTGTGTGAAGAAAAGTTGTATATTTCATGTAGTTCTACAATTTTCATGTTGGGAACTTCCTTTGAATCATCTTGTATCATGGTGAAAAAATAGCCTAAAGTTGAGAAAAAATAAGAAATTTTCTATACTTAGAAAAATTTCTAAGTTAAGAAAATTTTCAATTTTAAACCCTAATCTTAAATCCTTGATTTCTTGATGAAAAAGTTTCACATTTTGACATGTTTTGATGAATTGTGACCCTTGGCATTTGATTTTGACCAAAAAGTCAAAGTTTGACTTTTCAATGTACATTTGACTTTTAATCAGTTGACTGCAAATTTCATCTGTCTATCAATGAAATTGAAATGTTTTGAACCATGTAATTAGATCAAGATGATTCCATTGAACCCTTAAAACCATGCTTCAAATCAATTGGTCATTTGCTAGGTTAAAAATCAGAAATTGTCCTTCCTCAGTCAAAACCCTAATTTTGACCATTTTGCCCTTTTGATGATTTGGTCAAATTTCTTGAGGAATTGTAATACAAACTTGATCAAATGATACATATGAGTCTATAATGTTGATGTGGATAAAAAATTATGAAGTTTTGACTATAAATTGGCCATGGTTGACTTTTTCCCCAATATAGCTGATTTTTGGGTCAACTGTCCAATTGACTGATCAAAAATGTGGTTCAAGGCTTGAAACTTGTCATGAGCAATATTAGGGGTCCATAATGATGTTTGAAAGTCATATGAAGCATTGATAGTCCAAAAATCCTTGTGCAAACTCAAACCCTAATTCTGGGTTAAATGTGTAAGATGAGATGCCTTGAGCTGACCAAACCCTAATCCAGTCTTGAGTCAGAGAAATCTTGTGAGAATAATCTTGATAAATGAGAGGGAAAATTTTAGGGTACAACAACTGCCCCTGTTCAATCTTCTTAAACTTGAGGAGTTAGATTGGCGAGCTTGTCATTCGTGACTCGAAGGTGAAAGATGATTGGACACTAGAGTGCCCATAAATTTGCACTCGACGATGTTTAGTTGAGGGAATGGGCTTAAAGATGCCATTTGGAGAAGTGATGGAATCTTGTTGGAGATGGGCTTGTTAGATGCCATCCAAGAATTTTTGTTGAACTGTAAGTTATAAGCTGAAAGAATGAGTATCAGAATGGTGTCTGTGTCTGGAACGTATCTGAGTTGTATCTGGAGACTGAATTCGTACGAGCATTAGAGTAGAATCCGTGTTTGGAGTGTATCTGTGTTGTATCGTATCTGAAAGGTTGTATATGAATGAGTATCAGAAAGGCATTCGTGTTTGGAGTGTATCTGAACTGTTTCTGAAGTCTGAATCTGAATGAGTATCAGAATTACATCCGTGTCTGGAGTGTATATGAACTGTATCTGATAGTTGAATCTGAATGAGTAACAGAATGGCATCCGTGTCTAGAGCGTATATGCACTGTATCTGAACTGGAAATCTTGAATGAGTATCATAATGGCATCCGTATCTAGAGCGTATCTGAATTGTATCAAAGTTGTATGTTGTTAATGGTAGTTGTTAATCTTATCCTGAAAAGGGTAAAATGTTAGCTGAAACAAAGTTATATTGCATGAAATGTATGATGCAATGTATTTGTTTTATCAATGTTTATGATATATGGATGTAATGTATGTACATGTAAGTTGATTTGATGTATCGTTGTTTGATTGAGGAAAATAAATCCTTGAATGCTACTGAGGATATGTTGAAATTTCCATGTCTTGAAGTTGGAGTACCGACGAACTCTTGTTGAGAGAAGTAAATTCAATGCCATGTACTGCTTGTAAAATCTGTTTGAGGAATCCTGAGAAATTTGATGATTTCTTACTGGCGATTAATAATTTGAAATTTTAGTTCTGCTGGGGATCTAAATGACGTGTTGTGGGGGTTACTTATGGAATAGCCTAGAGACATTTTCATATCCTTTCAACCTATCAGTAATTATCTTTCTCATTTTGTTTATTTGTAAACAGTAATTATGTTCAAATGCATATGTTCATTAATGAATCATTAGACGTTTTTGCAAATAAAACCAAGTGTAAAGAAAAAGACAAATAGTTTTCTATACTTTCAAAGAGATATCTTTGTATTTTGACTTTGAATAAGTATTTTGTACAAGGGAGACAAAAATTCTAGTAAGAGAATGGCGTCATAAAACAAGAAAAACTTATACAAAGAAAGATAGCTATATGTAATAATCCCATGGGGTTCCCATTCTGCTATAGCCTTCATATCTCCGAACATCTTGTCTATTTGTTGCTTCGTCCGAAGATGATTGAATTGATCAGAAACTCTGAACTTTGTTAGGGGAAGTCAAGTTTTGTCCTTTAAGTGATCCGACGAGACATAGTCGTACGCTTTAATTCCCTAACTTTTTCCTGGACCGCCCTTTCGGGTTTTCAGTACACCGGGAAACCCTTTTTTGCCCAAGTCGCGCCTTTCGGGTTTTCAACTTGTCGGGTGTACAAATTTTTTTATTTTATCCCTAATTTTTGCCCGAACCTTTTTGGTTCGTCGGATGCCCTTGTTTTTCCTAGGTGTGTCAACCTAGCGGGTCTCTTATGCGTAGTATCTCTTGACTATGTCTGCGTTCGTAGGGTGTGGCAGGCCGTCGCCGTCCATGGTGGTCAAGATCATTGCCCCACCGGAGAATATATTTTTGATTACAAATGGTCCTTCATAGGTAGGAGTCCATTTTCCCCTGGGATCACTTTGTTGTAAAATGATACGTTTGATCACTAGATCCCCAACTTGATATACTTGGCGTCTGAATTTCTTGTTGAAGGCCTTGATCATCCATTTTTGATACATTTGACCATGGCAAACATCAGTAAGTCTCTTTTCGTCGATTAAGTTCAGTTGATCAAGTCGAGTTTGGATCCAATCGTCTTCATTCAAACCTGCATCCTTCATAATCCTTAGAGAGGGGATCTGAACCTCAATAGGTAAAACAGCCTCCATGCCGTAAACCAAAGAATAGGATGTTTCCCCGGTTGATGTGTGAGTCGTGGTACGATACCCGTGGAAATAAAATGGTAGCATCTCATGCCAGTCCTTGTATGTGATTATCATTTTCTGTATGATCTTTTTAATGTTTTTATTTGCAGCTTCGACAGCACCATTCATCTTTGGCCGATAGGGGGAAGAGTTATGATGCTGAATCTTGAATTGCTCGCACAAAGTGGTGATCATAGTGTTGTTAAGATTTGTACCATTGTCAGTGATGATCCTTTCCGAGATACCGTACCGGCAAATGAGATTTTGCTTGATGAAGCGGGCAACAACATTCTTATTAACGGATGCGAAGGAAGCTGCTTCAACCCATTTGGTAAAATAGTCAATGGCCACTAGGATGAAGCGGTGCCCATTGGAGGTTGTAGGCTTGATCTCCCAAATCATATCAATTCCCCACATAGCAAAGGGCCATGGAGCTGTCAAGACATTCAGAGGAACCGGAGGTACGTGCACCTTGTCAGCATAAATTTGACACTTATGACAGGTCCGAGAGTGTTGATAGAAATCTGCTTCCATGGTAGACCAATAATAGCCTGCCCGTAGGATTTTCTTCTCCATCGTATACCCACTGGAGTGAGTGCCAAAAGTACCTTCATGTAATTCAGCCATGATCTTTTCCGCTTCAACCTTATCCATACACCGAAGCAGAATAGAGCCATTGCTCAGGAAGAACTTAGCAGAGAATCTCCTTAAGAAATTTTAATCATTGATTAAAGCTCCTTCTGGATATTCTTGAGCCTCGAGATACCTCTGGACTTCATGAAACTAATGATGGTTCACTACCTTTTCAGTATTAATATCATGACAGTGTGCTGGTTCATCCATTCGTTCGATGGTGATCTGGGGAGCCTCATTATCCCAATTGAGGTTAAACATAGATGACATTGTGGCTAGAGCGTCTGCTAGATGATTTTCTTCTCGCGGGAAATGCTCGAAGGTAATCTCTTCAAAATGTGGTAGCAATTTCAAAACATGTTCTTTGTAAGGGATAAGATTTGGATGTTTAGTGTCCCATTCTCCTTTGATTTGACTGATGAACAAAGCTGAATCTCCAAACACATCTAAAGATTTGATTTCCAAGTCTATGGCAGCCTTGAGACCAAAGATGCACGCTTCGTATTCCACCATGTTGTTCGTACAATTGAAGCAAAGTCTGGCAGTAAAGGGAGTATGACACCCTTCCGGATATATGAGTACAGCGCTGATACCATTCACGAGTGCATTGGAGGCCCCATCAAAGAACAGGGTCCATCGGGATCCTTGTTCAGGTCCTTCATATGGTCGGGTTTCTTCACAGTTGTCTAATGTCATGATATCTTCATCCAGGAATTCAAACTTCATGGACTGATAATCTTCTATAGCTTGATGAGCAAGATGATCAGCTAGCACATTTCCCTTTATAGCTTTTTGGGTAGTATAATGTATGTCATATTCTGTTAGGATCATCTTCCATCAAGCTATCCTCCTAGACAGAGCAGGCTTCTCGAAGATGTATTTTATCGGATCCATCTTAGATATCAACAAGGTAGTATGAGTCAGCATATACTGTCTTAGCCGGCGAGCAGCCCATGCTAGAGCGCAACAAGTTTTCTCGAGCAGTGAATATCTGGTTTCACAGTCAGTAAAATTTTTGCTTAGGTAGTAAATAGTGTGCTCTTTTCGACCAGACTCGTCATGCTGCCCTAATACACACCCCATTGAGTTTTCTAAAACAGACAGATACAGGATCAGTGGTCTTCCCTCGACTGGTGGCATAAAAACAGGAGGCTCTTGTAAATACTCTTTGATTTTATCGAAAGTAGTCTGGCATTCATCATTCCATTTGACTACTTGATCTTTCTTCAATAGTTTGAAGATTGGCTCACAAGTAACTGTTAGGTGAGAAATGAATCTGGCAATATAGTTCAGGCGTCCCAAGAATCCTCTGACTTCCTTCTCAGTACGAGGAGCAGGCATTTCTTGTATCGCTTTAACCTTGGCAGGATCAACCTCGATGCCTTTGTTACTGACAACAAAACCTAAAAGTTTACCGGACCGTACTCCGAATGTGCACTTGCTTGGGTTCAACCTTAACTTGTACTTCTTCAATCTCTCAAACAACTTTTGCAAGTGATCAAGGTGCTCTTCTTCAGTTTGTGATCGGGCTATCATGTCATCTACATAGACCTTTATTTCATGATGTATCATATCATGAAACAAAGCTACCATGGCGCGTTGATAGGTTGCCCTAGCATTCTTCAGTCCGAACGGCATCACCTTGTAGCAGAATGTGCCCCACTATGTGACAAATGTAGTTTTCTCCATGTCCTCAGGTGCCATTTTGATTTGGTTGTAACCTGAGAACCCGTCCATGAAGGAAAACACTTTTCTGGGCCATATTGTCAACTAGGATATCTATGTGGGGAAGTGGAAAATCATCTTTAGGGCTAGCCCTATTCAAATCTCTATAGTCCATGCACATTCGTACTTTGCCGTCCTTTTTAGGCACGGGAACAATGTTGGCAACCCATTGAGGATAGGAAGTGACATCCAAGAATCAAGCATTGAATTGTTTCATGACTTCCGCTTTGATCTTCTCCGACATGTCAGGTCTCATGCGGCGGACTTTTTGTTTTACTGGTGGACAGTCTTCTCTTGTGGGTAGATGATGTACCACGATGTCTGTATCAAGTCTCGGCATGTCTTCGTATGACCAGGAAAAGATCTCAACATAATCATGCAATAGCTGAATTAGACGCTCCTTGACACTCACCTCTAGATTGGCACCCACCTTGATTTCCTTTTTATCCTCCTCGGTACCCAAGTTAATTATATTCACCGGTTCTTCATGAGGTTGAATAGCTCTTTCCTCCTATTGTAGCAGTCTGGCCAATTCCCCTGGTACTTCACAATCTTCCTCACCTTCGTCTTAGGCTTGGTAGATTAGATCCTCAGAGTCACAAAAGGCCATAGCAGTATCGTTACCCATGGGATCCGGAATGGAGGGCTACCTGCATTTGTGAGTGTGGGTGTGTGTAAGGGTATAGACATCCTTAAAAAATAAAATGTAAAAGAAAAACAATGAGCACAAAAAACTTGTATGTGAAAAACGTCCATGATTCATTGAATGTCATATGAAGATGAAATGAAAACCCTTACAAATGGACCATTGTACCTCGGGCAAGACACAAGATTTTAAATGTGTGAATTTTTTATGAATATTACAAGTCCAACAGAAATGTAAAAGATAAATTACTGAGGGATGGAAGTTATTGGGACAAAGTCTCTGGCTTCCCAATTGCGAAGTCCTCCGTTGACATTAGGAAATATCCAATCCTCCAAGCTGCAATCTTCTTCACCATCTTCCACTGCATTGACCTCTTGGTTGCTAATCCTCAAGGGTGGCCCTCCAAAACGGGCACGGCGCACAGCCTTCTGAGCATTTTAAGTGAACCCTAAGCCAAACTTATCAGATTTATATGGAATGTTCGGAAGTTGCCCCCAGATGGTGCATCCTCCCTCCTCTACTATTTCCTTGGCGTCCTTTAGAGATGACATCTGGAGTGGAGGTCTTGTAATCTTAGGGATCTGGGACACCATCTTGGTTACTGCTACCTCTTGAGAGACTTCTTCAAAATGTTGAAAAGGAGTTTCAATGAACTCACCATCCAATTCCACATACCGGAAGGAATTGAGGTGGCTAATCATATACTCTTCCTCCTAGTGGACAGTGATAATCTTTCCATGGACCGGATATTTCAGCATCTGGTGTAGTGTAGAGGTGACAGCACCGGCATTATGGATCCATGGTCGTCCTAGTAGACAGGAGTAAGAGGGGGCGGATATCCATTACATAGAAGGTTGAGTTGAAAGTCTGAGTCCCAACCTTTATGGGGATTTCCACCTCCTCGTGGACCATCCTCTTTGAGCCATCAAACTCTCTTACAATTATGTTACTTGGTTTCAACGTCAGTCCTTCGTAGTCCAATCTGTCGAGAGCTTTCTTCGGTAAAACGTTCAAAGATGAGCCAGTGTCCACCAAGACATGGGCCAGAGTTGTTCTTATACATTCCACGGAGACATGCAATGCCTCGTTGTGCTTTCTTCCCCTTGGTGTCAGATCAGCATCGGAGAAACCTAGGCCGTTATCAGCTGTCAAACTGGCCACACAATCTTGAAATTGGTCAGCAGATTCCTCATGAGGCACATGGGTTGTCTTTAGAAACTTTACCAGGGCTTTCGCATGTGCCTCAAAACATAGCAACAATGCCAGCATGGAGATCTTGGAGGGAGTTTGCCCCAACTATTCAACTACATCATAGTCACTCTTCTTTATTATTCTCAGGATCTCCTCTATTTCCTTTTTGGAGGTTTTGGGAATAGTTAGTGGTTGAGCCTTTGTCTGGACAGGCTCTTCTTGAATATTTTTTCCTCGAGTTTCAGCAGTAGGATTGTCGGTAGGGACAAAAGCATGGGTTGTGTCGTCTTTGTCAGTAGGAGCACTTGCAGATATGATTATTGGTACGGAGGTAACCTTTAGAACAACCACGGGTCCAAAAACTGCCTTTGGAGGGGTAATTTCTGGAGAGAAAATTCTACCGCTACGGGTAATCTTACTGGTTCCGACAATATTGCTAATGTAGGAGTCTTCTTCTTCTGAGCTTATCTCTTCGGTGTCCAGCCCATCTTGTTTGATACCATGGTAATAGATGTCTCCACCGTAATTCCACGGCACTGTTTTGTCTAATTCATACGGGACTGGCCCGGGCATTGTGATTATAAGAGGAGTAGTTTTTGGAACCGATATAATCCTAACGGGTCTTTTGGGGACCCTGGAAGGATTGGCGAAGATGGTTATTGTTTTACCCCAAAATTGGCCCTCTCATTTATCAAGATTTTCCTTACAAGACTTCTTGGACTCGAGACCAATTTAGGGTTTGCTCAGCTCAAGACATCTTCTTGCACTGATAACCTGAAATTAGAGTTTGAGTTTGCACAAGGATTTTTGGATCATAAATGCTTCATGTGACTTTCATACACCATCTTGGACCCCTAAGATTGCTCATACCAAGTTTCAAGCCTTGAATCACATTTTTGCCCAATCAATTGAACAGTTGACCTAAAAATCAACTGTATTGAGGAAAAAGTCAAATGTGCCAAATTTACAGTCAAACTTCATAATTTTTTATCCACAACAACATTTTATACTCCTATGTACCATGTGATCAAGTGTGGATCACAACTCCTCAAGAAATTTGATCAAATCATCAAAAGGGCAAAATGGTCAAAATTAGGGTTTTGACTGAGAAGGGGCAATTTCTGATTTTTAACCTAGCCAATAACCAATTGGGTTCAAGCATGATTTCAAGGACTCAATAGCATCATCTTGACCTAATCACATAGTTCAAAAGATCTCAAATGCATAGGATTGACAGATGAATTTTGCAGTCAACTAATCAAAAGTCAACTGTACACTAAAAAGTCAAACTTTAACTTTTTGGTCAAAATCAAGTGCCTAGGGTCATAATTCATCAAGATATGTCAAAATAAGAAACTTGTTGATCAAGAAAACCAATTTTGAAAGTTAGGGTTTTAATTTGAAATTTTTCATAACTTCTAAAGTATGAGAAATTTCTTATTTTTTCCCAACTTTTCCCAACTTTTTCACCATGATGCAATTATATTCAAAGAAAACTTCCAACATGAAAGTTTTAGTCCTCCATGAAATCTACAACTTTGATTCACAAAGTTTTCCAAAATGATGCTTGGATCTCAAGTTATGATTTTGTGAATAGGGGTCCATAAACTAAATAACTTAGTAAAATTTTGCCCTAGTTTAGGCAGGTTTTTGACCTAACTTCATGACAACTTTTCATCTAGTTCCAAGAGGTATCTCAAGTTTAATTTAAAAGATGTATTGTAGAGCATGTTGCAAGCTTTCCAAAATGTCCTAGAACTCTCCAAGATCATTTGTGGTTAGGGAGAATCGAAGAAGAGAAAATGGCATTTTGTCACTTTTGTTCAAGCCATTTTCACAATGCACCAACTTGCAAATCAGATCCTAGCATGCTTGTACCTTGCATTACAAGCCCTAACTCCTTCTACACTCCATAATTAAATGCAAACTCATTTGATAATGGCTTTATTTTGACCTTTGGAGCATTGTACAAGAGTTTATTCCATTAATGGCATAAAGGGCACATTGCCATTTTGATAAAGCAAGCTTTTGCAACTTTACAATTCTTGAGCCATGGACCTGTTTCTTTTGTGCAAGCATTGTCCACAGATATCAAGCTTTATTCACCAACTCTCTGCAGCCTACAAGCAAGCAAGGACAACATGTTGGCTCAAGTCACTTCACTTTTCTTCAAAAGAAAGAAAAGTTGCAAAAGTGAAGAGAACTTGTACATCTGATAAAGGGTGAACTTGGCTTCATTCTAGACAACTTCACAAACTTGTTTCAAGCAAGAACACGAGTGCATACCATCTGAAACTAACCAAAACTCCAAAAACACAAATTTCTGCCCAAACAGGGCAGCTTCTGCAAAACACTTGCCAACTCAAAATTTGCTCGTGCGTTTTGCCTTATAATACTTCAAACATCCTCCATACATCCCACCTAAGCTATCCAAGCCCTTGTCCTGGTTCTGGAAGCTCAGTTTCAGACATCACCATTTTCATTTTGGAAGGTTTCAGGTTGACTTCTACAGGGAGTTTCACGCATCCTCAGGGCCAGCTAAGCATTGGAAAAGATTGAGGGAACTTCAAGGAAGCTCACACGATCTTCAGGCCTCCCTCAAAGTCCCTACATTGCCATATCCAAACTCAGCTGAACAAGGTATTTTTCAAAACTCTATCTCTCTATTTAGGAATCCTCAAGCTTTGATTTGTGAAGAAAAAATGTAGTCCTTAACTTGCTGAAGCTGTACATATGCATAGTTGTCATTTATATTAACTAAGTAGTGAGAATTTGAAGTTTGAAGTTCATGAAAAAATTAGGTCTGAAATTAGGGCTACAAAAATTCTCCATGATCATTGAGAGTTAGATTATGTTTTTTATATCATTGGAATCGTGAGATTCCAAGCTTCATTTTTTATGTGGAAAGTTTTTGTTTTTATGCAAAGAATAGAGAGTTACAGGTTGAAGGCAAGAACGCGCGCCTTTGGGAGAGGCTGGAGGACAGGGATGAAGTCCTGGGCCTGGCACGCCTTGGGCATGTTTGTTCTACTTTCCACACACCCCTGGCTACTATCCACACCCCCTTTGCATATTTTTATATTTTGCATATTTTTTCATTTCTTTTATGTTTATTGACTTTAATATTTTTTTCTGAACATTAAAAAAATCACAAAAATATTTTCTTAATTTTTTTGCATTTTATTTTATTTTTTATCTTATTTTTTTGCATAAAATATTGATTATTTAGAATAAATAGAATCTATTTTCTTAAAATAAATAGTAAACACATTTAAAAATATCATACTTTTTTTTATTATTCATACACATAAAATATTATTTCCACACATATTTTATTTTTTAATATTTGTTAATAATATTATTTATTTATTTCTAGTACAAAAATGGACAAATAAATATTAGAAAACCTAATTTTCTTTTAAATCAAAAACTAGGGTTTTTCACCCTTCCAAAAATAACAATATAATTTTTCTTATTTTTAGGACTTAAATAATTTATTTTTCTCATACATAAAATAAATACAAAACATTTTGCATAAATACATTTTATTTGCATATTTAAATAATTGTTTATTTATTTATCTTGTACAATATTTAAATTGGGTTGTAATAGTATTTAGGGTTTTATTTTGTGCAAATATCCCCATTCAAAAACTTGTATCCCCCTCCCATAATAATTGTTGTAATAGCTTAGATTTATTTTACGTAATTTATCGCATTATATACATGTTTAGTAAAATTAGGGTTTGTATGATAAGACAAAATCAAACAAATAGACATGACCTAATACAAGACGAACAAAATTCATGTAAAATGACAACACATTGCACACAAGCACCCCTAGGGTTTCACTCACTTGGTTGCCTAAACAATTGGCCATGGTATGCATGCAAAGTATCTTGGCAAAACAAAGCAAAACAAAACAAAAGATCATAGTCCCTCGATGACGCTATCAAAAGGTTGCCTAAAACAAATGATCTTTGTCCCTCAAACAAGCTAAGATACCTAGCAACATTGCTATCATGGTCACACGATGACCCACGCCCGTCCCGTTTAACATCCAAAGATAGGGTTGTCTACCAAAACAATGGTAGGTCAACAATGTCAAAGGAATAAAAATGTATAGGAAAGACTTTTGAGTAGGGTAGATAGTTCCTAGTTACTTGCTCTCTTCAAAACAAATCTTTGCTATTTTCAAACAAACACACACACATTTCCAAACACATTTCAAAACATTTCCAAACACCTTTCAAAACATTGAAACACTTTTCAAAAGACAAAAACATCTTTGTATACATTCTTACGAACGAGAATCATTACAAAGATTGCCCAAACGAGTGGCCTCTTTTCAAAATACTTTTAAAAATCACACCAAACACAAAGCACCATTTCAAACAATTGGAAAAGCAAAGCAAGTGATTTAAGCAAGTAACTAAGAGCCCATGGATAACCATGGATGAAAAGGGTGCTAGCACCTTCCCTTTTCATAATCTACCCCCCGAACTCAAGAAAACATCTCAAAGGTCTTTCCTGTGCTTTTTTACCTTTCCTTTTGGATAAAATAAAAGTTGGTGGCGACTCTTGCTAAACCGAAACATTTGCGACGAAACACAAAACCTCAAGTCAGTTCTCCCACCGTATCACAGAACTGGCGACTCTGCTGGGGATATAATAAAAGTGGGGTTACCTTAGGGTTTAGATCACCTTTATTTTCTTACCATGTTTACTTTGTTTGTTTACATCTTTGTTCTATTGTTTGGGTGTGAATCCTCTACCCGGATTTGGGAAACATTTATAGGTAAATAGCAATACATTGTGGAAACTGTGTGGGGTATACTGACACGGTCTAAGCAATAGCTATGTTAGTGTGACATATTTGTGGGTGCCGGTAGCCTTTGAGTCAATCAAAGAGAATACGGGGCCGCTGAGTGATGTCATGAAGCACTAACGAACTTCTAGAACCTTTACTTGACCAACTTGGCCTTTTAGGATGTAGTGAGATGACCGACTTTGGTGCAGTCCGAAGTTGGTAGATACTCGATACTACACTCATTGAGGGTTGGTTCCTTGGAATATTTCGATCGCTAGTAAAGAGGCTGAATTGAAATAATGAACAAGGAAACAATCCAGTAATATTGAGCTCCTTAGAACCCGGTTATTATTACTAGGATAGGTTGAGCCAACTAAACTTCAAGAGGGTACTTACCTATGAAACCCCATGCAAGCCTAAACTAGGAACTTGTGTGATTTTCTTGTACATATATACTTGTGCATAACATCATGGACATCATGAAGCATCATATGCATCCACTAACCATTTCAAGGATTTTTGGAAATTCATCTTTGTTCCTGTTTTGTAGGTTATGGATTCACTTCGCAGGAAAACTATCCAAGTCAACCTTGTAAGAATTCCTCCGCAACTCAATGAGCTAGCTTCAAGGATTCCTGAGAACTCTCCATTCACCGAGAGGCATGGTCGTCTTCTCAACTTAGTCACTTCCGACACAGAGGAAGACATGGTGAAAGTTCTTTTCCAGTTCTTTGACCCTTTGCATCACTGCTTCACATTTCCTCTACCAGCTTGTGCCCACTTTGGAAGAATTCTCTCAACTATTGAGGATTCCTATTCTCAATCAACTACCTTTCAACGGTACGGAAAGAGATCCAAAGCCAGAAGAGGTTGCTCAAGCCCTGCACTTGCACTCATCTGATGTCACAACCCATTGGGAAACTAGAAGTGGTGTCAAAGGCTTCTTAGCAAAGTTCTTGTTTGAGAAGGCCCAAAGCTGCTGGAATTATTTGGACTTACAAGCTTTTGAGGAGATTCTAGCTCTTCTCATCTATGGGATGGTCTTGTTCCCTAACCCTGACCAACTCATAGATGTGAGTGCTGTCAAAATCTTCATGGCTCGCAACCCGGTGCCTACATTGCTTGGAGATATCTTACACTCTTTTCACACTCGAACAATGGGGAAAAGAGGTGTTCTCATGTGTTGCACTCCTCTACTGGCAAGATGGTTTATTTCTCATCTTCCGCAAGCAGTCTTGAAGAATGAGCAAGGTTTAAGGTGGTCACAATGATTGATGACTCTTACACATTCAGATATTCATTGGTGTTCTCGATCCAAAGAAAATGTTATTATCGTCGACCGTTATGGGGAATTCCCTAATGTCCCTCTACTTGGCATTAGGGGAGGCATCACCTACAACCCCTTCTTGGCTTTAAGACAGATTGGTTATGCCCGAAGGGATGGCCCATATGACATGCTGATTCCAGACTTGGTTTTTGATTTCGACAACGACGATCAAGGACTTAGACAAAGGTTTATCCGAGCTTGGAGGATGCCAAACAAGGTAGACAGTAAGACCTTGGGACACAAGAATTCCATCACCCTCGAGCCTTACCTAAAGTGGGTACAAACCCGCGCCCAAAGTCTTATGATGCCTTACCCCTCTGTTCTCCCAGTGATTATAGAGCATGTTAAGGAAGGGAAGGTTCCATACACCCTCCTACATCCTGACATGCCGACATCACTCGAAGATCTACAAAGGAGTTGGATACAGCTCAAGGGAGAACACGATACTTTGGAAGACCAATTCTATGCAAGCGAGAAGAAGGTTTTAGAACTCACTCGGTTACTTCACGGAGAGCAGACTCTTAACACCTACATTGCACCAAAGAGGATGCGCAATGTCTTTTTATCCTAGAATTTTGTACTATTTTGCCCTAGGGGCATTGATGTAACCAAATTCGTTTTTATTAATATAACGTTTGTTCCTTTTTGTTTAACACAAATTTGAATTTTTGAATCCTTGAAAGCATTACATGAGTACATATCATTCATCATATGCATAAACAGGTCATTGCAAGAAGTTTCCTCATCCTTCTGCTGTTTATTTCAGCAACATGGATCTTGAACAAACGGTTAAAGACTTGCAAGCTCAGAATTCACAATTTCAACAGCTACTCTTGACCTTGGCTAAGGGGCGGGAGGAGCTCAAGAATATGCTAGAGAAAGAGAAAGTAAAAAGAAGAAGAAGCGAGCCGGTGTGGTTCTTATGGGCAGAAGATTTGAAGGACAAGCCAGACGGACCTTGGAATTTCCATCAACCTCTGAGGAAGGGGAAAGAAAAGGAAAGGAGACTGCAGTTCCATCTGAGTCTGAAGCTGAAGAAGAGGAAGAAGAGGACTACTCAGAACAACAATACCCTTCGGCCGATGAAAAATACAAAAACTTGGAAGAGCGTCTAGATGCTATGGAAGTACAGAGAGTACCGGGGCTGGATTTTGAGGAGTTAGGGTTGGTGTCTGGAATTTTAATCCCTCCCAAGTTTAAGGTGCCACTTTTTGCCAAGTATGATGGGGTGTCTTGTCCCAAAATGCACCTACGATCTTATGTCGGGAAAATTTAGCCACATTCTGCTGACAAAGATTTGTGGGTCCATTTTTTCCAAGACAGTTTGTCAGGGACGCAGCTTGATTGGTTCTTCCAGTTAGAGAGGTCTGATGTGCATAATTGGGAAGATTTGGCAGCCGCCTTCTATAAACATCATCAATACAACACATACTTGGCATCAACCCGTACTCAACTCCAGAGTATGGCTATAGTGTCTAATGAGGGATTTAGTCGGAAGGGTGCAACCACCTTTATCTGAAAGAGAGCTAGTGGACATGTTCTTGGGGACTCTGCCAGGTCCTTTCTTTAATCACCTGATTGGAAGCTCCTCTTCAGGTTTCACTGAGTTGATTCTAACTAGCGAGAGGGTGGAAGCCGGTATTAGAAGCGGGAAAATTCAGAAAGACACGTCTACCTCTGCTGCTGTAAAAAATCCCTTCACTGGAAAGAAGGAAGTGTCTGTTGTCTATGCACAGAGGAATCAGGGAAGAACCGAGCGCCGTTCAATGATGGGGGCCATTATGATTCAAAAGTTTGCATCAGACCAGCCAAGAAACAACCAACCGAGAAATGATCAGCCGAGGAATAATCAGCAAAGGGTGGAAAGGCCTGTAAGGCAATTCACCAAGATAAATATGACTCATTCTCAAGTCTTACCACATCTCCTGAAGTTGAATTTGGCCATGCTGAAAGAGGCCCCTAAAAATCCCAATACTGCATCTCCACACTACCATCTGAATGGCAGGTGCGCTTACCATTCCGAAAGTCCTGGGAACGAAACCAACAACTGTTGGGCTCTGAAGAACAAGATTCAAGATCTGATCGATGCAAAAGAAGTCGAATTTGAAGCTCGTGAAAAGCCGAATGTTATCTCTGCTCCAATGCCTAGGCATGGACACAATGCCAGTGCTGTGGAAGAAGATCTGTTTGTTTCTACTATGGATGAACTATTAACTCCTCTCCTAACCATCAAGTTGAATTGTTGAAAGCTTGGGTATTCCCAGGTTGTGACCAAGATTGCCATACTTTCCTGTCCTCGTCATTTAATTGTCCTCTGTTGAAGAAAGTTATCCAACAACTGATTGATAACCAGGAAATTTTGTTTGAGAAAGCTCTTATTTCACCCATTCTAGTTCCAGAAGTTTCAATAATAACCATATACGCCAATCCTTCCAGGGTTCCTAAAAAACCCATTAGGATTACATCTGCTCCTATGACTACTCCATTAAAGATAACAATGCTCGGGCCTGCCCCATACAAATCAGATAAAATGGTACCATGGAACTATGGTGGAGAAATCTACTACCATGGTGTCAAATAGATTGAACAGACCATTGAAGAAGAAAGCTCTGAGGAAGACAATCTCGACATCAGTAACATTGCCGGAACAAGTAAGGTTACTCGTAGTAGAAGAATCTTTTCTCCAGAGATTGCTCCTCCAAAAACAGTCTCTGGACCCGTTGTCGTTCCGAAGATTACAGTTGTACCAGTGATTACACCCGCAAGTGTACCCGCCAACAATGACAATACAATTCCTATCCCTACTTCCGCTGCTGAGAATAAAGGAAAGAATATTCAAGAGGAGCCTGTCTTGACGAAGGCTCAGTCACTAGTTATTCCTGAGATGTCCAAAAAGGAGATGGAAGAAATCCTGAGGATCATTAAGAAAAGTGATTATGATGTGGTCAAACAACTGGGGAAAACCCCCTCCAAAATCTCTATGTTAGCCCTACTGATGTGCTCTGAGGCACATGTTAAAGCTTTGGTCAAGTTTCTGAATATAGCGCATGTGCCGCAAGAGACTTCGGCAGATCAATTCCAAGAGTGTGTGGCCAGTCTAACAGCTGACAATGGCTTGGGTTTCTCCGATGCTGACTTGACCTCTAAAGGGAGAAAACATAACGATGCACTACATGTCTCGGTGGAGTGTAGGGGGACCACCCTAGCCCATGTTTTGGTCGATACTGGATCATCTCTGAATGTCTTTCCAAAGAAAGCCTTGGATAGATTGGATTGTGAAGGCCTAACCCTGAAACCCTGCTACATAATTGTGAGAGCATTTGACGGCTCTAAAAGGATGGTCCATGGTGAGGTGGACATCCCGATCAAGGTGGGTACCCAGACGTTTAATTCAACATTCTACGTGATGGACATCCATCCTTCTTACTCTTGCCTGTTGGGACGCCCATGGATTCACAACGTCGGTGTTTTCACCTCGACTTTGCATCAGATGCTGAAGTACCATGTCCAAGGGAAAATCATAATTGTCCATGGTGAAGAGGAATACTAGATTAGTCATCTGAATTCTTTTTGATGTGTAGAATTGGATGGCGAATTCATTGAGACCCCTTTCCAACACTTTGAAGAAGTTTCTCAGGAAATAGAAGCGACCAAGGCGGTATCCTCAACTCCTGTGATCAGAAGGCTTGTACCTCAGATGTCTTCTCTAAAATATGCAAGGGTAGTAGTGGAAGAAGGCGGATCCACTATCTGGGGTCAGCTTCCAGACTTTCCTTTCAAATCAGACAAATCCGGCTTGGGATTTACCTCAACTGCTCAGAAGGCCGTGCGCCGCGCCCGTACCGGAGGGCCACCTGTGAAGATCAGCCACCAAGGGGTTAATGCGCTAGAGGATAGTGAAGAAGAGGGTAGCTTGGAAGACTGGATTTTTCCTACTGTTGGCGGAGGACTGTGAAACTGGGAAGCAAAAGACTTTGTTCCGATTAATTTCATAATGCAGTAATTTATCTTTTCCATTTCTGTTGGATCTGTAATAATTCACAAACAATTCGTACTTTTTCAACCTTGTGTCTTACCCGAGGCACAACGGTCCATTTGTAAGGGTTCTTATTTCATTTTCATATGTCATTTTAATGAATCATGGACGCTTTTCATATATAAACCTTTTGTGCTCATTGTCTTTCTTTTACATTTTGTTGTTTTAAGATGGCTATGCCCTTACACACACCCACACTCACAAATGCAGGTACCCTTCCACTCCGGAACCCATGGGTAACGATACTGCTATAGCATTCAGTGACTCTGAAGATCTGATCTACCAAGCCGAATACGAAGGTGGGGAAGATTGTGAGGTGCCAGGGGAATTGGCCAGACTTCTACAACAAGAAGAAAGAGCTATTTTGACTCATGAGGAGTTGTTGGATACAATCAACCTGGGTACTGAGGAAGACAAGAAGGAAATCAGAGTGGGTGCCAACCTAGAGTCAAGTGTCAAGGAGCGCTTGATTAAACTGTTGCATGAGTATGTTGAGATTTTCGCCTGGTCATACAAAGACATGTCGGGGCTCGATACAGACATTGTGGTACATCGTCTACCCACAAGAGAAGATTGTCCACCAGTGAAACAGAAAGTCCGCCGCATGAGACCTAACATGTCAGAGAAGATCAAAGCCGAAGTTATGAAACAGTTCAATGTTGGGTTTCTTGTTGTTACTTCCTATCCACAATGGGTTGCTAACATTATGCCTGTGCCTAAAAAGGACGACAAAGTGAGAATGTGCATGGATTATAGAGATTTAAATAGGGCCAGACCTAAAGATGAATTTCCACTTCCGCACATCGACATTCTGGTTGACAACATAGCTCAACTCATGGACGGATTCTCAGGCTATAACCAGATCAAAATGGCACCTGAGGACATGGAGAAAACTACTTTTGTTACACAGTGGGGTACGTTCTGCTACAAAGTGATGCCATTCTAACTGAAGAATGTCGGGGCAACCTATCAACGCGCCATGGTAGCTTTGTTTCATGATATGATACATCATGAGATAGAGGTCTACGTAGATGACATGATAGTCCGGTCACAAACTGAAGAATAACACCTTGATCATTTGCAAAAGCTGTTTGTTAGGTTGAAGGAGTACAAGCTAAGATTAAACCCTAACAAGTGCACATTCGGAGTCCGATCCGGTAAACTCTTAGGTTTCATTGTCAGCAACAAAGGCATCGAGGTTGATCCTGCCAAAGTCAAAGCTATACAAGAAATGCTTGCTCCTCGCACTGAGAAGGAGGTCAGAGGTTTCTTGGGATGCCTAAACTACATTGCTAGGTTCATTTCTCACCTAACATCTACTTGTGAACCAATCTTCAAGCTGTCGAAGAAAGATCAGGTAGTTAGATGGAATGATGACTGTCAAATCGCTTTCGGTAAAATCAAGGAGTATTTAAAAGAACCTCCTGTCTTGATGCCGCCCGTCGAAGGAAGACCGCTAATCATGTATCTGAACGTCCTAGAGAATTCAATGGGGTGCGTACTAGGGCAGCATGACGAGTATGGCTGAAAAGAGAATGCCATTTATTACCTTAGCAAAAAGTTTACCGACTGTGAAACCAGATATTCACTGCTCGAGAAAACTTGCTGCACTTTGGTATGGGCTGCTCTCCGGCTAAGGCAGTATATGTTGATTCATACCACTTTGCTGATATCTAAGATGGATCCGATAAAATACATCTTCGAAAAGCCTGCTTTGTCTGGAAGGATAGCTAGATGGCAGATGATCCTAACAGAGTATGACATACAGTACACGACCCAAAAAGCTATAAAGGGCAGTGTGCTAGCTGATCATCTGGCTCATCAAGCTGTAGAAGATTATCAATCCATGAAGTTTGACTTCCCTAACGAAGACATCATGACATTGGACAACATTAAAGATTTCAGACCATATGACGGACCTGAACAAGGATCCCGATGGACCCTGTACTTTGATGGGGTATCCAATGCGCTTGGTAACGGTATCGGCGCGGTACTCATATCCCTAGAGGGTTGTCACACTCCTTTTACACCCAGGCTTTGCTTCAACTGTACGAACAACATGGCAGAGTATGAAGCATGCATCTTTGGACTCAAGGCTGCCATAGACTTGGGAATCAAATCTTTAGTTGTGTTTGGGGACTCAGCTTTGGTCATCAGTCAAATCAAAGGAGAGTGGGACACTAAGCATCCAAACCTCATCCCTTACAAAGAACATGTCTTGACATTGTTACCACATTTCGAGCAGATTACCTTCGAGCACTTCCCGCGAGAAGAAAATCAGCTAGCAGATGCTCTAGCTACAATGTCATCCATGTTTAAACTTAATTGGGATAATGAGGCTCCCCAGATTACCATTGAATGGATGGACGGACCTGCACACTGTCACGAGATTAATACTGAAGAAGTAGTGGACCAGCCATGGTTTCATGAAGTCAAAAGGTATCTCAAGGCTGAAGAATACCCTAAAGGAGCTTCAGTCAATGACAAAAAATTCTTAAGGAGATTCTCAGCTAAGTTTTTCCTAAGTAATGGCATCCTGTACAAACGCAATCATGATTCTATTCTGCTCCGTTGTGTGGACAAGCTTGAAGCTGAAAGAATTATGGATGAATTGCATGAAGGTACCTTTGGCACTCACTCTAGCGGGCATACGATGGCTAAGAAGATTCTAAGGGTAGGCTATTACTGGTCTACCATGGAAGCTGACTGCTATCAACACTCCCGAACTTGTCATAAATGTTAAATTTATGCAGACAAGGTGCACGTGCCCCCAGTCCCTCTAAATGTCTTAACAGCTCCTTGGCCATTCGCTATGTGGGGAATCGACATGATTGGAGAGATCAAGCCTACAGCCTCCAATGGACACCGCTTCATTCTGGTGGCTATTGATTATTTCACAAAGTGGTTCGAAGCAGCCTCCTTCGCATCTGTTACTAAGAATGTTGTTGCCCACTTCATCAAGCAGAATCTTATTTGACGGTACGGTATCCCCGAAAGGATCATCACTGACAACGGTACAAACCTTAACAATACTATGATCATCGCCTTGTGCGAGCAGTTCAAGATTCAACATCACAATTCATCTCCCTATCGGCCAAAGATGAAATGTCGAAGCTGCGAACAAAAATATCAAAAAGATCATACAAAAGATGACAGTCACCTACAAGGATTAGCATGAAATGTTACTGTTTTCTCTTCATGGATATCGTACCACGGCGCACATCAACTGGGGAAACACCCTATTCTTTAGTTTATGGCATGGAGGCTGTTTTACCTATTAAGGTTCAGATCCCCTCTTTGAGAATCATGAAGGATGCAGGTTTAAGTAAAGACGATTGGATTCAAACCCAACTTGATCAGTTAAACTTAATTGACGAGAAGAGACTTACTATTGTTTTCCACGGTCAGACGTATCAAAAACGGATGATCAAAGCTTTCAACAAGAAAGTCAGACGCCAGACATATCAAGTTGGAGATCTTGTGATCAAGCGCATCATCTTGCCACAAAGTGATCCCGGGGGAAAATGGACTCCTACCTACGAAGGACCATTTGTAATCAAGAACATCTTTTCTGGTGGGGCAGTGATTTTAACCACCATGGACGGCGATGACCTGCCGCACCCTGCAAACGCAGACATAGTCAAAAAGATACTACGCATAAATGACCCGCTAGGTTGACACACCTATGCAAAACAAGGGCATCCCGGTGAATCGAAAACCCGAAAGAGCAGTTCAGGCAAAAATTAGGGATAAATAAAAAAAATATGTACACCCGGCAAGTTGAAAACCCGAAAGAGCGACTTGGGCAAAAAAGGGTTTCCCGGTGGTTTGAAAATCCGAAAGGGCGGTCCAGGCAAAAGTTAGGGAATTAAAGCGTATGACTATGTCTCGTCGGATCACTTTAAGGACAATCTCTTCACTAACAAACTTGGAGCTTATGATCAATCCAATCATCTTCGGACGAAGCAACGAATGGACAAGATATTCGGAGTTACGAAGGCTATAGCATAATGGGGATCCCAGGGGATTTTTTACACATAGCTATCTTTCTTTGTATAAATTTTTCTCAATTTTTACGACACCATCCTCTTACTAGGATGACTGTCTCCTTTGTACAAAATACTTATTCAAAATATATACAAAGATACCTCTTCAAAGTACAGAAAACCATTTGTCTTTTTCTTTTTACACTTGTGTTTTATTTGCAAAAACTTCCAATGATTCATTAATGAACATATGCATTTGAACATAATTACTGTTTACAAATAAACATGAATGAAAAAGAAAAATTACTGACAGGTTGAAAGGATAGGAAAACGTCTTTAGGATATTCCATGAGCAATCCCTACAGTACATCATCTAGATCCCCAGCAGAGCTAAAATTTCAAACCCTTAATCCCCATCAGAGTTAAGACTTCAAACTCCCAGATCCCCAGTGGAAACTAACCAGTTTCTCCAAATTCCCCAGCAAGTTATCTTAAAGTCTGAGAATCAACCAGATAACAGTTAACTTTTGTCTCTCCCCAACCTAGGTTGATTCCCCAGTAGAGTGGCATACAACCCAAACTCCTGAATTTACTCCCCAGCAGTAAGCCTTCTTCCCCACAGAGTTTTTATTGCTCCCCAGTGAAGTTGCTAGAATGAAGATTCTCATTCTTAACTCCCCGCAGAAGTCACCAGAGTTTTCTCTATTCCTCAGCAGAATAAGGATTCCCTTTGTGTAATCCCCAGTAGATGTCATTAAAGTTCTCTGGATTCTCCAAGCAGATTACTCAGGCAGTACATGGCATTACTTCCCCAAGCAGACTCTTGTCAATACTCCAATTTCAAGACATGGAGGATCCCTATATCCCCAGAGAGGTCATCGAGTATTTTTAATCTCCAACAGTTGCCAAGGATCTCTCATCCTCAACAATCAAAGATTTTGAATCTCCAGCAGCGGTCAAGGATTTATTTTCCCCGGCAGCAGTCAAGGATTTATTTTCTTCAGCAAAACGACAAATCAGCTTACATGCACATACATTAAATCCATAATCATAAACATTGATAAAGCACATTTATTGCATCATACATTTCATGCAACATAACTTTGTGTTTCAGCTAACATTTTACCTTTTACAGGATAAGGTTAACAGCTATCATTAACAATGGTCAAAGATTTCAGATATAGTACAGATATACTCCAGACACGGAAGCCATTATGTCACTCATTCAGATTTCAACTTCAGATACAGTAAAGATACACTCCAGACACGGAAGTCATTCTATTACTCATTCAGAATTCAAAGTCAAGATAAAGTTCAGATACGCTCCAGACACGGAAGCCATTCAGTCACTTGTTCAGATCTCTTATTCAGATACAATACAGATACGCTCCAGACACGGTTGCCATTCTGTCACTTATTCTGATTTTCCCCAGCTTAGATACGCTCCAGACACGGATGCCATTCTTTCGCCTATTCAGATTTCAGATTCTAGATACAGTACAGATACACTCCAGACAAGGAAGTCATCTTGTTACTCATTCAGATTCAAATGCAGTTACAGCTCGGATACGCTCCAGACACGGACGCCATTCCATTGCTCATACAGACTCAGTCTCCAGATACAGTTCAGATACGTTCTAAATACGGACACCATTCTGATACTCATTCTTTTGACTAACAACTTACAGTTCAACAAACATTCTTGGATGGCATCTACAAGCCCATCTCCAACAAGATTCTATCACCTCTCCAAATGGCATCTTTAAGCCCATTCCTTCAACTACACTTTGACGAGTGCAAATTTACGGGCACTCTAGTGTCCAATCATCTTTTACCTTCGAGTCACGAACGGCAAAACTCGCCAATCTAACTCTTCAGGTTCAAGAAGATTGAACAGGGGTAGCTGTTGTACCCCAAAATTTTCCCTCTCATTTATCAAGATTTTCCTCACAAGACTTCTTGGACTCAAGACCAATTTAGGGTTTGCTCAACTCAAGACATCTCCTTGCACTGATAACCTGAAATTAGGGTTTGAGTTTGCACAAGGATTTTTGGACGATCAATGCTTCATGTGACTTTCATACACCATCTTGGACCCCTAAGATTGCTCATACCAAGTTTTAAGCCTTGAATCACATTTTTGCCCAGTCAATTGAACAGTTGACCTAAAAATCAGTTGTATTGGGGAAAAAGTCAATTGTAGCCAATTTACAGTCAAACTTCATAATTTTTGATCCACTACAACATTTTAGACTCCTATGTACCATGTGATCAAGTTTGGATCATAACTCAAGAAATTTGATCAAATCATCAAAAGGGCAAAATGGTCAAAATTAGGGTTTTGACTGAGAAGGGGCAATTTCTGATTTTAACCTAGCCAATGACCAATTGGGTTCAAGCATGATGTCAAGGACTCAATAGAATCATCTTGACCTAATCACATAGTTCAAAAGATCTCAAATGCATAGGATTGACAGATGAATTTTGCAGTCAACTGATCAAAAGTCAATTGTACACTGAAAAGTCAAACGTTGACTTTTTGGTCAAAATCAAGTGCCTAGGGTCATAATTCATCAAGATATGTCAAAATATGAAACTTGTTGATCAAGAAAACCAATTTTGAAAATTAGGGTTTTAATTTGAAATTTTTCATAACTTAGAATTTTTCTAAGTATGAGAAATTTCTTATTTTTTCCCAACTTTTCCCAACTTTTTCACCATGATGCAATTTGATTCAAAGAAAACTTACAACATGAAAGTTGTAGTCCTGCATGAAATATAAAACTTTTATTCACAAAGTTTTACAAAATGATGCTTGGATCTCAAGTTATGATTTTGTGAATAGGGGTCCATAAACTAAATAACTTAGTCAAATTTTGCCCTAGTTTAGGCAGGTTTTTGACCTAACTTCATGGCAACTTTTCACCTAGTTCCAAGAGGTATATCAAGTTGAATTTAAAATATGGATTGTATAGCATGTTGTAAGCTTTCAAAAATGTCCAAGAACTCTCCAAGATCATTTGTGGTTAGGGAGAATCGAAGAAGAGAAAATGGCATTTTGTCACTTTTGTTCAAGCCATTTTCACAATGCACCAACTTGCAACTCAGATCCTAGCATGCTTGTACATTGCATTACAGGTCCTAACTCCTTCTACACTCCATAATTAAATGCAAAATCATAGGATAATGGCTTTATTTTTACCTTTGGAGCATTGTACAAGAGTTTATTCCATTAATGGCATAAACGGCACATTGCCATTTTGATAAAGCAAGCTTTTGCAACTTTACAATTCTTGAGCCATGGACCTGTTTATTTTATGTAAGCATTGTCCATAGATATCAAGCTTTGTTCACCAACTCTCTGCAGCCTACAAGCAAGCAAGGACGGCATGTTGGCTCAAGTCACTTCACTTTTCTTCAAAAGAAAGAAAAGTTGCAAAAGTGAAGAGAACTTGTACATCTGATAAAGGGTGAACTTGGCTTCATTCTAGACATCTTCACAAACTTGTTGCAAGCAAGAACACGAGTGCATAGCATCTGAAACTAACCAAAACTCCAAAAACACAAATTTCTGCCCAAACAGGGCAGCTTCTGCAAAACACTTGCCAACTCAAAATTTGCTCGTGAATTTTGCCTTGTAATACTTCAAACATCCTCCATACATCCCACCTAAGCTATCCAAGCCCTTGTCCTGGTTCTGGAAGCTCAGTTTCAGACATCACCATTTTCATTTTGGAAGGTTTCAGGTTGACTTCTACAGGGAGTTTCAAGCATCCTCAGGGCCAGCTAAGCATTGGAAAAGCTTGAGGGAACTTCAAGGAAGCTCACACGATCTTCAGGCCTCCCTCAAAGTCCCTACATTGCCATATCCAAACTCAGCTGAACAAGGTATTTTTCAAAACTCTATCTCTCTATTTAGGAATCCTCAAGCTTTGATTTGTGAAGAAAAATGTAGTCCTTAACTTGCTGAAGTTGTACATATGCATAGTTGTCATTTATATTAACTAAGTAGTGAGAATTTGAAGTTTGAAGTTCATGAAAAAATTAGGTCAGAAATTAGGGCTACAGAAATTCTCCATGATCCTTGAGAGTTAGATTATGTTTTTTATATCATTGGAATCGTGAGATTCCAAGCTACATTTTTTATGTGGCAAGTTTTTGTTTTTGTGCAAAGAATTGAGAGTTACAGGTTGAAGGCAAGAACGCGCGCGTTTGGGAGATGCTGGAGGACAGGGATGAAGTCTTGGGCCTGGCACGCCTTGGGCCTGTTTGTTCTACTTTCCACACCCTCCTGGCTACTATCCACACCCCCCTTTGCATATTTTTATATTTTGCATATTTTTTCATTTCTTTTATGTTTATTGACTTTAATATTTTTTTCTGAACATTAAAAAATCACAAAAATATTTTCTTAATTTTTTGCATTTTGTTTTATTTTTTATCTTATTTTTTTGCATAAAATATTGATTATTTAGAATAAATAGAATCTATTTTCTTAAAATAAATAGTAAACACATTTAAAAATATCATACATTTTTATTTTTATTATTGATACACATAAAATATTATTTCCACACATATTTTATTTTTTAATATTTGTTAATAATATTATTTATTTATTTCTAGTACAAAAATGGACAAATAAATATTAGAAACCTAATTTTCTTTTAAATCAAAAACTAGGGTTTTTCACCCTTCCAAAAATAACAATATAATTTTTCTTATTTTTAGGACTTAAATAATTTATTTTTCTCATACATAAAATAAATACAAAACATTTTGCATAAATATATTTTATTTGCATATTCAAATAATTGTTTATTTATTTATCTTGTACAATATTTCAATTGGGTTGTAATAGTATTTAGGGTTTTATTTTATGCAAATATCCCCATTCAGAAACTTGTATCCCCCCCTCCCATAATAATTGTTGTAATAGCTTAGATTTATTTTACGCAATTTATCACATCATATACATGTTTAGTAAAATTAGGGTTTGTATGATAAGACAAAATCAAACAAATAGACATGACCTAATACAAGACAAACAAAATGCATGTAAAATGACAACACATTGAACACAAGCACCCCTAGGGTTTCACCCACTTGGTTGCCTAAACAAATGGCCATGGTATGCATGCAAAGCATCTTGGCAAAACAAAACAAAAGATCATAGTCCCTCGATGACGCTATCAAAAGGTTGCCTAAAACAAATGATCTTGGTACCTCAAACAAGCTAAGATACCTAGCAACATTGTTATCATGGTCATACGATGACCCACGCCCGTCCCGTTTAACATCCAAAGATAGGGTTGTCTACCAAAACAATGGTAGGTCACCAATGTCAAAGGAATAAAAATGTATACGAAAGACTTTTGAGTAGGGTAGACAGATCCTAGTTACTTGCTCTCTTCAAAACAAATCCTTGCTATTTTCAAACAAACACACACACATTTCCAAACACATTTCAAAACATTTCCAAACACCTTTCAAAACATTGAAACACTTTTCAAAATACAAAAACATCTTTGTATACATTCTTACGAACGAGAATCATTACAAAGATTGCCCAAACGAGTGGCCTCTTTTCAAAATACTTTTCAAAATCACACCAAACACAAAGCACCATTTCAAACAATTGGAAAAGCAAAGCAAGTGATCTAAGCAAGTAACTAAGAGCCCATGGATAACCATGGATGAAAAGGGTGCTAGCACCTTCCCTTTTCATAATCTACCCCCCAAACTCAAGAAAACATCTCAAAGGTCTTTCATGTGCTTTTTTACCTTTCCTGTGCTTTTTCATCTTTGTTCCGGTTTTGTAGGTTATGGATTCACTTCGCAGGAAAACTATCCAAGTCAACCTTGTAAGAATTCCTCCGCAACTCAAGGAGCTAGCTTCAAGGATTCCTGAGAACTCTCCATTCACCGAGAGGCATGGTCGTCTTCTCAACTTAGTCACTTCCAACACAGAGGAAGACATGGTGAAAGTTCTTTTCCAGTTCTTTGACCCTTTGCATCAGTGCTTCACATTTCTTCTACCAGCTTGTGCCCACATTGGAAGAATTCTCTCAACTGTTGAGGATTCCTATTCTCAATCAACTACCTTTCAATGGTACAGAAAGAGATCCAAAGCCAGAAGAGGTTGCTCAAGCCCTGCACTTGCACTCATCTGATGTCACAACCTATTAGGAAACTAAAAGTGGTGTCAAAGGCTTCTTGGCAAAGTTCTTGTTTGAGAAGGCCCAAAGCTGCTCGAATTCTTTGGACTTACAAGCTTTTGAGGAGATTGTAGCTCTTCTAATCTATGGGATGGTCTTGTTCCCTAACCCTGACCAACTCATAGATGTGAGTGCTGTCAAAATCATCATGGCTCGTAACCCGGTGCCTACATTACTTGGAGATATCTTACACTCTTTTCTCACTCGAACAAAGAGGAAAAGAGGTGTTCTCATGTGTTGCACTCCTCTACTGGCAAGATGGTTTATTTCTCATCTTCCGCAATCAGTCTTGAAGAATGAGCAAGGTTTGAGGTGGTCACAACGATTGATGACTCTTACACATTCAGATATTCTTTGGTGTTCTCGATCCAAAGAGAATGTTATTATCGTCGACCATTGTGGGGAATTCCCTAATGTCCCTCTACTTGGCATTAGGGGAGGCATCACCTACAACCCCTGCTTGGCTTTAAGACAGTTTGGTTATGCCCGAAGGGATGGCCCACATGACATGTTGATTCCAGACTTGGTTTTTGACTTCGACAACAACGATCAAGGACTTCGATAAAGGTTTATCTGAGCTTGGAGGATGCCAAACAAGGTAGATAGTAAGACCTTGGTACACAAGAATTCCATCCCCCTCGAGCCTTACCTCAAGTGGGTACAAACTCGCGCCCAAAGTCTTATGATGCCTTACCCCTCTGTTCTCCCAGTGATTATAGAGCCTGTTAAGGAAGGAGAGGTTCCATACACCCTCCTACATCCTGACATGCCGACATCACCCGAAGATCTACAAAGGAGTTGGATTCAGCTCAAGGGAGAACACGATACTTTTGAAGCCCAATTCTATGCAAGCGACAAGAAGGTTTTAGAACTCACTCGGTTACTTCATGAAGAGCAGACTCTCAACACCTACATTGCACCAAAGAGGATGCACAATGTCTTTTTATCTTAGAATTTTGTACTATTTTGCCCTAGGGGTATTAATGTAATAAAATTCTTTTTTATTAATATAACGTTTGTTCCTTCTTGTTTAACACAAATTTGAATTTTCGAATCCTTGAAAGCATTACATGAGTACATATCATTCATCATATGCATAAACAGGTCTTTGTAAGAAGTTTCCTCATCCTTCTGTTGTTTATTTCAGTAACATGGATCTTGAACAAACGGTTAAAGACTTGCAAGCTCAGAATTCACAATTTCAACAGCTACTCTTGACCTTGGCTAAGGGGCAGGAGGAGCTCAAGACTCTGCTAGAGAAAGAGAAAGAGAAAGAGAAAAAGAAGAAGAAGCAAGCCGGTGTGGTTCTTATGGGCAGAAGATTTGAAGGACAAGCCAGACGGACTTTGGAATTTCCATCAACCTCTGAGGAAGGGGAAAGAAAAGGAAAGGAGACTGCAGTGCCATCTGAGTCTGAAGCTGAAGAAGAGGAAGAAGAGGACTACTCAGAACAACAATACCCTTCGGTCGATGACAAATACAAAAACTTGGAAGAGCGTCTAGCTGCTATGGAAGTACAGAGAGTATCGGGGCTGGATTTTGAGGAGTTAGGGTTGGTGTCTCGAATTGTAATCCCTCCCAAGTTTAAGGTGCCTCTTTTTGCCAAGTATGACGGGGTGTCTTGTCTAAGATGCACCTACGATCTTATGTTAGGAAAATTCAGCCACATTCTGCTAACAAAGATTTGTGGGTCCACTTTTTCCAGGACAGTTTGTCAGGGATGCAGCTTGATTGGTTCTACCAGTTGGAGAGGTCTGATGTGCATAATTGGGAAGATTTGGAAGCCGCCTTCTATAAACAGTATCAATACAACGCCGACTTGGCACCAACCCATACTCAACTCCAGGGTATGGCTATGGTGTCCAATGAGGGCTTCAAAGATTATGCCCAAAAATGGAGGGATTTAGTCGGAAGGGTGCAGCCACCTTTATCTGAAAGAGAGATAGTGGACATGTTCTTGGGGACTCTGTCAGGTCCTTTCTTTAATCACCTGATTGGAAGCTCCTCTACAGGTTTCACTGAGTTGATTCTAACTGGCGAGAGGGTGGAAGCCGGTATTAGAAGCGGTAAAATTCAGAAAGACGCGTCTACCTCTGTTGTTGTAAAAAAGCCCTTCATTAGAAAGAAGGAAGTGTTTGTTGTCTATGCACAGAGGAATCAGGGAAGAACCGAGTGTTGTTTAATGGTGGGGCCGTTATGATTCAAAAGTCTGCATTAGACCAGCCAAGAAACAACCAACTGAGAAATGATCAGCCGAGGAATAATCAGCAAAGGGTGGAAAGGCCTGTAAGGCAATTCACCAAGATAAATATGACTCCTGCTCAAGTCTTACCACATCTCCTGAAGTTGAATTTGTCCATGCTGGAAGAGGCCCCTAAAAATCTAAATACTGCATCTCCACACTACCATTTGAATGCCAGGTGCGCTTACCATTCAGAAAGACCAGGGAACGACACCAACAACTATTGGGCTCTGAAGAACAAGATTCAATATATGATCGACACAAAGGAAGTCGAATTTAAAGCTCCTGAAAAGCCGAATTTTATCTCTGCTCCAATGCTTAGGCATTGACACGATGACAGTGTTGTGGAAGAAGATCTCTTTGTTTCTACTGTGGATGAACTGTTAACTCCTCTCCTAACAGTGTTGTGACCAAGATTGCCATACTTGTCTGTCCTCGTCATTTGACTGTCCTCTGTTGAAGAAAGGTATCCAACAACTGATTGATAACCAGGAATTTTTTTTTGAGAAAGCTCCTATTTCACCCATTCCAGTTCCAGAAGTTTCAATAATAACCATATACGCCAATCCTTCCAGGGTTCCTAAAAAACCCATTAGGATTACATCCGCTCCTATGACTACTCCATTAAAGATAACAATGCTCGGGCCTGCCCCATACAAATCAGATAAAATGGTACCATGGAACTATGGTGGAGAAATCTACTACCATGGTCTCAAACATATTGAACAGACTGCTGATGAAGAGAGTTCTGAAGAAGACAATTCTGACATCAGTAACATTGCTGGAACAAGCAAAATTACTCGTAGTGGAAGAATTTTCTCTCCAGGGATTGCGCCACCAAAGGCAGTCTCTGGACCCGTTATCGTTCCGAAGATTACAGTTGTACCAGTGATTACACCCGCAAGTGTACCTGCCAACAATGACAATACAATTCCTATCCCTACTTCTGCTGCTTAGAATAAAGGAAAGAATGTTCAAGAGGAGCCTGTCTTGATGAAGGCTCAGTCACTAGTTATTCCTGAGACGTCCAAAAAGGAGATGGAAGTAATCCTGAGGATCATTAATAAAAGTGATTATGATGTGGTCGAACAACTGGGGCAGACCCCCTCCAAAATCTCTATGTTAGCCCTGCTGTTGTGCTCTGAGGGACATGCTAAAGCTTTGTTAGTGCGACATATTTGTGGGTACCGGTAGCCTTTGAGTCAATCAAAGAGAATACGGGGCCGCTGAGTGATGTCATGAAGCACTAATGGACTTTTAGAACCTTTACTTGACCATCTTGGGCTTTTTTAGAGGTAGTTAGATGACCGGATTTGGTACAGTCCGAAGTTGGTAGATACTCGATACTACACTCATTGAGGGTTTTTTTCTTGGAATATTTCGGTCGCCAGTAAAGTGGCTAAACTGAAACAATGAACACATAAAATAATCCAGTGATATTGAGCTCCTTAGAACCCGGTTACTATTTATAGGACAGGTTGAGCCAACTAAACTTCAAGAGGGTACTTACCTATGAAACCCCATGCAAGCCTGAAACTAGGATCTTGTGTGATTTGCTTGTACATATACTTGTGCATACATCATGAACATCATGAAGCATCATTTGCATCCATTAACCACTTCAAGGGTTTGGATCTTCATCTTTGTTCCTGTTTTGTAGGTTATGGAATCACTTCGCAGGAAAACGATCCAAGTCAACCTTGTGAGAATTCCTCCTCAACTCAAGGAGCTTGCTTCCAAGATTCCAGAGAATTCTCCCTTCACTGAAAGACATGGTCGACTTCTCAACTTGGTCAACTCCAACATTGAAGAAGACATGGTGAAAGTTCTCTTTCAGTTCTTTGACCCCCTACACCACTGCTTCACATTTCCTGATTACCAACTAGTGCCTACTTTGGAGGAATTTTCTCAACTCCTGAGGATTCCTATTCTCCATCAACTACCCTACAACGGTACGGAAAGAGAGCCAAAGCCTGAAGATGTTGCTCAAGCCCTACACTTGCAACCATCTGATATCATAGGTCATTGGGAAACCAGAAGTGGTGTCAAGGGTTTCTTGGCAAAGTTTCTGTTTGAGAAGGCACAAAACTACTGGAATTCTCTAGATCTGCAAGCTTTTGAGGAGATTGTAGCACTTCTCATCTATGGGTTGGTCTTGTTCCCAAGCCCTGACCAGCTTATAGATGTGAATGCTGTCAAGATTTTCATATCTCGGAATCCTGTGCCTACATTGCTTGGGGATATCCTCCACTCATTTCACACACGAACAATGAGGAAAAGAGGTGTTCTCATGTGCTGTACTCCTCTTCTAGCAAGGTGGTTTATTTCTCACCTTCCCCAGTCAGTCTTGAAGAATGAGCAAGGCTTGAGGTGGTCACAACGATTGATGACTCTTACATATTCAGATGTTCATTGGTGTTCTCAGTCCAGAGAAAATGTCATCATCATTGATCGTTGTGGGGAATTCCCTAATGTCCCACTACTTGGCATTAGGGGAGGCATTACCTACAACCCCTGCTTGGCTCTGAGACAGTTTGGGTATGCCCGAAGGGGTGGCCCTCATGACATGTTGATTCCAGACTTGGTTTTTGACTTCGACAACGACGCTGAAGGACTTCAACAAAGGTTTATCCGAGCTTGGAGGATGCCCAACAAGGTAGACAGTAAGACCTTGGGACACAAGAATTTCGTCCCCCTTGAGCCTTACCTCAAGTGGGTACGAACCCGCGCCCAGAGTCTTATGATGCCTTACCCCTACATTCTCCCCGTGATCAAAGAGCATGTTATGGAAGGAGAGGTTCCATACACCCTCCTGCAACCTGACATGCCAACATCACTAGAAGATTTACAAAGGAGTTGGATACAGCTCAAGGGAGAATGCAACACTTTTGAAGCCCAATTCTACGCCAGTGAGAAGAATGTTTTAGAACTTACTCGTCGACTCCATGAAGAGCAGACTCTCAACACCTACATCGCACCTAAAAGGATGTGCAATGACTTTTTACCTTAGAATTTTGTATTAATTTTCCCATGAGGCATTGATGTACTAACAAATTCTATCTTATTAATATGACGTGCGTTTCTTTTTGTTTACAACAACTTTGAATTTCTGAATCCTTGAATGCATTACATGAATACATATCATTCATCATATGCATAAACAGGTCTTCACACCAGGTTTCCTTATCTCTCTGTTGTTTATTTCAGTAAGATGGATATAGAGCAGACGGTCAAAGACTTACAAGCGCGGAATTCACAGTTCCAACAACTCCTCATGACCTTGGCAAAGGGTCAGGAGGATCTTAAAGATCTGTTAGAGAAGGAAAAGGAAAAAGAGAAAAAGAAAAAGAAAAGAGTTGGTGTGGCTACTCTGGGTAGAAGATTTGAAGGTCAAACTAGAAGGGTCCTGGATTTCCCCTCAACATCTGATGAAGGGGTAGGAAAAGGAAAGGGAGTTGCAGTACCATCTGAGTCTGAGGCTGAAGAAGAAGAGGATGAAGACTATTCTGAACAACAGTACCCTCCTACAGATGACAAGTACAAGAATCTGGAAGAACGTCTGGCAGCTATGGAGGTGTAGAGGGTGCCTGGGCTGGATTTCGAAGAGTTAGGTTTGGTTTATGGGATTGTCATCCCTCCAAGTTTAAAGTTCCTCTGTTTGCTAAATACGATGGGGTGTCTTGCCCGAAGATGCACCTACGGTCTTACGTCATAAAAATTCAACATCATTCTTCTGACAAGGACTTGTGGGTCCACTTTTTTCAGGATAGTTTGTCGGGTACGCAATTGGATTGGTTCTACCAGCTTGAGAGGTCTGATGTGCACAATTGGGAGGATTTGGCTGCTGCCTTCTACCGACAATATCAATATAATGCGGACTTAGCACCTACTTGTACTCAATTACAGAGTATGGGTATGTCCTCCAATGAAGGCTTTAAGGAGTATGCCCAGAAATGGAGATACTTGGCGGGAAGGGTGCAGCCACCATTGTCTGAAAGAGAGCTTGTTGATATGTTTTTGGGGACTCTGTCAGGTCCATTCTTTAATCACCTGATAGGAAGTTCATCTGCGGGGTTCACCGAGTTAATTCTGACGGGTGAAAGAGTGGAAGCTGGCATCAAGAGCGATAAAATTCAGAAAGATACATCTGCTTCCGCTTCCGTCAAGAAGACTTTTCCAGCAAAGAAAGAAGTCTCAGTTGTTTACTCTCAAAGAGGCCAAGGAAGAGTGGAGCATCGGCCAGCAGTGGGGGCTGTAATGATTCAGAAGTCTGCAGCAGAACAGCCCAGAAACAATCAACCTAGAACCAACCAGCAAATGGTGGAAAGGCCACAATGGCAATATACCCGGATAAACATGACACCTGCTCAAGTTCTCCCCCATCTTCTGAAGTTAAACCTTTCCAGTTTCAGAGAGGCACCGAAGAATACAAATACAACTTCTCCATATTACCATCCCAACGCCAAGTGTGCTTATCATTCAGATAGCGTGGGGCACGACACCAACAATTGTTGGGCCCTCAAGAATAAGATTCAGGATTTAATAGACGCTAAGGAGGTGGAATTCGACGCCCCTGAAAAGACGAATGTGATCTCTGCCCCAATGCCAAAGCATGGCCACAATGCCCATGCTATTGAAGAAGTTCTTTATGTTGCTATTGTTGATGATTTGATGACTCTGTTACCAATAATCAAGATGAATCTGTTGAAAGCCGAGATTTTCCCAGGCTGTGAAAAAGATTGTTACCTTTGTTCGTCCTTACAATCTGACTGTCTGTTGTTGAAGTTAGGCATCCAACGCCTAATGGATAATCAAGAAATCCTCTTTGAGAAAACTCCTGTTACTCCAACTCCTGTCAAAGATGTTGCTATAATTACCATTTCCGCCAATCTTTCCAAGGTCTCCAAATGACCTGTTAAGGTTACATCTGATCCAAAGATTGTACCTCTGAAGATAACTATGCCGGGGCCTATCCCATACAAGTCCAACAAATCAATACCGTGGAATTATGGAGGAGAGATCTTCTAACAAGGTGTTAAGCAGATTGAATCAGTTGAAGAAAGTTCCGATGAAGAGACTCCTGACATAGGAAATATTGCTGGGACGAGTAAAATCACCCGCAACGGAAGAATTTTCTCTCCAGAGATTGCTCCTCCAAGGGCAATCTTCGGACCCTCAAATGCTCCTAAGGTTACTCCTGTGTCGGTCAACATATCTGTGCGAACTCCAGTTATTGAAGAAATTTTTACTCCCGTGGTTGTACCCTCTGTTGTTGTTGCTGATAAAGGTAAGGGGATCCAAGAAGCGCCTGTCAGGACGAGGGCTCAGCCTTTGGTCATCCCTGAGACCACCCAAAAGGAAATGGAGGAGATTTTAAAAATAATTAAGAAAAGCGACTAGGATGTCGTAGAACAACTGGGGCAAACCCCTTCAAAAATCTATATGCTGGCCCTATTGCTCTGTTCCGAAGCTCATGCCAAAGCTTTGATCAAATTCTTGAAGACGGCCCACGTGCCTCAGGAAACCTCTGCGGACCGGTTCCAGGAGTGTGTAGCTAGCCTAACAGTCGACAATGGTATTGGCTTCTCCGATGCCGATTTAACATCTAAGGGGAGAAAGCATAATGACGCGCTGCATGTCTCGGTGGAATGCAGAGGGACTACTTTAGCTCACGTTCTGGTTGATACTGGGTCATCTTTAAATGTCTTGTCGAAGAAAGCATTGGACATATTGGAATGTGAAGGTTTGACCCTGAAGCCCAGCAATATCATTGTCAGAGCCTTTAACGGTTCTAAAAGGATGGTCCATGGGGAGGTGGACATCCCAATTAAAGTGGGAACGAAAATTTTTAACTCCAAATTTTATGTGATGGACATCTGTCCCTCCTACTCTTGCTTGTTGGGAAGACCCTGGATCCATAATGTTGGGGCCGTCACTTCTTCTTTGCACCAAATGCTCAAGTACCCAGTCCAGGGGAAAATTATAACCATTCGTGGCGAGGAGGAGTACATGATAAGCCATTTAAATTCATTCTGCTATGTTGAATTGGATGGTGAATTCATCGAAACCCCCTTTCAGCACTTTGAAGAGGTTTCTCCTGAAGTTGCGGCAGCCAAGACAGTGACTTCTGTGCCCATCATTACTAAACCTGTGTCCCGAATGTCATCCCTCAAAGATGCGAAGGCTATAACTGAAGAAGGAGGAAGCACAGTATGGGGTCAGCTACCAGACTTTCCTTTCAAGATAGATAAATTTGGCTTGGGTTTTACTGCTTCTGCTCAAAAGGTTGTACGCCGCTCCTGGGCTGGAGGACCACCATTGAAAATCACCCATCATGGAGTTCATGCTTTGGAGGATGGTGAAGATGAGAGCAACTTTGAAGACTGGATTTTCCCTACTATTGAAGGAGGACTAAACAACTGGGAGGCAAAGGACTTTGTTCCCATTACTTTCATAAATCAGTAATTTATCTTTCAAACATTTTTGTTGGTCTGTAATAATTCTTAAACAATTCATACACTTTTTGCCTTGTGCCTTGCCCGAGGTACATAGGTCCATTTGTAAGGGCTTGATTTTTCATCTTCATATTCCATTTTTAATGAATCATGGACGTTTTCATATATAAACTTTTGTGTTCATTTTCTTTCTTTTTACATTTTATTTGTTTAAAGGTGGCTATCCCTTACACACACCCACACTCACAAAATGCAGGTACCCTTCCATTATGGATTCCATGGGTAACAATTCTGCTATGGCCTTCAGCGACTCTGAAGATCTGGTCAATCATGTCGAGTACGAAGGTGATAAAGACTGTGAAGTGCCGGGAGAGTTGGCTAGACTTCTACAACAGGAAGAAAGGGCTATTATGCCCCATGAGGAGCTGTTAGAGACTATCAACTTGGGTACTGATGAAGACAGAAAAGAAGTCAGAGTGGGTGCCAACCTAGAGCCAAGTGTCAAAGAGCGCCTAGTTCAACTGTTGAATGAATATGTTGAGATCTTCGCCTGGTCTTACAAAGACATGCCGGGACTCGATACAGATATTGTGGTTCACCGTCTCCCTACAAGAGAATACTTTCCACTAATTAAACAGAAAGTCTGCCGAATGAGGCCTGACATGTCAGAAAAGATCAAAGCCAAAGTGATGAAGAAGTTCAATGATGGGTTTCTCGCTGTTACTTCCTATCCATAATGGGTTGCTAACATTGTGCCCGTGCCTAAGAAAGACGGAAAAGTAAGAATGTGCATGGATTACAGATACTTAAACAGGGCTAGCCCTAAAGATGACTTTCCACTACCGCACATTTGTTAGAACAAAGTTTAAATCTACTACCCTATGTTTAAGTTTTGATGATAACAAAGTGAAAAGATATATTATTTATATGATTCATGTATGAACTATCTTCTACCTAAATTATTACGTTCTGATTTGCAGATACTCTGATTGATATAAGCAAGATCACACCTAATCAGCATCAGAAATTTGGTTCCTGACATCAGCATCAGAAGTTGCCATATCAGGATGTCAGAATCAGAAGATTAACTCACGTATATGCTGAAGCCTGATGAACAAAACTGCGCTCAACACTCTGATAAAGAAACACAACAGTTCATCAGCAGCTAAGCAGAGTCAGAATGAGCCAAGCCAGAACTTGCATTAAGTAAGCAACGGTACTGTGCATTGAAAGCAAATTAATACCAACGGCCTCATTCCAGACAAGATCTGCTCGATAAGGAAAGTTTGTTATTAGCATTGAATCAAGAATATTGCTCCAACGTTCAACATCTTAGTGCTATATAAACAAGACTTTGAAGATTGAATTGGCTAATGCTCTCCAAAATCTTTACACGCATAAAAGCTGAAATATTCCTTCTCTCAGTTTGCTAAACACTACACATTCTCATATTCAATCATTGTTTAGCAATATAGTTTCTAAGCTTTAAGTTGTGTATACATCACAGTTGTGATACAGTTTTGTAGAAAACATTCACACACTTAGATTTATCTTCTTTGTAAGAAAGTGTTTCCTTGACAAACCGGGTTGTGGTTTGCATCAAGAAGGCTTTAGCAGTTGTTAAAGCAGTCTGTAATATTCAGTTGAATATAGTGGATTAAGACCTCGTTGGAGAGAGGCGAAATCACCTTGACGGGTGGACTGGAGTAGTTTGAGATCAAACGAACCAGGATAAAAATATCTTGTTCATTGCAGTGATTTTCAGTTTTACAATTCACCCCCCCCCCCCCCCTTCTTGTGTTTCTCACTCTTCAATTGGCATCAGAGCGCCTGGTTCTGAGCTAAAACACTTCACTGTGTCAGTACAAGATCCAGCGTCAGAAAAACACAATGGCAGGAAACTATTCTCACACCAGCAATGACAACAATGAGGACAGAGACAGATTCAGCGAAAAACCTCCAGTCTTTGATGGAGAAAACTTTGATTACTGGAAAGACAGAATTGAAAGCTTCTTTCTGGCACATGATGATGATCTGTGGGATATGGTGACAGACGGATACACGCACCCTGTGAATGCAAGCGGTCAGAAGATTGATAGAAAAACAATGTCTGACCAACAAAAGCGTGACTTCAAGAATCACCACAAGGCCAGAACCATCCTCCTCAGCGCCATCTCCTATACTGAATATGAAAAGATCTCCAACAGAGACACAGCAAAGAATATTTTTGACTCACTCAGAATGACGCATGAGGGCAACGTTCAGGTCAAAGAAACTAAAGCTCTGGCGCTCATTCAGAAGTATGAGGCGTTCAAAATGGAAGAATCTGAATCCATTGAAACAATGTTCTCAAGATTCCAGATTCTGGTAGCTGGTCTCAAGGTTCTGGACAAAGGATACTCTACTGCTGACCATGTCAAGAAAATCATCAGAAGTTTACCCAAGCAGTGGAGACCAATGGTTACAGCTCTGAAGCTAGCTAAAGATCTCAACAAAATCACTCTGGAGGAACTTATCAGCTCCCTCAGAAGTCATGAGATAGAGCTAGAAGCTGACGAGCCTCAGAAGCAAGGTAAGCCTTTAGCATTAAAATCTAACAAAAAATTTGAGTCTAAAGTCTTGCAGGCAGTTGAAGAAACATCTGATGGATCCTCATCAGAAGAAGACGAACTCTCTCTCCTTTCCAGAAGAGTAAATCAACTGTGGAAGCAAAGACAAAGGAAGTTCAGGAATCCCAGAAGATCTGATCAGAACGAGTCTTCTTCCAGATACAGAAGGACAGATTCTTCCTCTGGATACAGAAGATCTGAAGGCTCCTCTAGCAGCAAAAAGCCAAACACCAAGGACATCATCTGCTATGAGTGCAATGAGCAAGGACACTATAAGAGTGACTGCCCAAAGCTTCAGAGGGAAAAACCCAAAAAGAAGTTTGGAAGAGAGAAGAAGAAAAGTCTCATGGCTACATGGGATGACTCTGACTCGTCTGAAGCTGACTCAGAATCAGATGATGAGAGGGCAAACATAGCTCTCATGGCTAACATCTCAGAAGATAGTGAAGCTTCTGAATCAGACTCAGAATCAGATACTGAAGAGGTATTTCCTAACTTTGCTGTTAACTTTACAAAGGCTGAACTTGCTGAAAGCCTTAATGAGATTCTGGAACGGTATCAGCAAATTAGAATTAAATTCAGAGACCTGAAAAGGAATCTTGAATCTGACTCTAATAAGACTGAGAGTCTCAAATTGGAGAATTCTGAGCTGAGAAATAAGATTTCAAAATTAGAAAACACTTTACAAAACTCTCAGAAGGAACCAATTTCTGAAACTCCCAGCAACGCTGATGAGATCATCAAGGAGTATGATCACAGTTTCCAGAAGTTCCTCGCTAAAAGCATAGATAGAAGCAAAATGGCTTCAATGATCTATGGAGTTAGCAGAAACGGCAGGAAAGGAATAGGATACCAAGGTAAGGTTCCTACACCAAAGAATGTCATGGACTTAACCATTAAACACACTCCTCTGAATTCACATTTTGTGTATGGTCACACACATGATATTAAATACACTAGCAGTAAGCACTCTGTGAAACCAAAATCCAACCAGAGTTTTGGTAAAACTAACAAATCAGGACCCAAGAAAATCTGGGTACCTAAGGATAAAATAATACATGTTGCAGATATCTTTAGCAGCAAGTCAGAAACACCAGTCATGGTACCTGGACTCTGGCTGCTCGCGACACATGACGGGAAGAAGGCATATGTTCCAAAGCCTGGAACTTAAGCCTGGAGGCCACGTTGGTTTTGGAGGCAATCAGAGGGGAAAGATAATTGGCTCTGGAACTGTAGGTAATGGAAATCTTCCCTCTATTAATAATGTTCTGCTAGTAGATGGATTGATGCATAATCTGTTATCCATAAGTCAATTAAGTGATAACGGTTATGATATAATCTTTAATCAAAAATCATGTAAAGCTGTTAGTCAGAAAGATGGGACTATCCTGTTTAATGGTAAGAGGAAAAACAACATCTACAAAATCAAACTTTCTGAACTAAAGAGTCAGAATGTAAAATGCCTTCTGTCTGTTAACAACGAGCAGTGGATCTGGCACAGAAGATTGGGGCATGTTAGTATGAGAAGAATATCTCAGATTAACAAACTCAATCTGGTCAGAGGACTTCCTAATTTGAAGTTCAATTCAGATGCTCTGTGTGAAGCATGTCAGAAAGGCAAGTTTGCAAAACCTTCTTTTAAATCCAAAAATGTTGTTTCTACCTCTAAGCCATTAGAACTTCTGCACATTGACTTATTTGGACCAGTTAAAACTGCTTCAGTCAGTGGTAAGAAGTATGGGTTAGTAATCGTAGATGACTATAGCAGATGGACATGGGTAAAGTTCTTAAGACACAAGGACGAGTCACACTCTGTGTTTGTTACCTTCTGTAACCAAGTTCAGAATGAAAAGGATCTTAGAATCGTTAAAGTCAGAAGTGATCATGGTGGAGAATTTGAAAACAAATATTTTGAGTCATTCTTTAATGACAGAGGCATTCTGCATGATTTCTCTTGTCCTAGAACTCCCCAACAAAATGGAGTTGTAGAACGAAAGAACAGAACATTGCAAGAAATGGCCAGAACCATGATCAATGAGACAAACGTTGCTAAGACCTTCTGGGCAGAGGCAATAAACACAGCTTGCTACATTCAGAATAGAATCTCAATAAGACCTATTTTGGAAAAGACTCCATATGAATTGTGGAAGAACAAAAAGCCCAACATTTCATATTTTCATCCATTTGGATGTACTTGCTTTATATTAAATACAAAGAATTATTTGAACAAGTTTGACTCTAAAGCACAGAAGTGTATCATGTTAGGATACTCTGAACGCTCAAGAGGGTACAGAGTATACAATACAGAAACACAGATTGTGGAAGAATCAATCAGTGTTTGTTTTGATGATAAGCTTGACTCTGAAAAGTCAAAGCAGAATGATTTTTTTGCAGGTATGGAAATTGAATTTACAGGTTCTGAAGACAAGTCATCAGAAGCTCTCAATACAGACACTCCTTCAACGTCTGAAAGGAGCACTGCTAGCAATCCTACAACAGCTGCTGATCAACCTCAGAAGAGATTACCCAGAAGCAGCTTGGATCACCCAGAAGAGACCATCTTAGGAAGAAAGGAAGATCCAATCAGAACAAGAGCAAGCTTCAGAAACTATGAAGAAACTCTCATGGGACTTGTGTCTCTGATTGAACCTTCTTCTATTGATGAAGCACTTTTGGATAATGATTGGATTCTGGCAATGCAAGAAGAGCTGAATCAATTCACCAGAAACGACGTATGGGATCTCGTTCCCAGACCAAAAGGATTCAACGTCATTGGAACAAGATGGGTGTTCAGAAACAAGCTAAATGAACAAGGTGAAGTCATCAGAAACAAGGCACGACTGGTTGCACAAGGTTATAGTCAGCAAGAGGGGATAGACTATACAGAAACCTTTGCACCAGTCGCCAGGTTAGAATCTATCAGACTTTTAATTTCATTTGCTGTTAATAGAGGCATCACTCTGTATCAGATGGATGTCAAAAGTGAATTCTTAAATGGTTATATAGAAGAAGAAGTCTATATACACCAACCCCCTGGTTTTGAAAATACAAAACATCCAGAACATGTTTTCAAACTAAAGAAGTCATTATATGGTCTGAAACAAGCTCCCAGAGCTTGGTATGAAAGGCTAAGTAACTTTCTATTAGAAAATGAATTCACCAGAGGGAAAGTGGACACTACTCTATTCTGTAAATCAGTTAAGAATGACATCTTAGTTTGTCAAATTTATGTTGATGATATTATTTTTGGTTCTACTAATCCTTCTCTTGGAAGAAAATTTGCTAAGTGTATGCAGGAAGAATTTGAGATGAGCCTCATGGGGGAACTGAAATTCTTTCTAGGAATTCAGATCAATCAAACTCCAGAGGGAACTTACATTCATCAGAGCAAATACATCAGAGATCTTCTGAAGAAATTTGACCTCTCAGAATGTAAGCCATCAAAGATTCCAATGCATCCCACGCGCATTCTAGAAAGAGAAGAGGTAAGCAAAAATGTAGAACAGAAAGTCTACAGAGGTATGATTGGTTCTCTCCTCTATCTGACTGCTTCAAGACCTGACATATTATTCAGTGTTTGTATCTGTGCTAGATTCCAATCAGATCCTAGAGAATCTCACTTAATAGCTGTTAAGCGAATTTTCAAGTATCTGAAAGGTACTACTAATCTGGGTTTGTTTTATAGAAAATCTAGTGATTACAGCTTAGTAGGCTACTGCGATGCTGATTTTGCTGGAGACAGAGTGGAGCGTAAAAGTACTTCTGGAAGCTGCCAGTTTCTAGGAGAAAATCTGATCTCTTGGTCCAGCAAAAGGCAATCAACAATTGCACTATCAACAGCAGAAGCTGAGTACATAGCAGCAGCAGGATGTAGCACACAAATGTTCTGGATGAAAAGTCAGCTTGAAGACTTCTAGATTTTTGAGAGTAACATTCCTATACTCTGTGATAATACTTCTGCTATTTGCTTAAGTAAGAATCCCATTTTACATTCTAGAGCAAAGCATATAGAAATAAAACATCACTTCATTAGGGACTATATTCAGAAAGGAATTTTGAACTTAAAATTTATAGATACAGACCATCAATGGGCTGATATCTTTACTAAACCCCTTTCAGAAGATAGGTTTAATTTCATTCTGAAACATCTCAGCATGAAAGTCTGTCCAGAGTGAAAATGTTTTAATTCCATATATTTACCTTCAGAATGTAATTGTTTTACTGTGAACTTCTGATCAATCTTCTTTCAGAAAGATAGAACATGCAGATTGTATCAGATGCAAGTCTAAAGATCTGAGAGTCTAAGCTCAAAGACAGACGTGCTGATCACTACATCAAACAAGTGTCATCCAATCATCAGCAAATCTCTGAAGCAGAACGCGTGCACGCTTCTGAGAAGGCAAAGCGCTGATTGGGTGCATTGAGACACATGTCTGGTAACCGTTTTTAAGTATCTTTCTCAAATCCCCCAAAATCAGCAAGCATTTAATAAAAGTAATCATGCTTTTAAAATGCAATCATGATTTTTCTCTTTCTTAAAAACGTTTATTTTTTCAAAATATTCTGAAACTCTATTTAAACACATTAACCTCTCATTCTAATTCTTTACAGTTTCTCACTAATTCTCAAGCATTCTCTGCATTTTTCTGTGTTCATCTCTTGCAAAACCCTTTTTCCCAGTTTCTTCTCAAAATCTTTTAGTGTGAACATGGCAACCTCCAGCAGTGCTTCTGCAGGTCCTCAGAAGAAAGCATCATCTGAACAGTATCAAGTGCCATTCAGAACACTCCTCACTCCTGTGAAGAATCTTGAAGTGTTATCTGAATTGATCATTGATTTTGGAAGCTTGAAGGAGAACGGTTTTGACCTAACAGAAGAAGTTAGGGCACAGAAATGGGAAAAGTATTTTGACAGGTTGGTTGGACCAACATTCCCTATGTTAGTCAAGGAATTCTGGATTCATGCGAAGGCTTCAACACATCTAGTTACCTCCTTCGTTATGGGGAAGAAGATTGTGATCACTGAGGATCACATAGCAAGGTTAATCGGTTACAGTGGCGGTGGCGTCCGCTGTGTTGATATGGCTGAGAGATGTGCGTACGTGGGCGTGATAGCTGCAAGGATTTTCACCCATGGGGTGCCCAGCAGCAAGATCAAAGATCTGAAGGATCATCACAGAGTTTGGGCTAAGATAATTCTGGGGTGCTTCAACCATAGGAAGCCAACTAGTTCACCTGATTACATAAATGTGGATCAGCAGTTTTTGATCTACTTTATTGATCAGAAGGTAAAAATCAACTTGGCTCATCTTCTGTTCAACCACCTCAGAACAAGTGTGAAGGAAACCAGGGAAGAAGAAAGAACAAAGAGGGATTGGATACCCTTTGGAAGGTTGATATCAGATATTCTGACAGAGAATAGGCTGATAGAGCATCTGATAGAAGCTCAAGAGTTAAGCACCATTGAACCAACAGTTGGGAAGCCTCTGAACGCGAAGAACTTGAAGAAAATGAAGTTGATAGAAAATATTAAAAAGGAACCCAGAGCTACTCATATTGCTGATATCACCAGCAGAAGAGTTCCACTGAGTGACTTTCCTTTATTTTCTGAGATAGAATCTAAACCAGAGGTGGTTCTCAGATACTTAGATGCGTGCAAGGCAGATGGTACAGATCCAAATCTGATTATCAAAGCTCTGCATCAACCTCAATAGATGAAACTGAACCAGAAGATGACCCTTCTGAGGCATTAAAACTCAGAAGACCCAGAACCAAACATCCCAAACCAACAATCTCAACAACATCAGCAATTGACAAAGTGTTGTCTGATATTGATCAACACACTTCTGATCACTCCGCCAATCCAAACTCCGAACCACAAATTGTCCCTCCTCCACAACCAGAACAACAGCAATTTGCTGAAGAACCAGAACAACAACAACCTCTCTCATCAATTCCAGAAGAACCCCTTATCCCTGAACAACCAGAAATTCCAACAACTTCTCCTCAACCAGCAATTCCGTCTCCCTCTCCTCAACCAGAAAATCATCCACCATCACCTCAACCTGAGTTTCATCACTCTGAAACTCCTTCTCCTCAACCATCTGAACCTCATTCACCACAACCATCACCTCTGGCAATCCAGCTGCCATGTGGAACAATAGTTACCATGGCCCAGTTGCCATCCTCACCAGAATCTACACCACCCAATACTCCCAAAACACCAAACAGTCCAATCATAATCTCTGATTCTCCCACTCCATCTCCAAAACAAACAGCTGCCAAGCGAACCACCGAAAACTCCAGCAGGACCTTCATAGACTTAACCAGTCTTGACCGTCTTGCTGATATGACACATAAAATAGCCATCCCTAAACCAAAACAACCAGATGTTGGCTCTGGTATTATGAATTTTGAAACAGGTGTGCAGCAATGGATTGCTTCTTTGAAGCAAGTCTGTCCTGGAATGATTGACCCAGCTGCTTCTGATCAACTCTGGTCATAATTCAGACTTTGGGTACGTGCTGAAGCCCTCAAGTTGCAGGATATCAACTATGAGCAGGCACAACAGAACTTCAGCAAGCTGCTGAAGGAAGTTGAAAGTCAGCTGCTGAAGGAAGCTGTGCTCCCTCTGGATAGTGAACCTTGGTCTGAGAAATAGCTAGCTTCAAAGGTGCAACCAGAAGAAGACAAGACCATTCAAGCTGAAGCAAGTCAAGCAGAAGATGTTGCAGAAAGCTCTCAGAAGCTTCCTGCTTCTGATGTTTCTCAAGCTGCCTTGGACAGGCAGACTCTGGAAGAGCTGAAGCTGAATGACATGTGTCTGCAGCAGAGGATGGATGAAAACGACCAGAAGATGAAAGAAAGAATGGATGTGCAGGATAGCAAGATTGACACTGTTGTCAGCATGGTGCACAAGCAGAATGAGACTGCTGATCAGATCAAAGCCATGCTGGAGAACCTGTTCACACGCTTTCCTCCCCAACCTTAGTTTTTTCATTCATGTCTTTTTCATGTTTTCTTTGATTTTCTGATGTACTATTTGAATATGTTCTGTTTGATTCTGAACCTTTTAATATGACAAGTTTTTCTGATCTTAATTGTTTTAGCACTCACCTACACTTTTTGATTGCTGACAAAAAGGGGGAGAACAAGAATGATATTTTAAACAATAACGATTAACTAAGACAGATATTCTCAAACATTCTAACTCTATTATACTTGAAAATATTTTTTTGTTTTTCTTAAAGTCTACAGGTACAAGGAAGCTCCTGGACACTCTGAAGACTAAAAGCTATGAAGCTCTGATCCGCTCTGATACTCTGATCCAAAGCAAAGCTCTGACAAGAAAAGCTCTGATACGCTGATCTGAAGCTCTGCTCTGATATGCTGATCTAAAGCTTCCGATAGTCAAAGACTCTGATACTCTGATGGTCAAAGAAAGGCAAAAAGATCTGATCCTGAAGAACACTTGTAATCAAAGGGAAGCAATAAACTCAGGGGGAGTATCTCTCAACTCTGATATCTTTTTACCCCTTATATTTGATAACCTCTTACTCTGATGCATCTCTCTGATACCTTTTCACGTTATTTTCATTTAAAAATATCTAGTTTTTGTCATCATCAAAAAGGGGGAGATTGTTAGAACAAAGTTTGAATCTACTACCCTATGTTTAAGTTTTGATGATAACAAAGTGAAAAGATATATTATTTATATGATTCATGTATGAACTATCTGCTACCTAAATTATTACGTTCTGATTTGCCGATACTCTGATTGATATAAGCAAGATCACACCTAATCAGCATCAGAAATTTGGTTCCTGACATCAGCATCAGAAGTTGCCATATCAGGATGTCAGAATCAGAAGATTAACTCATGTATATGCTGAAGCCTGATGAACAAAACTGCGCTCAATACTCTGATAAAGAAACACAACAGTTCATCAGCAGCTAAGCAGAGTCAGAATGAGCCAAGCCAGAACTTGCATTAAGTAAGCAACGGTACTGTGCATTGAAAGCAAATTAATACCAACGGCCTCATTCCAGACAAGATCTGCTCGATAAGGAAAGTTTGTTATTAGCATTGAATCAAGAATATTGCTCCAACGTTCAACATCTTAGTGCTATATAAACAAGACTTTGAAGATTGAATTGGATAATGCTCTCCAAAATCTTTACACGCATAAAAGCTGATCAAAATCTTCCTTCTCTCAGTTTGCTAAACACTACACATTCTCATATTCAATCATTGTTTAGCAATCTAGTTTCTAAGCTTTAAGTTGTGTATACATCACAGTTGTGATACAGTTTTGTAGAAAACATTCACACACTTAGATTTATCTTCTTTGTAAGAAAGTGTTTCCTTGACAAACCGGGTTGTGGTTTGCATCAAGAAGGCTTTAGTAGTTGTTAAAGCAGTCTGTAATATTCAGTTGAATATAGTGGATTAAGACCTCGTTGGAGAGAGGCGAAATCACCTTGACGGGTGGACTGGAGTAGTTTGAGATCAAACGAACCAGGATAAAAATATCTTGTTCATTGCAGTGATTTTCAGTTTTACAATTCAACCCCCCCCCCCCCCCCCTTCTTGTGTTTCTCACTCTTCAACATTGACATCTTGGTTGACAATACAGCTGAGCATAAGGTATTTTCCTTCATGGATGGATTTTCAGGGTACAACCAGATCAAAATGGCCCCTGAAGACATGGAGAAGACTACTTTTGTTACAGTGGTGTACCTTCTGCTATAAAGTGATTCCATTCAGAATGAAGAATGTCGGGGCAACCTATCAGCGCGCCATGGTAGCTTTGTTTCATGACATGATACATCATGAGATTGAAGTCTACATAGACGACATGATATCCCGTTCACAAACAGAAGAAGAACACCTCGACCATCTGCAAAAGCTGTTTGTCAGGTTAAAGGAGTACAAGCTCAGATTGAACCCTAACAAGTGCACTTTCAGAGTCAGGTCCGGTAAACTCTTGGGACTCATCGTCAGCAACAAAGGCATTGAGGTTGATCCTGCCAAAGTCAAAGCTATACAAGAAATGCTTGCCCCTCGCACTGAGAAGGAGGTCATAGGTTTCTTGGGACGCCTAAAATACATTGCAAGGTTCATTTCTCACCTTACATCTACCTGTGAGCCAATCTTCAAGTTGTTGAAGAAAGATCAGGTGGTTAAATGGAATGATGACTGTCAAGTTGCTTTTGATAAAATCAAGGAGTATTTGCTAGAACCTCCTATCTTGATGCCTCCCGTCGAAGGAAGACCTCTAATCATGTATCTAACTGTTTTGGATAATTCAATGGGGTGCGTACTGGGCCAACATGACGAGTCTGGCCGAAAAGAGCACACCATTTATTACCTTAGCAAAAAGTTTACCAACTGTGAGACCCGCTACTCATTGCTTGAGAAAACTTGCTACGCTTTGGTATGGGCTGCTCGTCGGCTAAGGCAGTACATGTTGACTCATACCACTCTACTGATTTCTAAGATGGATCCGATCAAGTACATCTTCGAGAAGCCTACTTTATCTGGAAGAATAGCTAGATGGCAAATTATCCTGACTGAGTATGATATCTAGTACACGAACCAAAAAGCTATAAAGGGGAGTGTACTAGCTGACAATCTAGCTCATCAAGCTGTTGAAGATTACCAATCCATGAAGTTTGACTTCCCCGACGAAGACATTATGACATTGGACAACATTGAAGATAACGGACCATATGACGGACCTGGACAAGGATCCCGATGGACCATGTACTTTGATGGTGCCTCCAACGCACTTGGTAACGGAATCGGTGATGTGCTTATCTCTCCACAAGGTTGCCATACACCTTTCACCGCCAGACTCTATTTATGTTGCACCAACAATATGGTCGAGTATAAAGCTTGTATCTTTGGTCTCAAGGCTTCCATAGACTTGTGAATCAAATCTTTGGTTGTATTTGGAGACTCAGCTTTAGTCATCAGTCAGATCAAAGGAGAATGGGACACTAAGCATCCCAATCTCATCCCCTACAAAGAACATGTCCTGACATTGCTACCTCACTTCGAGCAGATTACCTTCGAGCACTTCCCACGAGAAGAGAACCAGCTAGCAGATGCCCTAGCTACAATGTCATCCATGTTTAAACTTAAGTGGGATAATGAGGCTCCCCAAATCACCATCGAGCGAATGGACGAACCTGCTCATTGTCATGAGATTAATACCGAAGAAGTAGTGGACCGACCTTGGTTTCACGAAGTCAAAAGGTATCTCGAGACGCGAGAATACCCTAAAGGAGCTTCAGTCAACGACAAAAAGTTCTTAAGGAGATTTTCTGCCAAGTTCTTCCTGAGCAATGGTATCCTATACAAGCGCAATCACGATTGTATTCTGCTCCGTTGCATGGACAAGGTTAAAGCTGAACAGATTATGGCTGAACTGCATAATGGTACCTTTGGCACTCACTCAAGCAGACATACGATGGATAAGAAGATCCTAAGGGCAGGCTACTACTGGTCTACCATGGAAGCTGATTGTCATCAACATTCTCAAACTTGTCACAAATGTCAAATCTATGCGGACAAGGTACATATTCCTCCAGTTCCTCTAAATTTCCTAACAGCTCCTTGGCCATTCGATATGTGGGGAATCGACATGATTGGAGAGATCAAGCCTACAGCATCCAATGGACATCATTTCATCCTGGTGGCTATTGATCACTTTACCAAGTGGGTCGAAGCAGCTTCCTTCGCCTCCGTTACAAAGAATGTGGTTGCTTGCTTCATCAAGCAGAACCTCATTTGTCGGTACGGTATCCCCGACAGGATCATCACTGACAACGGTACAAACCTGAACAATACTATGATCACCGCTTTGTGCGAGCAGTTCCAGATTCAACATCACAATTCATCTCCCTATCGGCCAAAGATGAACGGTGATGTCGAAGCTGCGAACAAAAATATCAAGAAGATCATTCAAAAGATGACAGTCACCTACAAGGACTGGCATGAGATGTTATCGTTTTCTCTGCACGGATACCGTACCACAGTGTGAACATCAACTAGGGCAACACCCTATTCTTTGGTATACGGCATGGAAGTTATTTTACCTATCGAGGTTCAAATTCCATCCTTGAGAATCATGAAGGATGCTGGTTTGAGTGAAGACGATTGGATTCAGACACGGCTTGATCAAGTCAACTTGATTGACGAAAAGCGACTTACTGTTGTTTGCCACGGTCAGACATATCAAAAACGGATGATCAAGGCTTTCAACAATAAATTCAGGCGCTAGGTATATCAAGTCAGGGATCTTGTAATCAAGTGGATCATCTTGCCGCAAAGTGATCCCAGGGGGAAATGGACTCCTACCTACGAAGGACCATTTGTGATCAAAAACATCTTTTCTGGTGGGGCAATGATCCTGGCCACCATGGATGGCGACGACCTGCCGCACCCTGCGAACGCAGACATAGTCAAAAGATACTACGCATAAATGACCCGGAAAGTTGAAAACCTGAAAGGGCGACTTGGGCGAAAAAGGGTTTCCTGGTGGATCGAAAACCCGAAAGGGCGGTCCAGGCAAAAGTTAGGGAATTAAAGCGTATGACTATGTCTCATCGGATCACTTTAAAGATAATCTCTTCACAAGACAAGCTTCGGGCTTCTGATCAATCCAATCATCTTCGGACGAAGCAACGAATGGACAAGATGTTCAGAGTTACGAAGGCTATAGCAGAATGGGAACCCCATGGAATTTTTACACATAGCCATCTTTCTTTGTATAAATTTTTCTCATTTTTTATGACAACATTCTCTTACTAGGATGTCTATCTCCTTTGTACAAAATAATTACACAAAGTTAATATAAAGATACTTTAAAGTGCAGAAAACTATTTGCCTTTTCTTTCCTTTTTACACTTGTGTTTTATTTGAAAACGTCCAATAATTTATTAAATGAGCATATGCATTTGAATATAATCACTGCTTACAAATAAACAAAATGCGAAAGAATAATTACTGACAGGTTGAAAGTATCGGAAAATGTTTTTAGGCTATTCCAGGAGAAATCCCCTGCAGTACATCATCTAGATCCCCAACGGAGCTAAAACCTTGAAATACATATCCCCATCGGAGTTAAGTTTCAAAATCCCCATCAGAGTTGAGTTTTCGAACTCCTAATCCCCAGCGGAGCAAAACTTTGAACTACAGATCCTCAGTGAAGATGAAACTTTCTTCCCCAACGGAGTCAAATCTTCAACCTTTAAAACCCAGTGGAAACCATCCAGTTTCTTCCAATTTCCCCCGGAGAGTCACTTTAAAACCAGATAATTCCACAGAGAGTTATCTTAAAACCCTCTTCCCCAGCAGAGTCAAACTATCAATCCACAACGGAAACCATTCAGCGTCTCTGGATTCTCCAGCAAGTTATCTTAAAGTCTGAGAATCAACCAGATAACAGTTAACTTTTGTCTTATCCCTAACCTAGGATAATTCCCCAGTAGATTGGCACACAACCCAAGCTCCTGTCATCCCCAGCAGTAAGCTTTTTCCCCCCAGGGTCCAGAACTTACTCTCCAGCAGTATAACTACTCTCCACAGAGCTTTTACTCCCCAACAGAATGAAGATTCTCATTCTTAATTCCCCATTGAAGTTGCTAGAGTCTTCATTGCTACCCAACATGAATTCATCAGAATTTTTAATTCCCCTAGCAGATTGAAAATTCTCATTTCTCCGCAGAAGCCATCAGAGTCTTCTTTATTCTCCAGCAGATCAAGGTTTTCCTTTATTTGATTCTCGGTAGAGATCTCCAGAGTTTCCCTTATTCCCCAGCCGAGTAAGGATTCTCATCATATAATCCCCAGGAAAGTCGTGAAAGATTCTCACATCCCCATGAAGGTTGTCAAAGTTTTTGATAATCCCCGCGAGTTTCCAAGGATTCTCTATCCCCAAGCAGTCAGCAAGGATTTCTTATCTTCAGCAGTCAAAGATTTTGAATCTCCAGCAGTGGTCAAGGATTTATTTTCCCCGACAGCAGTCAAAGATTTTATTATCTCCGGCTATCAAGGATTTATTTTCCTGAGCAAGATAGCTAATCAGCTTACATGCGCATTGTTGTACCCCAAAATTTTCCCTCCCATATTCTTCAAGATGTGTCAAGATCAAGGTTCAAAATCTCTCAAGGATTGCACAGTCCAATTGCCTCCTAACACAGTCAAAATTAGGGCTTTGGTTCTTGCAAAGAAATTGAGATTTTCAAGGGTCCAATCAAGTCCTATATGCCCATATACATTGTCAAGCATCCATATGGTAAGTTTCAAGACTCACAGCATCAAATTGCACAGTCAAAAACCCTAATTGCTTCACAATCAACTACATGGGCAAAATGGTCATTTGACAGTCAAAAGTCAAAAATTTTGGTCAACATCTTATTTTGAAGCCACAATCATCATTTGATCAATTCTTGATCATGATTCCACAAGCATGGCTCAAAAAGTCTCAAGATGCAAAAGTTTCTATTTTTAGACAGTTGAAAAGTCAACTGCAAATTGACCAAGGCATAACTTCTTCATGGTTTATCAGAAAAATTCCATCCAATGCTCATTTTGAAGAGAATGGCATTTCCTACAACTCATCTTCACACTCCAAGTCCAAGAAATGCTCTCACAAAAAGTTATCAATTTCAACATTATAGGTCATTTTCAAAAGTCAACAAAAAGGTACTTTAAGTCAAAGACCATAACTTGAGATTGGTAAATCAAAATGACATGGGACCAAAGGCATTGGTTATAGGACTTCAAGACCTTTCCAAAATGTCCAAGAACATGTTCATAGCTTCAAAATTGAGCAAGATATGCATTGGAGAAGTTGGCAAATTTTTGGGAATTTTCAAAAGTCAACTTTGCCTAAAACACTTCAAAATTGCTAATGGGCCTCAAATTCTTCCTTGAATCATTACCCAAAGTCTATGCAAGACCCAATGAGCTTAAAATAATTTATCTTCTTATTTTTAATTAATTAATTTAATTTATATTTATATTAATTCATTTAATTAGATTTAATTATGGGAAAATTCAAAGATATGTTTTTGCAAATCTTTTTGTGTAGCAAATATACTCCAAGTATGCTAAAGATTTCGTGCATCATCCAAGGGGACAAAATCTTCCATAATTGGCAAGGTTTTCATGGCAAAATATTGAAATTTACATAATGGAAAATCAAATATCCAATACATTAATTCAATGGATTCATGGGCTCTTTCTTGACCTAATTTGCTTCCCATACAAAGGCTGAGTGAAACGCTGCTCATAGATACATGAAAAAGCTGCTGAAGCTGCATAACCAATTTGCAACTTTTCAACAAAAACTTGAAAACTGAAATCACACTTGCAATACGATTCAAGGCTTGAAATCTTTTCCATTGCATTACTGACATTGCTAGGAAGCTATTGGCATCAAGAACAGGTCCTCATACTCGAAGAAGAGGTAGAACAGAGTCACGTTTTTTCACAAACATTTCATAATAGAATTTTAATTTCCATGCATCATTCATGTGTTTTGATCATTGATTTATGCTATTAACATCTTCCTGAAGCGTTTGGTATAGTTTAATTGTGTTAAAACTGCTTGAATCGAAATCTGCCATTGAAGGACATTAGGGTTTCAGAGTTTCAATATTGGGGGTTTCCATATACTGCAAAATTGGATCACCAAACCTAGATGGACGAATTCGTTGCAACAAGCCTGATTCAATGATACCCTCGCGCCTTTTTTATATTTCCTCCTCTTCTAATCGCTATTTTCTGGACTTTGGCTTTGTGGGGGTTTAAAACCCCCGCTATCTTATTCATAATTGCAGGGAAAACAAGGAAGAAGATGGACGTGGCCTTACGCTATTGGGAGATTTAAATATTGGCGCGTTTATTCTTTGTTTCAGCATAATTATCTTTTTTCATATATTATATTTTTTGTCTATCCATATAACAAATGCGCTTGGTGGTTCAGTTGGTTGAAGACGTGTACTGCAGGCATTGGGACCTGAGTTCAATTCCCAGGTCCCCCCACTTAATTCATGATTTTTGTTATAATGCTTTCCTATGCAGCGCTCACTCAATGGCTCACCATGCATCCTCACGCTTCAGACTGCCACGCGCTCATGTTGATTAATCCAAGGGCCATTGAATGAGATCCATGGTACATCCCAGTCAACCACGTCCACCCAATCTGGAAAGTCAAACAAAGGCCTTGTCTTAGTGGGCCTGAATTACTTCCAAACACCTCCTTTCTGGGCCTGATACCCCCTTTGGTTTGCATCTTTTTTTTTATTTTATTTGATTTTCTTTTCTAATTCTTTTTAATGTTTTAATTGTTTTTCACCATAAAATAATTTTCATAATAAAAAATCAGAAACCAAAAAATGTTCTATATTTAATTATTATTAATTTCACTATTAAAATATTTTTGTAAATAAATTTCAATAACTAACTTAGTTAAATTAGGTTTTAATTTTAACACTTTTCCTTAATAAATAAAAAATGCATAGAATTAGGTTTTTGACATTTTATCTTTTTCTTAATTAATTTTTCCTCATTATTTATCATTATTATTAATTATTATTTTTGTACATAAATATGTAAATTAACTAATTAGTTTAAATTAGGTCAACTTTGACGTTTTTATTAATAATTAAAATAATTTAGAACTAGGGTTTCATTAACTTTAATTTTAATTCCTTTTTTTCTTTATTTCATTAAAAATCCAAAAACACAAAAAACACCTTTCTTTAATTAAATAATTAATTAGTATTCAATTTTTAATTTAATTTCAAGCAAAGGGTCAAAACCCTCGGACGTTCAATTTTAATTCTATTTCGCGCATTATTTTTCTTGTTGATTATTATGTAACTGCTTTCTGGATGTAATAGTAATTAGGTATTTATTTACTTTCCGCATCTTTTATCAAACGGGTCTTTGTATTTTGGCAATGTATAGACCCGCGCCTTGTAATAGCGTAGCTTTTATCTTTCGGTCTTTTAATTTTCCGCACTCTTAAATTCTAACTTTGTATGAAAGAATGTATGCTAATTAAAAACAAGCGTAGCTCACAATGCCATGATCAAAGATAACTGTTAAACTGAAAACAATACACAAATACACACACCACTTCTAGGGTACGCCTCACTTGTTGCCTTCGAAATGTGGTCGTCAAGTATAGGACGTTTTAGTAAGTCCTTATGTCCATGATCCAGTTGCCTCGGAACAGTTGCCTCGAAACAGTTGCCTCGAAAACAGTTGCCTCGAAAACAGTTGCCTCGAAATGGTTGCCTCGGATTAAAAAAGGATCAAGGACATAAGGGTAGCTTCTAAGGTGTCCTAATTGTTGCTTCGGTGACCACACTGTCCCTACACTCGAATTGACCCGAACACCTCCAACGGTGGTGCTACCTACCTCTCAATGGTGGGATGGCACTACTTTAGGGACTTCTACACAGCTTAATTCCTTAGGGTAGGTAGATGACTCATGGATACTTGCTCTTTTCAAAGACAAATCAAAAACCTTTTCACACCGACACTTTCAAAAAGCTTTCAAAACAATTTTTCAAACACTCTTGAGGACAGATACAAGAGTTATTCAGAAAACTTTCAATGAAACTTTTTCAAACCCACTCACATTTTGAAAAGCAAATACTTTGAAAACATAAGAGCAAGTATCTAAGAGCCCATGGATAACCATGGATAGAAAGGGTGCTAACACCTTCCCTTTCTATAAATCTACCTCCCGAACCGAGAAACTATCTCATAAGGAATTTTGCTGTTCTTTTGTCCTGTCCATGTTGGAGAAAATAAAAGATGGTGGCGACTCTTGCTTCCGCGACATTTCACGAAACCAGCGTTAAACAGTCAGTTCTAAATCCACCGATCACACGCATACATTATAATCATATGTCATAAACATTGATAAAACACATATATTGTATCATACATTTCATGCAACATAACTTTGTGTTTCAGCTAACATTTTACCCTTTTCAGGATAAGATTAACAAGCTACCAATATACAATCATGAAAACAGCTTAGAGACGCTCCAGACATGGATGCTAATCTATCGCTTGTTCAGATTCAGCCTCAGAAAACAGCCTAGAGATGCTCCAGACACTGATGCTAATATATTGCTTATTCAAATTCAAGGATAATGAAAACAGTTTATAGATGCTCCAGACATGGATACTAATCTATCACTTGTTCAGATTCAGCCTCAGAAAACAGCCTAGAGATGCTCCAGACACGGATGCTAATCTATTGCCTATTCAAATTCAAGGATCATGAAAACAGTTTATAGATGCTCCAGACATGGATGCTAATCTATCGCTTGTTCAGATTCAGCCTCAGAAAACAGCCTAGAGATGCTCTAGACACGGATGTTAATCTATTGCTTATTCAAATTCAAGGATCATGAAAACAGTTTATAGATGCTCCAGACATGGATGCTAATCTATCGCTTGTTCAGATTCAGCCTCAGAAAACAGCCTAGAGATGCTCCAGACACGGATGCTAATCTATTGCTTATTCAAATTCAAGGATCATGAAAACAGTTTATAGATGCTCCAGACATGGATGCTAATCTATCGCTTGTTCGGATTCAGCCTCAGAAAATAGCCTAGAGATGCTCCAGACACGGATGCTAATCTATTGCTTATTCAAATTCAAGGATCATGAAAACAGTTTATAGATGCTCCAGACATGGATGCTAATCTATCGCTTGTTCAGATTCAGCCTCAAAAAATAGCCTAGAAATGCTCCAGACACGGATGCTAATCTTTTGCTTATTCAAATTCAAGGCTCAGAAAACAGTTTATAGATGCTCCAGACACGGATTCTATTCTATTGCTTATTCAGATCTCCAGCTCAGAGATGCTCCAGACACGGATACCATTCTGACGCTCACCTATAACTTATAATTCAACAAACATTCTTGGATGGCATCTTTAAGCCCATCTCCGACAAGATTCTATCACATCTCCCAATGGCATCTTTAATCCCATTCCCTCAATTATACTCTGACGAGTGCAAATTTACGGGCACTCTAGTGTCCAATCCTCTTTTACCTTCGAGTCACGAAAGGCAAACTCGCCAATCTAACTCTTCAGGTTCAAGAAGATTGAACAGGGGCAGTTGTTGTACCCCAAAATTTCCCTCTCATTTCATCAAGATTTCACCTCACAAGACTCTTTGAACTCAAGACCAAGTTAGGGTTTGCTCTTCTCAAGACATCTCCTTGCACTGTTGACCTGAAATTAGGGTTTGAGTTTGCACAGAGATTTTTGGACTTCCAATGCTCAAGGTGACTTTCATACTTCATGTTGGACCTCTAAGATTGCTCATATCAAGTTTCAAGTTGTGAATCAAATTTTTGCCCAATCAATTGGACAGTTGACCTAAAAATCAACTGTATTGGAGAAAAAGTCAATTGTGGCCAATTTACAGTCAAACCTCATAATTTTTTATCCACGTCAACATTATAGACTCATATGAACCATTTGATCAATTTTGGACCACAACTCCTCAAGAAATTTGATCAGATCATCAAAAGGGTAAAATGGTCATTTTTAGGGTTTGGACTGCAGAAGGGCAATTTCTGATTTTTAACCTAGCCAATGGCAAATTGGGTTCAAGCATAGATTCAAGGACTCAATTGCATCATCTTTACCTAATCACAAGGTTCAAAAGATCTCAAATGCATTGGATTGACAAATGAATTTTCCAGTCAACTGATCAAAAATCAACTATACACTGAAAAGTCAAACTTTGACTTTTTGGTCAAAATCAAGTGCCAAGGGTCATTTTTCATCAAGATGTGTCAAAACATGAAACTTGTTCACCAAGAAACCTAATTTTTCAAATTAGGGTTTAAGATGGAAAATTTTCATAACTTAGAAATTTTCTAAGTTATGAAAATTTCTTATTTTTTCCCAACTTTGCCCAACATTTTCCCCATGATGAAATTGGATTCAAACAAAACTTCCAACATGAAAGTTGTAGTCCTCCACAAAATATACAACTTTGATTCACAAAGTTTTCCCAAAAGATGCATGGATCTCAAGTTATAATTTTTGGAACAAGGGTCCATGAAACTTTTAACTTTGTGAAATTTTTCCCTAGTTTAGGCAGGATTTTGACCTATCTTCATGGAAATTTTTCACATAGTTCCAATTGAAATCTCAAAATGCATTTCAAATATGGATTGTATAGCATGTTACAAGATTTCCAAAATGTCCAAGAACTCTCCAAAGTCATTTATGGTTAGGGAGAATCGAAGGTTTGAATTTGGCAAAATATCACTTTGGTTCTTGGCATTTTTCATGTTGACACAAGTTGCAATTTCTGTCCAGCCTTGCTTGTACTTGTTTACAGGTCCTTAAACCCTTCCACACTCAAAAATTGAATGCAAACACATTGGTTAGAGGCATTTTTCTGAGCTTTAGAAGATTACACAAGGGTTTAATCCATTTTTGGCAAAAAGTGAACATTGCCATTTACATAAAGCACAACTTTTGCCAATTTGTTTCTCTTGAGCATTGCACCAAGCCTGTTGCAGCAAACCAATTCCATAAACTTATGCAAAAGTATACCAACTCTTAGCAGACCCTAAGCTAGATGGTACAAGCTTTTGCATTATCATTTCACACTTTTCTTCAAAACCAAGTCAACTTGCAAAAACCACATAACTTGGCAATCTGATAAAACCAAAGCTTGTCAACATTTCAAACAAGTTTTGCACATCACACTAAGTCAGGAGCATGAGCTAACCACTTCTCAAACCTTCCAAAACACCAAAATCACATTTTCTTGCAAAACAGGGCAACTTTTGCAGTTTGACATCCAAAGCAAAATACACTTGTGTGTTTTGCTTGAAACCACTTAAAACACCTTCTAAACAATACACCTAAGCTATCCCAACCAATGGCCAGCAACTGTAACCTTGTTTTCAAGCTTCACCATTTTTGAATTCTAACTGTGCAGGTTGACTTCTACAAGCTTATTCAGGAAAGTTCAAAGCTAGCTAAGCATTGGGAAAGCTCCAAGGAACTTCAAGCAAGCTCACAAGCATCTCAGGCCTCACTGAAAACCCATGCATTGCCATACTCGAGCTTGGCTGAAACAGGTAAAGTTCAAACTTCTATCTCTCTATTTAGGAATCATTAGGCTTAGGTTTGTGAATAAAAAATGTAGTACTCATTGCCCTTAAGTTGTACATATGCATAGATTTTATTTAAGTTAACTGAGCTGAGAAAATTTGAATGATGAACTTTCTGAAAAAGCTAGGTTAGAAATTAGGGCCAGAGAAATTCTCTCTGGTCTTTGAGAGTTAGGTTAAGTTTTTTATATGGTTAGAATCGTATGATCATGCTCTATAACTTTCATGTTGCAAGTTTCTGCTTTAGAGCATGTATGCAGGATTTCCATATTTGAACAGCAAGCGCGCGTTTTTGTTTGTCACAAGGTCAGGGATGAAGAGATCATGGGTTGGGCCTGGTTGTTTCCACTATTGACACACCCCTATTGCTGTTTACACCCCTTTGGCCCATTATTTTATATTTTCATATTTTTTTCATTTCTTTTTTAGTTTCTGACTTTATTATATTTTTCTAAACATAAAAAATTACTAAAAATATTTTCATAAATTTTCACATTTTATTTTGTTATTTTTACTAATTTTTTTGGACATAAAAATAATTAATTTAATAATATACTTTCATTTTCTTAAATAAAGACTTGTAAATAATACAAAAAAATACCATATATTTTTATTTTTATTATTTATACACTTAAATAATATTTTCTCATATATTTTTATTTTCTAAACATTTGTATATATTTTATTTTATTTACTTGTACATAAATAAATAATTATAATATATTTTCTTAAAACAAATTAGGGTTTACACCCTTAATAAAAATAAACTTCTTATTCTCTTATTTTTTATACATCAAATAGTTTATTTTTACATACATAAAAATAATACAAAAACACTTTTGCATATTCATATTTATTTGCATTTAAATACTTGTCCATTTATTTATTTGTACGAAGAATTCAATATGGTTATAATAATCTTAGGGTTTTATTTTATTGCAAATATCCCCCTATTCAAACTTGTATCCCTCTCCCCATAATCATGTTGTAATAATTATAGATTTATTTTTACGCACTTTATTGCTTTCAAATATGCATGATAGAAAGATTAGGGTTTGTATGCAAAAATCAAAAATCAAACAAATAGCTTGACTAAATACAAGACAAAAAGCATGAAAAATGACAACACAATACACACAAGCACCCCTAGGGTTTCATCCACTTGTTGCCTTTAAAATGGTCATGGTATGCATGTTGAGTATCTTGGCAAAACCAAACAAAACAAAAGGATCATAGTCCCTCGATGACGCTATTTTGGTTGCCTATACAAAATGATATAGTCCCTCAAAAAACTTGCTAAGATACTTGGCAATATTGTTATCATGGTCATACGATGACCCGCGCATATCCCGTTTAACATCCAAATACAAGGTTGTTTACCAAATACAATGGTAAAACAACACTGTCAAAGGGTTAAAAATGTGTAGGAAAGATCTTTGAGTTAGGGTAGACAACTCCTAGTTACTTGATCAAAACTTGCAAAACATCCTTGCTATTTTCAAAATACACCATTTCAAAACATTTCCCAAAACAAATTTTCAAACATTGAAACATTTTTCAAAAGATAAACACATTTGTAAAACATTCAAACAAGAATTGTTACAAAGGTTGCCTAAGACAAGGCCTCTTTTCAAAACATTTTCAAAACCACACACAAAGCACCATTTCAAACAATTGAAAAGCAAAAGCAAGTGATCTAAACAAGTAACTAAGAGCCCATGGAAAACCATGGATGAAAAGGGTGCTAGCACCTTCCCTTTTCATAATCTACCCCCGAACCCAAGAAAACATCTCAAAGGTCTTTCCTGTGCTTTTTGACCTTTCCTTTGGATAAAATAAAAAGTAGGTGGCGACTCTTGCTAAACCGAAACATTTGCGAACACAAACGCAAAACCTCAAGTTAGTTCTCCCACCGTATCACAGGTAGTATACTGTATGTCATGTTCTATTAGGATCATCTGCCATCTAGCTATCCTCCCAGACAGAGCAGGCTTCTCGAAGATGTATTTTATCGGATCCATCTTAGATATCAACAAGGTAGTATGAGTCAGCATATACTATCTTAGCCGGCAAGCAGCCCATGCCAGAGCGCAGCAAGTTTTCTCAAGCAGTGAATATCTGGTTTCACAGTCGGTAAACTTTTTGCTCAGGTAGTAAATAGCATGCTCTTTTCGTCCAGACTCGTCATGTTGCCCCAATACACACCCCCATTGAGTTTTCTAAAACAGACAGATACATGATCAGTGGTCTTCCCTCGACTGGTGGCATCAAAACAGGAGGCTCTTGTAAATACTCTTTGATTTTGTCGAAAGCAGTCTGGCATTCATCATTCCATTTGACTACTTGATCTTTCTTCAATAGTTTGAAGATTGGCTCACAAGTAACTGTTAGGTGAGAAATGAATCTGGCAATATAGTTCAGGCATCCCAAGAATCCTCTGACTTCCTTCTCAGTACGAGGAGCAGGCATTTCTTGTATCGCTTTAACCTTGGAAAGATCAACCTCGATGCCTTTGTTACTGACAACAAAACCTAAACGTTTACCAGACCGTACTCTGAATGTGCACTTGTTTGGGTTGAACCTTAACTTGTACTCCTTCAATCTCTCAAACAACTTTTGCAAGTGATCAAGGTGCTCTTCTTCAGTTTGTGATCGGGCTATCATGTAATCTAAATAGACCTTTATTTCATGATGTATCATATCATGAAACAAAGCTACCATGGCACGTTGATAGGTTGCCCCAGCATTCTTCAGTCTGAATGGCATCACATTGTAGCAGAATGTGCCCCACTGTGTCACAAATGTAGTTTTCTCCATGTCCTCAGGTGCCATTTTGATTTGGTTATAACCTGAGAACCCGTCCATGAAGGAAAACACTTTGTGCTAGGCCGTATTTTCAACTAGGATATTTATGTGGGGAAGTAGAAAATCATCTTTAGGACTAGCCCTATTCGAATCTCTATAGTCCATGCACATTCAGACTTTGTCGTCCTTTTTAGGCACGAGAACAATGTTGGCAACCCATTGAGGATAGGAAGTGACAGCCAAGAATCCAACATTGAATTGTTTTATGACTTCCGCTTTGATCTTCTCTAACATGTCAGGTCTCATGCGGCGGACTTTTTGTTTTACTGGTGGACAGTCTTCTCTTGTGGGTAGACGATGTACCACGATGTTTGTATCAAGTCCCGACATGTCTTCGTATGACCAGGCAGAGATCTCAACATAATCATGCAATAGCTGAATTAGACGCTCCTTGACACTCGCCTCTAGATTGGCACCCACTTTGATTTCCTTTTTATCCTCCTCGGTACCCAAGTTAATTATATTCACCGATCCTTCATGAGGCTGAATAGCTCTTTCCTCCTGTTGTAGCAGTTTGTCCAATTCCCCTGGTACTTCACAATCTTCCTCACCTTCGTCTTCGGCTTGGTAGATTAGATCCTCAAAGTCACAAAAGGCCATAGCAGTATCGTTACCCATGGGATCCGGAATGGAGGGGTACCTACATTTGTGAGTATGGGTGTGTGTAAGGGTATAGCCATCCTTAAAAAATAAAATGTAAAAGAAAAACAATGAGCACAAAAAGTTTTTATGTGAAAAACTTCCATGATTCATTGAATGTCATATGAAGATGAAATAAAAACCCTTACAAATGGACAATTGTGCCTCGGGCAAGACACAAGGTTTTAAATGTGTGAATTGTTTGTGAATATTACAAGTCCAACAGAAATGTAAAAGATAAATTACTGAGGGATGGAAGTTATTGGGACAAAGTCTCTGGCTTCCCAATTGCGAAGTCCTCCGTTGACAGTAGGAAATATCCAATCCTCCAAGCTGCAATCTTCTTCACCATCTTCCACTGCATTAACCTCTTGGTTGCTAATCCTCAAGGGTGGCCCTTCAGCACGGGCACGGTGCACAGCCTTCTGAGCATTTTAAGTGAACCCTAAGCCAAACTTATCAGATTTATACAGAATGTCCGGAAGTTTCCCCCAGATGGTGCATCATCCCTCCTCTACTACTGCCTTGGCGTCCTTTAGAGATGACATCCGGAGTGGAGGTCTTGTAATCTTAGGGATCTGGGACACCGTCTTGATTACTGCTACCTCTTGAGAGACTTCTTCAAAATGTTGAAAAGGAGTTTCAATGAACTCTCCATCCAATTCTATATACCGGAAGGAATTGAGGTGGTTAATCATATACTCTTCCTCTCCGTGGATAGTGATAATCTTTCCATGGATCGGATATTTTAGCATCTGGTGTAGTGTAGAGGTGACAGCACCGGCATTATGGATCCATGGCCGTCTTAGAAGACAGGAGTAAGAGGGGCGGATATCCATTACATAGAAGGTTGAGTTGAAAGTCTGAGTCCCAACCTTTATGGGGATGTCCATCTCCCTATGGACCATCCTCTTTGAGCCATCAAACGCTCTTACAATTATGTTACTGGGTTACTGGGTTTCAACGTCAGTCCTTCGCAGTCCAATCTGTCGAGAGCTTTCTTCGGTAAAACGTTCAAAGATGAGCCGGTGTCCATCAAGACATGGGCCAGAGTTGTTCCTCTACATTCCACGGAGACATGCAATGCCTCGTTGTGGTTTCTTCCCCTTGGTGTCAAATTAGCATCGTAGAAACCTAGGTTGTTATCAGCTGTCAAACTGGCCACACAATCTTGAAATTGGTCAACAGATGTCTCATGAGGCACATGGGCTATCTTTAGAAACTTTAAGAGGGCTTTCGCATGTGCCTCAGAACATAGCAACAATGCCAGCATGGAGATCTTGGAGGGAGTTTTCCCCAACTGTTCAACTCTGTCATAGTCACTCTTCTTTATTATTCTCAGGATCTCCTTTATTTCCTTTTTGGAGTTTTCGGGAATAGTTAGTGGTTGAGCCTTCGTCCGGACAGGCTCTTCTTGAATATTTTTTCCTCGAGTTTCAACAGTAGGATTGTCGGTAGGGACAACAGCAGGGGTTGTGTCGTCTTTGTCAGTAGGAGCACTTGCAGATATGATTATTGGTACGGAGGTAACCTTTGGAACAGCCACGGGTCCAAAAATTGCCTTTAGAGGGGCAATTTCTGGAGAGAAAATTCTACCGCTACGAGTAATCTTACTGGTTCCATAAATATTGCTAATGTCGGAGTATTCTTCTTTGGAGCTTATCTCTTCGGCGGCCAGCCCATCTTGTTTGATACCATGGTAATAAATGTCTCCATCGTAATTCCACGACACTGTTTTGTCTGATTCATATGGGACCGGCCCGGGCATTGTGATTATAAGAGGAGTAGTTTTTGGAATCGATGTAATCCTAACGGGTCTTTTGGGGACCCTGGAAGGATTGGCGAATATGGTTATGATTGAAACGTCTTCAACAGGAACAGGTGAAACAGGAGTACTTTCAAACAGAATCTCTTGGTTGTCTATCAAGCGTTGAATTCATGTCTTCAACAAAGGGAAAATAGTTGGTGAGGATAAGCAAAGATGGAAGTCTTCATTACAACCCGGGAATACACCAGCTTTCAACAAGTTTATCTTAATGATTGGGAGCGGAGTCAAGAGTTCATCAACTATGGTAACAAACAAATCTTCTTCGATAGCATTGGTGTTGTGACCATGCCTAGGCATAGGAGCGGAAATGATGTTTGGTTTCTCGGGCGCATCAAACTCTATCTCTTTTGCATCTATAAGGTCTTGAATTTTGTTTTTCAGGGCCCAACAGTTGTTAGTGTCATGACCCGGACTTTCGGAATGATATGCGCATCTGGCATTTGGGTGATAATGAGGTGACGCGGTGTTGGGGTTCTTTGGAGCTTCCTTCAGAGTTGTCAAATTGGATTTCAGAAGATGTGGTAAAACCTGGGCTAGAGTCATATTAATTCTGGTGAATTTCTGGACTGGCCTTTCCACCCTCGGTTGGTTACTTCTTGGTTGATCAGATGTAGGCTTTGGGATCATAACAGCCCCTACCATTGGTCGGCGTTCAACTTTCCCTTGGTTCCTTTATGGATAAACAGCAGATACCTCCTTCTTCCCAGTGAAATGCTTTCTCACAGCTGTAGAGGCAGATGAATCCTTCTGAATCTTTCCACTTTTTATGCCAGCCTCCACCCTTTCTCCGGTTAGTATTAACTCAATAAATCCGGCAGATGAGCTCCCAATCAGATGGTTGAAGAAAGGGCCCGATAGAGTGCCTAAGAACATATCCACCAACTCCCTTTTAGACAGAGGGGGTTGCACTCTCCCAGCTAGATCTCACCATTTTTGCGTGTAATCCTTGAAACCTTCATTGGAAACCATAGCCATACTCTGAAGTTGAGTATGGGTAGGCGCCAAATCTGCATTATACTGGTATTGCTTATAGAAAGTTGCGGCAAGATCTTCCCAGTTATAGGCGTCGGCCCTTTCCAATTGGTAAAACCAATCAAGTTGTGTTCCAGATAGGCTATCTTGGAAAAAATGCAGCCACAAGTCTTTATCGGCGGAGTGCGGTTGGATCTTTCTCACATATGATTGGAGGTGCATCTTAGGACATGACACCCAATCATATTTTGCAAACAACGGTACTTTGAACTTTGGTGGGATCACAATTCCCGACACTAGTCCCAATTCTTCAAAGTCTAGACCTGGTACCCTTTGTATTTCCATAGAGTTCAAACGCTCTTCAAGATGTATGTACTTATCATCCGCTGGTGGATATCGTTCCTCGGAGTAGTCTTCCTCTTCTTCTTCCTCTTCGGATTATGTCAGAACCACTGTTTCCTTTCCTTTTCCTTCTCCTTCATCAGATGTTGCTGCGAAATTCAAGGTTCTTCTAGTTTTTCCTTGAAACCTTCTCCCCATGATTACAACACTATTTGGTTTCTTCTCTTTTTTCTTCTTCTCTTTGGCCAACAAAGTCTTCAACTCCTCTTGTCCTTTGGCCAAGGTTGTAAGTAATTGTTGAAACTGTGTGTTTTGAACTTGAAGATCTTTGACTGTCTGTTCGAGATCCATCTTACTGAAATAAACAGTAGAGAGATGAGGAAACTCGTTGCAAAAAACTTGTTTATGTTATGATGAATGATATGTACACATGCAATGTTTTCAAGGATTTTAAAAAAGATTCAAGTTCGTTTTAGACAAAAAGAAACACACATTATATTAATAAAATAGAGTTTAAGTACATCAATGCCCATTGGGCTAAATAATACAAAACTCTAAGATAAAAAGGTAATGCACGTCCTCTTTGGTGCAATGTAAGCATTTAGAGTCTGCTCCTCATGAAGTAGCCTAGTGAGTTCCAAAACCTTCTTCTCGCTTGCGTAGAATTGGGCTTCGAAAGTATCTCTCCCGCCTTTGAGCTGTATCCAATCCCTTTGTAAGTATTCAAGAGATGTGGGCATGTCAGGATGTAGGATAGTGTATGGAACTTCTCCTTCCTTAACAGGCTCAATGATCAGCGGGAGAATGGAAGGATAAGGCATCATAAGACTTTGAGCGTGGGTTCGTACACTTGAGGTAAGGCTCAAGAGGGATGGAATTATTGTGTCCCAAAGTCTTTCTATCCACCTTGTTTAGCATCCTCCAAGCTCGGATGAATCTCTGGCGAAGATCTTGATTGTTGTTGTCGTTGTCGAAAACCAAGCCTTGAATCAGCATCTCATGCGGGCCATCTCTTCGGGCATAACCAAACTATCTTAGAGCTAAGCATAGGTTGTAGTTGATGCCTCCCCTAATTCCAAGTATAGGGACATTAGGGAATTCCCCAAAATGGTCCACAATGATAACATTCTCCTTGGATCGGGAGCACCAATGAATATCTGAATGTTTGAGCGTCATTAACCTTTGTGACCACCTAAAACCTTGCTCATTATTTAAAACTGATTGGGGAAGATGATAAATAAACCATCTTGCTAGGATAGGAGTGCAACATATAAGGACACCTCTTTTCCTCATTGTGCGAGTGTGAAAAGAGTGCAGGATATCCCCTAGCAATGTAGGCACCGGATTGTGTGACATGAAGATTTTGACGGCACTCACATCTATGAGTTGGTCAGGATTGGGGAACAAGACCATCCCATAGATAAGAAGAGCCACAATTTCCTCAAATGCTTATAAGTTTAAGTAATTCCAACAGCTTTGGGCTTTCTCAAACAGGTACTTTACTAAGAAGCCTTTGACACCACTTCTAGTTTCCCAATGAGTTATGATATCAGATGAGTGCAAGTGCAGAGCTTGAGCAATCTCTTCTAGCTTTGGATCTCTTTCTATACCGTTGAAAGGTATTTGATTGAGAATGGGAATCCTCAAGAGTTGAGAGAATTCTTCCAAAGTGGGCACAAGCTGATAGTCGGGAAATGTGAAGCAATGGTGCAAAGGATCAAAGAACTGGAAGAGCACCTTCATCATATCCTCATCTGTGTTGGAGGTGACCAAGTTGAGTAGACGACCATACCTCTCGGTGAATGGAGAGTTCTCAGGGATCCTTGAGGCTAGCTCCTTGAGTTGTAGAGGAATTCTTACAAGGTTGACTTGGATAGTTTTCCTGTGAAGTGAATCCATATCCTACAAAACAAGAACAAAGATGAATCTCCAAAATCCTTGAAATGGTTAGTGAATGCATATGATATTCATGATGTCCATGATGTTATGCACAAGTATGTACATACAAGAAAAACAAACAAGTTCTTAGCTTAGGCTTGCATGGGGTTTTATAGGTAAATACCCTCTTGAAGTTTAGTTGGCTTAAACCTGTCCTAGTAATAGTAATCGGGTTCTAAGGAGCTCAATATCACTGGATTGTTTCCTTGGTCATTGTTTCAGCTCAAGCCTCTTTAATGGCGACCGAAATATCCCAAGAAACTAACCCTCAATGAGTGTAGTATCGAGTATCTACCAATTTCAGACTGCACCAAAGTCGGTCATCTCACTACATCCTAAAGGCCAAGTTGGTCAAGTAAAGGGTTCTAGAAGTTCATTAGTGCTTCATGACATCACTCAGCGGCCCCGTATTCTCTTTGATTGACTCAAAGGCTACCGGTACCCACAAATATGTCACACTAATATAGCTATTTCTTAGACTATGTCGGTATACCCCGTTTCCACAATGTATTGCTATTTACCTATAATGTTTTCCAAATCCGGGTGAAGGATTCAAACCCAAACAAATAACCATAATGTAAAGCAAACAAGTCAAACAAATGTAAGCAAATAAATGTGATCTAGCCCTAAGGTAACCCCATTTTTATAAAAATCCCCAGCAGAGTCTCCAGTTCTGTGATACGGTGGGAGAACTGACTTGAGGGTTTTGCGTTTTATTGCAAATGTTGCGGTTAGCAAGAGTCGCCACCGACTTTTCTTTTATCCAAAAGGAAAGGTGAAAAAGCACAGGAAAGACCTTTGAGATGTTTTCTTGAGTTCGGGGGGTAGATTATGAAAAGGGAAGGTATTAGCACCCTTTTCATCCATGGTTTTCCATGGGCTCTTAGATACTTGCTAGATCAATTGCTTTTGTTATTTGAAAATGTGTTTGATGTGGTTTTGAAAGTATTTTGTAAAAGAGGCCATTCGTTTAGGCAATCTTTTATAATGATTCTCATTTGTAAGAATGTATACAAAGATGTTTGTCTTTTGAAAAATGTTTTCAATGTTTGTAAGATGTTTTTGAAATATGTGTGTTTGTTTTGGAAAATAGCAAGGATAGTTGTTTGAAAATAGAGCAAGTAACTAGAAGTAATCTACCTACTCAAAATGTCTTTCTTATGCACTTTCTATTCCTTTGACATTGTTGTCTTACCATTGATTTGGTAAGCAACCCTATCTTTGGATGTAAACGGGACGGGCGTGGGTCATCGTATAACCATGATTAGCAATGTTGCAAATTATCTTAGCATTTTGAGGGACCAAGATCATTTTGTAAGGCAACCTTGAATAGCGTCATCGAGGGACTATGATCTTATATTTGTTTGTTTTGCCAAGATACTTCGCATGTGTAATATGGCTATTTTTATATAAGGCAACCAATTGGAGAAACCCTAAGGATGCTTGTGTGCAAGTGTGTTATTTTCATGCTTTGATTTGCATTAGGGTTTTCTATTTGCTTTGTTTTGATCTTACCATACAAACCCTAATTACTGACATGGCATGTAAAGCGGTAAATTGCGTAATGTAAAGATTACTAAACTATTACAACAATTTATGGGAGGGGGGAATACAAATTTGAATGGGAATTTGCAAGAATGTAGACCTAAATAAGCTATTACAACCAAATCGAAGTTGTACGAATATTGGAATAAACAAATACAATATTTAAATATGCAATATTATGTACATGCAAGAAAAAGATTTTGTTTTTTTTTTTTTTGTGTGAAAAGAAATTTTAACCTAATCCTAAAAATATAAGGAAAAGAAATTAATTCTTAAAAAAAGTTTAACTCTAATTTCTAGTTTGAAAAAAAATAGGGTTCTTATATATTATTTTTGTGTACTCTTTGTATTAAAAATAATAAATAATATGGTATGAAAATATTTAGTTTTTATATGCTAAAATAAATATTTACAAATATATATAAAAGTATAAGAGAAAAGATAAGAATATATCTAAATTTATTTAAGAAAAATAGTTAGTATATATTGAAGATAAAATATATTTTTTATGTAAAAAATAAAATAAACTAAAAAAATGCAATATTATCATATTTATATTTTTTAGGATTTTAGATATTAAATAAAATGTTTAATAAACAAAAATGAAAACAAAAATAAATAAATAAAATGTATGGAAATAGTTGGGCCAGGGGGTGCTGTAAGGAAACTGGGAGTAATATGTTAGTAAAAATGCCTAGGCCCAAAGAAACAAGCCCAATCCTGCAAAAAACAGCAAAGATGGAAAAATGGAAAAGCGTAAAAAAAACAAAAGGTAGCGCCAAGGTTCTGTAGCGGTAAAAATCGGAGATCAAGCTATTAATTAACTTGACTCACAAAAGCAAGAGTCGCCACCGCGCTTTATTATTTCCAAGGGAAAAGGGAAAAGAGCGAAACAAAACCCTAAAATATGCAATGTAAAGTAATATTTAAAAGTAATGAAAATAAAATGCATTTTTGAAAGAGATCGGGAGTTCGGGGGTTGGTTATACAATGGGAAGGTATTAGCACTCAATGCATCTGCGGTACTCCGCAGGAACCTTTTGAAATATCTGTTTTTGGTTAAAATTGTTTGTTTGATTAAAAATGATTCGTTTGGCTAAAAGATGGGTATGGACGAGATTTTTGAAGATATGACGACCTAATGTCGAAGTTTTGACTTAAAAGGTGTGAGTTTGAAAATGGAGTCTTTTGGGAAAATTATCTTGAATTTAGCAAAATAGTAAACAAACAAAAAATGAAAAAAGGTATTCGCACGATCGGATGAGATGTATTTGATAACGTGAAGTCAACAAATTTAAATCTTTTCCTTGGAGTAAGCAAAATAAAATGAACATCAAAATATAAACATTCAGAAGTTCACAAGAAAATAAATCTGACAAAAAACAAATTAATGATCAAGAGGCACCGAGAAATTGAAATGACAGAAATATACAAATAAAAAGGAATATAACTAATTATCTAAAGAAGTTATTCGAACTAAATTAAAAAATTACTTACTAAAATAATTCTAAACTAATTACAAATTCTAAGGTTATAAAAAAAATCTAGTATTATTGAATTTGATCTAAACTAAACCAAAGTTTTAAAATTTAGTAAGTTAAATCTAGATTAAATTAAAATCCTAAGGTTACTAAATTAAATCTAAAACAAATGAAAATTCCAAAGTTACTAAACTAAATCTAAATCAAATAAAATTCTAAAAACTACTAAACTAAATTTAAATCAAATAAAAACTCTAAAGTTATTAAACTAAAACTAAACAAATAAAATTCTAAAGTTAACTTAAATAAAATCAAATAAAATTCTAAAGTTATTAAACTAGAACTAAACAAATAAAATTCTAAAGTTAACTTAAATAAAATCAAATAAAATTCTAAAGTTATTAAACTAAACTAAAACAAATAAAATTCTAAAATTTACTAAATGAAATAAAATTCTAAAGTTATAAAATAAATCTAAACTAATTAAAGAATTCTAAATTAATATTAACTAAATTAATTATAAGATTTACTAATATTTTTATATATTTTTTTTTAAAATATTAACAAGAGAATACATTAAAATAAAACAAGAAAATAGAAGGGCATTTGTGTGGGGACTTATGTTTCTAACAACATATTTCTATCAGTACATATACACACTCTTTTAATGATAAAAGAAACAAAGAAGAAATATAGTAAGACTTTTCAAACCAGCGAGATATGTACACACATCATTTTTAATAGATTAAAAAACATAAAAAAATAACATATACTCACATATCAGTAGAAAGATGGCACAACCACACAAACAAATCCCTTCTTCTCCAAGTTTTTTTCAAGTTTTTCAAACACATCTTTTCACTTTTTCAAAATCAAACGCGATAAACAATAAATTGTGAAAAAGAAAAATAAAAGAAGCAAAAGGAAATCTGAACCTTCACCGTGGAGGCGGCCGGACTTTGCAGCGTCTGGGTGATGAGCAGTCATGTCGTCCGAGATCGCGGAGAGGGCATGTGCATGGTTGGTCCGGCGTGGTGGCTGGTGTAGAGCAGTTCGCGGAAGGTAAGTTGGTGGTGTGTTGGTCACAGTGGCCGGATGTTGGTTGTTGTTGAAGGGTGGTTCCGCGGCTGGAAAGGGTGTTGTGAGTTGAGCTGTGAAGATGGTGTATCGGAAGTTAGCATGGAGATGGGGTTTTGGCTTGTGGGAATTGGAGGGGTGACTGGAGGAGGTGGAGGAGAAGGTTTCTTGAAACTCTTTGAAAACTCTACCCTTATTATCCTGCCTGATATTTCACGAGCATCAAACTGTTCAACAGCAGCCTGAGCCCCTTCTCCAGAATCCATAGTAACAAATGCATAACCTTTTCCCTTCCCATCTTTCCTTTTTACAATCTCGACATCGGTTACGGTTCCGCATTCCTTGAAGAGTTCTTTGATGTCTGGCGCGGACACTGACCAAGGTAAGTTAAAAACAGCTAACTTCTTCTTAACATTGTCCAATGTCTGTGTTTCCTCTATTTTTTCATCTTCAATTGTTGATTCTGTTACTTCTTGTAAAGCAAAGCATGGCGTTTGGGTTCTGAAAGAAGATAAGTGAAGTTTGTTGTGGCTATGATAAAAAATGGAAGAAGAGAATGAAGTGGGTGGGATATGACGTGCGCGATTAGGAAGAAGAAAAGGGAATTAGGTGGGTTTGTGAGGTGATATGGGCGTGAGGAGAGGAAGAAGGCGGAGGGATTTCTAATGCAATTAGGAACAGTAGTTTCAGCAATAGCTAAAACAACGGATGCGAAGAAGATAACAATGGTCAGGTCTGGTACAGGGGCACTAGTAATTATCCAAGAGTAAAAAGCTTGAATGCCGTAAATCAAATCCTCAATGGATCTGATTGTACAAGTGATTGGATTTCCTATGAATCGATAGAGTAAAGCAAAGACATATTTGAAGACATATCCTATGAATCGAACAATTCCAAATGCAGCATTCTTCCAGTTTGACAGTTCAAATAGAACGGCTCTCCATGCATAGACGAGAAAAGCCATAGCCAGAAACCACGGCCACTTGAGAGGAGGATTCGGAGCTTCTTTAATGTGATCTCTAAACCGTCCCGGCATAGTGCTGGACTCTCGAAGTTCCTTCTCCGCTTCATCCAACCCAGCGACAACAGTGGAATCTTCATTTACGGCAAAATGCTTCAGCGGGGTGAACCTGAGGGGTTTAGGGGAAAACCCAATGGGGTTACGCGTGAATTGAGGGTTAGTGGTGGATTTGGAATGTTAATGGTGGTGAAGAGTGAAGAGATGAACGAAGCTTCTTCTCCATTGCACTTTTCTGCTTCAAGCTTCAAACGTATTTCTCAGTTAGCTTCGCTGCAAATTTTCCAAATCTATGGACTGTGTTGCGCTGCGTCTTGTGAGAGGGAAAAAGGGATAATTGTGAGAGAAGGGAAATTGGGATGGTGATGTGGTGTCAGTGGTGTAGTAGAGATTGGAGAGGACTGATTGGTGGGAGAATTCGAAGAATTGTTGTTGGTTTTGGATTTTGATGGTTGTGATGCATTTTGAGTTTAGCGATTTTCTGCTTTTTTTCGTTTTGGATTGTGGTGAGAATGTGTCTGTTGATTGAAATGAGTACCCATATGTATTTGAGGTCTATCATCTTTTAGTTTTGGTTACCTACTGCTATGCTTTTTGTTTTGTTTTTGGAGAGAGGGGAAGTGAGTTTATTTACTGTGTTTGTTGTCTTTTACAAAGAAAGAGTAAGTAGTATTATATAGACAAGTGAAAATAGAAAAAGATGATTTCAGTTTCAATCGTTCAATCGTATCCGTCCAAAATTATTTCAATTTTATCAATCCATAACTTATGCTATTAACCAATAGAAATAGAGCAAGGTGTATTATATATTTTTTAATGACAAAAACGCCCTTAAATGATAAAAAATGAAATAAAAAACTGAAAGTATTTAAATTAATTCAATTTAAAATAATTTTTTTTTGAATATTTTCTGAATAAAAATAAAGACCCAAAATGATCGAAAACGCTAAAAACAGACGAAAATTTATCCGAAAAAAATAAAATGAACACATTAAAATAAATTACATGTCACAAAGATTAAAGAAAAAATATTCGAAAAGTCAAAATCGAAATAAAATGATAATAAAAATATCAGGCTAAACAGACATTTTACGGTTAAAAATGGGACTTCAAACTGTACCGAAAAAATAAAGCGAGCATACCTTCATAATCTATGCGAGATGCAGATTCATAAAACGATCGGTAAAAGGTGAAAACTTGAAATATTTTTCTCGCTAATTTTTCGCACCGTGTTGAATCTCTTTTAACCGTCTATTTGTAAAACCGAAATATTTTTATTATCAACATATAAACAACTTGGAGCAATGCAAGAAATGAGTAAACAGATAAAAATGCATGAAGTTAAATGTCGGGTATTTTTCCACTACAGAATGATGCAAATGTCAATTTAAACTGACTTTTGGTCAACTTAAACACGATTAAATGATGCAAATGTAATGAATGAAGCTATTTATTAATGATTGTGACCAAATAACAAAATATGATATGAAAGTGCGACTAAAACATATTAGGGGCGAAATTTAGGGTGCAACAGTTGTGCCTTGATGAATCAGTCTTCGAGAATCCACAATCAACCGTACTTCGGGCTTGGGAGACTCAAAACTTTAATTGAGGCGCGACACCTGATGCTCTTGATTCAGACCTGTCTCTGCACATGAAGCAAAAGAAAACATGAACATACACCTTTGTATGCGATTAGAAATTAGTGATACATATGCTAAAAATGTTAAAAACACTTGACAATCTTCGCATAGTCAAAGCTCAAAGGTGAGACGTTAAAACCGACCGTATTTCGTGACCTTGACTTACCTTAAAAAATGCAAAAATAAAAATGGGATCTTAGGTCAAAAATTGGGGTACAACAGCTGCCCCTATTTAAGTTTCTTCTATCTAGAGATATGAAGATTGAGATCTTCATTTCGACGAGATTGAAGGGACTTAAATATAGAATACACAATTTTTGGCCTTAAGATACCGCGATTATGTTTACGATATGATATGAATGTGATGTTTTGAATTTTATGGGGAATGACGCCATATGAGACAGACTATGCTGGAGAAACCAAGCACATTATACAGTAATCCCACAGCGGAAGAGGTTGTAACTCCACTGGGGAAACAAAGTCATAGACTTCAAATGAGAGACTCTTGAATGATTTACATCAGTGTTGAGACTGGAAAAGAGATGATTTACATCAGTACGAAGACTGGAAAAAGAAATGATTTACATCAGCACTGTGACTGGAAAAGGAAATGATGGACATCAGTACTGAGACTGGAAAATGAAATGATTTACATCAGCACTGTGACTGGAAAAGGAAATGATGGACATCAATACTGAGACTGGAAAATGATTGACATCAGCACTGTGGCTGGAAAACAAAATGATTGACATCAGCACTGTGGCTGGAGATAAACATCTCTGATTTCTGAATTTTACCAAGAACGGTAACACATTTCTTCTTTAACCAAGATATCGCTTGAAAAGGATAAAATAAAAAATTTCCCCACGGGACTTTTCCGAAAGGGATGCCATTTGCTGAGTAGACATTATTGTTGGGGATACACAAGCTGCTCAAATAAAGAAGCTGCCACTTGCTGTCTTCAAAAAAAGTGCTATGACATACAAGCTGCTTAAATAAAGAAGATGCCACTTGCTGGCTTCGAAGAAAATTAAAGCATACAAGCTGCTCAAGAAGAGTCCGCCACTTGTTGTCTTCAAAGAATATCAAAGTACACAAGTTGCTCATGAAGAGTCTGCCCCTTGTTGCCAATAACCCACAAGATGCTCATAAAGAAGCTGCCACTTGCCGTTTTCAAGGGAACAATAACACACAAGTTGCTCAAATAGATAAGCTGCCACTTGCTGTCTTCCGAAATACTAACGTACAAGCTGCTCATGAAGAAGCTGCCACTTGCCGTTTTCCGTACAAGTTGCTCATGAAAGAAGCTGCCACTTGTCGTTTTCAAAGAAAAAATAACGTACAAGCTACCCATGAAAGGACTGCCACTTGCCGTTTTCAAAAGAAAAAATAACGTACAAGCTACCCATGAAAGGACTGCCACTTGGCGTTTTTCGAGGTGTCAATAATATACAAGTTGCCTCGTGAAGAGACTGCCGCTTGCTGTTTGTCAAGAGTATCCATAACACACAAGTTGCCTCATGAAGAGACTGTCGCTTGCTGTTTTTTAAATGTATCAATAACATACAAGTTGCTCATGAAGAGACCGTCGCTTGCTGTTTTTTCAAATGTATCAATAACATACAAGTTGCTCATGAAGAGACCGCCGCTTGCTGTTTTTTCAAAGGTATCAATAACATACAAGTTGCTCATGAAGAGACCGCCGCTTGCTGTTTTTTCAAATGTATCAATAACATACAAGTTGCTCATGAAGAGACCGCCGCTTGCTGTTTGCCATAAAATATCGTGAAGATATTGCTGGAGGTGAGAACCAATAATTTCATCGGGGATGGACAAACTGCTCATGAAGAGACCGCCATTTGTCATAAAGAAAACAGAAATAATCAAACTGCTCAAATAAAGAGTCAGTCGCTTGTTGTCATGTCGATATTCCAGAAGAAGGTTGTGATAACACTACTAGGGAATAGAGTCCATCTTCAATGGGGAACCATGAGTAAATCCTTCTTGAGGAGACCAAGTATTTACATTGCAAAATAAATGCACTTTCCATCTAGGTTTCACAGCCTAGAGATATTCACAGGGTATCGTTCACAAGAGACACAGCTCAATCCAGGAATAAACTAGAGAGAAAACAGTCAAACAAGACTCCACCCAATGAGGAAATAACTCAAATGGGGATTTATCCTATCCAGAGATGGAAAAGGAAAGCTAAAGCAAGATTCTTCCACGAGAGTTAACTCAGTGGGGAATTAGAAAGAAGGCGCACTTTCTGCTTAAGTTGGCACTCTACTTGGAAAGATCAAATGCATTATTTGAATAGACACAACCAAGGTATACGAACTCAATGACATCAACAAATACAATTGTGCGTGCATGATGCAAGTGTGAATGAATAAATGAATGCCATGTATGTGCTGACAAAACAAATAGACAAGATAAACTGGAGATGATAAGACATCATAGCACAACCCAACACTCGGCTAATCTCAACAGGATGGGAACATTACTGGAGATAAAACACAGGCCATCATTGGAGCAAGGTCCTTTTACAAGGCTTAAATATCTCTGGAGAGGAAGATATTTTCAGGTAGAAAACCCAAAGTCCAGTCTTCTCTTGTCGACAATCCATCGAAAGGATAACGACACGAACAATGCTTCAGCTGGAAAAAGTCATGCTTAGCTGGAGATTTTGGGAACACCACCCTCTGATAATGTGTGCAATACATATCACATATCTTGACAAATCTAGATTGCCCCTGGGACCAATTTTGGATGCCCCAAGTTTACTGCTGATGAGCTGCATGTTGCACGACAATTCTTGCGAATAGCTTCACTTCTAACATGCCCCAAGCTATCTGGTTGATGAGGAGAAATCGTCTTAAGAGGATTTTACAAAAGACCTGGCATTCACCATGCTCTGGTGTCTTCAAACTCTTAGAGAGATTCATCAAATATCGACGTGATTGCCCCGGATTGACTGTAGTTGGCACAACAAAGTCTTCAAATTTTGCCCCAAAAGAGTAAACAAGTTGGGAAAACATTAACTAGGAGAAGCAACACGTTTGTGCTTAAGGTCTTCATGTGACATGCCCCCTGATATGATTTTTTCTTGAAATGATTCTCTAATTACTCAACAGAGTTTCAGGCCTTAAAAGAATAAACTCATCACTAGTGCTTATATGTGAGCTTCCTTGATATCAAACAAATGTTTTGCAGTTAGAAAAAGTTTACAATGAGAATGAAAATTCTAATGCAACAGTTATGTAAGTCTTGAAGATTTTGAAAAGATATCGCACAAATTTTGCGAGTTAGAGCATCATTTATTTTTGTATAGGAAAAACATATGATACCAACATAACTATTTAGAACATTCATGGGAGTCAGGAACACTATCTCATTGAAGTATGCTTTCAAAATAACCTTGCTTCAATTAGGACTTTTGAAGGTTGTAATGTGGTCTGGTTCATGGTTTTAGAAAAAAAAGATTTAAGGCTCAAAATATTTGGTGCCCACCCCCTTCATGATGTTCTCCAATCCTATGTTCATTTAATTCAACATGAGCGTTCATCTCTCAAAAGGATTTTGTGACGGTTAAGGAAACGACGAGGTTTTCGGAGTAGAAACCACCCTTATGCCTTCGTGTTTGTAGTCACCAATTTGTTCTTTGCTGAGGACTTTTCTTTGTAGTCCTTTCTTTGCAATTTTTATTTTCCCTAATTTTTGCCTGAACTAATTTTTTGAATTGATAGTCCAGCGGGATGCCTTAATTTTGCCTAAGTCACACGTTTTTATGTTTTTTTTGACTTAGCAGGCTTTTCTTTTTCTTGATTTTTGACTTTTTGAACAAAATGTGTGACATTAGCTTGTCTTTGCTTGTTGAGAGGATTGTGATTGCCTCGTTTCTTGATGAATGAGGGATAACATTGTGGTTCCACATCCTCTAGATTCATTATACATGAAGGATAGCCCTCATAGTTTCTCTTCAAAAAACATCTTCCTTATGAATTTTGAACACTCAGTCAAATTAACTAAAAACTACCCTGCCCCAGGTTAAAATTCAAGGTTTTTTCGTATAGAAAAGAAACTTCTGCTTCAAAGGCTCAAAAGGGGTTAGAAAGGGATTATCTTCCTTATATCTCCGGTGTTTAGGGATTTGAAACAATGCCTGTACATCATCAGCAAGATTTTATCCAAAAGCAAACAATCAGAGATTTTGTGTTCTTTAGATCATCATCCTCCCTTCAATCTCTGCCTAGGCAAGAGAATGAGCAACAATTTGGTGTCATAGTGCAAAAGCAATTTAAAATTTGAAAACAAATATGAGTGAAACGAATGAATTTCTTCAAGACAAACATACTCATTGTATTAAGATAATCATACAGATGCAAACAAGTTCTTACATGCAAACAATGTTTTGATAAACAAGAAAAATTACCAAAAGCATAAATAAGTTAATAATCTGGGAAGGCTTTCCATCTGGACTTGAATTACCGAAAACATCATTCAAAACTCAAAGTGACCATCAATCATGTTTACTCTTCGGCACATGCTTGATTTGAACTTCAAAACCAACATCCTTGAATGACAAGATACCACTTCTGACCAACTTCTAAACCTCGATCTTCAAAGCAAAGCAACCCTCCAAGTCATGCCCAGGAGCACCTTGATGAAAGGTACGTGTCAAATCAGCTTTGTAGTACCAATGTATCTTCTCAGGAACCTTCGGTGGAGGTCGGGTCTGAACCAAATTCCTCTGCATCAGGATAGGGAACAACTCTGTATAGGTGATTGGAATTGGATCAAACTGGGTTTTCCTCTGATCAGGAACTTGCTGATTCTGTTGATGAATATGAGAAACATGATGATTCTGATGATGATTATTTCTTCCTCTGGTTCTCTTCTTGGAAAAGTTATTATCAAACTTCTTCACACCATTAGCTGAGCTACCATCTTCATATGAACATCCCTTTCCGACATCTTCTTCTAGACGCACTCCCATATTCACCTTGTCAGGAAAGTCATTAGGTGCATTAACCAACACCTTCTCATGAGAGAATGATTTTAGAGTTTCAGTGAAGACTTTTATCATCGCTTCCTCTCTCCTAAAAGGATTGACTTGGGCGGCAACCAAAATTTCGACCAAACCAGTTAAGTGCTCCACACTAGCTTTCAAATTAGTCATCTCTCTACGAAGTTCAGAAACCTCTTTCTTGATATTCTCCATTGTTCTCTTAGTGTCAGTGTTGCACTGGTGAGACCAAAGGAAAAATAAGACTTGGAAAAAGACCTTTGAAAGTGGAACAAAAAATGTAGAATGATGCATGATATGCAAAAGAGAGTTTTTATCTGACTTTCAAGGAACTCAAGATATTAAGTTGGAAACATCAAAGTATGAAGATAGAAGATGAATTTTGAATTGGATCAAAGCGTTGATCAAGTTATCATCAAGATCAATCATCCATTTTGGTGGATTAGGGTTTTCACCCTATCAACACCCAAGATCCATTGAGCTTGACGAAACTTGTGATGTTTACAAAGAAAGACCTCCAAATTCCTTTAAAGTCAAGTGAAAAGGGTTTTATGGATGCATGAATGCATGGCTATGCAACAACCACAAGCAAGGTCACAAATAAAGTTGAAAGGTTCAACGTCACGAGCATGGAGTCAAAGGTAAAGAACATCCCCAAGGTATGTACTAACGGTTTAATCACACCTGCAAGACAAGGTTCTAAGAGTTCCCGGAGTCTACATTCCTCCTTCGGATATTACCAACATCTTGATTACTCAATAATCAGCAATATTCTCAAGAGAAACTCATCCGAGCGTAGCATCGCGTGACAACTACTTCCGGATTACTCCGTTATAATCTCTGTGCTACACCTAAAAGGCCAGGTGGGTTAAGGGTTCTACGGTTCTCAGCTTCTTTGGCTCCCAGGTCGAAAATAATAATGTCTTCTCGATTACTCGGTAAACAAATATTACGTTCAAAAGGGCCTTCCACTAAGTGGGGGATCTCATGCCTCCTTCTTCGGGATTACTCCCTCAAAGTTAACATGACTATACCGCCCGTCCTATTCCTAAGTGTAACTTAGTCCGGGTATAGGACTTGTCCTTTGCAAAAACCCAAATAATATATCACAATTAATCAAACAAACAAGTAATAATAACAAAAACAAATATGACAAATTAGGCTTAACCCACTTTAGGGATGGACCAGCAAGAGGTCAATCTTTCCCCAGTAGAGTCGCCAATTCTGTAGCGGTGAAAATCGGAGATCAAGCTATTAATTAACTTGACTCACAAAAGCAAGAGTCGCCCCCGCGCTTTATTATTTCCAAGGGAAAAGGGAAAACAGCGAAACAAAACCCTAAAATATGCAATGTAAAGTAATATTTAAAAGTAATGAAAATACAATGCATTTTTGAAAGAGATCGGGAGTTCGGGGGTTGGTTATACAATGGGAAGGTATTAGCACCCAATGCATCTGCGGTACTCCGCAGGAACCTTTTGAAATATCTGTTTTTGGTTAAAATTGTTTGTTTGATTAAAAATGATTCGTTTGGCTAAAAGATGGGTATGGACGAGATTTTTGAAGATACGACGACCTAATGTCGAAGTTTTGACTTAAAAGGTGTGAGTTTGAAAATGGAGTCTTTTGGGAAAATTATCTTGAATTTAGCAAAATAGTAAACAAACAAAAAATGAAAAAAGGTATTCGCACGATCGGATGAGATGTATTTGATGACGTGAAGTCAACAAATTTAAATCTTTTCCTTGGAGTAAGCAAAATAAAATGAACATCAAAATATAAACATTCAGAAGTTCACAAGAAAATAAATCTGACAAAAAACAAATTAATGATCAAGAGGCACCGAGAAATTGAAATGACAGAAATATACAAATAAAAAGGAATATAACTAATTATCTAAAGAAGTTATTCGAACTAAATTAAAAAATTACTTACTAAAATAATTCTAAACTAATTACAAATTCTAAGGTTATAAAAAAAATCTAGTATGATTGAATTTGATCTAAACTAAACCAAAGTTTTAAAATTTAGTAAGTTAAATCTAGATTAAATTAAAATCCTAAGGTTACTAAATTAAATCTAAAACAAATGAAAATTCCAAAGTTACTAAACTAAATCTAAATCAAATAAAATTCTAAAAACTACTAAACTAAATTTAAATCAAATAAAAACTCTAAAGTTATTAAACTAAAACTAAACAAATAAAATTCTAAAGTTAACTTAAATAAAATCAAATAAAATTCTAAAGTTATTAAACTAAAACTAAACAAATAAAATTCTAAAGTTAACTTAAATAAAATCAAATAAAATTCTAAAGTTATTAAACTAAACTAAAACAAATAAAATTCTAAAATTTACTAAATGAAATAAAATTCTAAAGTTATAAAATAAATCTAAACTAATTAAAGAATTCTAAATTAATATTAACTAAATTAATTATAAGATTTACTAATATTTTTATATTTTTTTTTTTAAATATTAACAAGAGAATACATTAAAATAAAACAAGAAAATAGAAGGGCATTTGTGTGGGGACTTATGTTTCTAACAACATATTTCTATCAGTACATATACGCACTCTTTTAATGATAAAAGAAACAAAGAAGAAATATAGTAAGACTTTTCAAACCAGCGAGATATGTACACACATCATTTTTAATAGATTAAAAAACACAAAAAAATAACATATACTCACATATCAGTAGAAAGATGGCACAACCACACAAACAAATCCCTTCTTCTCCAAGTTTTTTTCAAGTTTTTCAAACACATCTTTTCACTTTTTCAAAATCAAACGCGATAAACAATAAATTGTGAAAAAGAAAAATAAAAGAAGCAAAAGGAAATCTGAACCTTCACCGTGGAGGCGGCCGGACTTTGCAGCGTCTGGGTGATGAGCAGTCATGTCGTCCGAGATCACGGAGAGGGCATGTGCGTGGTTGGTCCGGCGTTGTGGTTGGTGTATAGCAGTTCGTGGAAGGTAAGTTGGTGGTGTGTTGGTCACAGTGGCCGGATGTTGGTTGTTATTGAAGGGTGGTTCCGCGGCTGGAAAGGGTGTTGTGAGTTGAGCTGTGAAGATGGTGTATCAGAAGTTAGCATGGAGATGGGGTTTTGGCTTGTGGGAATTGGAGGGGTGACTGGAGGAGGTGGAGGAGAAGGTTTCTTGAAACTCTTTGAAAACTCTACCCTTATTATCCTGCCTGATATTTCACGAGCATCAAACTGTTCAACAGCAGCCTGAGCCCCTTCTCCAGAATCCATAGTAACAAATGCATAACCTTTTCCCTTCCCATCTTTCCTTTTTACAATCTCGACATCGGTTACAGTTCCGCATTCCTTGAAGAGCTCTTTGATGTCTGGCGCGGACACTGACCAAGGTAAGTTAAAAACAGCTAACTTCTTCTTAACATTGTCCAATGTCTGCGTTTCCTCTGTTTTTTCATCTTCAATTGTTGATTCTGTTACTTCTTGTAAAGCAAAGCATGGCGTTTGGGTTCTGAAAGAAGATAAGTGAAGTTTGTTGTGGCTATGAGAAAAAATGGAAGAAGAGAATGAAGTGGGTGGGATATGACGTGCGCGATTAGGAAGAAGAAAAGGGAATTAGGTGGGTTTGTGAGGTGATATGGGCGTGAGGAGAGGAAGAAGGCGGAGGGATTGCTAATGCAATTAGGAACAGTAGTTTCAGCAATAGCTAAAACAACGGATGCGAAGAAGATAACAATGGTCAGGTCTGGTACAGGGTGTTTACCTTGGGTTTTGGTAAACAACCGCTGATCCTCCAAATGGTTACTTATTTGGTTACTCGCAGGATCGATCAGATTGATCCTATGGACATAGGTTGATTTTGAAGTTTGATTAAGGTGGATAAGGCTTTAAATAAAAGGTTTCAAGTAAATTGCATAAAGGAAAGACTTGGTAAAATAAACAAGGCTTTAAAGTAAAGGTTCGACAGGAATTTAAAGGAGAAAAGCAAGTAAAATGCTGGGAAAGTAAATGACTTTAATTGATAAAATTGGTGTTTCACACATACATTTCTCAACAATTCTTTCTCACACGCTGGGTACTTGAATCTAAATGAGTGACTATGTATATAATTGTGAACACACGCGAGAAACTACATGTCTACTCCTATTTATACTAAAACATTCCAAGTAACCGTCGGGCAGTTACACTGCTTCGAGATCAAGCCACTTGGCACGTTCTCCATGCTCGATGCTCCAGATCCTTGCACGTTTGCACGTAGTAACTGCTGGAAACCGTTTTCCCTCCAAAGCTTTGAATTTCAAACTGCTCCACTCTGGACCATCGAACACCTTCATCAAGAGACGTCTTCGACGAAAACTCCTTCGACGTCGAAGGCAACCAGCCTTCTTCCTTGGAAGAAATCTTCTAAGTATTTTGCCATCTTTCGACGGGCACTTCGACAGGCTTAGCCAGTCGAAAGCATCTTTCAGCTTTTAATGGCTGACATCAATCAAAACAAAGGTGTCGAATTTAGGAGCCAACAAATTGCCCCCCAAGAATGCCTTATTTCGACTCTGAAAGAAAAAGGCATTCTTTGAAAACGCCATCCGACACCTGTTTTTCCACGCTTAGTCACAAGTTAACTTGTGCACTTTTTGTTGCTTTTTACCAACTATTAGCAATCCCAAGAAACCATCATTAATTTGATCCTAGGACGTCACTTTCAGTACGGCGTGCAGCACCAAACGTTACTTCAGAATTTGTCATTATGACAAATCCCAAAAACGAGGACGCACGCTGCGTCCCTCTGTTTCTGCAGAAACGGCCAAAACAACAGGATGCTGCCACGCGTCCCACTAATTCCTGCAGCATTAAATGACATTTAATGTCCTCGTTATTGGGGATTTTTCCCACTACTATAAATAGTAGTGAATATCCCATTGTGGGACTTTTTACGCAAACTAGCCTTCAAACTTCCTTGTTTTCGCACAAGCTTGCTCTCTTTGCAGAAAACTCTTCCTCTTTCACTTCATCTTCATCTTCATCCTCAACAATGGCCTCTGCTTCTACTGCTCCCAAGGCTAACGCACCAACTGAACAACATGTTAAACCCAAGGTCTTCGTTACTGCTCCGGTAGTAAACTCTACAGGGAAACGAAGGGTTCCTGAACCTTCTGACATCTCCGTTCGCGATGCTTACTCGCGCCACTTGATGATCCCGGTTGGATACTCCAACCAGATCTTCGCAATGTCTGGCCCCATGAATCCAAGCATCTCTGAAGCTCTGAAGATCAAGAGCTATTTCCCCATCGTCGAGAAACTCAAGCCAGTAGCATGCGCCAAGAAGGACGCAGAAGACAACGAAGACCCTACACGCGAAAAAATCGACCTCCGCTTCTTCAACAGAAGTGTTAGGGTCTTCAGGTCTTGCCCTAATCTGACCTCCGACTATGTTGCTTGGCTAACAAAGTTGGAGAAACATCAAACTCCAGTCTGGAAGGAAATGGGAATCTTCGACCTAGTGATGCTGTCGAAGACAGGCTTAAACTACTCCCCAGAGATGCTTATAGCTTCGCTGTTGTTCTGGGATTACTCTCACTTCACTTTTCATCTTCCATGTGGGATGTTAACCCCCACACTCTTCGACGTAGCAGCTATTACTGGCCTTCGACCAACCGGAGATTACTTCGACCCGGAGGAGATGTCGGAGGACCAAATTGGCTTCTCTGAGACTAAGCCAACATACACCACTTTTATCAACCATTATCACGACAGATCGACAGACGCGGTGTCGGATGTCGAACACATAGCGTTTCTAGCCTTATGGCTAACTCGCTTTGTGTTTTGCTCGAAATCTCTGCAGGTGACCAAAAAGATGGTCACTCTTGCTACCCAACTGCATCACCGCCAGAACATCTGTCTGGCAGAACTGATTCTGGCCAGTCTTTATGACTCGATCAGCAATGGGGCTACTCTTCTGAAACATGTCGAAGATAGGGCCAGTTTGCTACTCGCTGGGCCTTTCTGGCTACTTCAACTGTGGCTCAACGCCACTTTCGAATCTTTCTTGCCCAAGAAGGTTCAGATAAATGAACAGGCGCCAGCAATAGCAAACAGGCGAGTCGAAGGCATCAGGCTGGCTCTGCTAACACCTGTGGAAGATGGGCTGGAGTTTCAACAAACCTTCACCAACTTCGTTTTAATGTTCGCTCGAAGGAAGGAATTTGTTTCAACTATGGCTCCATTTGCTCAACGGAGGGTGGGGCCAGCATGGTTCACAAGGCCACATCCAAAGGAGTCGAGTGGTCCCAATGTCGATGAGCACACCGTACTTTGGGAGGCGTTCCTGACACCCAGGATCATGCCTCTTCGATTTAAGAGTTCTAAGACTCATCTGAGTCTGCTTGCCTATCAACCAAATCTGGTATCCCGCCAGTTTGGTATTATCCAAACCCTGCCTTCTCCGAACTTTCAAAGAGAGAAGTCAATGTTGTACTTCTGCAACGATTATACAGAAGAAGCTGCCATCAAGCATATCGGAAGATATGCTGGTCGAACAATCCTCTCGCTGTTTGATTACCAGCTTAATTTCCTTTGCTCACCATCTTTCGAGGAATGGTGGAGAAGCTATTATGCTGAGTACTTCTTCGACGAGAAGGACTTCATGGCTGAGTTGCAGAAGTCTTTTGTCCTTGTGTTGGACAAAGTAAAGAAATGTAAGTTCATGCTCTCACATTACTTTTTGTCTTTCTCTTCGACTGCTAGCCTGTTAACCTTTTCTTTTGCTTTCAGTTGTTCGAAAGCCTCTAGCCAAGAAGGCTACAGAAGGCCCACAAGGAGGAGGCCCTTCAACAAAACCTCCACCGCCGGCGAAGACTACAGCGCCGGCGAAGACCATAGGCAACCAACAAGGGGAAGGCTCTTCGAGGAAGCCTCCTGTATCGGTAACCAGATTTTCTTCATTTTTCTTCTGGCTTTCGATTTTCGATTTTCGATGCAATTACTCAATCAAATTCCTGTTGGTTTTCTAGGCCCCTTCGCCCAAGAAACGGGCAGCATTGGTGGTCGAATCTGGGAGTGATGACGAAAGTGATTCCCCTCCTGCTCCCTTAAAGAGGCGAAAGTTAACGAAGGACGCTTCTGTTCCTGCTCCTGCTCCTGAAGGTCGAACCGTCAGAATAAAGGTTGCTGTGAGAAAGCCTAGGCCACCTCCAGTAATCATCGAGGAGCCAACTGAGGAGGAACTGAACGTTCTTCTTAACAAACCTGTCGAGAGTGACAATTCCAGCCCTGGGGCCGAAGTTAATCCACAGGTAATCTATTGGACCCTTTTTATAACTTAGGCATAGATACCAGTATTCGATTGTGTCTCTTTCGACATCTGAAGATTTGTCTTCTTTCTCTTTTTCAGGACACTACTGAAAGTTCTCCACCAAGGACTTCAGAAACTCTAGAATCTGCTGACCTTAGCAGGCCTCAGGAAAAAGATTTGGGCAATGACGAAGCCCATACTGAGAATGAGGCCAATGCTGAAACAGTGGAGAAGACAACAGAAGAACCTATGGTGGAGGAACCACAGCCAGTGGAGGAACAACAGCCAGAAACGGTTCAGGTGGTGGATTTGTCGTCAGAAGAGAATCCTGAAGAAAGAGACCAAGGCAATGGCGAAGAGAATCAAGATGCTGTTGACGAAGAGCACCAAGGTGGTACTGGAGAAGGACACCAGGGTGACGCTAGCGAAGAGCCACAAAATGACGCTGGCGAAGGACCCCAGGGTGATGCTAACGAAGAACCACAAGTCGACGCTGGTACCGCCTCAGTCCAAGTCGAAGAGCAACCAATCGAGGCACTCAGCATTCAACAGCCTCAAGCCCAAGATAACACTGTGGCAAGGGTTACCTCCTCAAAGCACAGGTCAAAAGAGGACTTGGAAATCTTGAAACAAACTGACCCTGTCAGCTACCTCAATGCAATCATCGAGAGTAAGAGTTCATCTGACACTAGTCAGGAAATTCCTACCCTGTCGGGGAAGTCTACTGAAACTTCTCCTCTTGATGATGCGTTGGCGAAGGTTAAGGCCCAGTTCTTCAAGAGGGATTTAATGAAGACTTTAGAGGGGGACCCCACTGCTCCATCATGCTTAAAGGAGGTCTTGAATGCTGTTGACTTCGAAGCTGTAGCCCCAGAAATCTCAGACTTGATCATGGAATTACATTCTATGATTGATCAAGTTTCAGCGGATTACAGGCGCCAACGAGGTTTTAACAGTCAGCTTGAAGTGCTGCATGGCAAAAGCTCATCTGCGTGGACCGCTGTCTCAGATTCTACTTCTCGAATTGCTGAGTTGTCGAAACAGAAAGCGTCTGCACAGGAAAGAGTCGATGCCATTGAGCGAGAGAATGTTTCCTTCCGGGCACAAATTGCAGAAATAGAGGCGAAGATAAACGCCAACACTGTACTCCAGGAGGAAATTCTTTCGACCATCTCAGACACTGAGAGCCAGACTGAGATCAAGCAAGGCCTGGAATTCGCTGAGAGGGCCCAAAGCCTCGACGCTCAAATTGCCAAACTAGTGCAGGAAAACTCTTGGTGCAAGAAAAGGTTGGAGCTGCAGTACGCCAAGTATCTTCGACTCAAGAATTCTCTTACTTTTTGATTGATTCTCTTTTGTAACCATCTTATGTAATCGTTATTTCGACAACAATTGCCATCTTGGCTGAAAATAATAAAATTTCCATTTTGGCATTTTTTATGGTTAATTTAGTTTGTTCTTTTATTATTTTATTTTTATCTCTTGAAGTATAGGTTTGTATTTTTTCAAATATTTACCATTTACTCTCAAGAGCCTTTTATCTCCACTTAGCTCTTCGACTTCATAGGCTCCACCAGAAAAAGTTTGGATAACTCTGAAGGGTCCTTCCCATTTGGGTGACCATTTCCCCATGCTTCGATCCCGTCGATCCATGGGAAGAATTACCTTCCAAACTAGTTCTTCAGGCAAAAATACCTTAGGTTTTACCTTTCTATTATAAGAGTCTTCTACTCTTTTCTTCTGAAGCCTGAGTAAGTCGAGAGCATGTAATCTCTCTTCGTCTAAATCCACCAGTTCATCTAACATCATATTCCAATAAACCTCAGAAGGAATATCATAATGCCTCTAAACCCTTGCAGATTGAAGACAAATTTCTGCTGGCAACACTGCATCATGGCCAAAAGTTAGCCTATATGGTGTTGTCCCAGTGGCTTCTTTTGGGGACGTTCGACAAGCCCATAAAATCTGGTCTAACGTCTTATGCCAATTCTTTGGTTTCTTCCCAACATGTTTCTTTATCAAGCCAATCACCACTTTGTTAGCTGCTTCGACTTGACCATTCGCCTGTGCATAATAAGGCGTTGATGTTAGGAGTTTGAAACCTGTTTCCTGAGCAAATTCCTGCATCTTTCGACCAGTGAAAACTGACCCTTGGTCAGTTGTTATTGTCTCAGGGATTCCATATCTAAAGATAATGTTCTTTTGAATAAATTCAATGACATTTTCTTGGTCCACATTGACTAAAGGGACAGCTTCGATCCACTTAGTAAAATAATCAATGCCTACCAATATGTATTTCTGACTCTTTGATGATGCTGGTCGAATCTCTCCAATGAGATCCAACGCCCATCCTCTAAAGGGCCAAGGCTTCACTATCGAGTGAAGTTCGCTTGCTGGTACGTGTTGGATGCCTGTATGAACTTGACACTCTTGGCAACCTTTGGCGAACTCAACACAATCTTTCAGCATAGTGGGCCAATATAGTCCTTGTCGAAACAACAACCATTTCATCTTATGGCCTGCTTGGTGAGCCCCACATGCCCCAGCATGCGTAGTCGAAAGGGCTATGTATGCTTCAGTTTCACTTAAACATTTCAGCAACACCCCTTCAGGCGTCTTCTTGAATAACTCATTACCCATGAGTACAAAACTCAACGCCCTGTATTTTGTTTTTCGTTCTGTCGGAGCTCCTGGATTTTGAAGATAGTCCACAATGGGTTTCCTCCAATCTTGCTCTGACAAATTATCAATGAACGAAATCTCGAAGTTACTGTGATCAGCATATCCTAGCCTCGTCGATTCCAAGTCTGATGGTGATAGACAAGTTGCTTTTATCTTTTCTCGAACTTCGATTGCTCTTTGTAATCTCGTTTTTGAAATCTTATACCCAGATGCAATCTGTGCCAAGTCATTGGCTATCTGATTTTCGACTCTGGGTATGTGTCGAATATTGACACTTTCAAATTGTTTCAATAAACGATTTGCTATCAAAAAGTACATAATGAGATTCTCTCTTATGCATTTATATTCCTTTGTGACTTGCTTGATGACTAACTCTGAGTCTCCCATTATTTCGACTCGAGTTGCCCCCAATTCCAACAATATCTCAAGGCCAGTAATTAGAGCTTCATACTCAGCCTCATTGTTCGAACAAGAACCTTCTATTTGGTACTTGAATGTTGTTGGAATTTTATCTGGAGAAATAATCAAGACTCCTACTCCTGTTCCATTTTTATGGCTGGAACCATCGAAGTAGAATTTCCAAGGTTCTATCTCCACATAATTAATATCCTCGACTTGAATTGAGTGGTCGACTATGAAGTCTGCAACCACTTGTCCTTTTACTGCCTTAAGAGGCATAAAGGTCAAGGAATATTCAGTTAATGCTAATGCCCACTTGCCAATTCGACTATGCAAGATAGGTTTCGACAACATATATTTGAAAACATCAAAATGAGACGAAACATAAACATCAACTGGTTTTATATATTGCTTGAGTTTTGTACAAGAGAAATACAGACATAGACACAATTTTTCAACTTCGCTATATCTAGTTTCTGCATCATTCAAAACTCGACTGAGATAATAAATGGGTCTTTCGACTCCATTCTCATCCTCTTGGGCTAACATACTTCCCAGAGTTTTGTCAGATGCAGCTATGTACAATCTCATACTCCTATTGCTACAAGGAGGCACCAAAATAGGTGGCTTAGTGAGGTACCCTTTGATTTTGTCGAAGGCTTCTTGTTGCTCTTGCCCCCATTCGAACCCCTCTTTATTCAGTCGAAGTAAGGGTGAAAAGGCCTGAGCTTTCCCACTTAGGTTAGATATAAACCTTCTTAAGAAATTTATCTTGCCTAAGAGAGATTGCAATTCCTTCTTATTCGATGGCGCTTTCGCTTCCAGAATTGCCTTCGTCTTGTTCTGATTGATTTCGATTCCTTTCTTGTGGACAACGAAGCCCAAGAAATCTCCAGCTTTCACACAGAACGCACACTTCAAAGGGTTCATCTTCAGACCATGTTCTCTCATTCTTTCGAATGATTGTCGAAGGTGGTCAATGTGACTCTTCCTGGAAACAGATTTTATAACAATATCATCAATATAAACTTGCATAAAAGTGTTAATAAAATCATGGAAGATAGTATTCATTGCTCGCTGGTACGTTGCCCCAGCGTTTTTTAGGCCAAAAGGCATCACTACCCATTCGTAAGTGCCTAAGGCCCCAGGGCATCGAAAAGCTGTTTTCGACACATCCTCTTCAGCAATGAATATTTGATTATATCCTGAATAACCATCGAGCATACTCAGGTATTCATAACCAGCGGCAGAATCGACTAGCATTTCCGCCACAGGCATAGGATATTCATCTTTGGGGGTGGCAGCATTCAAATCTCTGAAATCTATGCACACCCTTAATGTGCCATTTTTCTTAATTACTGGCACAATATTTGCAATCCATTCGACATACCTTGTAACACGGATGAATTTGCATTTCAGAAGTCTTTCGACCTCCGTTTTGATCTTCGACAATATTTCTGGAGCGAAGCGTCTTGGATTTTGCTTGATTGGCTTCTTCCCAGGTTTGATTGGTAACTGAAGTTCTACCAATCCTCTGTCGAGACCAGGCATTTCGTCATAATCCCATGCAAAACAGTCTTTAAACTCTTTCAGCAATTGGATTACTTCCAACCTAAGTTCTGGATCAATTTTGGCGCTGATGTAAGTTGGCCTTTTCTCTGATCCTTCGCCTAAGTTGATTTCTTCTAAAGGATCTTGTGCTAACATCTTAATGTTGTTCGCCAAGGGATCCTTTTCGAAGCCTAAAGGCTCATCGTCATAGATGGCGTCGAGCCTCTGTTCCTGCATGTCTTCTGGCATGATATCAGGAGGTTTTGGATCGAAATCCTTTCCTGGGCCGACAGCAGATAATTGTTGATCATTGGCATGTGTGTCCATGTACTTTACTTCGGCTTCGAGAGCCGTTATCATCTTGGTTTCGGCTACATAAGCCGAAATTCGCTTCAGAGATTGTGACTCAGTCATTATCACTGAATTCACTTCCCCAACCAGTTGGTTGGATATCAGTTAACCCACTGAAGTCTATGTGGGACAAGTCTTCTCTGTCCCATTGGAAACCATGCTCAGGATGCAGGTATAGGGAACAAAAGGTGTTTGGCGCTGGCGCCATGTCGAAGTCAGGAGTTGGACATGGCCCTATATGAGCCAAGTTTTTGTCGAAATCTGTTACACCCAAGTGATTCACTTCGCCAAGGTAGTAACTTTGATCCGCCTCTATGTTTTCGACCATCCCATCTGGACGCCATAGCAGCAGTCTTTGGTGCATCGATGAAGGCACAGCGCCTATACCATGAATCCACTCACGGCCTAACAAAAGGTTGTAGTTAGGTTTGGCCGATATGACCATGAACATTGTTGGTCGAAGGATCGACCCAACTTTGATGTCTAGCTGGATCACTCCCATGGTGGTCCCAATGCCTCCCTCATAGTTGGACAGGACCATATTGTGAGGTTTGATTTCTTCATCCCTTTTGCCAATCTTCCTTAGCATAGAATGAGGGATAATATTGATAGTTGCCCCACAGTCGACCAATATTTTATTCACAGTGGTCTCTTCGAGCTTAGCCCTTATGAACAAAGGCTTGAGGTGATTCTTCATCGCCTCTGTAGGTGGCTCGAAGAAGCCATTTTGTTCCTCTGTAGTGCCATTGTCCATGACAAAATAGCACACTGGCCTATGTTTGGCCATTTCTTGTTCCACCTCCCAGTCACTTGCTTCGACTTCTACCTGTCGATTGAATTCCCTGGGCAGCACTGAAACAATATTCACCATTATATCCAAAGTATCGTCGGACTCAGCATCATCTTCGTCTTCGACTTCACTTTGGTTAGGCCAGACTAGCCTGTTGGTAACTGGTTCTCTCTCAAGAGGCTTTCTTTGTTTCCTTTGAGGAACATTCGAACTAGTTTCCGCCTTAGGTTCGTTGGCAGCTTCCCTTTCAGCTTTTCGCCTCCTTTGATATCTCCTCCATTGGGATCGAGACATAGGATTTTTACCCTTGTAGTTGCTGGACACTTGAGCAACCTTAGGTGCAGCAACTTGAGGCTCTTTCTTCTGAGTTAAAGAGGAACCTCTTGGCACATCGAAAGAATGCCATTTCTCTTCATTTGGCCTTTTTCGGCCAGATGTTTTGTACCAAGTGTCTACTGGTACATTTGTTGGAGGCCTAAAAGTCAATGGCCTCTTGTCTTGATTAGAACCCCTTCTGGGATCATGTCGAAGGTCAGCATTCTCCCTTCTCTTGTTCGCTGCTCTCACGCCTTGAATGTGCTCAGCAGCTTTTTTATCAAAGATTGAACTGCATCTTGGACACAGCATAACCTCTGATTTCTTCTTCTGGCATCTTTGTAAAAAATCTGCCAAGTTTTCGTTTTCCCTAGGGAAAGCCGTTTTATTAGCCTGCTCTTGCCTTATGGCCTCTTCTGATGCTTTAGGGTCAGAAAGCTCGACCATGTTGATATTCATTGTATCTTTGCTAGCAAGAGTTAGTTGCTTCATTTGTATTTCCAGATTCTCCGTCTGGCCTTGAACATTGGCCAAGTGGGAACTGGGCTTTGGTCCAGTTTTTTGTGTTTCAGCAGTCTTCGACTTCGGGTTCTCGACCGCTTCCTGGACAGCTTCAATTGTCTTCCTGGATAAATTTCCAGAAAAACTGCCAAAGATTGGCATGTTGATGTGGTCCTTTGAGACTTCGACCATGGTAATGCCTGGCTTCTTCGACTGGATCCTGGTTGCCTCTATCATGTTCACCTCAGAGGGTTCTGCATAGTGGGCTTCAGCCTTCAGTGGATTGGAGTCGACAGCCATGGGGGATTTGTCAGCAAACTTTAATCTCCCTTCCTCAATAGCGTCTTGCACAAGATTCCTGAAAAGAAAACATTGAGAAGTTTTATGGCCCAAAAAATTATGATATTTGCAAAAACCTCTCTTCTTTCTTTGATCAAGAGGAGGCACTTTTACCCCAGGGGGTACTATCATTTGGCCATCTTTAACTAGCAAGTCGAATATTTCATCACATTTTGTGATGTCAAAACTATAAGTCTTTTTTGGGAACCTATCGTTGGTCCTGTCTGGACCAATGGGATTTTTCCCATTTGAGGGGACTAACTGTTTACAAGAGTATGGTGGCCCTTGTTTTAGTTCTGCTAGATCGACTTCTCCTTCTTCGACAGTTAAAGTATCGTCGAAGGATTCTAGATCTTCATCATCCATCTCAACGTACGCTATTCTCTCTCTTTTGTGAGTTTTCGTTGCCTTAGCTTTTTCAGCTTTGAGGCGTTCGACTTGTCGAACTCTATCGGCCAGTTGGGCCATGTCTCTTAGGTACTGGGTGTCTAGCTTCTTCCTAATGGAATAATCTAAACCGCCTGCGGCTATTTCGACCAACTCATGTTCTGGCACTTGTGTAAAACATCTCGCCTTGAGCAACCTAAACCTATTCAGATATTCGTCTATAGGTTCAGTGAAACGTCTCTTCACACTGGCCAGTTCTTTTAGGCTTATCTTGGTTTGCCCCATGTAGAATTGTTCATGGAACAATCTTTCCAACTGGGTCCAATGATGGATCGAATTGGGGGGGAGAGTTGTAAACCAAGTAAAAGCGTTCTTGGTTAAAGAACTTGGGAAGTATTTGATCCTTAGGTTTTCGTTATTCGAAATGTCTCCTGCTTCGATCAAATATCTTGCCACATGCTCGACAGTAGATTCTGTCGTGTCCCCAGAGAACTTAGTAAATTTGGGGACTTTGCATCTAGGAGGTAAATCTGTTTGTAACACATATTCTGACAATGGAGATGTAAAGTTGGGCCTTCGAAAGCCCATGTTCATTCCATTCTGAGTCATGATCCTTTCGATCGTGGTTGCCAGATTATTTTCCAAACCCATGTTTTGGTATTGGATATGCTGAACCACTTCGTCAGCATTTTGGTTTCTGTTAACTAACCTTACCTCTGGGGCTATTACCCTAGGTTCTTCGACAGGTTGTTCGACAGGCTGTTGAGCCTGGTTAATGGTGGTTTCTTCCTCTACAAATATCCCCTGATTTCCCCTTATTTGCGCCCTTTGGGGCTGTCGAATAGGAGGGGGTACTCCAAAGAAGTCAGCCAAACGCGTCATTTACGCTGTAACTTGCTGATTTGATTGAGTAGTATTTTGTATTAGAGGATTTAGCACTGTACTCAAAGTTTGTGCCAACATTTGCACCATATCATGGTTGCTTTCGTCCATTTGTTGCCTCAAGACTGCTGTCGAGGCATTTGTAAGGCCATGGGCTACTTGGGACGTTCCTCCTAAGAGTTGGGTCCTATTTCTATTCGCCATGCCTACTCCAGAGCCTTGGAGTGGCGAAGAGGCACTCACGAAAGGGTCTGAATAAGTGGACGCAGCATTCGTCAGGCTTGCCACTTCAGAAGTTGGCATGCCATAGAATGGAATGAATCCTGGGGGAACCACAGGCCTTGTGCCTATATTTCCCCTTGGTGGGGGAGTTCCCAAAGGTATTCTGGGGCCTGTTAACGAAGTTATTGGCCCTGTGGTTGTGACCGACACTGCTGGTGTCGAACCAACGTTTGTCGCTTCACTTACGGTCATATTAACCGTTGCTCCCACACTCGTTTGTGGGATTTCGTTATTGTTTGGCGGATTCGCCATCTCTTCCCTTCTTCTGGCAGTATTGTTATCGTTAGTGTATATTCTACCACTCCTCAATAACATACAACTCGAAAAGATGAGATTAATTTCAACAATCAACACACAGTCCCACCAGGTGTGCCAATTTGTTTACCTTGGGTTTTGGTAAACAACCGCTGATCCTCCAAATGGTTACTTATTTGGTTACTCGCAGGATCGATCAGATTGATCCTATGGACATAGGTTGATTTTGAAGTTTGATTAAGGTGGATAAGGCTTTAAATAAAAGGTTTCAAGTAAATTGCATAAAGGAAAGACTTGGTAAAATAAACAAGGCTTTAAAGTAAAGGTTCGACAGGAATTTAAAGGAGAAAAGCAAGTAAAATGCTGGGAAAGTAAATGACTTTAATTGATAAAATTGGTGTTTCACACATACATTTCTCAACAATTCTTTCTCACACGCTGGGTACTTGAATCTAAATGAGTGACTATGTATATAATTGTGAACACACGCGAGAAACTACATGTCTACTCCTATTTATACTAAAACATTCCAAGTAACCGTCGGGCAGTTACACTGCTTCGAGATCAAGTCACTTGGCACGTTCTCCATGCTCGACGCTCCAGATCCTTGCATGTTTGCACGTAGTAACTGCTGGAAACCGTTTTCCCTCCAAAGCTTTGAATTTCAAACTGCTCCACTCTGGACCATCGAACACCTTCATCAAGAGACGTCTTCGACGAAAACTCCTTCGACGTCGAAGGCAACCAGCCTTCTTCCTTGGAAGAAATCTTCTAAGTATTTTGCCATCTTTCGACGGGCACTTCGACAGGCTTAGCCAGTCGAAAGCATCTTTCAGCTTTTAATGGCTGACATCAATCAAAACAAAGGTGTCGAATTTAGGAGCCAACACAGGGGCACTAGTAATTATCCAAGAGTAAAAAGCTTGAATGTCGTAAATGAAATCCTCAATGGATCTGATTGTACAAGTGATTGGATTTCCTATGAATAGATAGAGTAAAGCAAAGACATATTTGAAGACATATCCTATGAATCGAACAATTCCAAATGCAGCATTCTTCCAGTTTGACAGTTCAAATAGAACGGCTCTCCATGCATAGACGAGAAAAGCCATAGCCAGAAACCACGGCCACTTGAGAGGAGGATCCGGAGCTTCTTTAATGTGATCTCTAAACCGTCCCGGCATAGTGCTGGACTCTCGAAGTTCCTTCTCCGCTTCATCCAACCCAGCGACAACAGTGGAATCTTCATTTACGGCAAAACGCTTCAGCGGGGTGAACCTGAGGGGTTTAGGGGAAAACCCAATGGGGTTACGCGTGAATTGAGGGTTAGTGGTGGATTTGGAATGTTAATGGTGGTGAAGAGTGAAGAGATGAACGAAGCTTCTTCTCCATTGCACTTTTCTGCTTCAAGCTTCAAACGTATTTCTCAGTTAGCTTCGCTGCAAATTTTCCAAATCTATGGACTGTGTTGCGTTGCGTCTTGTGAGAGGGAAAAAGGGATAATTGTGAGAGAAGGGAAATTGGGATGGTGATGTGGTGTCAGTGGTGTAGTAGAGATTGGATAGGACTGATTGGTGGGAGAATTCGAAGAATTGTTGTTGGTTTTGGATTTTGATGGTTGTGATGCATTTTGAGTTTAGCGATTTTCTGCTTTTTTTCTATTTGGATTGTGGTGAGAATGTGTCTGTTGATTGAAATGAGTACCCATATGTATTTGAGGTCTATCATCTTTTAGTTTTGGTTACCTACTGCTATGCTTTTTGTTTTGTTTTTGGAGAGAGGGGAAGTGAGTTTATTTACTGTGTTTGTTGTCTTTTACAAAGAAAGAGTAAGTAGTATTATATAGACAAGTGAAAATAGAAAAAGATGATTTCAGTTTCAATCGTTCAATCGTATCCGTCCAAAATTATTTCAATTTTATCAATCCATAACTTATGCTATTAACCAATAGAAATAGAGCAAGGTGTATTATATATTTTTTAATGACAAAAACGCCCTTAAATGATAAAAAATGAAATAAAACACTGAAAGTATTTAAATTAATTCAATTTAAAATAATTTTTTTTTGAATTTTTTCTGAATAAAAATAAAGACCCAAAATGATCGAAAACGCTAAAAACAGACGAAAATTTATCCGAAAAAAATAAAATGAACACATTAAAATAAATTACATGTCACAAAGATTAAAGAAAAAATATTCGAAAAGTCAAAATCGAAATAAAATGATAATAAAAATATCAGGCTAAACAGACATTTTACGGTTAAAAATGGGACTTCAAACTGTACCGAAAAAATAAAGCGAGCATACCTTCATAATCTATGCGAGATGCAGATTCATAAAACGATCGGTAAAAGGTGAAAACTTGAAATATTTTTCTCGCTAATTTTTCGCACCGTGTTGAATCTCTTTTAACCGTCTATTTGTAAAACCGAAATATTTTTATTATCAGCATATAAACAACTTGGAGCAATGCAAGAAATGAGTAAACAGATAAAAATGCATGAAGTTAAATGTCGGGTATTTTTCCACTACAGAATGATGCAAATGTTGATTTAAACTGACTTTTGGTCAACTTAAACACGATTAAATGATGCAAATGTAATGAATGAAGCTATTTATTAATGATTGTGACCAAATAACAAAATATGATATGAAAGTGCGACTAAAACATATTAGGGGCGAAATTTAGGGTGCAACAGTTGTGCCTTGATGAATCAGTCTTCGAGAATCCACAATCAACTGTACTTCGGGCTTGGGAGACTCAAAACTTTAATTGAGGCGCGACACCTGATGCTCTTGATTCAGACCTGTCTCTGCACATGGAGCAAAAGAAAACATGAACATACACCTTTGTATGCGATTAGAAATTAGTGATACATATGCTAAAAATGTTCAAAACACTTGACAATCTTCGCATAGTCAAAGCTCGAAGGTGAGACGTTAAAACCGACCGTATTTCGTGACCTTGACTTATCTTAAAAAATGCAAAAATAAAAATGGGATCTTAGGTCAAAAATTGGGGTACAACAGGTTCGAACCCAGGACATGGGTCTCACCAGCGCACTACCTTGCCACTGGGGTGGCTATACATCCGTTGATTAATATGAAACAAAAATAACATAACATGAAACGCTTTCATGGTCCTGTACTTCGTCTTCTTCCTCTAGTCAGCCAGATGCTCTGTAACTTTCTCATTTCTCCATGAAAATGAAAACTCATAACATGAATGTTGTAGCATTTTGTCTCACGATTCTAACCATATAAATCATGTAAGCTAGCAATCAAAGATCAAGATGAATTTTAAAAGCCCTAAATCTAAACCTAATTTTTATAGGAATTTGAACTTCAAAATTCTCTCAACTTAGGCCAAATAAATGCAAGATATATACATGTACAGCTTCGTAGCAATGAGGTCTACATTGTTTTTTCACAAATCATGGACAATGGAGGCCTGTATGAAGAGATAGAAGTTGAGATTTTTACCTCTTTCAGTTGAAATCATGGATGGAGTTGGAGTGAGTTTTATGAAGGCCTGATGATTGCTTGAGCTTGCTTGAACCTCCCTAAGTGTGTTCCAATCCTCGCCTTGCTTTGGAAGTTCCTGGAACTCTCTATCCAAGTCAACCTGCAAGCTTTTAAAACAGAAATGGAAGATGATGGAGAAGGAGTTACAGTACATGGATAAGGGTCTGCATCAGTTAGATATCAAGTAGGTAAAGTGTTTTGATGGTTAAAACTTGAAACGCACGAGCCAAATGAGGGATTGTTATGCTTATGCAAAAACTGCAAGTCTCGACAGTTTTTTGGTGAAAGGGAGTTTGGGAGTGTTTCAGGCCTCTAGCAATCGTTTTTCTAATTGTAATATCTTTGTATATTAGTATGGAGAAGATTTTAAGTCAGCTCTTCCAAAGGTTTTTCAATCCTAGCCTTTTTGCACACTTTCTTACTTTTAAAGCAAAGTGAATGGACAAGGCTTTACATGCTTGTACTGGCTTGCTTAGGGTTGGTATATGCTTTGTACAATTTGCTTTAGACCTGTAAAACTTGTATGTGCAATGGAGATAGGTTCAATTCTCAAGAATTGGAAAATTGCAAAAGTGAACCTTTTTCAAAATGGCAATGGCCACTTTATGCCATTTATGGAATTACAACTTGGGTAAAGATTCTAGGGCTTGGATTAAAGCTTTGTCAACTGAGTAAGCATTAAATTATGGAGTAAGAAACAAGTTCGGGACCTGTAAAGCATGGATTAGGCAGCATAGGTACTGATTGGAACTTTGTTCTTCATGAAATGGCTTGAATCAAAAGTGAGAAATTTCCAAATTCATCTCTTCGATTCTCCCTACTCAAAAATGATCTTGAGGAGTTATTAGACATTTTGGAAAGCTTGAAATGTGCTCTATAACTCATATTTGAAATACATTTTAAGAATCCTCTTGGAACTAGGTGAAAAATTGTCATGAAGTTGGGTCCAAAACCTGCCTAAATTAGGGCAAAATTTCACTAAGTTATCTAGTTCATGAGCATATATTCATAAAATTATATCTTGAGATCCAAGCATCTTTAGGGAAAAATGTGTGAAGCAAAGTTGTATATTTCATGGAGGTCTACAACTTTCATGTTGGGAACTTCCTTTGAATCATCTTGTATCATGGTGAAAAAATGGTCTAAAGTTGAGAAAAAATAAGAAATTTTCTGTACTTAGAAAAATTTTCAAGTTAAGAAAATTTTCAATTTTAAACCCTAATCTTCAATCCTTGATTTCTTGATGAACAAGTTTCAAATTTTGACATGTTTTGATGAATTGTGACCCTTGGCATTTGATTTTGACCAAAAAGTCAAAGTTTGACTTTTCAGTGTACAGTTGACTTTTGATCAGTTGACTGCAAATTTTATCTGTCTATCAATGAAATTGAAATGTTTTTAACCATGTAATTAGATCAAGATGATGCCATTGAACCCTTGAAACCATGCTTCAAATCAATTGGTCATTTTCTAGGGTAAAATTCAGAAATTGCCCTTCCTCAGTCAAAACCCTAATTTTGACCATTTTGCCCTTTTGATGATTTGGTCAAATTTCTTGAGGAATTGTAATCCAAACTTGATCAAATGATACATATGAGTCTAGAATATTGATGTGGGTAAAAAAATTATGAAGTTTTGACTGTAAATTTTCCATGGTTGACTTTTTCCCTGATACAGTTGATTTTTGGGTCAACTGTCCAATTAACTGATCAAAAATGTGGTTCAAGGCTTGAAACTTGTCATGAGCAATCTTAGGGGTCCATAATGATGTTTGAAAGTCATATGAAGAATTGATAGTCCAAGAATCTATGTGCAAACTCAAACCCTAATACTGGGTTAACTGTGTAAGATGAGATGCCTTGAGCTGACCAAACCCTAATCCAGTCTTGAGTCAGAGAAATCTTGTGAGAATAATCTTGATAAATGAGAGGGAAAATTTTGGGGTACAACAAATGTGTTCGGAGATTCCGCCCTAGTGATCAGCCAAGTAAAAGGAGATTGGGACACTAAACACCCTAATCTCATCCCTTACAAGGAACTTGTGCTATCCCTAATTCATCACTTCGAAGAGGTCACTTTTGAGCACTTCCCTAGGGAAGAAAACCAGTTGGCTGACGCTTTGGAAACCATGTCTTCAATGTTCAAAGTCAAATGGGACAACGAAGCCCCTATGATAACAATTGAAAGAATCGATGAACCTGCAAATTGGTATGAGCTTGACACTGACGCAGAAAATCCATGGTACCATGAGGTGATGAGATACCTTGAAGCATAAGAGTATCCAGAGGGGGCATCTATCAATGACAGAAAGTTCTTGCAAAGATTTGAAGCCAAATTCTTCCTAAGTAACGGGATATTATACAAGCATAACCATCATTCAACTCTACTCTGATGTGTGGACAAGAAGGAGGCAGAGGAAATTATGGAAGACATGCAAGATGGTCTCTTCGGTACTCACTCAAGTGGACATACAATGGCTAAGAAAATCTTAAGAGCCGATTACTATTAGTCAACGATGGAGACTGATTGCCATCAACATTCAAGAACTTGTCACAAATGTCAAATCTACGCTGACAAGGTCCATGTGCCTCATATTCCTCTGAATGTCATGACTGATCCGTGGCCATTTGCAATGTGGGGCATTGACATGATTGGAGAAATCAAGCCCACAGCTTCCAACTCTTGTTGCTATCTACTATTTTACCAAATGGGTCGAAGCCGCCTTGTTTGCCTCAATCACCAAGAATGTGGTAGCCAGATTCATCAGACACAACCTCATTTGTCGTTATGGTATCCCTGAAAGGATCATCACCAACAATGGGACTAACCTCAACAATGCTATGATCACCAAGCTTTGCACTCAGTTTAAGATCAAGCATCACAATTCTTTTCCGTATAGACTGAAAATGAATGGCGCAGTCGAAGCGGCCAACAAAAATATCAAGAAGATTATGCAGAAAATGGTAGTAACCTATAAGGTTTGGCATGAGATGTTGTTGTTTTCTCTACATGGCTACTGTACTTCAGCTAGAACATCAACTGGGGCAACTCCCTTTTCTCTAGTCTATGGCATGGAAGCTGTTTTGCCAGTAGAAGTTCAGATTCCCTCTCTAATAATGATGAATGAGGCAGGCCTAGGCGAAGACGAGTGGATTCAAACGAGATTGGATCAGCTAAACTTGATCGACGAAAAATGATTAGCTACTGTTTACCATGGTCAGACGTACCAAAAGCGAATGATCAAGGCTTTCAACAAAAAGGTCAAGCCTCGAGTATATCAAGTTGGTGACTTGGTGATAAAGCGCATCATTTTACCACAAGGAGACCCCATAGGCAAATGGAATCCCACCTATGATGGGCCATTCATTATCAAGAGAGTTTTCTCTGTCGATGCCATGATGCTGACTACCATGGATGGTGAAGATTCCCCACATCCTATAAACGCGGACATAGTGAAAAAATACTACGCATAAGAGACCCGTTAGGTTGACACACCTAAGAAAAATAAGGGCATCCCGGCAAACCAAAAGGTTTGGACAAAAATTATGGATATATGCAAAAGATGGTACACCCGGCAAGTTGAAAACCCGAAAGGGCGACTTGGGCAAAAAAGGGTATCCTGGTGGGCTGAAAACCTGAAAGGGCGGTCCAGGAAAAAGTTAAGGATTAAAAGCGTATGAATATGTCCCGTGAAATCAACACAGTCAATTTTATCACCAAAGTCCAAGTTCAAACGGTCCAAGATCAATCCAATCAACTTCTATCAACGGCAAGGGACATTCGAAAACATTGGGGCAATAGTAGGGTTGGAAGGCAAGGAGATCATTTCACATGGCTATTTGTTTTTATTCTCAATTTTGTTTTCCTTTCAACAATTTCCTCTTACTAGGATCTCCGTCTCTTTGTACAAAAACGCCTATTCATGGACAAGATATCAATACAAATATATTTTGAAGTGCAAAATTTCTGTCTTTGTTTTGAATGCATATTTGTCCAATGACTAAAATTGAATGAACATATGCATATGAACATAATTAAAATTATTTGGCGAAAGTGTCCTGCTAAGCAGCAACAAGCATCTCTTTAATGAATATGAAATATCCCCACAGAGTTATCTCATTATCATTATCCCCACAAGGACGGCTACGATAAACCTTTCCCCAACGGAGTTGCCCAAAAATCTCTTTGCATAGGATAATCCCCGACCAGGGTCTCAATCTCTTGGCAGCTCTCTCTCCAGCTAAGTCAATTTTTACAAGTTGAAGCCTCGTGGATCTCTTCCTAAAGGAAATTCACCTCCTCAACAAGGTTTATTTCCCCAACAAGTTTTATTTCCCCAACAACAATCTAGGAACCACAAATTTCCCCAGCCGAGTACATCCTCCCCAATCAGGTTTGTATTCCCCCGACATAGTCTATCTTCTCCAACAAACGACGAGATAGCATAACTCCCCAGCCGAGTTCAAATTTCCACAACATACAACAATCAAGACACCACGGAGTTCCCCAGATGAGCCTGTCTTCCCCAGCTGAGTATATCTTCCCCATCCAAGGCTATTATCCCCAAGCGGAATCTATCCTCCCCAGTTGAGTGTATCCTTCACAAGCTGAGTCTGTTTTGCCCGACTGAGTCCATACTCTCCAGTTTGAATTTTCCTTTCAGATTATTGCGAGTCATAGAGCCACAACCCTTGATCCCTAGTAAAGTCTTCAGCAAAGCCTTTACTATTTCCAAAATGATACTATGAAGCCTGGACCCGACCAAATATTAGCATAATTTTCAAGTTATTACTGAAACCCGGATTCGACCAGATAACAGTCTAAGTACCTGAAGCCTGGACCCAACCAGATAACGGTTGATCTCAATTTCAAGATACTATGAAACCTGGACCCGACCAGATAATAGTCTAACTCTTCAAAGATATAGAAGAACCTGGACTCAACCCGACCAAGGTTTAACTTCTTTTCCCCAGTAGAGTTTGCCTTTGCCCCAACAAATTACTGTGAAACCTGGGTCCGACCAGATATCAGTTTTCAATTCCATATTTTCAAGCAAGTTTTTATGAAGCCTGGATCCGACCAGATATCAATTACCCTCAGAGATTCATTATGAAACCTGGATTCAACTAGATAATAATTGACCTCATCAACCTCAGAAGTCTGAAAAGCCTGGACCCGACCAGATGACAGTTTTTCAAACAGTTTATTGTGAAACTTGGAGCCCGGCCAGATAACAACTAGCTATGATCCCCAGAGAGACACTATGAAGTCTGGACTCGACCAGATAATAGTACAACTTTCCAAAAACCATGAAACCTGGATCCGACCAGATAGTAGTTACCACCTCAAGTTACTGCGAAGCCTGGATCCGACCAGATAACAAATAAACTTCTATATCCCCAGCAAGTTGTTGTGAAGCCTGGATCCGACCAGATAACTATTCAATTTCAAGAAATTTTCTACAAAACCTAGAATCCGACCAGATAACAGTTAATTTATCTCTTCCCCCAGTAAGTTTCCATGAAGCCTGGATCCGACCAGATAGCAGTTGACTACTTCATCCTCAGCAAATTGTGAAGCTTGGATCCGACCAGATAATATCTAACATTCAAGAGATATTCCCCAGCGAAAGCATCCTTTCAACAAAGTTTGAAGATATGCATATTCTTCATCCCCAACGGCAATCAGGGATTCAACCCTCCGGAATTTCCTCAGCAGCAGTCAGGAATTTATTTTCCCAGACAAAAACATACATCTAACATTCACACATCATAACATGTACATACAAAATGAATTTAGCATAATACTACATCTAGAAAACATCAGACATACATCTGCACTTTACTAACTCTTTTTTCTCACAGGTAAGGTATCAAGTTTTAGTATAAATCAACAAGAGATTTGTGTTGATACTTCTTCCAGTATTTATCAACTTTCCTCCAAGTGGCACCTATAATCCCATTCACAATTTGTCTTCGAATGCAAATTTTTGGGCACTCTAGTGTTCAATCATCTTTCACCTTCAAGTCACGAATGGTGGACTCGTCAATCTAACTCTTCAGGTTTAAAAAGATTGAACAGGGGCAGTTGTTGTACCCCAAAATTTTCCCTCTCATTTCCCAAAGAATCATCCTGGACCCTCAGGTTTTCCTCCATCCAATTTCAAGCCTTGAATTGCAAATTTTCCAAGAAAGTCATTCACAAGGACAAAATGGTCATTTTGCTTATTGAAAAGTCAAACTTTGACTTTTGGACCAAAATCAAGTTTCAAGAGTCATATTTCACCAAGACATGTTGAAATATGAAGTTTGTTTCATCAAGAGATTCAAAAGTCAAAATTCTAAAATACTTAGAATTTTTCTAAGTGTTTAAGAAATATGACAAGCTCAGAACTTCTGGCCAGATTTCCACCATGATGCAAGATGATTCTGAAAGAGCTTCTAACACAAGAGTTTTAGATCTCAATAAGACCTAAAATATTGCAGAACAGAACTTATCTTGGAAATGTTGGAATTTCAAGTTATAAATGTTCAAAGACACGCCCATGAAACTGAAACACTCAGCAAATTCTGGACATTTTCAAGACAGAGTTTGGTTAGAACTTTTGGGCCAGTTTTCACGAACGTTCAGCCAGAGTTTGCAAAATTAATTCAGAGAAAGTCTAAAAAGCGTGCTACAAACTTTTAGAAAAGTCTGAGAAATCCTTCAGAACATGCTAGAGCAAAAAGATTAAAGGATCAGAAGTTGGATGTTTTGTTCTAAGTTACGCTGATGTTGAACTTCTGGCTCAGATCTAAGCTATGATGCATAATCTCATAGCGCAGGATTTCCGGTTTGATAAATCTGATCATCATTTAATGCACACAACCACTTTTGAGTTTTTATTCAAAGGATTTCCCCACATGTGAGAAAGCAGTACCATTGTTGTCCTTGAAAAGCAAACTGTTGTACAAGTTTATACTGGGCCCATGCTTTGCTTTTGCCTCTGAGGATACTTTTCCCTAATCCATGCTTACAAATATAGCTTAGGCACGGCTAAAAGCTGTTAACCTTAATTGTTTGAACTTGCTTCAAGAACAAGTCAGCGCCTAGTGTATGATGGATGTACTTTTGACTTCTCCAAGCTACCAAATCCTTGCCTATAAATTGAACTTCATTTGCAACTGTAAAAAAAAAGAGAGAGAATTTTAAAATTAGCCTTGAAACCTTGCTTAAGTTTCAAAGAACTGGAAACTAAAAGCATAAACACAAAAACCTGCTAAGCTTTTGTTTCTTTTCACGCCCAAACTCTAATTTTCTTGCACGTCTCTTGGCCAAATTAGAAACAATCCCAACTTCTGTTTACAAACTGCAATTCCATCTCTACCAACTTCCATTTCAAAAAGCAGAACTTCGATTCTTGGTTGTTCCAGAATTTTCTAGCCATTCCGTAGCTTAAGTTAAAGATTGTTCCATCCTTCTGAGCACGTCAGAAAGCTGACCAGAATATCACAGCAGCTTAAACCAGACTCTAACTCGGAACAATCTCCAAAAGCAAGGTAAGTTTCTTCTGACTTATATCTCATTGTTTAGGCATTTCTAGGCTTGCATTTTCAAATATACAATGTAGATATCATGGATCTGGTTTTGTACATATTCATATTTCATGTATTTTTGCCTAAGTAGAGAGAATCTCAGTTCAGAACTTCTTGAGGAAACTAGAACTCAAAATTAGGATTAGCAAAATTCATGCTTGCTTCTAATTTACAATTCTAATATTTTATACTTCTGAAACCATGGTGAAACTTTCCAGAACTGTTCTGTGTGCATTTTTGTTTTGTTGAGAAATGACTAAGCTGCAGATGCTCTGATTGGTGTGGAGAAAGAGATTAAAGCTCATCATTAGAACTTACTTTGTGTTATATGTTTATGTTTTTACTTCTAATACCGGATGTATAGCCACCAGTGGTAAAGAGTGTATGCATAAGACCTTAGTGTTAAGGATCCTGAGTTCTAACCCCAGAAACACCCTTTTTTATTACATTTATTTCCTGACACTTTTACCCCATTAATTGGACCAGAACTTCTAGATCAATCCCTTTAATTGTTTATCAAAACATTGATCCTGGACCAAAACTTCTAGACATTCCCATCCAACAACATTTGACACTTCACTTACCCATTATCGGAATTTCTAGATGTCCAGCTACATCAGAACTTCTAGATTCACCCAGTAACAAGAACTTCTGACCTTCCAGTAATATTAGAACTTCTAAGTTGACAGTTGCATCAGAACTCCTAGGATTTCCTTTGTCCCCATCAACCCTAGAACTTTAGTGTACTCGGACCCAGAACTTCTAACCGTCCTCTTTTCTGTTAGCATTTTCCTTTTGACTTTCAGCGCACCAGAGTCAGAGCTTCTTACTTCAGCAATGCGCTGATTTTGATTCTGACCCCTTTTTCTCTTATCATTCTTTATCATCATTTTTATTTTCATTAATAAAAAAAACACCAAAAACGTTTTTATATTCACATATTTTATTTTATTTCTTTTAAAACCAAAAGACTAAAAAAAATTTCTTAAACAAAACAAGTCCATTTTACATTTCTTGTATATTATTTCAATATGGTTGTAATAGATAATTAGGATTTTAATTTCTTGCAATCCCCATTCATAAATTTGTGCCCCCACCCCTTAAAGCTTTATAATAGCTTAGTATTTTTATTTTCTGCAATTTAATGCTTTGTATAAATGCTACTAATTAGGGTTTGTATGAGAAGATAAAATCAACAAGTAGCAAACCCTAATAAAAGATTAAACAAAGCATGAAAATCAATACACTTGCACACAAGCACCCCTAGGATAAAATCTACTTGGTTGCCTTACTAAAATGACCATTTTATGCATGTGAGGTATCTTAGCAAAGACAAGCAAAAATACAAGATCATAGTCCCTCGATGACGCTATCTATGTTGCCTTTTCAAAATGATCTTAGTCCCTAAATAAAGATGCTAAGATACCTTGCAACATTGCTAATCATGGTTATACGATGACCCACGTTCATCCCATTTACATCCAAAGATCGGGTTACTTACCAAATCAATGGTAAGATGACAATATCAAAGGAAAGAGGAAATAAACATGAAAGACTTTTGAGTAGGTAGATTATTCCTAGTTACTTGCTCAATTTCAAAACCAAAAACATCCTTGCTATTTTCAAAACAAACACCAACACTTTCAAAAACATCTTTCAAACTTGAAAACATTTTCAAAAGATCAACACTTTGTATACATTCTTATGAACGAGAATCATTACAAAGTTTTCCTAAACGATGACGCCTTTTCAAAATACTTTCAAAAACCACACAAAGCACATTTTCAAACAAAAAGCAAGTGATCTAGCAAGTAACTAAGAGCCCATGGAAAACCATGGATGAAAAGGGTGCTAATACCTTCCCTTTTCATAATCTACCCCCCGAACTCAAGAAACAATATCAAAGGTCTTTCCTGTGCTTTTTCACCTTTCCTTTTGGATAAAATAAAAGTCGGTGGCGACTCTTGCTAACCGAAACATTTGTAATAAAACACAAAATAACCAAGTCAGTTCTCCCACCGTATCATACAAGGCTCCAGTGAGGGCAATATATTCCACTTAAGTTGTTGATAAGGAAACAAGCTTATAAAGTGTTGCTTTCCAGCTTATTGTTGTGTCAAACATAGTGAAAACATATCCAGAAATAGCTTTTTTGGAATCCATACAACCTGCATAATCAGAATCGACATATCCTTCAATTTCTGTCTTATTATCACCACCACAGGCTCCACCATAAATTAGGACTTTGTTCAGAGACCCATTTATGTACCTTAGAATCCACTTTAATGTTTGCCAGTGCGCCTTTCCAGGATTGGCCATATACCTGCTTACAAGGCTTGCTCCACACATTATGCCTGACCTTGTATAAATCATAGCATACATTAAAGAGCCTACTAGACTAGCATATAGAATGTTATCCATATGGGCTCTTCCGTCTTCAGTACTAGGACTTTGAGTTGTACTCAGTTTGAACTAAGGATTTGTTGGTGTCACAACAGGCTTTGAATTCAACATGCCAAACTTTTCAAGAATCTTCTTTAGGTATGTCTCTTAAGACAAGCATAACGTTGATGGCTTTCTATCTCTCCAGATGGCAATTCCAAAAATCCTGGATGCAGCTCCCGAATACTTCATGTCGAACTCCTTATTGAGTTCAACCTTCACCTTTATTACATCCACAACATTGTTTGTTGTTATGATAATATCATCCACATAAAGCAACAAAATAAGAATTAAATTTCCAGGTCGAAATCTTAAGTAAACACAATGGTCAAACTGGATCCTAGTGAAACCTGTGTGTACCATGAACTTGTCGAATCTTCTATTCCATTGTAGAGGAGATTGTTTTAGTCCATTTAAAGATCTATTCAGCTTGCACACATAATCTTATTTTCCCATTTCTGCATACCTTTCAAGTTGCCTCATCAAGATTGTTTCATCTAAATCACCATACAAGAAAACAATATTCACATCCATCTGTTCCAGCTCTTGGTCGAACTTTAGTACCATGACAAGCCGCATTCAAATGGATATGTGCTTCAGAATAATTAAGAACACATCATCTAATTCAACTCTTTCTTTCGGAGTGAACCCCTAGCAATCAATCTTGTCTTGTACCTCTTCGACATCACTTCTTTGATTCCTTCCTTAACATTGAAAATCCACTTACAACTGACTAACTGGGCCCTTACAAGTTTCTCAAACATCTCAAAACTGTTATTATCATGAATACATTTCATCTCATAATTCATGTCCTTCATCCATTCAGTCTTATTTCGACTCCTCACAGCTTCCTTATAGTCTCTAGGTTCTTCATCAAGAACCCCACTTGCAGAGATTAAGGAAAACTCTATGAGATATACGTAACCAATTTTCTGAGGTGGATTGATGACTCTTCTCAAACTGTATCTAGCCAATAGGTAGTCATTATCATATTCCTTATCTTTATCACCAATTTTTGCTTCTTTGACTTCATCTGGGTTATGCAATTCAGCATCACTATGCTTCACCTCAACATGAATATGTTCCTGTTCTAGCTCCTCTTCAGAGATTTCTGTATTTCGACATGTATCATCATTTTTCTTGAACGCCATTTTTGCTTCATTGAAAATTACATCTTAACTTATGATACACCTCTTGTGACTTGGTTCTAGGCACCACAACCTATAAGCTTTGACTCCTTCAGGATACCCCATTAACATGCATCTCAGAGCACTAAGTTCGACCTTGTCTTGCCTTATGTGAGCATAGGCTACATAGCTAAATACTCTAAGTCTGTTGAGATTAGGTGGATGTTCTAACCAAAATTCTTCAGGTATCTTCATCCCCAAGGCATTCAAGGGACATCTATTTATCAAATATGATACTATTGAAACAACCTCATCCTAAAACACTTTCTTCAATCCAGTACTAACCAACATGCATCTATCTCTTTCCAAAATGGTTCAATTAAACCTTTTAGCTAAACCATTTTTTGGGGGAGTACCTGCAGTAGTTATGTGTCTTGAAATACCATAAACTACACATTAATTTTCAAAAGCCTCATTACAAAATTCAATACCATTGTCTGTTCTCAACCTCTTGACTTTCTTGCCAGATTGTTTTTTGACCGAAGTCTTCCAACTTTTGAACTTTTCAAAAGTTTCACCCATAGTTTTTGAATGAATACCCATAAATTTCTGGAACAATCATCAACTATGGATAAAAAATACCTTGCACTTGAAAGTTAATGACATCTTGCAGGACCCCAAATATCAGCATGAATATAATCAAGGGATCCATCTGTTCTTTGTTTACTTGTGTTAAACTTCACCCTACAGGATTTACCAAATACACAGGGTTCTCAAAATTCTAACTTTTCGACCTTGTCACCACATAACATATTTTGTTTCGATAATTCGACCAGGCCTTTTTCACTGACATAGCCAAGCCTTGTCTATAGCTCAGTCTTCGAATAAGGTTTTATGGATACCACATATGCTAAACAACTTATAACCTCAACCTCAATGGTATATAGGCCTTGCCTTTTGATGTCTCTCACGACCTCCTACGACCCCTTCATTATCCTTAGGATACCTTGCTCTCCTTTCAAAACATATACTTTCTTATCGAATTCATCGAGAAATCAAATTTCTTTTTTTATCAGGTATATACCTGACACTAGTCAATAACTTTATTGACTCATCATGGAGCATAAATCTTACATATCAAATACCTGCAATTTTGTAGGATTTGTTGTTTCCTAATAACACTGATCCACCATCTTGATCACATAATTCCTCAAACACAATATTTTTGGAGTCATATGCCAAGTGAAACCTGAATCCATGATCTATTCCTTGCTCGAATTGCTGCTCGAAACTACCAGGACATCAAATGATTCATAATCATCTTGCACAATGGATGCATTACCATTATCCTTACCACCATTATTATTCTATCAATCAATGAACTTTTTCTTGTGTGGCTCTCCTTATTACAGTGGTAACAACTAATTATAGGAGCATTACCACCATAAGTTTTATGCTGACTTTTACCCTTCTTCCCAAACCTACCATTTTTCTTTAAGAATTTTCCCTTAACGGAAAAACCTTCATCTACTAGTTTATGCTTCTTCCTCTCATTCAAGTCCTTTTAGTACAAGACAGATTGAACTTCTTCAAAGGTCAGAGACTTTCTTCCATATAAGAGAGTTTCTTTAAAGTGAGCATGAGACTTAGGTAAAGAATATAACAATAATAGTGCTTGATCTTCATCATCGATACTAACCTAAATATTCTTCAGATCAAGAATCAGCTTGTTGAACATATTCAACAGCTTAGCCAAGACTTTGTCTTCACTCATCTTGAATGATTACATAGTTTTCTTCCAATATAGGTGATTTACCAAGGATTTAGTCATGTATAATTCTTCGAGTTTCTCCCACACACTCGTCGCGTCTTCTCCTTCAAAACCTGCCTAAGAACCTTATCACCAAGGCTCAATACAATGACATTATGGGCTTTCTCGATCGTCGTCGTCTTCTCCTTTTCTGTTAGAGAAACATCCATGGCTTCGGATCCCTTAAATGTTTCTAGAAAACCCTGTTGAATAAGAAAGGCTCACATCTTCAAGCGCCATAAACCAAAATCATCCACTCTGGTGAATTTCTCAATCTCAAACTTTTTTAACGACATCTTCTCTATGTTTACCACACTAGTTTGTTGTAATGGAGTATCATCAAGAACAAATTGAAACTATGAGTTTCTTGACAAAACACAAAAAACCCTATTAGGTTTTCACAAAAGAGAGAAAAGATAAAAAAAGAAGAAAATTAGGATTGGTTGTAACTGTTTTTTATTCACTTTCTCTATTAGGGTTTATAGGTTACAAGTGAATAACAATAATCAACCTCTCACAACAACCTGGGAGAACTAATCTATTTATAGACTACTAAGCTAACTTAGGTTACAAGCTAACTTAAACAATTGGGCTTAAACACATGCCCAGATTTGACATGCTAACAAACCTAGTATTATCGACTACTGCATGTTAGAACACAATTCAACTACAACATGCACGAGTTCGACATCAACATTTGAACAAACTTCGACAACATGCTCAAAATCTATCGAACTAAGAAACCTATCTCTGTCGAGATACTAGAGTTCAACCCAAAATCTTACAACATGCATAGTACATAGAACCACACACAACATTTTATTTCATACCCAAAGTGTATATAATTAATCTCTCCATAAACAAAATAGTTAACACTCACATTTTTAGCTATCATATTACCAAGATGACTTTATAAGTGTCTCTTTCCATTCCTTTCACACAGAGTCTATACATTTTCCATAACCATCCTCTCAGTGGACTTACATTTTTTAACCACCACCAAGGCTTGATTAATACATATTGAGTACTCCAAATGTATTGAATTGGTATTCTACATAGTAAGAATATCCTCTATCGAACCTTTCAGTTAATGGTCTAAAAGAGAACTTTTTCTTTGCACCTAAAAATATTTATATGTAACTCATCTTAGTTTTATGTGTGCATTACCAAATCCTAAAATTTTACTCAAATAAATGTTTTAATCTCGTTTTTTATCTTACGACTCTCTTAAGACTATAAATCCCCAATTTTATAACCACATAAATTCTTCCTAACTTCCAACAACAAAGTACACCAATCTTTAACTTCAAAGAACTCCCCCACCCCCTATTACCTTTCATTTACCATCTTTAAGTTTAATCTTAAAACCTCTCTAAATCTTAAAACCTCTTTAAATCTCCACACATATTTTGAAAATTTATTTTTCATCATAATTAAATAACATTTCACGCATATTTTACAATTTTATTTTTATCATCATTCACTAACATTCCACGCTTCTTATCGATACTAACAAAACTACTCACACTAAAAGATGAAGAACTTAAATGTTTTTCATTATTTAGAGATGTCTAACATCCTAATTCAAGAAAAGTCTATGTAAGTCTTTATTATAGTTCCCTCAAGTCCATTCACTTTGCTCCTTAAGGATTTACTTCTTCTGGCCAGTATTATAAGTAGAAAAGTGACTTTAAATTTTGACTACTATTATAAGCAAAAGTTAAAAAAATTTAAATTAACTAATCTTTATATTATTAATATACACTTGATTCAATTCAAACACATTTAATACTTGTTGTGAATCTTGTTGTGAATTATGACGAAATTCAATATTAATTTGTGAGGCAAAGAATAATAGCAATCAAAATAAATGGTCTACAATAATAATAATCCGTACACAGATAATATAACAGAATAAGGCTAGAAAAATATGAAGGTTTGTTTACTCAGTTCGATCAAACGATGTACTCTGAGAAAAGAGAAACTCTCTAATTCACTAACTCGGGAAGTTGTTACAAGAGATTACAAAAGAGTTACAAGAAAATAGACTTTGCTTCCAGGTTCCCAAGAACAACCCGGTTGGCGCTAAAAAATTAACCATATTTTCTACCCAAATATTTTCCAACCTCTTCAACCTTCAATATATGAATAATCCAAACCCAAGTTGTAAATAAGTGTTTCTCAATTCCCTTAAGCTATGTTTGGAAGTTTGGAGGGGAGGGGAACGGAGGACTTCCAAAAATATTTTTTTTAAATATAAAAAAAAATTAATATTTTTTGAAAAATAATATTTTGTTTAGAGTGATAAAATAATGTTTATCATTAATGTACTTTTAGTTTTTGAAATACTATATCAACAAAAATTATGTTTGAACAAATTGATTAAACCCCCCAAAATCCTCTAAAACCCCCCATCCAATACAAATTTTGAGTTCCCCTTGTTGTACCCTGATTTTTACCCCTAAGATCCCTTCATCATACCATGTTGATTTATTCACAACAAGATTACACTAGGATTCTTGGTTTTCCTCCCTACTTTGAGTTTTACTCTTTTTGAGGGATTACCAAGCATCGTGAATTATGTTCCTTTTGTGATCATGAATATTGTTTTGATTTCTTCATTTAACTAATAAAATGCAATGTTGGTTTGTTTTGCTTGTTATCCATGTAGGTAAGGGCAATAAGATTTAACAAGTTACCCCATGGGTTCATGAGTTTATTTCCATGCCCTAGTCAATAAAGCTTGAGAAGTTCAAACCTCACCATTGGATTGGTTTTGGAAGGATTTGCATGACAATGTTGCTTTGGTTCATCACATTTCAAGGTTATTAGATTTGACCCAAAAGTACAAAAGGTTGGTTGAAGAAGTTGTCATGTTTGGACAAGGCCTTGTTCCTATTGGTCACAAGAGCATATTTCTCTCAAATTTAAAGATATGGAAGTGGTTTTGGTAGCTATGAGTCCTCATTATCATCCTCAACAACTTCTATTCACAAAGCAAGAATGTTGGTACAAGAAGTTTGTTCAAGCTTGTCAAAGTTCCTCAAGGCATTTTCTTGATCTAGGAGCTAGGGTTTTGAACTTCAAAGGAGTATATATTGCTCACCTTTTGGTATTTTTGAATGATTACAAATGCATCCTTCTATTCAAAGGTTTATCAACAAATCACTTCAAAAGATCCAAAGATTTTTCATGTGGAAGAAATTTGGTGAAGAAGAAAGATTACAAGTCCTCTAGATGAATCCCCAATTTTCCATGTGTGACTTCAAATGATCATAACTTGGTCAATTTATATCACCTTGAGCCCATTATTTTTCCAAAATGATCTTGAGGATGTGAACTTTATGCCTTCTTTTATGTGCAAAGTGAGAAAATGGATGGAAGTTTCCTTAAGGAAACAAAAGATTATAGGTCATTTTATGAAATTTTGTCAACTTCAACAAGTCATAACTTGCTCAAATTTTGGAGATTTTGAATGATTCAAGTTTCAAAATGTCATTCAAGAGATCTACTTCATGCCATATTTTTTTATCAACAGCAAATTCAAAGTGGAAGGCCATGTTTGTATGCAAGACATTATAGGTCATTTTTTATGAAGAATTTGAAATATTTCTAAGTATGGAAAGTCAACCCTTTTTCTCCAACTTTGACTCAATGTAACTTTCAGCTCAAGAATCCATTTAACTCCATTCTTTTTCCATTGCAAAGCTTGTAACCTCATCTTTATAAAGCATCAAGAATCATGCCTTAAGACCCCTTGAGCTGAGAATGCCATTGTTTCAAAAATGGTAGCTTGGAATTGAAGTTTCCTTGCAAGTCAGAATTTGAATTTCATGTTATAACCTCTAAACCTCAAATTAACACGCGTTTTGGGTCTAAACATGATTATCCAACTTTCCCAAGTGGATTAGTGCATCAAAACGCAAGAATTGATGAGTTTTGGTGAAGTTTGGATCACACTTCACTCGTGCATTAGGTTTGCACGAATTCCCTCCAAAACGCATCATTCACTCTTCCTTTTGATCCCATTCGCTTCTCCTATAAATACATGAACTATCCCATTCATTTTCCCAAGCTTGGATAGCCAGAATCACCCTGCCAAACATGCTCCATAACTCAATTTTCTGTAACTACAAAATTCATTCTCGAGCCTTTTTCAATCCAATTTTTCCATCAATTCACCTTCCTTGATCTTCCCTAAAGCTAACCACATAATTACATTCAAGAATCGTGCCCTATACTACTCCATAGAAGTCCAGTTTCAGAGCTCTACAACTCAACTTCAATAGGTAGATTCCTTCATCAATTCTTCAAAACTCTGATATCATTGTGTTGCTCTCATTACCTTGGTTCTAGTTGCAACACTTACCTTTTACTGGAAACACGTTTTGACCATGTGTGATACGGTGGGAGAACTGACTAGGGTTTTGCGTTTGTTTTCGCAAATGTTTCGGTTGAGCAAGAGTCGCCACCGACTTTTTATTTTATCCTAAGGAAAGGTTTAAAAAGCACAGCAAAAAACCTTTGATATTTTTCTTGGGTTCGGGGAGTAGATTATAGAAGGGGAAGGTATTAGCACCCCTTCTATCCATGGTTATCCATGGGCTCTTAGGTACTTGCTTAGATCAACTTGCCTTGGTTTTCAATTGTTTGAAATGGTGCTTTGTGTGTGGTTTTGAAAGTGTTTTGAAAAAGATGCCTTGTATAGGCTACCCTTGTAACAATTCTTTACTCGAATGTTTTACAAAAGGTGTTTGTCTTTTTTGAAAAGATGTTTCAAGGCTTTTTGAAAGTTTGTTTGAACGTGTTTGTGAAGTGGGTTTTGAAATTAGGCAAGTGTTTTCTTGGAAAGTTGACAAGTACTTAAGAGCTTGTCTACCCTAAAGTTTTCTCAAAGATTTTTGTTTATGTTTCAAACCTTTTGACAATTTTGTTCCACCATTGCATTTGGTGGACAATCTTGTTTTAGGAGTTTAAAGGGACGGGCGCGGGTCATCGTTTAGACCATAGTTGCAATTGTGTTAAATGTCTTTGGGCAATTTTCTTTAAAAGGGACTTGATCATTCATTTAAGCAACATTTTGAGGGACTATGATCATTTGATTGTTTGTTTTACCCAAAGAAGTTCAACATGCAACATGGCCCAATTATTTGAAGGCAACAAAGTGGAATACCCTAGGGATGCAAGTGTGAAATGTGTTGTCCATTTTTCATGCTCATTTATCTTGCATTAGGTCCAATTATTTTGTTCATTTTTATTCGCATACAAAACCCTAATTCTAGCATAGTATGTTTAGAAAGCGATAAAGTGCGAAATTTAAATTCCTACGCTATTACAACACAATCATATGGGGAGGGGGGTACAATGTTTCAAATGGGGTATATTTAGACAAAAAATTAAACCTAAACTATTACATCATTTTCTATGAATATTTACGAGATAAATAAAAATGTATAATTCAAATGGTAAATAAAACAAATATGCAAGTATGCAAAAGGAATTTTTATATGTATGAGAACAAAGTATTATTTATGTGAAATAATAATAAAAAAGGGAATAAAAGGGATATTATTTTTGGAGTATTTTTGAATTTAGGGCAAAAACCCTAATTCTATTAAATAAAACATACCATTTATTTATTATGAACAAATATTTATGTATATATATAAAAAATAAAATAAAATGAGGTATTTGTCAAAAATGCATTTTTTATATTAAATATTAATAAGAAAAATAAAAGGGGTATATATTTTGTATTTATCCTAAATATATTAATGAGTATATGTATATGTATTATTTTGAATATGTATATTATATATATATATAAATAATAATAATATTTAATATTTTAGAAAATAGTATTTTTTCATATAAATATTTTCAGAAGGCAAAATAAAAATAAAAATGAAAATAAGTGTGTTTTTACATATTTCTTAATATTTTAACAAAATGTATATATTTCTTTATTTATGTATAAATTAGAAGAAAATCAAATAAATATCAAATAAATTAAAAAAAGGTGAGGAAAAATATTTTTATGTTTTTAATATTATTAACAAAAATAAATAAGTCAGAAATAAAAAAGAAAAGTCAAAAAATCAAGCAAATGGACAAAATGGGCTCAGGGGGTGCAATATCAAAAACATGGTGTGAATAAAAAAAATGACACAGGCCCAGCCCAAACCACTTCTTCTTCAACCTCTGAATCAAAAAACGCGCGCCTGCAAGCTGTGTTTGAAATCCTGATTCTTTGATTTTTTGAACAAACTTCCAACACAAAAGATGTTAAGCATGAAATCACGATTCTAACCATATGCATAACTTGATCTAACTCTCTAAGATGAGGGAGAATTTCTCCTCCCCCAAATCCTAACCTAGTTTTTCTGCCATTTTCAAACTCCAAATTCTCTCTACTCAGGCAAAAGAAATGAAAAGTAAAGGAATGTATATGTTCAGTGGCATGAATAGGACATTGTTTCTTCACAAACTTAAGACTAATGATGCATAATAAGAGAGATACGAGTTCATCAAAATACCTGTTCAGCTGGAGTTCTAACTGGCAAATGGGGAGCTTACAGTGCAAGATACTGATTGATATAGCTTCCTTGAGGTGTGGTGATGTTGTTCCAATATCTACTTTGCCTTGAGACACCTTGAACTGAGCTGTAGGACTTCAACTGCAAAATGAAAAAGTGGAAATGGTGGAACTTGTTAGAGGAGTTACAGGTCATGTTTCAAGGCATGGTTAGCTTGCATATATGCTAGGGAATGTGTAGGAACTGATTTTGGCAAAAGAGCTTGAAGGAAATGGAAGATAGCACTCAAACTGCAGGCTTTGCCCTGTTTGTGCAGTTTGAGGGTGATTATGGTAATGGGAGTGTTTGAGAGGTGCAAGGGTCGTGTATCAGCTTGGTTATGATCTGTGTAATGTGTTTGATAACTTAGTTCTTGTGTGTCTAAGCTGAGATGGATGTTGTGTGATGTTATGACACTTTTCTTCTTTCTTAAGCAACAAAAGCCAACTTGTGTTTCTAGGCATGTAGAGGGCCCCTAATGTGCTGCATAATCCCTCCTTGATCAGTGTGTTATGCTCATAAACTTGTGCCATTCAGATTTGCAATGTACTTGTTGGATTTCCAAATTGACATAAAGTGAATTTTAGCAAAAATGGATAGTTCACTTTATCTAAAAATGGATTAGGCTTGTGTACAATACTTGAACTCATAGAATAACACTTTGACACAATGAACAAGCATTAAATTATTGAGTGTAACTTGGTTTAAGGACCTGTAATCTAATCTAAGGCATGCTGAGTTCAAATTGCAAGGTTATGAACATGTAACTTGGTCATGAACAAAGTGGTTTTTTGCTATATTGTGAAATTCGATTCTCCCTAACCATGAGGTTGTTTGAGAAGTTCTTGGACATTTTGGAAAGCTTGGAATGTGCACTACAATCCATCTTTGAAATGAAACTTGAAATTCCAAGTGGAAGTGTATGGGAAATGGTCTTGAAGTGGGGTAGAAAACCTTGTTAAAATAGGTCAAAAATTCACTAAGTTAAGAATGGTTTAGTTCCCTTATTCAAAAATTTGTAACTTGAGATACAAGCTTCAAATGAGAAAACTTTGTGAATCAAAGTTGTAGATTATGCAACAAGCTACAACTTTCATGTTTTGACTTTTGTTTGAATCCAAATGAATCATGGTGAAAAAGTGGGGCAAAGTTGGGAAAAAATTAGGGTTTTCCATAACTTAGAAAAATTCTAAGTTATGAAAAATTCTATTTTAAACCCTAATTTGCATTTTGTGATTTCTTGGTGAACAAGTTTCATGATTTGGTATGTTTTGATGAAAAATGAATCTTGACTCTTGATTTTGACCAAAAAGTCAAAGTTTGACTTTTCAGTACACAGTCAAAATTGATCAATTGACTGGGAAATTCAACTGTCAATCCTGTGTACTTGGGATCTTTTGAGTTTGTTGATCATGTCAAGATAATTCCATAGGGTCCTTGAGTCCATGTGTGAGCTTGGTTTGCCATTGGCTAGGTCAAACAGTCAAAAATTGCCTTTGTGCAGTCAAAACCCTAAAAATGACCATTTTGCCCTTTTGGTGATCTGATCAAATTTCTTGGGGAATTGTGATCCAAACTTGATCAAATGGTCCATGTGAGTTCATAATGTTGATGTGGGTCAAATTTCATGAGATTTGACTGTCAATTGGTCACAGTTGACTTTTTCCCAATACAGTTGATTTTTAAGTCAACTGTCCAATTGACTGGTCAAAACTTGGAATCAAGACTTGAAACTTGATGTGGGTAAACTTGGGAGTCCAATATGAAGCATGAAAGTCATCTTAGGAATTTTGGGTCAAAACATCTTTGTGCAAACACAAACCCTAATTTGAGTTAACAGTGCAAGGAGAGGTCTTGAGCAGATGAAACCCTAACTGGATCTTGAGCTTTAAAGGCTTTGTGGTGAGAAATTAATGAGAAATGGGAGGGCAAATTTTGGGGTACAACACCATGAAATTTTAAATCCCTTTTCAAAATGTTCCTTCCAAATTGCTTGAGCTACAATTTATATAAATTTGGCACGAGGGTGTGGTTGTCTTCGTCTTGAAGAGACGAAGCGAATGGCATAGGTCTGAGCTTCTGATTTTACAGTTTAAGAGACCTACAATTTGTGATGGCTGGAGGTTGAAGATGACCAATGTGTCATCTTCCAACCAATGAAGGCGTGCCATCTGTATTTTTCAAATTCTGATTTAATTAATGATTATGTACAATATTCACTAATGACCATGATATGCACAGCGCGACAGATCCCTTGGATTTGATTACTAACATGTTTTGACTCTCATCCAATGGTCCACATATTTTACTTTTATTTTCTTTTTCTGATTTTTTATATTTTAATTGTTTTAAATTTCAAAAAATTATAGAAAATTCATTTTTAGTCCAAAAAATCTCAAAAAATTACGAAAAATATTTTTGCTTAATATCTTTCTGATTTTTATTTTCTCACAATTTAATTTTGTGTTTTGGTATTTTTTATAAATTTTACACTTATTTGATTTGTTTTAAATGTTTAAAAAAAAATTTATGCATTTTAAAATTCTGAAAAAATTATGGAATGATCCAATGATATTGTGACAAATATTGGTGACCTTATTTTATTTTTGTTTCTGACTTTACTATTTTTTACCATTTTTTTTACCCATTTATTTTAATTTTAAAAATAGTTTCTGACTTTAAAAAATTACCAAAAAATTTATAAAATTATTTGAGCCTTTTTCTGATTTTTCTATGGTCTTACTTTTTATTTCTTGATTAATTTGAACATGGTTGATATTTTTCTCTTTATTTTCTATTTTTAAACATTCTTTTTAACCCCTTTTGTATATATTAAAATGTAATATTATTTTGTGACTATTTTCTGGCTGATCTTGGGTTAAATTTTGGATCATGAACTTTATTAACATCATTGGATCCATGGTGTTGAGTTTAACTCCACAAAAATGGATGAATGATTTTAATAATAGTTAGATTAAATTTAATTCAAAAGTGGTTTATACATTCTCTCCCATCCATCTTCATCTCATCCCCTTCTTATTGCACTAGATATTGTTGGAGCATGATCTCTATATCATGTCTCAAAACAAATGGTGCATAGATTTCTATTGACCGGCCTCAAAATAGGTGTGACTTCTATATAAGTCCACTTACGATTGCTTAACATAGCGCTAAATTTTGTCCCGATTCGAATAAATGATCATTCGTGGCCCAAACTTATGATTGCAAGCCCAAGTATGTTAATTTGATCTCTTTGATCCAATAACCTTGAGATTCATTGTATGGAGGCTTTGGTTCTACCAATCCTCTAATGGATCTACAACACCTTTGGTCAACTGTGATCACTTAAACATCGTTGATCATTAAATGGTACTTATGAGAATTCCAAATGGATGATATACTTGACAAAAAGCAAATGCAACTTGTTGTGTGGAGGCTTTGGTTCTACCAATCCTCTAATTAGTTCCAAATGCAAGCTTCAAGATGGTCATCCAACTAACCACTGATTATTGACTTGTTTTACCTTATGCTTTTATTCTTTTTTATGCTTTATGTACCATTTACTTTTAGCATTTACATTTCATGCCATTTTAATCTTTGCTCATTTGAGAATTTACTTTCTTGCCATTTTTACTTTGCTCACTTGAGTTTTTCTTTTCCTTTCTTAAGATACTTAATAATCAACATAAACCCTAAAAAATCTTTAATGGTACTTGGACTATTTGGTTACTATCCTTGGCATTATGGAGCATGGGACTTTTCTTGGACTTGGAATTAGAAACCTTGGCCTATCTTGGAGACTTTGTGACCTTATCTGATTATTTTGTCTGGAGTTATTGAGGTTCACCTCAAGACATTGGCTTGTTTGTTTGTTTTTGTGTGCGAGTTTTTGTGATTACACCCTCTGTTTGTAATCTGGAATTCACCCGTATACAGTCGTTACTCTGCCCAATTTTTGTGAAGACTTAATACACTTGAAGTTTGGTTCTCTCAAGAGGTCTAGTATTTTTGCTTGCTTGGTTTCAATCTAAGGAATGGGAATTCTATCTTGGCTCATAATGTCAATATTGGCTTCTTGTTGGTTAGATGGTTCTTATCCCTAGCTTTTACCTTATGCTTTAGGATAGCCTCTTCTTCTCCTCCCATCTTCTTCAATTTCAAAAATCTTATTCCTCCTTTTTTGAAAACTCTTATTGTTTTTGAACTTGAACCACTTCTATAATAAAATTGGACTTATGTCCATGCATTTTCAAACATTTTCATAAATAAACTCCAATCAACTTAATAATACTTTGACATTTTTTTCTGAGAAGACTAAAAGTCAATCAATCTCATTTCAAACCATTTTGCCAATGTGGCTTTATATTTTAAAACCTTTCTCAAAAGATTAGACTTTTGTCAATCCTTGTAGTGATGCAAACAACTATACTTCTACAATATGTAGTGAAGAGAGATATTTTCCACTTGGGTGATGACTGAGGCATTGTTGATTTTAAAATCCAAGCCATATCCTCCACTTTGAGATGATGAAAATTCTCTTTTCTCATGATTGTAAGTAGTAAGTATGTTTTTCCACACGGACAATGATGATGATGTCTTATCTTATAAAATCAATTAATATACCTATGTTTCAAAATATTTTTGAAAGATGAACTACGTGTACCCTGATCTCCTATTGCACGAAAGGTGGTACGTAGGCACTAAATGTTCGCAACCGCGGCTGGTGCAAAAATTATAAAATAAATATGCTTCTTTTATCACCTCCACCATCCACTTTTTATATACAATATTTTTTATAGCCAAAATATACAGATTTTACAAAGAGGCTCATGCGGAGTACCGTAGATGTTTAGGGTGCTAATACCTTCCCTTTGCATAACCAACCCCATTGCCTTGAATTTTTCCCGCTCTTTTTGGTTTATTCGCTTTTTTCCCATTCCTTTGGAAACAATAAAGCGCGATGACGATTTTTATTTTGATTTGTATAAAGTTTAATCAATCCAATTGCTTAGTCTTATATATTTCTACCGCTACAGAAAAATGGCGACTTCACTAGGGAAAGGTTGACCTCTTGCTGGTCCATCCCTAAGTGGGTTAAGCCTATCTTTGTTTATATTTGTGTATGTGTTATAATTGTTTTTGTGTTATATGATTGAATATATGTTTTGTTTGGATTTTCCTGGTTTTCAGGGTTCTTGGTGATTACTCATAAGTCCTATACCCGGACTTGGGCAAACGTTAAGATAGGACGGGTGGTATAGTCATGTTAACTTTGAGGGAGTAATCCCAAAAAAGGAGGTATGAGATCCCCCACCCAGTGGAGGCCCCTTTGACTGTAGTATCATTTACCGAGTAATCGGGAAGATGCATTGCTTTCGACCTGGGAGCCTGCTGAAACTGAGGATCGTAGAATACCAAACCCATCTTGGACTTTTAGGTGTAGTGCGGAAGCTATGATGGAGTAATCCGAAAATAGTTGTCACGCGATACTACAATCGGACGAGTCTTTCTTGAGAATATTACTAATTATCGAGTTAATCGAGAAGTTGGTAATATCCAAAAGAAGAATGTAGACTCTGGGAACCTCTAAAACCTTGTTCGGCAGGTGATAACTTTTTAGACCAACACCTTATGGGTAGTACCTTCGACCTCATGCTCGTGACGTCGAACCTATGAAACCTATATGTGTGATCTTGTGTGCGATTGTTGTATCATACATCCATGCACTCATAAGCATCTTTTGAAGAAACAATATGTCAAGGGATTTAAAGGTTGACTATTTGTGAATATCTCGGGTACTTTTAACCATTGATTATGGAAAGAGAAAGACCGGGTGTTGTACCCCAAAATTTTCCATCTCCTTTTTCAGGAAATCACCCTGGATTCTCAAAGTTTTCTCTCATACAAATCCAAGCCTTGAATTATCATTTCTTTCCAAGCAATCCATTTACAAGGGAAAAATGGTCATTTACACGCTGAGAAGTCAAACTTTAGTTTTTGGATCAAAATCAAAATCTCAAAAATCATATTTCATCAAGACATGTTGGAATATGAAGTTTGTTTCATCAAGAAGGTCAAATGTCAAATTTTACCTTGGAAAAGTTAAATTCTAAGTGCTTAGAATTTTTCTAAAGTATTTAAGAAAAATGACACTTCAGAACTTCTGAGCTAGCCTCCAGGCAGGAGCAGTCAGAAGTTGTAAGTGTGTTTCAGCACATAACATTCAGTCAGAATGTGGCCCTTCAGCATCTACGCCAGCTCAGTCAGAAGTTGCCAGAAGATTATAAAACATGATGAAAAATATGAAAGCTCCTTCAGAACATGCTGGAACCAGAAGGTAAGGGGGTCAGAAGATTTGGTGCTACACTGAAGCAGAATCTCTAAGTCCAGAGTTTTCAGAAGCAAGTCAAAGAAACATGCTGGAAAGCTTGGGGATTCCTCAGAACTTGCTAAGGCAACAGGATATCAAGATCAGAACTTGGGTACTTTGTCCTAGACTATGTTGAAATGGAACTTCTGGCCTAGATTTAAGTAATGATGCAAATCTCATATTACAAGATTTCTGATTTTTGACGAATCTCATCATCATTTAATGCTCATTAATACTCACAACCACTTTTGAGTCTTCGTCCAAAGGATCTCTCCACGTGTAGGGTAGAAACACTTTTGTGCATGATTAGGTAAAGGGCCATACGCTACATTTCGCTTATAGGTTCACTTTTCCTTAATCCTTGCTTACTAATCCAGCCTAGGCTAAAAGGCTGTCAATCACCACAACCTTTTTGGAACTTGCTTCAAGAGTAAGTCAGCATCTAATGCATGATATTGGCGCCACTTGACATTTTAAAAAAACCACAAAGCTTTTACTATAAATAGAAGGACATTGGTCACTGAGAAGGGGACCAGAAAAATTGTTGAAAAGAGACAGAAAGTTTGAAAAAAAGAAAAGTCTTGAACCTCTGCCCAAAATTCCTAGAGTTTCAAAAAACTGTAAACACAACGTACAAACCATTAACTTTGGATCCCTTGATTTCAAACTCCATTTGTTCTCAAAGTATTTCTTGACTAAAAAACCTTTCATACAGTTTCTGACCCACACGTTGGAAACTGCCATAACTTCTGTATTCATACCACTATATACCCTCCATCCATCCATCCAAAGAAGCTACTCAAAACGTCATCAGAGTTAAGGATAACTCCAGTTCACAGAGCTTCTTCCAACAGCCAGGTAAGCACCTGCTGACTTTCATCATGCTGCCAAGCATCATCAGCTTTGCATGCTCAATAAACATAATGTAAATATCATGTTGCTGCTATTTGCGTTCTGAGGATTTTTTATACCTCAGAATGTTTAAGTAGGAAGTGAATCAGTGTAGAACCTGCCTGTGACCTTGTTGGTCCTGTCTCCTGAAACACTTTGACATTTGCTGAAGTTGTCCCAAGCATGTTTTCTATTTTGTGGAAAAATAACAAAACTGCAGATGTTCTGGCCAGCACAGGGAGAAGCCAAGTTCTGACTTTGACGTTAGCACATTTGAAGCCTGTTTTGCTGTCAATAATATTAGAACTTCTGAAAATTATTGTATGTCCAGCAGGGTCAAAACTTCTGACTTCCCCACTAACAAACTTTTGTCTTGCAGCGCATGGGGGTCAGAACTTCTGACCTTCCCACTAACAGGTTTCTGTTTTGCAGGTGCCAGAGTCAGAAGTTCTGACTCATACATTTTCACCAAAAGGTTGATAATCTGGCAGCAGGCCTGGGTCAGAACTTCTGACTTCCTCTCAGCAGCGCGCTAGCCCTCTCTCTCTTTCTCTCTATCTTCCCTTTTTTATTTTCTTTTCTTATCTATTTTTCTCGTTGAACCACCCCATGTACAAATGTGTATCCCCATCCCCTAAATGTTGTAATAGCGTAGGATTTTACATTTCCGTCTTTTATTGCTTTCAAATATAAATGCTAGTAATTAGGATGTGTATGGCAAGATAAAATCAATGAAATAGAAAATCCTAATTCAAGATAAACTCTTGCATGCAATAAAACGCACTTGCACATAAACACGCCTAAGGTATCTCCACTTGGTTGCCTAAACAAATGGCCATGATATGCATGTTGAGTATCTATTGACAAAACAAAAACAAAACAAAAGATCATAGTCCCTCGATGATGCTGTCTTGGTTTCCTATACAAAAATGATCTAGTCCCTCAGAAAATTGCTAAAAGATACTTGACACAATTGCTATCATGGTCTATACGATGACCCGCGTCTGTCCCGTTTAACATCCTAACACAAGGTTGTTCACCAAATACAATGGTGAAACAACACTATTAAAAGGGTTAAAAACATAAGAAAGATCTTTGAGTAAAATAGGGTAGATAGCTCTTAGCTACTTGATCAAGCTTGCAAAAACATCCTTGCTACTTTTCAAAACACACTCCACAACACAATTTCAAAACCCTACTTTCGAACATTGGAAACTTTTCAAAAGACAAAAACACCTTTGTATACATTCAAACAAGAATCATTACAAAGGTTTCCACAACGATGGCCTCTTTTCAAAACATTTTCCAAAATCACACACAATGCACCATTTCAAACAATTGAAAAGCACCATTTCAAACAAATGAAAATGCAAAGCAAGTGATCTAAGCAAGTAACTAAGAGCCCATGGATAACTATGGATAGAAAGGGTGCTAATACCTTTCCTTTATATAATCTACTCCCCGAACCCAAGAAAACATCTCAAAGGTCTTTCCTGTGCTTTTTGAACTTTCCTTAGGATAAAATAAAAAGTCGATGGCGACTCTTGCTAAACCGAAAAATTTGCGAACATAAAACGCAAAATCCCAAGTCAGTTCTCCCACCGTATCACACCGGGAAATACAGTTTCAAGGATCCCAAGATAGACGAGTTGATTAGTCTAATTCTCGAGATCGAGTGTTCTACAGACTTTCGGAAGAAGTATGGATCCATTATTACTCTCATGAAGCTGAAGATGAAGGAGGGTATTCTCTCGACCTTGGTCCAGTTATATGATCTGATGTATCATTGCTTTACTTTTCCCGACTATCAGTTGATGCCTACACTGGAGGAGTATTCTTATCTATTGTATTTACCTGTTACTGATCGTGTTCCTTTTACTGGTTTGGAGGGTGAGCCAAAGCCACATGAGATTACTGCCTTGATTCACCTGGGGAAGTCTGAGGTGGAAGCCCATATGACTACTAAAGGGGGGATTAGAGGATTACCAGCTCAGTTCTTATTGGAGAAAGCTTGTTACTTTGCCAAAATGAAGAGTACTGTTGCTTTTGAGGCCATCTTTTCTCTACTTGCTTACGGGTTATTCTTATTTCCTAATATGGACAGGTTTGTTGACATTAACACTATCAGGATCTTCATGATTGGAAACACAGTTCCTACACTGTTGGGTGATGCTTATTACCCTATCCATCTTCGAAATTCTTATCATGGGGGGATGATTATATGTTGCACGCCTTTGTTGTACCGGTGGTTTATCTCTCATATGCCTCAGTATGATGCTTTTTGGGATGTCAAGAAGGAACCTTGTTGGGATCCTAAGATCATGGCACTTACTCACTCGGATATTGATTGGTATCATCGAGTTTACCAGGATATAGAGATTATTGACAGTTGTGGTAGTTTCCCCAATGTACCTCTTCTTGGTACAAAGGGAGGAATTAACTATAACCTTGTTCTTGCACAGCGACAGCTTGGTTATCCGATGTGGGATAAACCGAATAGTATTCATTTGAGCAGTTTCTTTCTGAAGGAAGGAGAAGACCATAAGGAAGCTAGGGAGTGGATTGCGAAGGCCTGGAATCACATTCATAAGAAGAGTAGGAAGGATTTGGGACCTAGGGGTGTTGTTTCTTTGGAGCCATATCTTTAATGGATCCGATTGAGAGCCATTCAGTTAAAGATGCCGTATACCCAGGAGACACCCATGCCTGATCTATTTGTGAAGACCACTCCTCCCTTATTAGATGATCTGGAAGAGCTGCAACTTTCTTTGGTTAGGATGCAACATGAAAGGGATGCTTGGAAGAACAAGTTCCAAACTTTAGAGAGTTCCTACAGAGAAGACCTGAAGGAGAAAGACGACTTGATTGAGATCCTTGAGAGTCGAGTGGTAGAGTCTATGGAGAGGCAAGGGGATTTATTTTCTCCTGGGCCTCAATCAGTTGTTGATCACTCACTTCCTTATTCAGATAATTGGAAGGAGATTGCCATCAGATATACGGAAGAAAACCAGAGGTTGAAGGCTCAGATTTCCAGGCTCACGGGGAAGCGCCAGCGTATAGAGTGATCTCCATCAGTTATTTTTCTCGGGATTTTAGATCTTATTTTCATCTTGTACTTGGGATCATTGAAACTTGTAATCCATTTTGGAGTTATTATAATAAAAAAAATCAGTATTTCAAAAGCGTTATTACTTTGATGTTTGCAATATGCTTATAAACTTTAAATACCTTGAAATATTAAATAAAAAAGTATAAATAATCATGTGCATTGCATATCATGCATCATATTGCACATATTTCTTGCATTTGTTCTGCATATCCAGGTGTCTTACCAAGCTTCTTTACTTCGTTTAGCAAGCTGACTCATCACTATAACACTCAGGCTAATTTCAAAAAGAAGATGGACAACTTAGAACAAGAGAATCGCGAGCTGCGCGAGGAAGTTTCTGCTTTGAAGGCCGGCATGACCAATCTGACTGCTCTGATAGAAGCTCTGGTGGCTGCTCAGAATCAGCCACCGAGTGTTCAACCTCAACCAACAAGGGCAAATACTGAAGCTCCGACTGTTCCCGTATCTGCTACTCCGGTTGTTGTTCAAAACTGTATGCCTCAAGGTTATCCATGGGGAATGCCAGAGAATTTTGCACCTGAAGGTTTCAATCTTGGTCCTCAAGATACTCCAGTGGTTTGGACTATTGTTACTCCAGCACCTCCTGTGGTGCATGTTGTTCCTGCTGCACCTCCTTCGGTGAATATGGTTCCGTTTGTTAATGATGATGTGTGTTATCCTTTCCCTCTGCCGAGTGAAGACTTGGGTCTTTATGATAGAATGGATGATTTTCAAGAGCAGTTTGACAAGATGCAGAGAGAGATAAAGGCCCTCAGGGGAAAAGAGTTATTTGGGCAGAATGTGAATGAGCTATGTTTGGTCCCAAATGTTAAGATACCTGCTAAGTTTAAGGTCCCGAAGTTTGAGAAGTATAAGGGCAACACTTGCCCTCGTGCTCATCTGGTGATGTACAAGAGAAGAATTTCTACCCATACTGATGATCAGCGTCTGTTGATTCACTTTTTTCAGGATAGTTTGACTGGTGTTGCGTTGAAATGGTATATGAGTTTGGAAAGCACCAATATCCATACTTTTAATGATTTGGAAGAAGCATTCATCAAACAATACAAGTACAACATGGACATGGCGCCTGACCGTGATCAACTCAGGACCATGGTTCAGAAAGACAGGGAATCGTTCAAAGAGTATGCACAGAGATGGCGTGAGGTAGCTGCCCAAGTGATTCCTCCCATGGAAGAGAAGGAGATGACTAAGATTTTCTTAAAGACGCTGGGTGCTTTCTACTACGAAAGGATGGTAGCAAGTTCACCAAGTGACTTTACTGAGATGGTAGGAATGGGTATCCGCTTAGAAGAAGCTGTAAGAGAAGGTCGTTTGACGAAGAGTGAAGGATCCGGAGGTGTGAAGAAGCCATCTTATGGGTTTACAAAGAAGAAAGAAGGGGATGAAAATGTTGTTATACAAGAGAGGAGGGTAAACGCTCCTAGAAGGAATTATCAGCGTCATCAACATGTCGCCTTAGTTACTCCTGTTATGAGTACCGCTCCGACTACCGTTGCTTATCAGAGACCGTCCCAGCAGGGGAATCAAGGGTATAATCAGAGAAGGGAGAGTTATGACCCTATTCCCATGAGCTATACAGAGTTACTACTGGCATTGATTCAGAAGAAGTTGGTCCAGACCCGACCACCTCCCGTCATACCATCACCATTGCATTGGTATTACAAGGAAGACCAAACATGTGCTTTTCATCAGGGAGCACCAGGGCATAATGTCTAGAATTGTTACCCTTTGAAGACTGAGGTACAAAAATTGGTAAAATCTGGTGTTCTATCTTTCAAGGACGTGAGACCTAATGTGAAAGATAATCCTCTACCCAAGCATGGGGGAGTAAATGCTGTGAATATGGTGGCCGGTTGTCCAGGCGACTTCTGGATTTTTGATATTAATCTGGTTAGAGGAGATTTGGTGAAAATGCATGCAGACCTCTGTGAATTTAGCTATTATACGCATGACCATTCTGGTTGTGCTATTTGCAGTACAAACATACAAGGTTGCAAGAAGATAAAGGCTGATTTATAGGAGATGATGGATGAGGGCCTCATCCACATAATCAGGCCTAGGGCGGAGTACAAAGAGGGAGTGAACATGGTTTCTGGATGACCTGGTGAATTCAGAATTTTTGATGTAGAGTATATGAATGAGGACCTCGTGCAGTTGCATGCTACCTACTGCCATATGACTGGTCAGGTGGAACACTAATATGGATCTTGCATAGTTTGCTGTCGAGACCCCCGAGGATCTTCAATCGTGAAGAAGGGTGTTCAGTTGTTGTTAGATAATGGAACTATCAAGATCACAGGTCAGAGGGATGATTACCATGAAGTTGATATGATTGAGGTTTGTTTAACGGAAGAAGAGTCAGAGGAAGAGTATGCCTCCACAGATGAGTATTTCTCTTCAGACGAAGATTTATTTTCCAAAAATGACTCATTAATGACTGATTGCATTGAAGAAGGGGTAAACGTCATTGTGCCTTATTTTGGTGCACCCGCCCATTTTGAAGTGGAGTATCATAGCAAGCCAGCTGTTACCCCATTGGTAATTAGTTTTCCAGATCCTATCCCCTACAAATCAGATAAAGATGTGCCTTAAAAATACAACGCTACAATCTTGGAGGATGGTGTGAAGGTTCCCATCCAGCCAATGCCTTATGTTGGAAATATAGCTGAAAATAGTAGTGTGACTCGTAGCGGTCATGTGTTTGCGCCGGTTGTTCAGAGAGATGTTGATGCTGGAAACAAAGTTGCTTAGAATGATGAACTTAAGAAGCCTATGGGAGAGACTAGTGGAGCTACGTTAGAGAAAGAAGTAGATGATATTTTGAAGATAATTAAGATGAGCGACTACAAAATTGTAGATCAGCTACTGCAGACTCCTTCAAATATATCTATCTTAGCTTTATTGATGAACTCCTCTGCTCATAGAGAATCCTTGATGAGGGTACTAGACCAAGCTTTTGTGGAAAGTGATATACCAATAAATCAATTCAGCAGCATAATAGGAAACATTACGTCGTGTAATAACTTAAGTTTCTGCGATGATAAATTACCAGATGAAGGGAGGAATCACAACTTGGCCCTCCACATCTCTATGAACTGCAAGAATGATTCGCTATCCAATGTGTTGATTGATAATGGATCTACGTTGAATGTTATACCAAGGAGTACTCTCATGAAGTTGAAATATCAAGGAACGCCTATGCGCCCGAGTGGCATCATTGTGAAAGCGTTTGAAAGGTCGAGGAAATATGTCATCGGTGAAGTGGACTTACCTATCCATATAGGACCACATTTGTTTCAGATAACCTTCCAGGTCATGGACACTGTTCCCGCTTACAGTTGTTTACTAGGATGGCCATGGATACATGAAGCAGGGGCTGTCACTTCAACTTTACACCAGAAGCTAAAGTTCGTGCGTGAAGGGAAGGTGGTGATCATAAATGGGGAGCATGCATTATTGATATCTCATTTGTCCTCTTTCAGTATTGTAGAAGCGGATGAAGCTGCTGTTGGAACCCAGTTACAAGCCTTATCCATCGATAACATAAGAGGAAATGAGAATTCCATGGTTCTGCTGAAGGATGCGCAGTAGGTTGTGCGTAATGGTTATAGTGAAGTTTGGGGATGAATGGTGGATCCACCTGTGAACAAGAACAGAACTGGCTTAGGTTTCTCTTCAAAGAATGACAAAGGTAAGGGCATGAAGCCGAAGTCTGCTGCAGGCAGGTATCAAGACATTTTACGTAGCGGAGGCTATCTTCATCTGACTGTTTCCAGGATTAACGCCATTGTAGGAGATGAAGAAGAGCAGGAAATGCCGAATTATATGATGCGCGGAGTCAGGGTTCAGAACTGGATCACCATTGATGTTCCCTCTTGCATACATGTTTAAAAGTAATTTGATTTGTTAATCTTTCTTTTGAAAAGCTTTCACTCTACCCAAGGTGGGAGTATTAATGTTGTAGGGCTTATCTGTTTGCTGTGACTTTTAAGATCAACAATAAAAATTGTCTTTTCTTCCCGAATTATGTCTTTATTTTTCTGCTTTTTCTCGGAAAATGGTAATAAAAAAAAACCTTTCAAAATAAATAATAACTGAAATTTAATCTGCATGATCACTTGTTATATGTGTCAGTTTCTAAATGCAATCGTAAATCATATGTGCAGATTAATTAAAAAACCCGTTGAATACAATGACCCTGCACCCTCTCCCAACTTTGAATGTCCTTTGTATGGGGATAAAGAAGAAGATTATGATGATATTCCAGAAGAGGTCTCACGGTTTCTTGAGCACAAGGAAAATACCATTCAGCCATATAAAGAGCCTTTGGAAGTAATCAATTTGGGTTCAGAAGAAGATCCAAAGGAAGTCAAGATTGGAGCATCACTGCATCCTGATGTGAAGAGCAGGTTGATTGAGCTGTTGAAAGAGTATGTGGATATTTTTGCTTGGTCTTACCAAGATATGCCTGGTCTAGATACAGATATTATCGAGCACCATTTTTCGTTGAAGCCAGAGTGTCCGCCAATTAAACAAAAGTTGAGAAGAACTCAACCAGATATGGCAGTAAAGATCAAAGAGGAGGTTCTAAAGCAGATTAATGCTGGTTTTCTTGTGACGTCAGTGTATCCTCAATGGATTGCCAATATTGTCCCAGTACCGAAAAAAGAAGAAAAAGTCTGCATGTGCGTAGATTACAAAGATCTAAATAAAGCTAGTCCAAAAGATGATTTTTCGTTGCCTCACATCGACATGTTAATGGATAGCACAGCAAAATTAAAAGTATTCTCGTTCATGGACGGATTTTCCGGGTATAATCAAATAAGAATGGCTCCAGAGGACATGGAAAAAAACAACGTTTATCACACCTTGGGGAACATTCTGTTACAGAGTGATGCCTTTCGGGTTGAAGAATGTTGGTGCGACGTACCAGAGAGCTATGACAACCCTATTCCATGATCTGATGCATAGGGAAATTGAATTATATGTTGAGGATATGATTGCCAAATCCCAGACTGAAGAAGGCCATATAGAAGATTTGTGGAAGTTGTTTCAGCGTTTGAGGAAGTACCGTCTCCGCCTGAATCTAAATAAATGCACCTTCGGTGTTCGATCAGGGAAATTGTTGGGTTTCATTGTTAGCCAGAAAAGAATTGAAGTTGACCCTGATAAAGTCAAAGCAATTCAAGAAATTCCAGCACCGAGAACTGAAAAGCAAGTCAGGGGTTTCCTCGAGCGTTTGAATTATATTTCCAGATTCATCTCCCACATGACTGCAACATGTGAACCGATCTTTAAGTTGTTAAAGAAAGATCAAGGTTATGTGTGGACGGATGACTGCCAAAAGGAATTTGAAAGTATTAAAGAGTATCTACTTGAATCTCTTATATTGCTCCCCCCTGTAGAAGGAAGACCGTTGATTATGTATCTGACAGTGCTAGATAAATCCATGGGTTGTATTCTGGGACAACAGGATGAAACAGGGAAGAAGGAGTTCGCCATTTATCATCTCAGTAAAAAATTCACTAATTGTGAGTCGCGGTATTCCATGCTGGAAAAAAACATGTTGTGCTTTGGCCTGGGTGGCAAAGCGTTTGCGGCAGTATATGTTGAACCACACTACTTGGTTGATCTCTAAAATGGATCTAATCAATTATATTTTTGAAAAGCCTGCTCTTACTGGGAGAATTGCCCGCTGGCAGATGTTGTTATCTGAATATGATATCGAATACCGCACTCAAAAAGCTATTAAAAGTAGAGTGTTGGCAGATTATCTTGTTCACCAACCAGTGAAGGATCACCAGTCTGTAGAATATGAATTCCCCGATGAGGATGTGATGTTCCTGAAAGTGGAGGATTGTGATGAGCCATTGCTTGAGGAAGGTCCTAACCCTGAATCTCGTTGGAGTATGATATTTGATGGAGATGTGAATGCTTATGGTAAGGGAATTGGTGTTGTGATTATTACACCTCATGGATCGCACATTCCTTTTACTGCAAGGTTAACGTTCAATTGTACTAATAATATGGCAGAATATGAGGCTTGCATCATGGGTCTCGAAGAAGCTATTGATCTCAGAATTAAAATTCTAGATGTGTATGGTGATTCAGCTTTGGTAATAAATCAGATTAAAGGAGGATGGGATACTCGTCACCCCGGCTTGATCCCTTACAAAGATTATGCTAGAAGATTATTACCATTCTTCAATAAAGTTGAATTCCGTCACATCCCTAGAGACGAAAATCAAATGGCGGATGCTCTGGAAACTCTGGCTTCTATGTACCAAGTGAATACTTGGAATGATATACCCTGAATTACGGTTCGACGAATGGATAGGCCCGCTCATGTGTTTACAACAGAGGAGGTAGAAGATGAAAAACCTTGGTATTATAATATCAAGCATTTTCTTCAGACTCAAGAATACCCGATCGGTGCATCGAAGAAAGATAGAAAGACACTGAGAAGATTGGCTGACAGTTTCTTCCTCAATGAAAAGGTGTTATACAAGAGAAATTATGACATGGTCTTGCTCAGATGCGTGGATAGATACGAAGCAAACATGTTGATGTATGAGATTCATGAAGGTTCATTTGGAACTCATGCCAATGGATATTCAATGGCTAAAAAGATGCTAAGGGCAGGTTACTATTGGTTGATAATGGAATCTGATTGTTATAAGTTTGCAAAGAAGTGTCATAAATGCCAGATTTATGCAGACAAGGCCCATGTGCCTCCGAAACTTCTCAATGTGATTTCCTCCCCGTGGCCTTTTTATATGTGGGGTATTGACATGATTGGGATGATAGAACCCAAAGCTTCAAATGAACACCGTTTTATCTTAGTAGCAATTGATTACTTCCCCAAGTGGGTGGAGGCTGCTTCATATGCCAATGTTACTAAGCTGGTGGTTGTGCGCTTCATTAAGAATAACCTTATATGTCGGTATGGTGTTCCAGGAAGGATTATCACTGACAATGGCTCGAATTTGAACAACAAGATGATGACATAACTGTGCGAAGAATTCAAGATTGTCCATCACAATTCATCTCCATACAGGCCTAAGATGAATTGGGCTGTTGAAGCTGCTAATAAGAATATCAAGAGAATTATCCAGAAAATGGTTGTTACTTATAAGGATTGGCATGAAATGCTCCCTTTTGCTCTACATGGATATCGAACATCTGTTCGCACTTCAACAGGAGCAACCCTGTTCTCCCTGGTATATGGAATGGAAGTTGTACTCCCTGTCGAGGTAGAGATTCCCTCGTTACGTGTGATAATGGAAACCAAGTTGACAGAGGCTGAATGGGTTCAGAACAGGTTTGACCAATTAAATTTGATTGAGGAGAAGAGAATGACAACTTTGTGTCATGGCCAGTTATATCATAGAAGAATGAAGAAAGCTTTTGATAAAAAGATCAAACCTCGTGAATTCAGAGAAGGCAACCTCGTGCTCAGAAAGATCATGTCTTTCAACACTGATTCTAGGGGCAAGTGGACTTCCAATTTTGAAGGCACGTACATTATCAAGAAAGCCTTCTCTAGAGGTGCATTAATTCTTGAAACTATGGATGGCGAGGAGTTCCCACGCCCCATGAATTCTGACGCAGTCGAGAAATACTTCGCCTAAAGAAATAAAAGAATAGCTCGCTAAGTTGAAAACCTGAAAGGGCGGATTAGGCAAAAAGGAGCGTCTCGGTAGGCCGAAAACCCGAAAGGGAGGTCTAGGCAAAAATTAGAGACATAAACAGAATAAATTTCCCGCTAAGTTGAAAACTCGCAAGGGCAGCTTAGGAAAAAGTTAGGGACTTTCTGGGAAAGTAACTACGTCAGACAAGATTTGATCGTTGAAGCAACACTCTTCTCTGATCCTCACCATACTTCAACAGAAGCCGCTGCTCAGGATTTCAAAAGTTGTTAGAGGGGATAGTGGTCATTGTATCTCAATGTATCTTTTCCAGTATATATTACCATTTTCCGAACTTTGTAATCATCTATGGAGTCTCGTCATTCGCAGACTACCATTCTATTAATGAAATTTGAGCTTTTACCCAATTCTTTGTATTTATTATTTTATTTAGTTTGCAAAGACTCCATTTATTATTGATAATAACTTTCAAAGCAAAAAAAGATTAAATAACAAAATTGACTTTTCAAAAAAAAGAGATTTTACAATCTGCGTTTACTTTGAGATTTGTGATGAAACAATGACAACAAAAATGGTGATCCCAAAAATGGACAAACTCCAGTTGCTTTGAAAAGTTTTTGTTCCCCTCGGGAAGGTCTACTTGGATTGTTGTCACCGTATGGGGTTTATGGTTCCGGTATCCTCGGTCAAGTTTGTATTCATTTCTCCTCTTGTCTGAGTCTTCATGATGTGAAGTTTCAATCCGCATTTTCTCCAGTGAAGTTTTCATTTGGCCCGATAGAAGTTCTTTTTCTAGAGAGATTAGTACCATACCCGCTCTTGAAGAACGTAGGTCCCTGGTTTCTCCAAATGAAGGACGTATTGTGAATATGATGTTAACCTCACCAATGAAGTGGGTCTGATTTCCCTAGTGAATGTTTGGATGTTTTGGTGTCAGTCTGCTTTGCTTGAGACTGGTTTTGTAATCTCCAGTAGGAATGTTACTTTTGAAAACACTTGTTTCCCCGGTGAAGCCTGAAGAAGGATGTTCTATCTCTGTATCCTTACTATTTTATCACTTTGATTTATCTACCTCCAGATCATGTTTCTCCTCAGTAAAGTTAAAGCAGGCAGTAGGTTTTGTTTTCTCAGCTAGCCTTTACCTTTCTTGGAATGATCATCCTGGATAAAGTTTAGCCGAGTGTTGTTACTGCCCGAGGCAGTTTTGCCTGGTTGTTCCCAATGTTGTATATCTGTTATGTCAGCATACGCACGATAATGCTCATACATTCATGCATAGCTAAAATTGGCAAGTCATTGTTCATTTACATTTGTTAATATTTTTGTTGACATATTACCCTATTTTACAGAGTTACGTTGTCCTCTCTTCAACAGAGTGTTGGTCCTAAGCAGAAAGCGTATATTCTTTCAATGTCCCCACTGAGTTGTCCCTCATGGAAGATTTTTGCTTTAGCCTTCCGGTACAGCTCCTTGTTTGGATGGATTTGGTTTTCCCTCTTGAGTTTATTTCTCAAAGAATGTATTCTGGTTGACTGTTTCATTCCAGTTTATTTCTGGTTTGAATCTGTGGTTCCACGGCAATATTATTTACTTTGAATTTCTAAAAACTCCAGATTTTGGTTGGTGCATTTATTTTTCACGAGAAGTCTTTATCCCCTTAGCAAGAATATCATGGCATCTCTCCAAGAAGTCATATCTCCTTCCCAAAAAGTCATTTCTTTTTACAATCCTCCGTGACAACAAGTAGCAAGTCTCTTTATTTGAGAAAGCTTATATATTATCCTTTCCAGGAAGAGCGCCTTGGTTAAAGAAGAAGTTGAGACTCGTTCTAGGTGAAACACCAGAATCTTGGGGAAACTTGTTATCTTTTTGCTACCCTCAGTGAATGTTGGTAGTTCATCGTCAGTGAACAACGGTGATATGATATTTTCTCTTTCTACCTTTAGTGAAAGTTGGTAGACCATCGACAGTGAATGTCAATGTTTATTATCTTTTTTCTACCCTCAGTGAATGTTGGTAGTTCATCGTTAATGAAAGGCGGTGATATGATATTCTCCTTCTACCTTCAGTGAAAGTTGGTAGACCATCGGCAGTGAATGTCAATGTTTATTATCTTTTTGCTACCCTCAGTGAATGTTGGTAGTTCATCGTCAGTGAACGACGGTGATATGATATTCTCTTTCTACCTTCAGTGAAAGTTGGTAGACCATCGGTAGTGAATGTCAATGTTTATTATCTTTTTTCTACCCTCAGTGAACGTTGGTAGTTCATCGTCAATGAACGGCGGTTATATGATATTCTCTTTCTACCTTCAGTGAAAGTTGGTAGATTACCTTCAGTGAAAGTTGGTGTTTGTTATCTTTTTGCTACCCTTAGTGAACGTTGATAGTTCATCGTCAGTGAACGACAGTGATATGATATTCTCTTTCTACCTTCAGTGAAAGTTGGTAGACCATCAGCAATGAACATCGATGTTTGTTATCTTTTTTCTACCCTCAGTGAATGTTGGTAGTTCATCGTCAGTGAACGGCGGTGCTATGATATTTTCTCTTTCTACCTTCAGTGAAAGTTGGTAGATCACCATCAGTGAAAGTTGGTGGGATTGCTCCTTTGTTTCTTTATTATTGTTACATCCCCAGTGATGCTTTGCGTATCTTTGGTCCTGTTCATATGCATTCATGATCGTAAGCATTTGCATGGAATCTTAGGGCCAAAAATAGGGTTTGTTTTATATTTAAGTATCTTCGATCACGTAGACACGAAGATTTTTAACCTTCGTATCTCCGGATATAAGAAACTTAAATAAGGGAAGCTATTGTACCCAAAATTTCCCCCCTAAGATCCCTTCATCATACCATGTTGATTTATTCACAACAAGATTACACTATGATTCTTGGTTCCCCTCCCTACTTTGAGTTTTGCTCTTTTTGAGGGATTACCAAGCACCTTGAATTATGTTCCTTTTGTGATCATGAATATTGTTTTGATTTCTTCATTTAACTAAAAAAATGCAATGTTGGTTTGTCTTGCTTGTTATCCATGTAGGTAAGGGCAATGAGATTTAACAAGTTACCCCATGGGTTCATGAGTTTATTTCCATTCCCTAGTCAATAAAGCTTGAGAAGTTAAAACCTCACCATTGGATTGGTTTTGGAAGGATTGGCATGACAAGGTTGCTTTGGTTCATCACATTTCAAGGTTATTAGATTTGACCCAAAAGTACAAAAGGTTGGTTGAAGAAGTTGTCATGTTTGGACAAGGCCTTGTTCCTATTGGTCGCAAGAGCATATTTCTCTCAAATTTCAAGATATGTAAGTGGTTTTGGTAGCTATGAGTCCTCATTATCATTCTCAACAACTTTTATTCACAAAGCAATAATGTTGGTACAAGAAGTTTGTTCAAGCTTGTCAAAGTTCCTCAAGGCATTTTCTTGATCTAGGAGCTAGGGTTTTGAACTTCAAAGGAGTATATCTTGCTCACCTTTTGGTATTTTTGAATGATTCCAAATATATCCTTCTCTTCAAATGGTTATAAAAAAATCACTTCAAAATTTCCAAAGAGTTTTCATGTGGAAGAAACTTGGTGAAAAAGAAAGATTACAAGTCCTCCAGATGAATCCCCAATTTTCCATGTGTGACTTAAAATGATCATAACTTGGTCAATTGTTATCACCTTGAGCCCATTATTTTTCCAAAATGATCTTGAGGATGTGAACTTTATGCCTTCTTTTATGTGCAAAGTGATAAAATGGATGGAAGTTACCTTAAGGAAACAAAAGATTATAGGTCATTTTATGAAATTTTGTCAACTTCAACAAGTCATAACTTGCTCAAATTTTGGAGATTTTGAATGATTCAAGTTTCAAAATGTCATTCAAGAGATCTACTCCATTCCATATTTTTTGATCAAGAGCAAATTTCAAGTGGAAGGCCATGTTTGGATGCAAGACATTATAGGTCATTTTTGATGAAGAATTTGAAATATTTCTAAGTATGGAAAGTCAACCTTTTTTCTCCAACTTTGACTCAATGTAACTTTCATCTCAAGAATCCATTTAACTCCATTATTTTTCCATTGCAAAGCTTGTAACCTCATCTTTCTAAAGCATCAAGAATCATGCCTTAAGACCCCTTGAGCTGAGAATGCCATTGTTTCAAAAATGGTAGCTTGGAATTGAAGTTTCCTTGCAAGTCAGAATTTGAATTTCATGTTACAACCTCTAAATCTCAAATTAATACGCGTTTTGGGTCTAAACATGATTAGCCAACTTTCCCAAGTGGATTAGTGCATCAAAACGCAAGAATTGGATGAGTTTTGGTGAAGTTTGGATCACACTTCACTCGTGCATCAGGTTTGCACGAATTCCCTCCAGAACGCACCATTCACTCTTCCTTTTGATCCCATTCGCTTCTCCTATAAATACATGAACTATCCCATTCATTTTCCCAAGCTTGGATAACCAGAATCACCCTGCCAAACTTGCTCAATAACTCAATTTTCTATAACTTTAAAATCTATTCTCGAGCCTTTTTCAATCCAATTTTTCCATCAATTCACCTTCCTTGATCTTCCCTGAAGCTAACCACATAATTACATTCAGGAATCGTGCCCTATACTTCTCCATAGAAGTCCAGTTTCAGAGCTCTGCAACTCAACTTCAATAGGTAGATTCCTTCATCAATTCTTCAAAACTCTGATATCAATGTGTTGCTCTCATTGCCTTGGTTCTAGTCGCAACACTTACCTTTTACTGGAAACACGTTTTGACCATGAAATTTCAAATCCCTTTTCAAAACTTTCCTTCCAAATTGCTTGAGCTACAATTTATATAAATTTGGCGCGAGGGTGTGGTTGTCTTCGTCTTGAAGAGACGAAGCGAATGACATAGGTCTGAGCTTCTGATTTTACAGTTTAAGAGACCTGCAATTTGTGATGGCTGGAGGTTGAAGATGACCAACGTGTCATCTTCCAACCAATGAAGGCGCGCCATCTGTATTTTTCAAATTTTGATTTAATTAATGATTATGTACAATATTCACTAATGACCATGATATGCATAGCGTGCCAGATCCCTTGGATTTGATTACTAACGTGTTTTGATTATCATCCAATGGTCCACATATTTTACTTTTATTTTCTTTTTCTGATTTTTTATATTTTAATTGTTTTAAATTTCAAAAAATCATAGAAAATTCATTTTTAGTCCAAAAAATCTGAAAAAAATTATGAAAAATATTTTTGGTTATTCTCTTTCTGATTTTTATTTTTTCACAATTTAATTTTGTGTTTTGGTATTTTTTTTTATAAATTTTACACTTATTTGATTTGTTTTAAATGTTTAAAAATACTTTTATGCATTTTAAAATTCTAAAAAAATTATGGAATGATCCAATGATATTGTGACGAATATTTGTGACCTTATTTTATTTTTGTTTCTGACTTTACTATTTTCTACTATTTTTATTTATTTTACCCATTTATTTTAATTTGAAAAATAGTTTCTGACTTTAAAAAATTACCAAAAAATTTGTAAAATTATTTGAGTCTTTTTCTGATTTTTCTATGGTCTTACTTTTTATTTCTTGATTAATTTGAACATGGTTGATATTTTTCTCTTTATTTTCTATTTTTAAACATTATTTTTTAACCCCTTTTGTATATATTAAAATATAATATTATTTTGTGACTATTTTCTGGCTGATCTTGGGTTAAATTTTGGATCATGAACTTTATTTACATCATTGAATCCATGGTATTGAGTTTAACTCCACAAAAATGGATGAATGATTTTAATAATAGTTTGATTAAATTTAATTCAAAAGTGGTTTGTACATTCTCTCCCATCCCTCTTCATCTCATCCCCTTCTTATTGCACTAGATGTTGTTGGGGCATGATCTTTATATCATGTCTCAAAACAAATGGTGCATAGATTGCTATTAACCGGCCTCAAAATAGGTGCGACTTCTATATAAGTCCACTTACGATTGCTTAACATAGCGCTAAATTTTGTCCCGATTCGAATAAATGATCATTCGTGGCCCAAACTTATGATTGCAAGCCCAAGTATGTTAGTTTAATCTCTTTGATCCAATAACCTTGAGATTCATTATGTGGAGGCTTTGGTTCTACCAATCCTCTAATGGATCTACAACACCTTTGGTCAATGCAGATCACTTAAACATCATTGATCATTAAATGGTACTTATGAGAATTCCAAATGGATGATATACTTGACAAAAAGAAAATGCAACTTATTGTGTGGAGGCTTTGATTCTACCAATCCTTTAATAAGTTCCAAATGCAAGCTTCAATATGGTCATCCAACTAACCACTGATTATTGACTTGTTTTACCTTATGCTTTTATTTTTTTTATGTTTTATGTACCATTTACTTTTAGCATTTACATTTCATGCCATTTTCATCTTTGCTCATTTGAGCATTTACTTTCTTGCCATTTTTACTTTGCTCACTTGAGATTTTCTTTTACTTTCTTAAGATACTTAATAATCAACATAAGCCCTAAAAAATCTTTAATGGTACTTGGACTATTTGGTTATTATCCTTGGCATTATGGAGCATGGGACTTTTCTTGGACTTGGAATTAGAAACCTTGGCCTATCTTGGAGACTTTGTGACCTTATCCGATTATTTTTGTCTGGAGTTCTTGAGGTTCACCTCAAGACATTGGGTTGTTTGTTTGTTTTTGTGTGCAGGTTTTTGTGATTACACCCTCTGTTTGTAATCAGGAATTCACCCGTATACAACCGTTACTCTGACCAATTTTTGTGAAGACTTAATACACTTGAAGTTTGATTCTCTCAAGAGGTCTAGTATTTTTGCTTGCTTGGTTTCAATCCAAGGAATGGGAATTCTATCTTGGCTCATAATGTCAAGTATTGACTTCTTGTTGGTTAGATGGTTCTTACCCCTAGCTTTTACCTTATGCTTTAGGATAACATCTTCTTCTCCTCCCATCTTCTTAAATTTCAAAAATCTTCTTCCTCCTTTTTTGAAAACTCTTCTTGCTTTTGAACTTGAACCATTTCTATAATAAACTTGGACTTATGTCCATGCATTTTCAAACATTTTCATAAATAAACTCCAATCAACTTAATAATATTTTGACATTTTTTTTGTGAGAAGACTAAAAGTTAATCAATCTCATTTTAAACCATTTTGCCATTGTGACTATATATTTTAAAACCTTTCTCAAAAGATTAGACTTTTGTCAATCCTTGTAGTGATGCAAACAACTATACTTCTACAATATATAGTGAAGAGAGATATTTTCCACTTGGGTGATGAGTGAGGCATTGTTGATTTTAAAATCCAAGCCATATCCTCCACTTTGAGATGATGCAAATTCTCCTTTCTCATGATTGTGGGTAGTAAGTATGTTTCTCCACACGGACAATGTCGATGATGTCTTATCTTATAAAATCAATTAATATACCTATGTTTCAAAATATTTTTGAAAGATGAACTACGTGTACCCTGATCCCCTATTGAACGAAAGATGGTACGTAGGCACTAAAGGTTCACAACCGCGTCGGGTGCAAAAATTATAAAATAAATATGCTTCTTTTCTCACCTCCACCATCCACTTTTTATATACAACATTTTTTATAGCCAAAACATACAGATTTTACAAAGAGACTCATGCGGAGTACTGTAGATGTTTAGGATGCTAATACCTTCCCTTTGCATAACCAACCCCCCTTACCTTGAATCTTTCCCCCTCTTTTTGGGTTATTCGCTCTTTTCCCATTCCTTTGGAAATAATAAAGCGCGATGACGATTTTTATTTTAATTTGTATAAAGTCTAGTCAATCCAATGACTTAGTCTTAAACATTTCTACCGCTACACCCCCAAATTAGGAGATTTTTGGTGTTTTGAAAAAAAACAAACCCTCCAAAATCCTCCTAAGCAAAATCTTTCTACTCTTTTCACCCAATCCTTCCTATTTTTCAAAGTCCTCCCCTCCTTTCTCCTCCAAACTTCCAAACATAGCCTTAGATAACTTCCAGGGTTTTCTCAAAACCTTTATCTTTCTAAGGTTTCCTTGAGAATACTTGTTTCTCAATTTTCTTAGATAAATCCCAAGGTTTCCCCAAACCCCTTGTCTTTCTAAGGTTTCCTTGAGAATATTCAAAATCATATGCTATATCTTAAACCTCTGCTCTTCCTTGTTGTTGTAAGCTCTAAGATTATCACATCTGCAAACATATAAGAGATACATATTTATAATAGCAAATATCCAACAACTAAATCCCAAAATCACACTCCAGTCACATATGGATCCATAGACCAAACCAAAATAGCTTGAAACACGTAAAACAAGAAACTGTTGGAAAAATCTGAAAAACCCCGAAATCATTATTCACCGTACGGACAACACTGTTCACCATACATACATCACTATTCACCAATCAATTTTTCAAGATTTATGTTTTTTTCCGATTTTTTGACCAACTCTCTAAAACTTTTGATTTTCGCAGTATATGCAATCTCCAAAACATGTTTTCTTTCTCTTCATCAACAAAGGTTTTAAGACATATTCCAACAATACTGATAGTTGATTTATCAAATATAATAAAAAATATTATAGTAAATTTTACTTTATATATATATATATATATATATATATATATATATATATATATATATATATATATATATATATATATATATATATATATATATATATATATATATATTTATCTAATTAATTACATTTAACTAGCTTGTGAAAGTAATATTTTTACTTATAATTGTGACAAAGAAAGTATTTGATAGTTTGGAGGCAAAGGAATTAAAAGAAAACGAGTAGAAAGAAAAATAGATAAATCTTTAACTTTTTTTAAAGAGAGAAATTTTATATAGGATGATAAACAATCACTTATTATTAATATATTTTTAATAGTTAGATTATTATAAAAATATAGACTTGATTTTGAAAATTTTATCTAAACCTCCAAAAACGCTTCTTTAATAAAAATTTTGAATCCCCCAAACTGTATTATAAAAAAAAACTTTCAAAATTCTTCTTGCTTAAATCTTTTTTTTTTATCAAATTCTTTTTCTTCCTTCTCCTCAAAACTCTCAAACAAATTTAACAACTTACTAATTTTACAAAGAATTAAGGAGTTCTGAAAATAAATTTATGGATAGTGTATGAATAAAAAAATCAAATAAAATGATGAAACTAAAAGGTATCTGAGAAGGAACAGGGGGTGCATGTAGTAATCTTTTTCTTTGGGTTCAAAATACAAAGCCCAATATTTCTTCAGAACAAAAACAGAAAAGCCCAATTCAGACACGCACAGTTTATCTTCTTCTTACTGTGTAAAACAATGAAAGGTCAAAATCCCATAAACCTAAACATGAACAACAAAACTGTGTAACCTTTCGAATTTCAAATAACAAACAGGTTTGAATCAATACCGAGGTACTATCCATGTTTTTTTTTACCAAATCCTATGTTTCTGTTAATTCAATTTTTATGGTTGCTGTTGTTTATTTTAATATTTTGTTTTGGTTTTTGTTGAACTAGTTAATCAATCAACCATGATTCAAAATGGTGGCACTGTATCCCAAGGTTCTGTCTTGTGTTATGCTTGTCAAATTCCTGCTAAGTTTGCTGTTTCAAGTATCCGAAGTTTCTGGGGACATAGTTTGGAAAATAAGCCAAGAGGTATAATTTGTGAACTCTTTCAATTTTTCCTTAATTAAGTAGCGTTGACTCTTTAGATCAAAGGCGTGTTCGGTGTCTTTGTCGGATACCAACACCACGCTGACCAATGTAGTTAGTTTCATTTATTAAGTAGCATTGACACTTCAGATTGAAGGCGTGTTTGGTGTCTGGGTGTCGAATACCAACACGACATTGTGACGTGTTAATTCAATTAGTTTCATTTGTTAAGTAGCATTGACACTTTAGATTGAAGGCGTGTTTGGTGTTTGAGTGTCGAATACCAACACGACACTGGCACATGTATTCAATTCAATTTTTTTCATTTTCTTTAAGTTATTATTGGTGTTGAAGCGTGAGTGCCGTGTTTGGTGTTTGTGTCGGTGATTCATAGTGCATTAATATCTCTATTTGAATTATTTAGCTCACCGGTCTAGATTTGCCATCGAAGTAAGTCTCAAGTATCACTCACTCTCTTAATCAGTGTCTAAAGGATGTGAGAGTAATAAGCAGTGTCCAAAGTATATGAATATTTATCCTGTTAGTTGCGGAACTACATGAAAATTTGCTTTGTTAGTCCTGAGTATTTTAACCGCAGACCAGAGACTATTTTGACGGATTTTCGTATGTATACTATTGACTAGGATAGTGATATTTGAGGGTTTATTCTTTATCATGCTCAGCAATGACATTTAAAACAATTGAGATGATTGTTTACTTGTATATGGTGTTTGGTTAAAAAGACCCTGGTGTAATTTTCCTAGACATGATACTTTTAGGTAGAATCTCAGTGTCTGGGAGTATGACTATAATGTTTAGAAATTTATCGGCCAAGCTCCACTTAAATGGAAACACTACTTATGAAGCACTGACACAAACACAAACGCTGAACACAACACTTACATGTTGACGCTACTTATTATTTTAGAAAACGGAAGTGATTGAATGTAACATGTTTGTTGGTGTGTGACACCGGACACTTTTTCAATGTGAAGTGTTAGTGCTATATAGTTTATTAGTGCAGTCAATGATCATAGTCTTCTAAGAAAAATCAGATGTTGAGATTCCCAGTTTCCGATTTATCGAAGTCACAATGTGATATGTATGGTCTCAATCTGATGACTTTGATCAGCTGACTATAGCAATTGTTGACTATATTGCTTAAATCGTCTCGTCTTGGCAGTAACCATCTTTGAAAACTTTGCTTTCGTTTTTCTGAATTTGTTTATCAATTTTTCTGTGATAGGAATGACATTCTCCGACATGTCTGCCACATCAAGCCTACTTTTAAGCGGGGGTCAGAATCTTCTGTCTCGGACTATCCCCATGTTACCTACGCTCCACAAGTCTTCTACCACCACTCGGGCAACAAAGGATTCCTCATCTGCCGGCTTTCGGTACCCTCCGATGACAAAAAAACCAAGATGGTGGTGGAGAACACTATCATGCATCCCTTACCTCTTACCTTTCCATCAGGTATGGATGTATGCTCAGACAGCATACAATCTCCACCCGTTTCTCGAGATATTCGAATTCTATACATACCCTTTTCTCATGGCAATCGGAAGTCTACCTAGATGGTCGCTCATAGCATACTTCTTAATTGCATATCTTACAATTGTGAGGAGAAAAGAATGGCCTCATTTCTTCCGATTCCATGTCGCCGTTGGAATGTTAATCGAGATCGCCCTGCAAGTTACCGGGATTGTAAGCCGATGGATGCCACCTTCGTTCTATTGGGGTCAACTTGGAATGCATTTCTGGACTACTGCATTTTTTCTTTTTCTCTTTACTACCGTAGAGTGCATTAGGTGCGCCCTTGTTGGTATGTATGCCGATATCCCTTTTGTCTGTGATGCCGCATACATCCAAATACCATATGAGTAAGGGGGAATATGTGACAAAGAAAACACCTTTACATTTCTGTTACTCTTGTTTGTATTGTACTTTTTGTTTAGCGGAACCAAAAAATGACTAATCAGTTTGTTTCTGTTGTTGTTTATATCGAAATAGAACGAATTTGATGTTTCCCTTGAGTACATTTTAGTCACATATTTATCAATTTTATCTGTGTATTATCAGGATTCAATCTCTCTCTCTTTCTATACGTGTGTGTGTTGTTATTAAATAACTTTATGTTTAGCACAGCATAATTGAACAAAGATCTATTGTTTTGTGGCATGTTATTCAATAAAAGTGTTGTTAAATAGTGACTGGTGTTATGGTGTAACATAATTTGAAGTTTGAACAACATGTTATTTTCTGATTCGTTATTGACAGCACTAATTCTATTTTCATGCAAATCACAAATAAAAAGATGTGTCACTAATATGAACATAAGGCACAACATTGCAAGTGTTTACAAAAAAAGTCACAACATTGCAAAGATAAGCATTATCCTACGAAGGGGTGGTAAAATGGGTTGGGCTCGCCGGGTTGGCCTGTTTGACCCGCTATTTTTGGCGAGTTGGGTTGAGGTTTTCAGATCGGTATCTTAAGTTGGCCCGTCCCATCTAACCCGTTTAAAAAAGTGGGTCGAGGCGGGGCGGGATTGGTTTTTCCTGCGGACTTTTTGTTAAAACTTTTACTCTTTTTATTAAGAATTAAAACAACTTTAATTATAAAAACAACACTTATCTCTTAGGATTGTATTATAAATTATTACACAGACAAATTGAATTATAATTGTAATTTTATTTCTATAACTTTCTAATACATGCGTTGATTGAAAATGATTGAAATAAAAGAACAAGTGTATGACATGCATAATTATTAAGTTTCAATATATTAGCTCAAATGTTTTCTTTAGAAATAGATGTTGATTTTATGAAAATGAAGGATTTGATTAGTGTATACGTGTGACAAATTTAGTATTTAACTATTAAATAATCGGTCAATATAAGAGTCTATATAATGTAAACAGTTAGAAAGTTCGGTGTTGATATTTTACGCATTACTATTTTATGCACTATGATGTTTTATGCAATTTTATTGTTATCATTGTTGTTTTTGTGTAAATTCTAAATTGAATTCTGTTCTAGACTGGGTCTGCCCTTGGCCCAATTCCATTTGAGGTTCAATCCAATTATGTCGTCCAAACCTTGTTGGTCGATTCTGCCCTCGATACCGTCAGGCAGAAACTACTCCCCGCGAGGAGACACAACTCACCACACGAAGAGGAACCCAGTTACCCTTAGGAAGGTCACCGCTGGTCAAGAGGACCTCGATGTCACGTTCCAATTCTCTCCTCGACCAACAATGATCCTATCACACGATCTCGCGATCAGTGAGGGCATCCTCGACGAACAGAAGCACCTCACGAGCATCCTCCTCGTAAGGCTGACTATCAGCATCCCCTGATATCACAGAGTCTTCATGGCCCCAGAAATATCACATCCATACCCTCCTGATCTTGCAGAGGAAGTCATCCAGGTTGGGGATCACGTGCGGGTCCCCACTCTCACGTAGGACCTGGTAGTCTCCACGTTGGGCCTGCTTGACCAGTCCAATAAGGAGACTTTGGCCCAGCGCCGGGGGCTATAAATACCCTCTCCTACGAGAGGGTCAGGTATTGAACATTTCTTACTCACATACTTTGCTCATTTCAGAACTTACTTTGGCATCAAAGTGTCTTGCAGGTACCCCCCACCTCACTCTCAACTTCTGCTCGAGCTAGCTGTGACGGTTCATTCTGGTCAGGTACGATCAGTGGTGCCGTCTGTGAGAATCTTGCTTCTCCGTCTTCCATCAAAACAAGACTAAAGCTAATTGCACTCATTTGACTATCATGGCTGATCAAACAACAGAAAATAACATGAATGTCCATCTCGCCGATGCCAACAATAACGTCTGTGTTAACAACACTGGTCATGTTGGCCATAATGTTGATCCCACTGGTCTCAACACCGGTAACAACATCAACGTCGACCACACCGGCATACCCGACCTATCAGAGTATAGAGACGGGATGACCGCCTTATCGTTATCACTATCCCGACGACTCGAAGACGATCGACCACCTCCTCAGAACTACCAACCCAACCAGTTCCAAGAGGTCCCCGTTCCCGCTGGAGCAAATGCCACGACCAGGGCACTGTTTGCGGCGATAAACCAAACGAACTATCTGATCTTCTCTCAAGGAGAGAGATTGAGGGCGCTTGAAGATTCTCTGAGAGCCCCCAGAAGACACACGAGGCCTCATTCCCCTCCTCCTCGCCAGATAGGGGAACATCCCCAATCTCCCCCACAGAGACGCAGGCGAGATGCCTCTCGAAGCCCCTCTCCCTGACCAATCGGGCGACGCTTCGCATTAGAGAGGGACCATCCCGTAGATACAGGAAGACGCGATCATATCCCCTCGCGTCAAGAGCAAAGACCCCCTAAAAACAGGAACAGGGGAAATAACGAGCAACCACACCGCCCGAGGAACGCTCTGCGCGACCAGGGCCACCATCATAACCACCACTATAACAAATCTCCTTCTCGCTCGCCAGATAGAAGTGACGAAGACGACCCCCCACGGTCCCTTGTCACAAGCTATTATGGAGGAACCCATCCCCCCGGGCATGGAGAAGCCTCCCCATCTGAAGGAGTACGACGACATTGCCGACCCAGTCAACCATATAGACGGGTTCGAGGCAATGTTGCATTATCATAACATTGGGGGACCAATCAAATGCTAGTTGTTCTCTATGACTTTTAAGAAAGCTGCGATGGATTGGTATAAGAGCCTCACGCCAGGTTCAATCACCTCCTGGCAAAATTTAAAGAACCAGTTCATCAGTTCGTTTACTGCTTCACATCGACATCCAAAGAATGAAGCAGCCCTCGAGGTTATTGTCCAGAGACACGACGAGATCCTCAGGGAATTTATTGATCAATTCAACCGGGTGGCCATCCAGGTCCCCTGCACTGATCATATGAAGAGATACCTGATCGAGAGGGGACTCCTCTCGAGAATGGAATTCAGAAAAGCCGTTGGCATCGAACCACCGCGGATATTCGATGCCCTCCTCGAGATATCTAGAGCCTACATGGACTATGAGGAGAGGGAAGCGGCCAACAAAGCCCGAACTCCAGGAATCGTGGATCAACCAGTAATCCACGACAACAAGACTCTGGCCCTCCTCGACGAACTAACAAGAAGAGGAGGGATGACAAACCCCGAGATCCTCGCGAGAAAAGAGGACCCTCGGGGCGCTTTACCGAGTACACTCCGCTGAAGGCTTCCTGCGAGCGCATCTTGGCGGAGTGTGCTAACACTGATTTCAAGGATGGAGGCGTCAAGCGTCCTTGCTTCACTCCTGCTAAGCCCGGGGCTGATCAGAGCAAATACTGCCAATATCATCAAAGTCATGGACACTTGACTAAAGACTGCGTCCATCTCAAAGATGCTATTGAGACCCTCATTAAAGGGGGAGACTCGGAAAATATCGGTGCGGCGACGCCCCTCGTAGAGATGCCTGCGACATGAAGGAGATTCAAGAGGATGCCCGACCATCAGATGAGACGGTCCCCATCCAGACGACATTCTTCGTTACAAGACCGTAGGACTTCTATGTCCCCTAAGATATCGAAGAACCTCTGACCACGCATAGTAGGTGGGAAAGGTTCCTCTCCGCCATGGTCATAAATGGTGAGGGATTCAACGATATAACCATAAACTCTGCAAAGAGGAAGTTGGACGAGCTGGTCGACGTGCCCCCCCGCAAACAGTGATTTTTGAGAGGGTTAATGGCATATCAGAGCCGATTACCTTCTACCTTGAAGAATTTCCCGGAGGGCCCCCAAACTCATCTATCCCTCTTCTGGTTAGGGCAAAATGGCTAACTTTGACGTTCATCGCATTTTGGTCGACGAAGAGAGTTCCATCGAAGTGATGTACAACCAACTCTTCTGAACACTACAACTCGACAACTCCCACTTCTCACCATACGTGGGGTCCGACCTGCAAGGCTTCAACAGCTCGACCTCCAAGCCTTGGGGATACGTGGATCTCATGGTCACCTTCGGCGAGGATACCGCCACCAAGAAAGTCAAGGTACACTTCCTAGTTATCGACTGTCCATCTCTCTACAAATGCATCCTAGGGAGACCGACACTGGCAGAATTGACCACTGTACCCTTCACCGTCCATCTGAAGATGAAGTTCTACACAAAGAGGGGACGCGTCACCACCATCCAGGGCGACCTAGCAGCTTCCCGAAGATGCTTCAACGCGTCGATCAAGGGAAAAAGCACGATCGACAATGGAGCGTGACCTGCCAAGAGAGCTGCTACGGCACGACCAGAGCCACAACAACCAGAGAAGCTGCCTGTCAAGACAGAAGAACAGAGGGATCCTCCAAAGGTCAACTCAATCTCATTGGACACCCGCTTCGACCAAGATGAAGCACCCAACGACGAGCAGGGACTCCTCCGACCAATTCCAGATGGAGACTTTGAGCTCGTTCCTCTCGGTGAAGATCCAAACGTTCGGCACTAGACTCCCCAACCTGGTGAGGAAGCAGATCAAGGCTTGCTTAAGGGAGAATGTGGACCTGTTTGCATGGAGTGCTGCGAAGATGCCCGACCTCGACCCCGAGGTCACCTGTCACAAACTCTCCATTGATCCAGCCGCTAGGGCAATAGTACAACATAGACGTAGGCAGTCCCCCGAGAAAGCGGGGGCTGCTGAAAAAGCTATAAAAGACCTCTTAGAGGAAAATTTTATTTCTGAAGCCCGGTATTCAACCTGGCTATCAAATGTTGTACTTGTTAAATAGAATAATGGAAAATGGTGTATGTGTGTTGACTATACCGATCTTAACCGGGCATGCCCCAAAGATGCATTCCCCTTGCCTAATATTGACATGCTGGTCGAAAATTCGACCGGCTATAAAATTCTATCTTTCATGGACGCCTATTCGAGATATAACCAAATCCCAATGGCAATGAGCGACAAACACTGCACTGCTTTCATGACGAGCTCGGGCAATTATTACTACAACGTAATACCCTTCAGACTGAAAAACGTAGGGGCAATATACCAGCAGATGATGAACAAAGTCTTCCGCAACGAGATCGAAGATATGCTTGAGGTATACATGGACACATGATCATCAAATCTCGAGTAGACACCGACCATGCTACTCATCTCAGAAAAGTCTTTTCCCAGGAAAGGCGGTGTAGAATAAGGTTCAACCCCGAGAAATGCACCTTCGGGGTTAAGGCGGGCAAGTTCCTCGATTTTTACTTAACAACACGAGGAATCAAAGCCAATCCCGACAAGTGTCGGGAATTCTCCGACCTCCCTACACCTAATTCAAAAAAATACATACAAGTCCTGAACGACATGCTCGCCTCGCTCTCCCGTTTAGTCGCGAAATCCGCCCCACACGCCCTTCCATTTTTCAAACTCCTGCGCAAAGAGACAGCTTTTGAGTGGACCGAGGAATGCGAGCAAGCCCTCCTCCATCTCAAGAAGAGCCTCTCGCATCCTCCCGTACTATCACGACCATTAGATGGGGAGACCTTGTTCTTGTATCTGGCCGTATCCACCGAGGCCGTCAGTGTGGCCCTTATTTGCGAGACTCCTGACGGTAAAAAAACCCGTGTACTTCACGAGCAAAGCGCTTTTGGGACCCGAGGTCAGATACCAACAGATCAAGAAAGTGGCCTTGGCCCTTGTCAACACGGCGATAAGGCTCAGACACTATTTCCTCGCGCATACGATCGTCGTACAAACAAACCAGCCCGTGAGACAACTCTTAGGCATACCAGACATGGAAGTTCGAATGCTAAAGTGGTCCTTGGAGCTTTCAGAGTTCGACATCCAGTACCAAATCAGGAAGGCCCTTAAGGCCCAAGCTCTGGCCGGCTTCATCACGGAGATGACCGCTCCCCCCCCCCCCCCCCCCCCCCCGCAGGGAAGGAGCACAAGTGGACCATCTTTATGGATGGAGCCTCCAGCGCGACAGGGAGTGGAGCAAGAATCCTCCTCGAAAACGAGGAAGGCATCGTGATCGAACACTCTCTCACTCTCTCCTTTCTGACCTCGAACAATCAGGCAAAATACGAGGCTTTACTCGCATGATTAAGGCTAGTCGAAGATCTTGGCGCACGAGAGATACACATCTTTACTGATTCCCAACTTGTCGCATCTCAAGTTTAAGGGGGATACCAGGCTAAGAACAACAGCCTCATTGAGTATTTGAACTTGGTCAGAGAAAATATGGAAAAGTTTGACCGATCATAAATCAAACACGTACCACGCGAACAAAACACACGGGCCGACATACTTTCAAAGCTCGCGAGTACAAAGAAGAAGGGAAGAAACAAATCAGTCATACAAGAGTCCCTATCTCTCCCGAGCATCGAAAGGTCCACGATGCTACTCGAAGTGAATTCCATTGGGGACAGCTCATGTTAGATGACACTGATGTTCAACTTTCTGACGAAAGGGGAACTTCCTCTAGACCAAAGGGAGGCAGCCGCGACCAAACAATGACCGTGCTCATATGTAGTGCTCGAGCACAAGCTGTATCGCCGTGGATTCTCTATCCCACTCTTGAAGTGTGTCGAAGAATCCGTGGTCCCCGAGATACTACGGGAAACCCACGAAGGAATCAATGCCCAACACATGAGCGGAAGGTCCCTCGCACGAAAGGTGCTGCGAGCAGGGTACTACTGGACGGCCATGAAACAAGACGCCAAAGAACATGTCACGAGGTGCGACAAGTTCCAGAGACACACTGACGTGGACCTCGTACCTCCGCACGAGCTAAATACGCTATCCTCCCCGTGGCCATTTACCTGGTGGGGAATGAACATCCTTGGGCCGTTCTTGTAAGGGACATACAAAAAAAAATTCCTCATCACGACCGTATACTATTTCACTAAATGGATAGAGGTCGAAGCCCTGGCAAAAATTACCTCGCACAACATTCTCCGTTTCTACAAACGAAACATGCTCGCTCGGTTTGGGATACCACAAGCGCTCGTCACGGACAACGACACACAGTTCACCGACCAAGGTTTCCAAAGCTTCATCGCCAAACTCGGCACCAAGTAGCATTTTACCTCGGTCGAACACCCCCAGAGCAACGGGTAAACTGAAGCCGCTAATAGGGTCATCTTGCAAGGACTCAAACACAGACTAGGCAAAGCCAAAAAGGGATGGGTCGAAGAACTGCACAGTGTCCTATGGGCTTATCAAACAACGCCCCATTCAACGACTGGCGAGACGCCATTCCAACTGACCTATGGCACTGAGGCCGTCATCCCAGTAGAAATCATGGAACCATCTAGGTGAACTGAAACGCCCCTCGACAAGGAGATGAACGACGAGGCCCTAAGAGATGAGCTCGACCTAGTCGAAGAAATCCGATCAGGAGCAGCTCTCCGCAAGGCCACGCTAAAATAACAGGTAGCCCTACGCCATGACAACAAAGTCATAAAGCGCGAATTTCAGGTCGGCAGCCTAGTCTTGCAAAGAAACCAAAAAGATTCCCGCAAGGGGAAGCTGGCCACAAATTGGGAGGGGCCGTACCGCGTCCAAGGAGCTACGGGAACTGGAGCATATTACCTCGAACAAATAAATGGAGAACCATTACCTAGACCTTGGAATGCTGCGAATCTAAAGTAATATTATAGCTAAGTCCCTCACCCGCCAAGGGCGTTAGCTGTCGACTAGTCCTATTCAATCGATGAAGGGATGAGCTCGACCATATAGGCGCGTCTAGGTACGAACACGACCTCCAAACATCGAAATGCAAGAGGTTTTTCATTTGACGAGCAACAACTTAGATCGACAGAGACACCTCAATCGAGCTCTGCTGTCGAAGTGCCCAACATGGCAGAACACCCAGATCGCGATAAGAAGTTCACGCCACGAGCATAGGATCTCAACCGCGATCACACGCTCGTTCCGTGGATCTCTACTCCATGCCCTCGACACATCTCAACATGTGCCGAACAAATATTAGGGCCAAACACACATCTCCATGTGAAAAACATGAACTTTCGTGGAAAACTTGTGTCAATCACAACAAAGGTCGAACATATATATCTATAGAATATACGAAGTATTCATGAAATAAACAAGTCGAAAACAACGGCAAACAAAAATAATAATAAGCCGACGTCAGCAAAAACATAGGCATCAAAGCAAAGCAAAGCAATTATAAAATGCCGACCACTAGGGCCGACGATGTCTGAATATTACAAAAATTACGGGCACGTAGGCCCAATTACAAATCAGTTATCAAAAGGATAAAGCTAATCGCTCCTCGGAGTACCAGCCTCATCCTCGGGAGAATCAAGGGGAGGGACGACCCGACCATCGACCACCTGGGACAGAACCCCAATTCCTTCAGTGTTAAGCCCCGGGTTGAGAACGGACAGTTGGTTCAGGGCAGCTTTAAAACCGTCGGTCAAGGCGTCAACGCAGTTCGACTCGAGAATCTGGACCATGGCAACAAAATCTGCACGAGTGCGCAAATCAGTCACACTCTCGGGCTCGTCCTCCGCGGGAACCATAGCGGCCTTCAGATCAACAACCTCCTTCTCCAACCACTCCCTTTCACTCTCCCACAAATCCCGATCGAGCAAGAGACTATCCTTTTCCTCGAGGGCTTTGTTATCTCTCTCTCTCTCTTTGTTCCTGTAACTTCTCTTCACTTTGTTCCAGGGAGGTCTTAATTTTCTGTGTCTTTGCTTGAAGAGTCACATTCTTTGATTCCAGTTTGTTTACCCGACCTGAGGAGCTGGCCCCTTCACCCGCGAGGACCACAGCCATCTCCGCCATCTTCATCACCCTGACCATGATGGAAGCCAGGTGCTTCCTTCTACCTTCGTTGTCGTGTCGCCTTATGATATCAGACTCGTTGTCAGACACGGTTAAAGGGAAGACCTCAAAGAAATCCTTCTCGACGAAACAAGGTGGGAGGATGAAGGCTCGAGTAGTAGGTCCTCCGGTCGCATCAGTAGTCCCATCATTCGGGCGACTTCTTTTCCTACCCAACACAACAGTTTGCTGGTCGGCCACGTGGGTCCCCGACGACCCACTAGATCCTTCCTTGGCCGGCTCGGAAACTGACCCCATGCGCGTAGACTGATGCGGCTTCACCAGCCTCTTGTAGCTTTTCTTATCCTGAGTTAGCTTCAAAAACCTCTCGCGACGTTCTGCCATGTTGCCTGCAAAACAAAAAAGTATCCTCATGTCATCATTGGGAAAACAAAACAAAAAAGCAAGTAAAAATATAATAGCCAAGCAAGTAAAGACCTAAAAGTTCCACGACCTGTCCATAAGATCGACACTCGACCAACGCCTTGGTATTGATCGGGCGCGCCTCGAACATTGGCTCGCCGTCTTCATCAAGGATGCTGTTCCCTTCCCTCGTGACCCACCGGGTAGGGAAGAAACTATCGACAAATCGATTGAGGACACCATATGCCTCTTCGTCATTGGTGTTCATACCGTCGACAAAAGTATGGTAATGGCCGAGACCATGGTCATAATGGGCCGAGCACCAGTGGATGGGAAACTTCGATATTCTCCCGATCTCCAGATTACCCTCGGCATCATGACACGGTTCTCCATCCTCATCCAAGACGGAAGCCGGGTTGAATATAGCATCCAAAGTTGTTTGGATGGAGGGTTGCAAGATATACCACTTGTCCTTAAAGTCGCGGACATAATCCATATACATCCTGAATAACTTCTTCGACTGTTTCAGGGATACCCAGCTGTGTTTCCTTCCCCGGGACTGCCGTTGCAGGTGAAAGACCCTGAAGAACAAGGGAATGGTCACCCCGATCCTCAGGAACCGACATGTAAGTTCGAATGCCCAGATAAAGGCAATATCATTGGGATGAAGCTGAGAGGGTGCCAAGCTCAGGTGATTGAACACCCCCATTTGGAAGTCGTTGAAGGGAAGTCGAAGTCCCAGGTCTTTGAATACGACCTCGTACATAGGGAAAACATCTTGGGTGAATTCCGAGCATATGCGAGCATCTTGCGTCGGCCTCATGACTTTAAAATTTCTTTGAAAACCTTCCTGGCCGCCTCTATACTCGAAGACGATATAGGCTTGCCTCCTGGTGTGGCTATAGATCGAGGCTATTCCTCGGGGTTCTTCACTAACCCAATCTAAAGTAGGATCGTCAGCTGTGTCGACCAAATTGATGCCCTCCTCAGCTATACTAGTCTCCTTATTGTCCACATGCTCTGGCGATTCAGAAGTGTCGGCCATTTACATGCAAAGCAGAGGAAACCGGTGAATTCGACGGAAAATCCAAATCCACCTTTCCACGTCACAGATGAAGAGGCTAAGCAAAGCCCAAACCAAGTCGACGACCATTCACACAAAAAGGGGAAACACGTGCCTCTCGACCGACCCATGAAAATCATGCCAATCTTATAAGATCACACAACAATAATAATGACGAACATTTTTCATGAATACACCGGGCACGGGAAGAGTATGGTGGGCATAGCATGCTTTTGCCGACCAAACTCATGAATTTGTCATCCAAACTCATGAATTCACCGGGGATCTAGCAATTTTATGTGCAAAACCCATGTGTTTCGCGGGGACATAGGGAGGCCACGGGGAAGATTCATCAAAGTATCAATGGGAAGATGAATCTCGCAGGCATAATCACGAATTATACGCCTAAACCCACAGATTCCCCAGGAAAAACCCCCAACCGCTAAGTCCTACTACCAAAACATCATCAAAAACAGTTTACGTGCAAAGTATCACAGAAGGAATACTTACTTGATGAAGAATAGATGAAGAACGACAGTGGTAGATAGGGAATACGCGGCAGAACGTGCGACAGTTATGGAAGTTGCAAAAGACAGCACGGGGTTGACAACAGAGAAAAGGGAGAGCGCGAAAATATAAAAGGGACTTATGGGCTTGAAGCACATTTATAGGGCTGACGTGGAATTCGAAACGTCACGTCGGGCAGCTCATAAGACTCCTTTCTTCTCGACACCTATGTGCGTAGTCAATGATGACCCCTATTTCCCAGGCCATCATTGTTATCCCAAAGGCCACGCCACGTGTCTGACAGGTGCACTATCTCCTCCCTGCGAGTCGAGAAACAATTAGAACAACTCCACCACGAACCCTCTCCTAACTCTGCTCGGGTAAATGATGCACCAGCGACATGCTCTGTCAAAGCTGTGTCGAGCAGCTCACCTCGCGAAAGAACAAACTGGACGCTAAGTCATAACTCCTTCATCAGGAGCAACGACTTGAGGGGCTCCTGTTCTGGACTGGGCCTGCCCTTGGTCCAACTCCATTTGAGGCCCAATCCTATTATGTCGTTCAAACCTTACTGGCCAATTCTGCCCTCGATACCGTCGGGCGGAAACTACTCCCCGCGAGGAGACACAACTCACCACACGGGGAGGAACCCAGTTACCCTTAGGAAGGTCACCGCCAGTCAGGAGGACCTCGAGGTCACATTCAAATCCTCTCCTCGACCAACAATGATCCTATCATACGACCTTACGATCAGTGAGGGCATCCTCGACGAACAGAAGCACCTCACAAGCATCCTCCTCGTAGGGATGACTATCAGCATCCCCTAATATCACAGAGTCTTCGTGGCCCCGGAAATATCGCATCTATACCCTCCTGATCTTGCGGAGGAAGTCATCCAGGTTAGGGATCATGTGCGGGTCCTTACTACTCACGCAGGATCTGACAGTCTCCATATTGGGCCTGCTTGACCAATCCAATGAGGAGACCTTGGCCCAGCGTTGGGGACTATAAATACCCTCTCCTACGAGAGGGTCAAGTATTGAACATTTCTTACTCACATACTTGCTTGCTCATTCCGGAACTTACTTTGGCATCAGAGTGTGTTGCAGGTACCCCCATCTCACTCTTAACTTCTGCTTAAGCTAGCTGTGACGGTCCATTCTGGTCAGGTACGATCAGATTCTTTTAGTAGCTAGTTTTTAAATATGATTGGCATGATATGTATTGTTTATTTATTTTGATATTTTTTATCGTGCTTGAGTTTGTTTTTTTGTTGTTGTAATCGGTCTTTATTTATTAATTTTTTTGAATTGTTTGGACTTAAGACATCTTGAAGTTCTATTATGCGTTGTTCAAAACATTTCTTTATCGAACTCTTTGGTAATAATTAAAAAAATTCTAAATTATACATTAAATCAAATTATAAAAAAAATAAAAAATTGATGGGCCAATCTGCCAATCCGCCAACTTGTTAGTAAATAGAATAGACTTGAGTTTTGAACTCGAACCCCTACGTTGGCCCGTTCTGCTCCGGCCCATTTTTGGACGGGTTTAAACGGAGAAGACCTAAATAGGACAGACCGTCCGCTTTTTCATCCCTAATCCTATGTATGTATGTTACATAAGGATGTGAGTGATTGGTTCTAAAGAAAAAATTTGAAGAGAAAAATATTATGATTGAGTGGAAGAAGAGAGTGAAAGATATATGAAATAAAGAATATTGAAAATATTGTTTAGCAGAAAGAGAAGAAAAATAGAGAAGAGATAAATATTAACTATTCTTATCGGTATAAATATGTCTATAAAAATATTGATTTTAATAGAAAATAGGGGTATAAATGTAAATTTATTAATAAAATAACACTTTTCATCTTTTTCTTCTCTATTTAGGACAATCTCTATTTTCGTACCAAATATTTTTTATTTTAGTAAGATTTTGTGAAATGATATTGAAACGAGACGGACATGACTCAGATTTGAATCAACTAATAGTATAGTATTTTTCATTTCACCCTAGATATATTGACTTATGCAATATTAACACTCTGATGTACATTTTACTTAGTGAATGAGATGTAATTTGAGTGTGAGTGAATAAAATATCTGAATTTGGCATGTGCAGAATTTGTATAGTTTAGGCGGTTAGAATTGCTACTGCCGAATCTGATAGAGCGTGTGGATCACCGTCCAATTAAATCTAATGATGGAAAGTTGATTGGAGGTTGAAATTACGTGTTGCGTGCTTGAACAAGGCCATACTTGTGCTTCATGCCTTTTTTCTTAGTATTTGCAATTGGGCCCTTGATGTGTGGATTTTGTAAGTGTTGTAATAGAGTTGCACAATTTTTTATTGCACCGTTATACATTCTCTCAGATCTTGTATGAAATTTCTAAATGTTTTATATTTTCGGGGATACATTTCAGAACGCACTAAATTTTATTTTTTTAAATAAAATAATGAGATGCAAGCTTGAAGTTAATATAAGGGTGTGTTCGGAGATGCATTTCTGTATACACATTTTCTTAATTAAAAAACTAATTCGGAGATGCATCTCCGAACTAGATGAGCATATTTAATTACTCGCGCCAGACCCTCACTTTTATATTTCTTCATTTTCAGAAAATACACTTTCTCTCTACCTCATTATACTCATTTCAAGTTTCATATGAAGATCAAGTTTTGAAGCTACATTTACTTGTTTCTTACTGTTGTACCCCAAAATTTAGCCTCCCATATTTCTCAAAACATTGCAAGAAAAATCTCCAAGTTGCTCAAGGTTGCTCAAGGATTGGCTAGACAAGCTCTCTCCTAAGGCAGTCTACCCCAAATTAGGGTTTCATGTTACATTAAGATTATTGAGTCCAAGTGGTCCAAAATGCTCATCAATGTCCTAATATTTTCTCAAGATCATCCATGTCAAGTTTCAAGCCTTGCAGAGGAAGTTTGCTCAGTCAAATGCTTAAAGGTCCAAAAATCGACTGTGCTAGGGCAAAAGTCAACTGTGACCCACATACAGTCAAACTTCAAGATTTTTTGTCAACATTCTCATTTTGAAGTATATTTCATCATTTGATGAAGGGTTGATCATGATTCATCAAGGATTGCTCAAAATTCATCAAGACTCAAAAGTTGCTAAATTAGGGTTTTGTAGGAAAAGTCAACCCAACTTTGACCAAACATAACTTTCTTATACTTTATGAGAAATGACTCATCCAAAGCTAATTTTGAAGAGGATGCAACTACCTACAAGCCATCTTCATACTCCAAGATCAAAATATGCACTCACAAGAAGTTATGAATTTGGACATTATAGGTCATTTTGAAAAGTCAACAAAAATACCTTTTTTGTCAAAGCTTCTAACTTGAGCATGGAATATCAAAATGAGATGAGACAAAAAGGGTTGATTAGAGGACATCTCAAGATTTCTAAAAAGTCAAAGAACACCTCCAAATAGTCAAAATTGAGGAAGTTATGCATTGCTGAAGTTGGACTTTTTTGCAAAATTGCCAAAATTCAACTATCGCCAAAACTTCAAATTTTGCCAAATGGGCCCATTCTTTTTCACTTGTTTTGGGTTGGCATTGTAGCCCACATGCTCTATCTTTGGCCATGTGTCCATGTCATATTTTTATTAATTATTTTGATTTTTATTTGAATTAATTTGATTTAAATCAAATTAAATCAAATAAAATCAAAAACATTGAAAACTAAAGATCTTATGATCATTTCAGGTCTTGTTATACAGCTAGCACCCTTCCAAACTCGTATCAAGGCATAAGTGTACAAACAAATGTGATTTGGATCAAATTTGGAAAGGTTGTAAAAGAAAATCAAATCAAATATCCAAGCATTGAAAGAGGAAGATTTGGACAGCAAATTCAAACCTAATGCATAGTACATTACATAAGGGTCGTGTGCAAACCAAAATAGGGGTTGGAGATCAGTTGGAGAGTAAGAACAAAGTTTTCAAAAACACCAAAAAAGTGTGAGATCGAAATCAAGTCTAGAGGCAGTTTCAAGACTTGAGACTTGTCTCAATCTCTTCCTGGCCATCTCCATAAGAGAAACCAATCAAAATCATGCATTTCCAGACCCTCCCAAGCGCTGTAAGTCATTCACGAAGCCGCCCTGTTCTTGAATTCGATTTATACGATTCTTGCATCTAAAATGAAAAACAATTGCATATTCTGAATCACCATGTCATTTGCTAGCTTTTTGCAATAACCAATTTCATTCATATAATTTATATCGTGGATCACCATTGTAGGGTTTTCTAGGTTTTTTTAGGGCTTTTTGTTACAGGAATAATTGGCTTTCGTGAAGGGTACCATCTTGTTCAGGGGAACAAGACGAGCTCAACCATGGCGCTATCTTCCATTTATATGGCCTGGGGAAGAATTTAGAATGAAGCCACGATTTTAGCTGCTGATAAAAATCCGCAGGTAAAAGTTGTAGTTTTTAGAGGATAGGGACGAAGGTGTGTCGCTTCCCCATTCGTCCATTCAAATAACGCACGCTCTTTTCTACTTTTCTGGCCATTGATTTTGTTTTTATATATTATATTCTGTTTGTATTATTATAACAAATAACCACAAGTGCTTCAGTGGTAGCCACGTTGGCCTTAAGGCGCTTGGAGGCTGGAGGTCAGGGGTTCGATCCCTGCCTCCAGCATTTGTCACTTTTCTTAACAATTTCAGGTAATCATGTGCGTACTCAAGCCTACTATCCACCATGCGCCTTCAGCATCAAGTATGCCAGATGGCCAGGTGGCCAGATCTGGTGGTCAAGCATGGAAGGCATACCATAAGCCAGTCAACGCATACGCAGGGAATCCCAAAAAGTCTAATGGACTACATGCTAATGGGCCAACGAAATTTCTATTCATACATCCATATATCAGGCCCATCTCTACTTCTTCTTATATTTTTATTTATTTAACTTATTTATTTTATTTTGTTTAATTAATTTACTAACCAATAACATTAATTTTCTTTTTATCAAAAAATCGCAAAAATACTTTTTTGTCCAATTAAATTTTAGAACTTTTATTTTCTTTTATTAATAAATACTAATTAATTAATTAGGATATTAATTAGGTAACCTTAATTAATTTTTGTAAATAAATGAAATCAATTAGAATTAATTAGGTTTTAACTTTAATTTAATTATTTTAATTTCTTTCTTAAATTAACAAAAACTTCAAAAACATGTCATTAATTATTTTTTCCATTTAATTAATTTAATAATTAATTTAGTATTTAATTTTAGGATTTAATTTCTTTTCTCAAAAATAAAAACAAAAAAAAACATTTTCTTTTAAAAGGGTCAAAACCCTAATTCGCATTCGATTTAATTTCTCGCGCGCTTTATTTTTCTTTATCCAATTAATGTATCTGCTCCCGGTTTGTAATAAATAATTAGGACCTTTTATTTATTTTTATGCTTTTTATTTTCCAAGGGTTGTTTTTGGCGATGTAAATACCCGACGCCTTGTAATAATTTAGTTTAATTTCCGCACCTTTAATTTCTCCAAATATTCAACTGCTAGATGTTTGATAATAGGGTTTGCATGACAAAAATGAATGCTTAATCTAAAATCAAATTAGATCACCCTAAACACGTGCAAAGATAAAAATAACTGAAAATAACACAATCACACATGCGCACTCCTAGGGTACACCCCACTTGGTTGCCTTCGTACACGATCATTGAGTATAGGTCGCTTTAGAGGTCACCCTCTTGTCTAAAAGATCATAGTTGCCTCGAAACAATTGCCTCAGATATTGTTGCCTCGAACAAATGATCTAAGACATTAGGGTTACCGCTAAGGCGTCTTAACATTTCTTTAGTGATCGTATGTCCCTCTTTAGAATTGACCCTTAAAATCCAACAACGGTGCTACCTACTCACTAATAGTGGGATAGCATTGTCTAAAGGAAATTGGCATAGAACGATTCCTTTTTCGAGTAGGTAGATAGTTCTTAGATACTTGCTCATCCAAAACAAAACTTTTTCACACTTACACTCCTTTTACAAACAAGTTTTCAAAAACACTTCATTACACTCTTGAAGACATAAGCAAGAGTTAAATCGAAGTTAAAAACAAAACTTTTCAAAACCCACAAGCACAAAGAAAACATTTTGAAAATGATGAGCAAGTACCTAAGAGCCCGTAGATAACTACGGATAGAAAGGGTGCTAATACCTTCCCTTTCTATAATCTACCCCCCGTACCTAGAAAATCTCAAAAAAGGAATTTTTCTGTGCTTTTTTCCTTTCCTTGTTGGATAAAATAAAAGTCGGTGGCGACTCTTGCTTACCGCGACATTTTGCAAAAACAAATGCAAAAACACAAACCAGCATTCCAAAAAACAGTCAGTTCTTCCCACCGTATCACAGAACTGGCGACTCTGCTGGGGAGATTTTATAAGTGTGGTGTACCTTAGGAATAGTTCATCATAATGTTTTCAATTGCTTGATTTGTATGATTTATCTTTGTGGGTTTGAATCGGAGTTACTATAGATCCTAACCCGGATCTGGGGGATACCTTTTAGGTAAGTAGCAATAGACTGTGAGGGAACTGTACGACATAGACCGATACGGTTGAAGCAGTAGCTACGTTGGTGTGGCACTTTAGTTTGTACCGATATCCCTTGTGGTGGAACAAGGAGAATATGGGTATTCTAAGGGGTCATTAAGCACCAACTGACCTTAGAACCTATAATTGACCAACTTGGCCATAGAACAGTAGCAGTATGCTACACTCATTGAGACCAAACTCTCGCGATGATTTCGGCCGCAAGAAAAGGTTGCTAAACTGGAATTATGACCGATCGAGGGTGGTCAGTGATATTGAGATCCTCTAGAACCCGGTTACTATTTCTAGGACAGGTTGAACCAACTAAACTGAAAGAGGGTAATACCTAAACTCCATGCCAGCCTGAAATCTAAGGGTTACTGTGTGACTTATTTGCCCTTTCCATGTTTGCTATCTGTGAATACTTGTGGTGTGTTTCTATCATGACATCATGCATCATGACATTGCATGAATATTTCATTAGACTAACCCATTTTAAAGACAGAGGAGATTCATCTTTGTTCTGTTTTGTAGGTCATGGCACCTATGCGTAGAAACACTATTCAGATCAGTTTTGTTCAGATTCCTACTCAGCTTAGAGATTTGGTTTCCAAGGTTCCTGAGACTTCCTCTTTTGACAAAAGACATGGGCACCTCCTTGGTTTGGTCACTTCCAGATTAGATGAGCAGATGATGAGTGTCTTGTGCCAGTTCTTTTATCCATTGTACCACTGCTTTACTTTCCTGGACTATCAGTTGGTCCCTACCTTAGAAGAGTTCTCTGATCTACTTGGTATTTTTATTCTAGAGAAGACGCCATTTACAGGTTGGGAGGTAGCTCTTAGGCCAGAGGATGTTGCTACAGCCCTACATATGACAAAGGTTGAGGTAATGTCTAATTGGGAGACTCGGAGTGGGACAAAAAGCTGCTTGGCTAAGTTCTTGGTTGATCAGGCTAATCAGTTCTGGGACAGTCTAGACTTTCAGGAATTTGAAGACATTCTGGCTCTTCTTATTTATGGTTTGGTTCTGTTTCCAAATTCAGATTCCTTTGTTGATGTGAACGCAATGAGGATTTTCATGTCCCGTAATCCAGTGCCCACTCTCTTGGGTGATATTCTGCATACTCTCTATGCACGTACTGCTCGGAAACAGGGAACCCTTATGTGTTGTGCACCATTGCTGGCGAGGTGGTTTATTTCTCACCTCCCCAAATCTGTTTTGAAGAACAAGGAAGACATGGGTTGGGCCTACATAATTATGTCCATGGCTCACACGGATATCATTTGGACTACTAAAGACATGGAAGAAGTAGCTGTTATTGACCGGTGCAGAGAATACCCCAATGTTCCTTTGCTTGGAATTAAGGGAGGAATCACCTATAATCCTTGTCTGGCCTTACGACAGTTTGGGCGAGCTAGGAGGGATGGACCTCATGAGTTGTTGCTTCCGAGTATTGTTTTTGACTTCCAAGGGGATAGTGAGGAACATCGCCGCAGGTTCATACGAGCTTGGAATAGGGTTCACAGGTCTGATCCGCACGAACTAGGAATGAAGACCTCTCTTTCGATGGAACCGTATCTCCTGTGGGTTCAAACCCGTGCCCAAAAGCTGGGAATGTCGTACGAAGCTGTCTTGCCAGTCATTGTTGAGAGTACTGATGAAGAAGGGGTTCCTCCTACCATCCTCTACCCACACATGCCTGCTGACATTGGGGCATTAAAAAGGTCTTGGATCCAGCTAAGGGAAGAGCGGGATACTTACAGAGAGAAGTATCACGAACAAGAGCGGAAGATCCTGAAGGTGACAAGGCAATTGGAGAATGAGAAGGTCCACAACGACTTTGTCAGCACCAACGGGAAATGACCATGGGAGCGCTGATGTCTTTTGTTATGTCTAGTTTTGATTTACTTTTCAGTTTTCTTTTTGTAACGCCTTAAAGGCATTTGTCAAACATTGTTTCAAGTTTTTTTTAATCTAATAAAAGTGTGTCTCATTTTGGTTTATGAATTTGAATCCCTAAAGTCTTTGAAATCATATCATATGCATTCCATTCCCATGCACCTCATTACAGGTACCCTTACATGTTTCTCATCTTCTTCGCTGTTTATTTCAGCACATCATGTCTTCTGAAACATCAACTGATCAAGCTATCAAGGCTCTGCAAGCTCAGAACGCCCAGTTTCAAGAAATGTTCATGAATTTGGCCAAGGGTCAGCAAGATCTGAAGACTCTTATCTTGAAGGATAAGAAGAAGAAGAAGAAGACAGTCTTCCTGAACATGGGTCACAGATTCGGGAACAATTTGCGGGATGTTGATTTATCTCACTCATCTGGAGGGGGATAAAACCAAGAAGAAAGGAGGGTTCCTAGCCCTGTGGTATCTGACAATGAGACAGACTTTGACGAAGACCAGTATCCTCCGCCTGAGGACAGGTATAAGCAACTGGAAGATCGGTTAAGCGCAATGGAGGTCCAGAAAGTCCCTGGTCTGGACTTTGGAGATTTGGGTTTGTCATCTGGGGTGGTGATCCCCACAATTTTAAAGCACCAGCCTTTGCTAAATACGATGGGGTCTCCTGCCCAAAGCTACACCTCTGTTTGTATGTTAGAAAGATTCAACCATACACTGCTGACAAGAACCTCTGGATCCATTTCTTTCAAGATAGTCTCTCAGGGACTCAACTTGAATGGTTCTACCAACTAGAGGGAGCTAGCGTTCGTAATTGGGAAGACCTTGCTGCTGATTTTTACAAGCAGTACCAATACAATACCGACCTCGCTCCCACGCGTACCCAACTTCAGGGTATGTCTATGGATGTGAGTGAAGGTTTCAAAGACTACACTCAGAAATGGAGGGACCTTGCAGGAAGAGTACAACCCCCGCTGGCTGACAGGGAGTTAATAGATATGTTTCTGGGGACCTTGTCTGGTCCGTATTTCAACCATCTTATTGGAAGTTCATCGTCTGGGTTTACTGAGCTGATTATGACCGGGGAAAGAGTTGAAGTCGGTATCAAGAGCGGTAAAATATAGAAGGGTGCTTCATCAAGTACCGAAAAGAAGCCTTTTAAGAAGGAATCCAGTGCAGTTTACAGTTCAAAGAGCCATAATAGACCTGAACGCCGCCAAGCGGTTAATGCGGTGATTACTTCAAGACCAAATGTTGCCACACAATGCAACAATCAACCAAGAGCCGAGAGGCCGCGAAGATAATTCACTCAGCTCCATATGACCCTGTCTCAGATTCTGCCGCAGTTGCTAAAGACCAACTTGGTGATTCCGAAGGAAGCCCCGAAGAATCCCAATACAACATCACCGCTGTACAATCCGAATGCCCGCTGTGTTTTTCACTCCGATAGCCCGGGGCATGATACGAATGATTGCTGGCTCCTGAAGAATAAAGTACATGATCTGATTGATGCCAAGGAGATTGAGTTCGAAGCGCCTGAAAAGCCTAATGCTATGACTGCTCCTATGCCCAAGCATGGAGTGAATGCTGTAGATGAAGACTCATTTGTGACTTCTGTGAAAGACATTGCTACTCCATTGATGACTGTGAAGAAGAACCTTCTGTTAGCCGGTTTATTTTCGGGTTGTGGCGAAGGTTGCCGTATGTGTTCCGTCATACCTACCGGTTGCCATCTATTGAAGTCAGGTGTCCAACGACTGATGGATAATAAAGAAATTCTGTTTAAGAAGACTTTTTTTCCTTTGGTTCCTGTTGAAGAAGTTGCTATAATCACCATTTTAGACAATTCTTCAAAGGCTTCCTCGAGAAAGCCTGTTAGAATTACATCTGTTCCGAGAATCGCTCCCTTGATCATTACTGTTCCTGGACCTATCCCCTATACGTCAGATAAGGCTGTCCTGTGGCACTATGGGGCTGACGTATATTATCATGGGGTTAAACAAGATTTGAAGGATGAAGAGGCTGATACTGACACCAGCAATATTGTTGGATCTAGTAAAGTCACCCGCAGTGGAAGACTTTTCTCCCCTGAGATCTCTCCACCAATTGTTCGGAAGCCTGTTGTTATTACACCTACCAGTACATCTACTACTGTCCCTGCTCATGTTCCAATTCTTACCCCTGTCACCGAGTCAGCTGACACTCGGGGCAAAGGGACCACCGGTGAGCCCGCCCGGACGGAGGCACCGAAGAAGATTACTGTTGAAGCCTCTAGACAGGAGATAGAGGAAATTTTGAAGATCATCAAAAAGAGCGACTACAATGTAGTCGAACAGCTGGGGCAAACCCCGTCAAAGATCTCTATGTTGTCTTTATTGTTGTGTTCAGAGGCCCATGCTAAGGCTCTGATTGCTTTCCTGAAGACTGCGCATGTGCCGCAAGAGACATCAGCTGATCAATTTAAAGATTGTGTGGCTAGTCTGACAGTAGATAATGGGTTGGGTGTCTCTGACGCAGACTTGACTGCTAAGGGGAAGAATCACAATGATGCCCTGCATGTCTCCATTGAGTGCATGGGCACTACTCTAGCTCATGTATTGGTGGATACTGGATCCTCGTTGAATGTTTTACCCAAGAAAGCTCTAGACCGGTTAGACTGTGAAGGGTTGGTGCTGAGGCCGAGTAACATTGTAGTTAGGGCCTTTGATGGGTCCAAGAGGATGGTACATGGAGTGGATATTCCAGTTAAGGTTGGTTCTCAAATTTTTGCGTCTATATTCTATGTGATGGATATTCAGCCATCTTATTCTTGTTTGCTGGGTCGCCCGTGGATCCACAAAGCTGGGGCAGTAACTTCTACGCTTCACCAGATGCTGAAATACCCAGTGAAGGGGAAAATTGTTACGGTACGAGGAGAAGAGGAGTACATGGTGAGCCACCTCAACTCTTTCCGGTATGTGGAAATGGATGGGGAGTTCATTGAAACCCCGTGTCAACATTTTGAAGAAGTCCCCCAGACGCTGGCGTCGGCTGAAGCTGATACTGAAGATCCTCCAATGAAGATGGCTTCCCTCAATGATGTCCGGGCTGTTGTTGAGAAAGGTGTGTGTGAAAATTGGGGCCAACTCCCTGATTTTGCACATAAGACTAACAAGTTTGGTTTGGGTTTCACTGCAGAAGCTCAAAGGGCTGTGCGGCATGTGCGGATCGGAGGACCTCCCTTATTTATCAGCAATTCATGAGTAAATGCCATTGAAGACGGTGATGAAGAGTCTGAGTTTGACAGTTGGATCTACCCGACTGCCAATGGTGGATTAAGCAATTGGACGGAAAAAGACTTCGTGCCAATTTCTTTTATTACCCAGTTGTGCTCCTTGTTTTTCTTTTATATATATATATATATATATATATATATATATATATATATATATATATATATATATATATATATATATATATATATATATATATATATATATATATATATATATATATATATATATATATTGCAAAACAGCTATTTTACACACACTCACATATACAGGTCTACATCCACTCTAGATCCCACTGATAACGACTCTGCTATGGCCAGTTATGACTTCGAAAGTCCGATCAACCAAGCCGAGGACGAAGGTGAGGATGATTGCGAAGTGCCGGGTGAACTTGCTAGACTACTACTTCAGGAAGAGAGGGCTATTCAGCCGCATGACGAGCCAGTGGAAACAGTGAATCTGGGTACATAGGTAGACAAGAAAGAGGTCAAGATCGGTGCAAATCTGGAGACTAGTGTTAAACAACGACTGATTCAGATGCTGCGTGATTATGTTGAGATCTTTGCCTGGTCTTATGAAGATATGCCTGGGTTGGATACTGATATTGTGGTTCACCGCCTGCCTACCAAGGAAGACTATCCTCCAATGAAATAGAAGGTCCGCCGAATGCGCCCAGAGATGTCTGAGAAAATCAAGGCTGAAGTGATGAAACAATTTGATGCCGGTTTTCTAGCAGTTACTTCTTACCCGCAGTGGGTTGCCAACGTGGTTCCGGTACCGAAGAAGGATGGTAAGGTTCGAATGTGTGTCGATTATAGGGATCTGAACATGGAAAGCCCCAAGGATGATTTCCCTCTGCCTCATATTGATGTTCTGGTTGACCACACCGCTCAGCATAAGGTCTTCTCCTTTATGGATGGTTTCTCCGGTTACAATCAGATTAAAATGGCTCCCGAAGATATGGAGAAGACAACCTTCGTTACTCAATGGGGTACCTTTTACTACAAAGTCATGCCTTTCGGATTGAAGAATGTTGGGGCAATGTATCAGCGCGCTATGGTCACCTTGTTCCACGACATGATCCATCATGAGATTGAGGTATACGTTGACGACATGATTGCAAGATCCCAGACTGAGGAAGAACATCTTGACCACCTTCAGAAGCTATTTGACAGGTTGAAGTTGTACAAGCAGAGGTTAAACCCGAATAAGTGCACCTTCGGGGTGAGATCTGGTAAGCTGCTGGGTTTCGTCGTAAGTGATAAATGTATTCAAGTGGATCCTCCAAAGGTGAAGGCTATACAGGAAATGCCAGCTCCCCGAACAGAGAAAGAAGTCATAGGCTTTCTGGGACGTCTGAACTATATTGCCCGATTCATCTCACACCCAACTGCTACTTGTGATCCGATCTTCAAGTTACTAAAGAAAGATCAAGTGGAAAGATGGAACGATGAATGTCAGGCCACTTTCGAAAGGATCAAGGAGTATCTCCAAGAACCACCTATTCTGATGTCTCCAGTTGAAGGGAGACCTCTGATATTATACTTAACAGTACTCGACAATTCAATGGGGTGTGTGCTAGGGCAGCATGACGAGTTTGGCCGAAAAGAGCATGCTATTTACTACCTTAGCAAAAAGTTTACCGACTGCAAGACCCGATACTCGTTGCTTGAGAAAACTTGTTGCGCTTTGGCATGGGCTGCTCGCCGGCTGAGACAGTATATGCTGACTCACACTACTCTATTGGTATCAAAGATGGACCCAATCAAGTATATATTCGAAAAGCCTGCCTTGTCTGGAAGAATATCAAGATGGCAGATGATCTTGACTGAGTATGACATCCAATATACGACCCAAAAGGCAATTAAGGGAAGTGTGTTGGAAGATCATTTGGCACATCAGGCTGTAGACAATTACCAGTCTATGAACTTTGAATTCCCGGATGAGAATATCATGATAGTAACCGACTGTGAAGAACCTGGACCGGATGAAGGACCTGAGGAAGGATCTCGATGGTCTATGTACTTTGATGGAGCTTCAAACGCTTTGGGTAACGGCATTGGCGCCGTGATCATATCTCCTAAAGGCTCTCATACTCCATTCACCGCCCGACTATGTTTTAACTGCACCAACAATATGGCGGAGTATGAAGCGTGCATTATGGGTCTTCGAGCAGCTATTGACCTAAGGATTAAGTTCTTAAGTGTATTCAGAGATTCCGCTCTTGTGATCAGTCAGATCAAAGGCGAGTGGGATACGAAACACCCAAATCTTATTCCTTACAAGGAGTATGCGTTGACGTTGCTTCCGCATTTCGAGGAGATAACCTTTGAACACTTCCCTAGAGAGGAGAATTAGTTAGCGGACGCACTGGCTACAATGTCTTCTATGTTCAAAGTCAATTGGGATAACGAAGCTCCCCGGATTATCATTGAAAGGTTGGACGAACCTGCACATTGCTGTGACATTGAAACTGAAGAGGTAGCAGATAAACCCTAGTTTCACGAGGTGAAGAGGTATCTCGAGGCTCAGGAGTACCCCGAGGGTGCATCTGTTAATGACAAGAAGTTTCTGAGGAGGTTTGCAGCGAAGTTCTTCATCAGTAATGACATCCTTTACAAGCGTAACCATGATTCAACCTTACTGCGATGTGTAGATAAGAACGAGGCAGAAAGGATTATGGCAGAGTTGCATGAAGGTACTTTTAGAACCCATTCTAGTGGACACACCATGGCAAAGAAAATCCTTCGGGCAGGATATTATTGGTCCACAATGGAAGCCGACTGTTATCAACATTCTCGGACCTGTCACAAGTGCCAAGTCTATGCTGATAAGGTGCACATACCTCCAGTTCCTCTGAACGTCTTGACAGCTCCGTGGCCTTTTGCAATGTGGGGCATCAACATGATCGGCGAAATCAGACCTACGACATCCAACGGGCATCATTTCATCCTGGTAGCTATTGATTACTTTACGAAGTGGGTTGAAGCAGCTTCCTTTGCTACTGTAACCAAGAACGTCATGGCACGGTTCATTCGGCATAATCTGATTTGTCGATATGGTGTACCAGAGAGGATCATTATAGACAATGGTACAAATCTCAACAATAAGATGATCACCGAACTCTGCAAGCAGTTCAAGATACAACATCACAACTCTTCTCCCTACCGGCCGAAGATGAATGGGGCTGTAGAATCGGGTAATAAGAACATTAAGAAGATTGTGCAGAAGATGATAGTGACATATAAAGATTGGCACGAGATGTTACCTTTTTCTCTTCATGGGTACCGTACCTTAGCACAGACGTCAATAGGGGCAACACCCTATTCCTTGGTTTATGGCATGGAGGCCGTCTTACCCATTGAAGTTCAGATACCCTCTCTTCGGATTATGAAGGATGCAGGTTTGAGCGAAGATGACTGGATCCAGACCCAACTTGATCAGCTAAATTTAATTGACGAGAAGAGACTTATTGCTATTTGTCATGGTCAGATGTACCAAAAACAGATGATCAAGGCATTTAACAAGAAAGTTAGACGACAAGAGTATCAAGTTGGGGATCTGGTGATCAAGCGCATTATCTTACCTCAAGGTGATCCCAGGGGCAAATGGACCCCTACTTACGAAGGGCCATTTGTGGTTAAAAACATTTTCTCAGGAGGAGCTATGATTCTAACCACCATGGATGGTGACGACCTTCCTCACCCCGTCAATGCAGACATAATGAAAAAAATACTATGCATAAATCAAAGACCCGCTAGTTCGACTGGCCTAGGCAAAAATAAGGGCTTCTCGGCGAACCAAAAGGGTTCAGGCAAAAATAAGGGATGGAAATAAAAAAGACCTGTACACCCGGCAAGTCGAAAACCTGAAAAGGCGGCTTGGGCAAAAAAGGGTATCCCGGTGGACTGAAAACCCGAAAGGGCGGTCCAGGAAAAAGTTAGGGATCAAATCGTAACACTATGTCTCATTGGATCACCTTGCAACCAGACTTCGGTATCGACTATCAAGCTCGAACGACACTAATCAATCTGATCTACCTTCAACCAAGTAGCAAAGTGATGAGATGCTCGAGGACATAAGGGAAATAACAGAGTTGGAACCCAGTGGGATTATTCACATAGCTGTTTTTCTTTGTTTATTACAAATTGTATAAATTCTATTTGTTCGGCGGCGTTCTCTTACTAGGACGTCAACCTCTTGTACAAAAATGTCTATTTACATGCCAAACTTCAAAATCAATACAATTCATCTTCAAAGAAATTTCAAACTGTTTTTCCTTTATCTGTTTTGTTTTGCAAAGAACGTCCAATGTTCATTTTTGATATATGAATTTGAAATTAATTGCTGCTCATGAATATTTACATGCGAAACAAAAGACGACTACTCGTAATATCAGAAACAGGGGCAATAAGAATTGTCCAAACTGTACAGTTGCTCTGTCCACCAGGTACAAGGTAAATTTAGCTGAAGAATATGGCTAAGGTGCATTCACTCCCTACAGAGTAAGAAAATACAGTAATGTTAGCTCTCCCCAGCTGAGACTCACAACCGCGAACGAATCGGTAATATTCTCCCCAAGCAGAGTTTATCTACCATCAGCACTGAAAAGTCTTATCATCCCCAACGGAGTATAAAATATCCCCAGTGGAGTTTGGAAATTTTCCCCGACACAATCTGAAAAAGCTTCCCCAGTGGAGTGTGGAGAATCATCCCCAGTAGACTCCAGAAGATTGTCCCCAGTAGAGTCTAAAAGGTTATTCCCCGTGAAGTCGCAACTGGAAAATCATCCCCAACGAAGTTCATTCCTTTCACAAACAGGAATTCAATCCCCAAAAGGATTCAGTATCACCAGCAACAGTAATTCATCCCCAACTGAATTTATCAGTGAAATCCTCAGCAGAGCATCTCTTCCCCACAGAGTAATCTCCTCATAAGTTTATTCCCCAGTGAAGTTATCCTCTCCTGCAGGTTTATTCTCACAAATATCTTCATTCACTATCCCCAGTGGAAACGAAGAATTCAGCTCTTTTCTCCAGCAGCTATCCGAGATTTATTTTCCCCAGCTAAAAACATTACATTTCCATATATCATGACACATGCATCATACAAAACAATCTCATTTATTTTGAGAACATCATTGCCTAATACGTATCATGCATTACATACAACTAACCTTTACCTTTCAGGAAGGATGCGGTTAAATTCTCACAAAATTCAAATCTATGAAGCTTTTACCTCAATTGAATTACGGACAAGTTCTTAAATCTCAGCAGAGATGTTTTCTCAGTTGAAGTACAAGCGAGTTCCTAAAACTCAACACCTCCGTTGAATTACAAATGAGTTCCTAAATCTCAGCAGAGAAGTTTTCTCAGTTGAATTACGGGTGAGTTTTTAAATCTCGATGAAGATGTTTCCCCAGTTGAATTACGGACAAGTTCTTAAATCTCAGCAGAGATGTTTTCTCAGTTGAAGTACAGGCGAGTTCCTAAATCTCGACAAAGATGTTCCTCTGTTGAATTATAGACAAATTCCTAAATCTCAGCAGAGAAGTTTTTCTCAGTTGAATTACAGACGAGTTCTTAAATCTCGACGAAGATGTTTCCCCAGTTGAATTACAGACAAGTTCTTAAATGTCAGAAGAGATGTTTTCTCAGTTGAAGTACAGGCGAGTTCCTAAATCTCGACAAAGATGTTCCTCCGTTGAATTACAGACGAGTTCCTAAATCTCATCAGAGAAGTTTTTCTCAGTTGAATTACGGGCGAGTTCTTAAATCTCGACGAAGATGTTTCCCCAGTTGAATTACGGACAAGTTCTTAAATCTCAGCAGAGATGTTTTCTCAGTTGAAGTACATGCGAGTTCCTAAATCTCGACAAAGATGTTCCTCCGTTGAATTACAGACGAGTTGCTAAATCTCAGCAGAGAATTTTTTTCAGTTGAATTACGGGCGAGTTCTTAAATCTCGACGAAGATGTTTCCCCAGTTGAATTACGGCCAAGTTCCTAAATCTCGACACCTCAGTTGAATTACGTGCAAGTTCCTAAATCTCAGCAAGAATGATTCCTCAGTTGAGTACGGACGATCGAAGTTCCTAAATATCAACAGAGACGACTCATCAGCAGAATAACGGACGTCGGAGCTCCTAAATTTCTACTTTCTCTCAACAAAGATCAGACTTCCCCAGCGGAATATTTCTCAAACGACAGGTATACAAGCTCTCGCTAAGGAATCTCTTATGCGATCGACACTCCTTCAGATGGCATCTGTAAGCCCATTCCCGACATCACAAGACAATTACCACTTCATGCGAGTGCAAATTTCTGGGCACTCTAGTGTTCAATCATCTTCCACCTTCAGATCACGAAAGGCACGAAAGCCAATCTACATCCTCAGGTTTAAGAAGATTGAACAGGGGCAGCTGTTGTACCCCAAAATTTGCCCTCCCATATTTCTCAAAACATTGCAAGAAAAATCTCCAAGTTGCTCAAGGTTGCTCAAGGATTGGCTAGTCAAGCTCTATCCTAAGGTAGTCTACCCCAAATTAGGGTTTCATGTTGCATCAAGATCCTTGAGTCCAAGTGGTCCCAAATGCTCATCAATGTCCTAATATGTTCTCAAGATCATCCATGTCAAATTTCAAGCCTTGCAGAGGAAGTTTGCTCAGTCAATTGCTCAAAGGTCCAAAAATCGACTGTGCTAGGGCAAAAGTCAACTATGACCCACATACAGTCAAACTTTAAGATTTTATGTCAACATTCTGATTTTGAAGTATATGTCATCATTTGATCAAGGGTTGATCATGATTCATCAAGGATTGCTCAAAATTCATCAAGACTCAAAAGTTGTTAAATTAGGGTTTGGTAGGAAAAGTCAACCCAACTTTGACCAAGCATAACTTTCTCATACTTTATTATAAATGACTCATCCAAAGCTCATTTTGAAGAGGATGAAATTACCTACAATCCATCTTCATACCCCAAGATTAAAATATGCACTCACAAGAAGTTATGAATTTGGACATTATAAGTCATTTTGAAAAGTCAACAAAAACACCTTTTTTGTCAAAGCTTCTAACTTGAGAATGGAATATAAAAATGATATGAGACCAAAAGGGTTGATTATAGGACATCTCAAGCTTTATAAAAAGTCCAAGAAAACCTCCAAAGAGTCAAAATTGAGGAAGTTATGCATTGTTGAAGTTGGACTTTTTTGCAAAAATTACCAAAAGTCAACTATCCCCAAAACATCAAATTTTGACAAATGGGCCCATTCTTTTTCACTTGTTTTGGGTTGGAATTGTAGCCCACGTGATCTAGATTTGGCCATGTGTCCATGTAATATTTTTATTAATTATTTTGATTTTTATTTGAATTAATTTGATTTAAATCAAATTAAATCAAGTAAAATCAAAAACATTGAAAACTAAAGATCTTGTGATCATTTCAGGTCTTGTTATACAGCTAGCACCCTTCCAAACTCGTATCAAGGCATAAGTGTACAAAAAGATGTGATTTGGATCAAATTTGGAAAGGTTGTAAAAGAAAATCAAATCAAATATCCAAGCATTGAAAGAGGAAGATTTGGACAGCAAATTCAAACCTAATGCATTGTACATTACATAAGGGTCGTGTGCAGACCAAAATAGGGGTTGGAGATCAGTTGGAAAGTAAGAACAAAGTTTGCAAAAACACCAAAAAAGTGTGAGATCGAAATCAAGTATAGAGGCAGTTTCAAGACTTGAGACTTGTCTCAATCTCTTCCTGGCCATCTCCACAAGCGAAACCAATCAAAATCACGCATTTCCAGTCCCTCCCAAGCGCTGTAAGTCATTCACGAAGCCGCCCTGTTCTTGAATTTGATTTATACGATTCTTGCATCTATAATAAAAAACAATTGCATATTCTAAATCACCATGTCATTTGCTAGCTTTTTACAATAACCAATTTCATTCATATGCTTTATATCGTGGATCACCATTGTAGGGTTTTCTAGGTTTTTTTAGGGCTTTTTGTTACATGAATAATTGGCTTTCGTGAAGGGTACCATCTTGTTCAGGGGAACAAGACGAGCTCAACCATGGCGCTATCTTCCATTTATATGGCCTGGGGAAGAATTTAGAATGAAGCCACAATTTTAGCTGCTGATAAAAATCCACAGGTAAAAGTTGCAGTTTTTAGAGGACAGGGACGAAGGCGTGTCGCTTCCCATTCGTCCATTCAAATAACGCGCGCGCTTTTCTATTTTTCTGGCCATTGATTTTGTTTTTATATATTATATTCTGTTTGTATTATTATAACAAATAACCACAAGTGCTTCAGTGGTAGCCACATTGGCCTTAAGGCGCTTGGAGGATGGAGGTCAGGGGTTTGATCCCTGCCTCCAGCATTTGTCATTTTTCTTAACAATTTCAGGTAATCATGTGCGTATTCAAGCCTACTATCCACCATGCGCCTTCAGCATCAAGCATGCCAGATGTCCAGGTGGCCAAATCTAGTGGTCAAGCATGGAAGGCATACCATAAGCCAGTCAACACATACGCAGGGAATCCCAAAAAGTCCAATGGACTGCATGCTAATGGGCCAACAGAATTGCTATTCACACATCCATATATCAGGCCCATCTCTACTTCTTCTTATATTTTTATTTATTTAACTTATTTATTTTATTTTGTTTAATTAATTTACTAACCAATAACATTAATTTTCTTTTTATCAAAAAATCACAAAAATACTTTTTTGTCCAATTAAATTTTAGAACTTTTATTTTCTTTTATTAATAAATACTAATTAATTAATTAGGATATTAATTAGGTAACCTTAATTTATTTTTGTAAATAAATAAAATCAATTAGAATTAATTAGGTTTTAACTTTAATTTAATTATTTTAATTTCTTTCTTAAATTAACAAAAATTTCAAAAACATGTCATTAATTATTTTTTCCATTTAATTAATTTAATAATTAATTTAGTATTTAATTTTAGGATTTAATTTCTTTTATTAAAAATAAAAACAACAAAATTTTTTTTTCTTTTAAAAGGGTCAAAACCCTAATTCGCATTCGATTTAATTTCCCGCGCGTTTTATTTTTCTTTATCCAATTAATGTATCTGCTCCCGGTTTGTAATAAATAATTAGGACCTTTTATTTATTTTTCTAGTTTTTATTTTCCAAGGGTTGTTTTTGGCGATGTAAATACCCGACGCCTTGTAATAATTTAGTTTAATTTCCGCACCTTTAATTTCTGCAAATATTCAACTGCTAGATGTTTGATAATAGGGTTTGCATGACAAGAATGAATGCTTAATCTAAAATCAAATTAGATCACCCTAAATATGTGCAAAGATAAAAATAACAGAAAACAACACAATCGCACATGCGCACTCCTAGGGTACCCCCACTTGGTTGCCTTCGTACACGGTCATTGAGTATAGGTTGCTTTAGAGGTCGCCCTCTTGTCTAAAAGATCATAGTTGCCTCGAAACGGTTGCCTCGAATATTATTGCCTCGAACAAATGATCTAAGACATTAGGGTTACCGCTAAGGCGTCCTAACATTTCTTTAGTGACCGTATGTCCCTCTTTCGAATTGACCCTCAAACTCCAACGACGGTGCTACCTACTCACTAATAGTGGGATAGCATTGTCTAAAGGAAATTAGCATATAACGATTCCTTTTTCGAGTAGGTAGATAGTTCTTAGATACTTTCTCATCCAAAACAAAACTTTTTCACACTTACACTCCTTTTACAAACAAGTTTTCAAAAACACTTCATTACACTCTTGAAGACAGAAGCAAGAGTTAAATCGAAGTTAAAAACTTTTCAAAACCCACAAGCACAAAGAGAACATTTTGAAAATGATGAGCAAGTACCTAAGAGCCCGTAGATAACTACGGATAGAAAGGGTGCTAATACCTTCCCTTTCTATAATCTACCCCCCGTACCTAGAAAATCTCAAAAAAGGAATTTTTTTGTGCTTTTTTCCTTTCCTTGTTGGATAAAATAAAATTCGGTGGCGACTCTTGCTTACCGCGACATTTTGCGAAAACAAACGCAAAAACGCAAACCAGCATTCCAAAAAACAGTCAGTTCTTCCCACCGTATCACACTTACCATTTCCAACTCCTTCTACCATTGCATTCAACATATGAGCACTTTACACCCCCACTAACACATATTTTAGTAAGTTTCTCATTTAGCTTATTTTGATTTTTGATTAATGTATTAGCTCAAATGTATTAGTTTTAATGCATTAGATAGCTCAAATAGGTTAGTGTATCAGCTTGGTGACTCTATTTATATGATTTGGACGAGTTTAGTTGGGTTTTGATGAGATAGGACAGTTGCAGAAACAATTATGCCATTGAAGCAGACAAAGCTTTTTTTTCGGGATATGCATATTCGAACTGTTCTATTTTAGGTTTTCGGATATGCATATCCGAACTCTTTCCTTCCTCATAATTTGTTGTGTTTTTTTTCTTTCAGGATATGGGCGAAAACCTAGGAAACCAAGGAAGAATGAGACTCTGGCGACCTACCCTAACTGCCTCTGCTTGTTGCAAGAGGGTCGCCAGCAAGAGCATGATAGAGACGCCCCCATCCACCTCACAATACGGAGGCGTTGACCTCTATGGGGATTCAACTATCACATGGATCAAGATCCCATAGTCATCCGCATCATGATGAAGATACCTCAGTTGCACCCCTGGTCCCAGTTGCAGAGGATGCCCCCCTTACAGACTCGTTTCTAGGAGGGTCCACAAACACATCTTTACTCATATACTTTGGATAACATGTGGTTGTGCATGTATGGGAAGGAAATGTATATATTTGAACTTTCTCTATTTTTTATTTTTTATCCAAATTCAACTCAATTGATCATGTTATATTTTATTTTCAATAGAAGCGTGATTGTCTAAAATGTATGAATCTTGCAAGAAAGATTCATGATCTTTATCATCTCGAGGAAGCCTAGTTCCAAAATGTTCTCCATAACTTCGAGCTTGCAGGTCTTTGTGCTTCAGAGTACACCAACATTATACATGGCATGCATGTTGCATTTGCTGAGAGATGGCATAATGAGACATCATTTTCCACTTCATCATCATGAAACAAATATTACACTAGATAATGTAGAATGCCTCATCCACCTTCACACCAGTATCTTGATCGGACTCAACATGACGACGTGAAATGGAGGCCATACAGTTATCACTGTGACATAGTTTCGTTCGATCCCATCTCCTTAAACTTTGGATGGTTGGCATGTGGGACCAATATCATGTGCAAATATCAGTCTGAGCGGTGCATGCGGTAGTTTGGGTACATGCAGATCATTCCAAGGTCCCCCTTTTAGGCTGCTCTTATCAGTATTGTCTGCAGAGACTTGGATAACATTCTGGCATATTTTGAGAGTCGTATGGTACCACTGGATTATCATACTCATGAGGCAACATCTAAGTAGAGTTATATGGGTGGTTACATGACATGGTTTTATAACGTGTCACACCCTTACATGAAACACAACGCTCTTGAACATCCACGCCTGCTCACGAGGAGACCTTAGAGAATGAGCAGGCATAGGATGATCATGTTGTTAACGTCTTGTCTATATGTTAGACCATCATGTGAACTACAAACAAGGGCATCCATTTTGGACTATTCGAGAGAGGTGGCGAGAAAGCGGTTGCACTAGCACGTTCCATTCTTTTTGAGGTATGGAATGCCTTGGGTTACCGTAGGCAGAAGAGGATTCAGGGTGTTAGGATTAGGTATACACAATAGAGTATGCATTTGATTGTATTTTGTTTATTTTCCATCGAATCGGAGAACAATTGTTATACTATTATATTTGGTTTCTAATAATATTCGGTTTATATAATATTCAGTTTTATTAACGAATTACTCGGTTCTATAATATTCATTTTTATTAATCGTTGAAACAAATAATGACAATTTTAATCGAATTAAAATTAGTTTGGATTGAAAACACCACAATCTTATGAAATTGGTTCTGTAAAAATCACACCGACAATAATTTGATGATGCATCTTCGAATTATCTCAGCAAATTGTTCGGACATGCATCTCCGAACCAATTTTCTTAAGAAATTGGTGGTTGTTTGATTTTCTAAGGACTAAAGTAACTTCAGAGATGCATATGCGAATTTACCTTTGGATGTATTCAGAGATGCATCTCCGAACTAAAATAATGCAAAAATTGGTATTTGGTACGTTCAGATATGCATCTCTGAATTCACCCAAGGGAATTTCTGAATTTTAAGAGTTGCGCCCCGTATAGCAAGGTTGGGACAAGAAATTACCCAAAGTTTCCCCTACATTAAGGCCAACACATACAATATCCACACATCAAGGCCCAAATGAAAGCTTTTACTGTAAGCGCAACTCACAAACCAAATGGAGATTTTCACGGACAATATCACAAATCAAATGAGAGTTTTCACACCAAACACATCTCACGGACCAACAAAGATTTTTACGAACAATCTTACAAGCCAAACAAAAACTTCTTACAAAGAGATCTTTCACAAGAGAAAAATCCTCTTGTATAAATTACAATGTTACTTATGCACGAGAATACACAAGAAAACCCTCACTAATATTTTTCACTCCTAAAGTACTTAGGAAATTTTAGTGAAATTAGAATAAAAGGAGTAAAGACTGAGAAAGGGTGTCAAACACACGTTTTTTTGGTGTAGTTTGAAAGTGTGGAGAGCTTTATATTTATATGATAGAAATATGGATCTTAAATGAAAATTATCCATGGACTTTTTAATACTCATAATTGATTATGAATAAGGTCTAATAGACTATGTGCTTCATAAAAACGGAAACCTATTTACCAAAAAAGGAAATCCTACAATGGCTAGTGTCTTAATCGATAATGAGTGTCTTAATCTATTAAAAAACGTTAAAACTTGCTCTAATTGATTAGATAAGGTCCTTAATCAATTAGACAATGTATACAAGTCTCTTAAATGTTTAGGAGAATCCTTTATCAATTTCACAAGCACCTTGATGGTTCCTCTAAGAATTTTAAGGAGTTTTATCAAATAGAGAGATTAAAAACACTTTTAGGTGAGTGTGTCCATTGCCTTATTAATTTATGAATTAATCTAATATATTTTACAAGATTATGATCACTCAAACATGGACCATGTGATCTTTCACTTCACAAACTTTAAAGCTTCAATATCCCTTGCTAGATACATAAAAAATTCACCATTTCATCTAGGACTTGACATCTTATATATGATAAGGCTTGATAAGACTTCTTGATGGACATCATTATCAAAGAGATTTCTTGATTGTAGAACATCATATATTCCATTAAATTCTACTTGAAATTAGGTGTTATCCTTAAGAGATTAGCTTTGACATCTTGCTCTCCCAAGCATAACAATTTGATCATCATTTCAGATGAATACTTCACCTCATAGTGTTGTCATCGCCAAAATCATATATGTCAATTGGTTGTTGTATACATTATACATCCAAGCACATAGATATTAAAAATAACTATTTCCAATAATGCAAAGGCAATTGGTAACCTCTCTCTTTGAGAATTTGTCAGAGGTTTTGTTTTTTCTACTTTTCCCTTGATGAACCACGCTATTGTAGATGACTTTAAACAGGAATCCAAGGTCCATACTTATATGTTGAATAAGTGATATTCAAAATGTGTGATTAATTTAAAAAATATTTTACTTTAAAATAATTCATGCTAGCGCATAGATAAAGTACTAAATATTTCAGCACCTCCTATATTTGAAGACGATAATTGGCGTGAATCATACATAGATGAAAATTTGAGAGAATGTATCGCACTAACTCCTGACCCTATGCCTTGCCAAAAGAAAACAAATATCTAAGGTATGAATTCCTAGATACAGAACTTGAACGACCCGTTATAGTCAATGCAGATTTAGGGCAGATAGAAACTGAAAAATTATTACATGTCCTAAGAAAATACCCAATTGCTTTAGGCTATAACATCTTAGATCTAAAAGGAATAAGTCCCACTATCTGCATGCATCGCATTATGCTAGAGAAAGACTGTAATACCTCTAGAGAACACCAAATAAGAATTAATATCATTATGAGGTATGTAGTCAAGAGAGAAGTACAAAATTTATTATAAGTAAGAATCATATATCCGATATCCGACAATAAATGGGTTAGCCCAGTGCATGTCGTACCAAAGAAGAGAGGTGTTACAGTTGTTAGTAATGAAAAAGGTGAATTTGTAGAAAATGTACTCAAACCGAATGGAGAATATGCGTATGTGATACGGTGGGAGAACTGACTTGGGTTTTGCGTTTGTTTTTGCAAATGTTTCGGTTGAGCAAGAGTCGCCACCGACTTTTTATTTTATCCTAAGGAAAGGTTAAAAAGCACAACAAAAACCTTTGAGATATTTTCTTGGGTTCGGGGAGTAGATTATAGAAAGGGAAGGTATTAGCACCCTTTCTATCCATGGTTATCCACGGGCTCTTAGTTACTTACTTAGATCACTTGCCTTGCATTTTCAATTGTTTGAAATGGTGCTTTGTGTGTGTGTTTGAAAATGTTTTGAAAAGAGGCCATTGTTGTGGCAACCTTTATAATGATCCATGTTTGAATGTATACAAAGGTGTATTTGTCTTTTGAAAAGTTTTCAATGTTTTTCAAAGTTATTTTGAAAAATATGTTGTGATGCGTGTTTTGAAAAATAGGCAAGGGTTTTTTGTTTTGCAAGTTGGCAAGTAACCAAGAGCTATCTACCCTAAATTTCTCAAAGATCTTTGCTATGTTTTAACCCTTCTAACAATTTTGTTCCACCATTGCATTTGATGGACAATCTTGTGTTAGGATGTTAACGGGACGGGTGCGGGTCATCGTTTAGACCATGATTGCAATGGTGCCAAATATCTTTGGGCAATTTTTTCCTTTAAGGGACTTGATCATTTTTAGGCAACTTTTGAAAGCGTCATCGAGGGACTATGATCATTTGATTGTTTTGTTTTTGCCAAAGATACCTAACATGCAATATGGCCCATTATTTGAAGGCAACAAGTGGAGTAACCCTAAGGGTGCAAGTGTGATTAGTGTTGTCCATTTTCATGCTTGTTTATCTTGAAATTAGGTCAAACTATTTTTGGTTAATTTTGCATACAAAACCCTAATTCTATCATGGTATCATTAGAAAGCTTTTAAATGCGAGAAGTAAAAGGTCCTAAGTTATTACAACACAATATATGGGATGTGGGGTACAAATGTTCAAATGGGGATATTTTAGCAAGAAATTAAACCTAAACTATTACATCCAAATTGAATTATACAAATTATTTAATGTACAATAATTAAATAAAAATATAACAAATGTGCAAGATGCAAAAAATGGTTTTTTTTATATGTATGAAAAAAAAAGTATTTTTATGTGTCAACTAAACAAAAATAAAATAAATTAATTTTTGGTATTTTTATGCATTTAGGGGTAAAACCCTAATTTTATGAATAAAAGGTATTTATTATATAATATATGCAATATTTATTAACTATGTACAAAAAATAAATAAAAGAAGGTATATTGTAAAAAAAAAGTATTTTTGAGGTCAAAATATTAATAAAAATAAAATGTATTAATTCTTTGTATTTTCCCTAAATATACTAATAAATATATAAGTATTTTACATTATTTATTAAATATATATTATATGTACAAAAGTAAAATATTTAATATTATTAAAAAAAATATATTTATTATAAAATGTTTTCAAGAGATAATATAAAATAAAAATCAGAAATAAAACATGTTTGTATTATTTTTTGTATTTTAAAATAAAAGTATACTTATGTTTATTTATATACAAAACTAAATAAAGCCAAATAAATATCAAATAAAATGTAAAAAATATGGGAAAAATAAATTTAATATTTTTTTATGCTTAAATAAAAATATGGAAACAAAATCAAAAGGAAAAAATGGAAAATGACAAGTAAAACTCAAAATGGGCCAGGGGGTGCATGTGAAATGCAGATGGTATGAAAAGTAAAACAACTCAGGCCCAGCCCATGAAAAGGTTGTCTTCAACCTTCAGACAAAATATTTGAAAAAAACGCGCCTTCTCTTGCTTCAAACACAACTCCTGATTCCTGGACTTTTAGCACAAACTCATAACATGAAAAATGTTAAGCATCAAGTCACGATTCCATACATATAAAAAACTCAACCTAACTCTCAGAAATGAGAGAGAATTTCTCCATCCCTAATTCTTAACCTAAGTTTTTGTCAATGTTCAGGTTCAAAATACTCTCAGCATATGCAATATAAATGGAAAGTAAAGATATGTATAACTTCAGGGACATGAGTAGAACATTTTTCATTCACAAACTTAGAGCTAACTCTTCCTATATTAAGAGATAGAAGTCCATGAACTTACCTGTTCAGCTTGGATCGTGTCTGACAATGGAGGCACCTTCAAGGAAAAATGAGGATTGGTACAGCTTGCTTGAAGTTCAGAGATGCTATTCCAACCTTTAACTTGCTTTGAAAACAACTGGATCAAGCTATGACAATCAACCTGCAAAACAGAAAAAATGAAAATGGTGATGTTGGTTAGAGGTGTTACAGGTCGTGTCTAATGCCTGGGATAGCTTGCATATATGGTAAGGAATGTGTATGAACTGGATTTAGCAAGAATGCACGAATGGATTGGCTTATGGAAGTCCAACTGCAGAGGTTACTCTATTTTCTGCAGTGGGAGGGTTTTTTAAGGTTTGATGATGTTTGGAAGGTATTTGGCTCGTGCTCTAGCTTAGGTCTGATGTTTGGAAGGTGTACAACAACTTTGCTTAAGTTTTTGTTGGCTGAAATGAGAGTTGGTGTTAGATATGCAAGTTTCTTCACACTTAAGCAAGAAATGTCAACTTGGTTCTCTAGACTTGTACATGCCCCTCTAATGTGCTGCAAACATCCCTCTTGATCAGTGTGATATGCTTCTGAACTTGTGCCCAAAGATATGGCCTTGTACTTCTTGATTTTCAAACTTGACATAAAGTTCCACTTTTCAAAAATGGATATATCACTTTTTCTAATTATAGCTTAATCTTGTATGCAATGCTTAAACACATAATATAAGGCTTGAACACAAGGGGTTTGCATTAAATTTATGAGTGTGAATGAGATAAAGGACCTGTAATCCATCTTAGAACATGCTGAGTTCAAAATGCAAGGTTATGGACATGTAAATTGGCCATGAACAAAGTGAGTTTTTCCCAACTTGCCAAATTCGATTCTCCCTAACCATGAGGTTGTTTGATGAGTTCTTGGACATTTTGGAAAGCTTGGAATGTGTACTACAATCCATATTTATAATGCAAATTGAAATTCCAAGTGGAAGCATGTGAAAAGTTGCCATGAAGTTAGGCAAAAATCCTGCCTAAAATAGGTCAAAATTTCTCTAAGTTAAGAATGTTTTGCACCCTTGTTCCAAAAATCATAACTTGAGCTACAAGCTTCTTTTGAGTAAACTTTGTGAATCAAAGTTGTATACTTTGCAATGGACTACAACTTTCATGTTTTGACTTTTGTTTGAATCCAAATGCATCTTGATGGAAAAATGGGACAAAGTTAGGCAAAAATTAGGGATTTTTATAACTTAGAAAAATTCTAAGCTATGAAAATTCTTCATTTTAAACCCTAATTTGCAATTTTTAATTTCTTGATGAACAAGTTTCATAATTTGGCATGTTTTGATGAAAAATGAATCTTGACACTTGATTTTGACCAAAACGTCAAAGTTTGACTTTTCAGTACACAGTCAAAAATTGATCAATTAACTGGGAAATTCATCTGTCAATCTTGTGCATTTGGGATCTTTTGAATTTGTTGAACATGTCAAGACAATTAAATGGGGTCCTTGAGTCCATATATGAGCTTGGTTTGCCATTGGCTAGGTCAAACAGTCAAAAATTGCCTTTGTGCAGTCAAAACCCTAAAAATGACCATTTTCCCTTTTGGTGATCTGATCAAATTTCTTGTGGAATTGTGATCCAAACTTGACCAAATGGTTCCAATGAGTTCATAATGTTGATGTGGGTCAAATTTCATGGGGTTTGGCTGTCAATTGACCACAGTTGACTTTTTACCCGATACAGCTGATTTCTAGGTCAACTGTCCAATTGATTGGGCAAAGTTTGGAATCAAGACTTGAAACTTGGTATAGATAAACTTGTGAGTCCAAAATGAAGCATGGAAGTCGTCTTAGGCATTTTAGGTCAAAACATCTTTGTGCAAACACAAACCCTAATTTGGGTCAACAGTGCAAGGAGGAGTCTTGTGGTGAGAAAATGTTGAGGAAATGAGAGGGCAAATTTTGGGGTACAACAGTTGCCCCTGTTCAATCTTCTTGTACATGAAGAGTTAGATTGGCAGGCTTGCCTTTCGCGTCTCGAAGGTAAAAGGAGATTGGACACTAGAGTGCCCTTAAATTTGCACTCATCAGAATAATGGATATGGGAATGGGCTTAGAGATGCCATTTGGAGATGGGCTTAAAGATGCCATCTGAAGAGTGACAGAATCTTGTCGGAGATGGGATTAAAGATTCCATCTGGAAAGTTTGTTGAACTGTAGTGTGACGGGTCAGAAGAATGAGGATCAAAATGGTATCCGTGTCTGGAACGTACTTGAACTGTATCTGAGGACTGAGTTTGTATGAGCAGAAGAATGGCTTCCGTGTCTGGGGCGTACCTAAGTTGTAACTGTGTTTGAAGTGTAGAACGAATATCAGAATGACTGCCGTGTCTGGAGTGTATCTGTATTGTATCTGGATAACAGAGAAACATCTGTATGGAGCAACTGCGTGCTGGGGACAAATTCTGAATGAGTGACAGAATGGCAACCAGATTTGGAGCGTATCTGGACTGTATCTGAAGTTGAAAGTTGTATGAGTAGCAGAATGACTTCCGTGTCTGGAGTGTATCTGAAACTGTAACTAGGATTGAGATCCGTATGAGTAATAGAATGACTTCTGTGTTTGAAGTGTATCTGAAACTGTAACTGGGATCCAGATAAATGACAGAATGACTTCTGTGGAGAATGCACTGGAGAGAATCAAGCTGTTGTTGTAAGGGTTAGAATGGCTGCCGTGTTTGGAGCGTATCTAGTCCGTATCTGATTGTTGTAGTCCGAATGAGTAGTAGAATAACCGTCGTGTCTGAGGTGTATCCATACGGTATCTGACTTGAGATTCTGAATGAGTAATAGAATGACCGCCGTATCTGGGGTGTATCCATACTGTATCTGAATAATTGTTAATGATAGCCTTTTAATTTTATCCTGAAAAGGGTGAAATGTTAGCTAAAACACAAAGTTATGTTGCATGATATGTATGATGCAAAATATGTTATATCAATGTTTATGATATGAATTTAGATGAATGCGTATGTAAGCCGAAGAGCTGTCTTGCTAAGGATAGATGAATCCTGGAGATAAAGAATCTTGACTGCTGCCAGGGAAAGTGAATCCTTGACTGCTTGCAGGGGAAGACAAAATTTTGATTGCTGAGGATGAGACATCCTTGTTGACTACTGCTGGAGAAATAGGAGCTTGGGTTATATACCAATCTTCTGGAGATTCTTGTCTTGAGGAGATCTTCACTGGAGAACATCTGATTATCCTGTGAGGCATTGAGAATGAACCTTCATTCTGCTTGGGGAAGACAAAATTTTCAATTGTTGAGGGATCTTAGGGCCACTGCTGGAGAACTGGCATTCCTTGGTGATTTGCGGGGAAAGAGAACTCCTGAAGATCTCTACTGGGGAAGTTCAGAATCTGGCAGACTTATGCTGGAGAGGTATGACTGAGAATTTTCAGTTTGGTGGTATGTATCTCGGTGGGGAGAAGTTTCACTATCCTGGTTCAGCTGGGGATTGATGGCTAGAGATCTCAGCTCCGCCGGGGACCGGGTTTCCAGATTTTTAAGGCTCCACTGGGGATTCTGAAACTTAACTCTGAGGGGAATCGAGTTCTGGAAGGCCCTCTGGCTGGGGAATTTGGAGTTTAACTCTGCTGAGGATCAAGATATCCATTTGTACCTTCAACCTATCAGTAATCATCTTTCTTGATTCATAAGGAAATGATTATGTTCAAATGCATATGCCTATTTAACAAAACATTGGACGTTTCTCAAATAAAACATAAGTGCAAAAGGAAGACAACGCAAATTTCTGTACTGGGAAAAGTATTGGTATTAACTTTCTATGAGTAAATTCGTACAAAGGAGACAGTCATCCTAGTAAGAGGATGCCGTCGTAAAAAATTGAAAAATTTATACAAAAGAAAAATGGCTATGTGAAACAATTCCATGAGATTCTATTCTGCTATAGCCTTCACAACTCTGAACATCTGTCCATTCGATGCTTCGTCTGCCGATGACTGGATTGATTAGAAGCTTGGAGCTGTCCGATGAAGAGGTTGTCCTTAAAGTGATCTGACGAGACATAGCCATACGCTTTAATTCCCTAACTTTTGCCTGAATCACCCTTTCGGGTTTTCGATCCACCGGGAAACCCCTTTTTGCCCAAGCCGCCCTTTCAGATTTTCAGCTTGCCGGGTGTACAGATTTTTTATTTTTATATATCCCTAATTTTTGCCTGAACCGCCCTTTCGGGTTTTTGGTCCACCGGGACGCCCATTTTTGCCCAAACCACCCTTTCGGGTTTTCGACTTGTCGGGTTATTTTATGCGTAGTATCTTCTGACTATGTCTGCGTTCGCAGGGTGCGACAAATCGTCGCCGTCCATGGTGGTCAGAATCATTGCACCACCAGAAAATATGCTCTTGATCACAAATGGTCCTTCGTATGTAGGAGTCCATTTGCCCCTGGGATCACTTTGCGGCAGGATAATCCGCTTGATTACGAGATCTCCGACTTGATATACTTGACGTCTAACTTTCTTGTTGAAGGCTTTGATCATCCGTTTTTGATACGTCTGACCATGGCACACAGTAGCGAGTCGCTTCTCGTCGATCAAATTGAGTTGATCAAGTCGGGTCTGAATCCAATCATCTTCACTCAAACCTGAGTCCTTCGTAATCCTTAAAGAGGGAATCTGAACTTCCATGGGCAAGACAGCTTCCATGCCATATACTAAAGAAAATGGGGTTGCCCCAGTTGAAGTACGTGCCATCGTACGGTATCCATGCAGAGCAAACGGTAACATCTCATGCCAGTCCTTGTAAGTGACTGTCATTTTCTGAATGATCTTCTTAATGTTTTTATTCGCAGCTTGAACAACACCGTTCATCTTCGGCCGATAAGGAGATGAATTGTGATGATAAATCTTGAACTGTTCGCATAATGCGGTGATCATAGTATTATTCAGATTTGTACCGTTGTCCGTGATGATCCTGTCTGGAACACCATACTGGCATATGAGGTTTTTCTTGATGAAGCGGGCAACCACATTTTTAGTAACAGAGGCGAAGGAAGCTTCTTCGACCCATTTGGTGAAGTAGTCAATGGCAACCAGGATGAAGCGATGTCCGTTGGAAGCCGTGGGCTTGATCTCTCCAATCATGTCAATGCCCCACATTGCGAATGGCCAAGGAGCTGTCAGCATGTTGAGAGGAACCGGAGGGATATGAATCTTGTCAGCGTAGACTTGACACTTGTGGCAAGTACGGGAGTGCTGATGGTAATCTGCTTCCATGGTAGACCAGTAATAGCCTGCCCTCAGGATCTTTTTAGCCATAGTATGCCCGCTCAAATGGGTGCCAAATGTACCGCTGTGCATCTCTGTCATGATTAACTCCACTTCAGCTTTGTCAACACATCGGAGTAAGACACAATCATGGTTGCGCTTATAGAGGATGCCATTGCTCAGGAAGAACTTGGCAGCAAATTTCCTTAGGAACTTCTTGTCATTTGCGGAAGCTCCATCGGGATATTCTCTAGTCTGGAGATACCTTTTGATTTCGTGAAACCAGGGTTGTTCCACTACTTCTTCGGTATTAATCTCATGACAATGCGCAGGTTCATCCATTCGCTCGACGGTGATTTGGGGAGCCTCGTTATCCCAATTGAGTTTAAACATAGAATACATTGTGGCCAGAGCATCCGCTAGCTGATTTTCTTCTCGTGGGAAATGCTCGAAGGTAATTTGCTCGAAATGAGGCAACAATGTTAGGACATGTTCTTTGTATGGGATAAGATTAGGATGTTTGGTATCCCACTCTCCTTTGATTTGACTGATAACCAAAGCCGAGTCCCCAAATACGATCAAAGATTTGATCCCCAAGTCTATAGCAGCCTTGAGACCGAAGATGCAACTTCATATTCCGCCATGTTGTTTGTGCAGCTGAAGCAGAGTCGAGCCGTGAAAGGAGTGTGACAACCTTCCGGGGAAATGAGTACCGTACCGATACCGTTTCCAAGTGCATTTGAAGCACCATCAAAGTACAGGGTCCATCGGGATCCCTTTTCGGGTCCGTCATACGGTCCGTTACCTTCAATGTTGTCCAAATTCATGATGTCCTCGTCCGGGAAGTCAAATCTCATGGACTGATAATCTTCGATAGCCTGATGAGCCAGATGATCAGCTAGTACACTCCCTTTTATAGCTTTTTGAGTGGTGTACTGGATGTCATACTCAGTTAGGATCATTTGCCATCTAGCTATTCTTCCAGATAAAGCAGGCTTCTCGAAGATATATTTGATAGGATCCATTTTGGAAATCAACAAGGTGGTATGAGTCAACATATACTGCCTTAGTCGGCGAGCAGCCCATACCAAAGCGCAGCAAGTTTTCTCGAGCAGTGAGTAGCGAGTCTCACAGTCGGTAAACTTTTTGCTAAGGTAATAAATAGCATGCTCTTTTCGACCAGACTCGTCATGCTGGCCCAAAACACACCCCATTGAGTTATCCAAGACGGTCAGATACATGATCAATGGTCTTCCTTCAACGGGAGGCATCAGAATAGGAGGTTCTAGCAAATACTCCTTGATCTTATCAAAAGCAGCTTGGCAATCATCGTTCCATTCGACTACCTGATCCTTCTTTAATAATATGAAAATTGGCTCACAGGTAGAAGTTAGATGAGAGATGAATCTGGCAATGTAGTTCAAGCGCCCCAAGAACCCTCTAACCTCCTTTTCAGTACGGGGAGCAGGCATCTCTTGTATTGCTTTCACTTTTGCGGGATCGACCTCAATGCCTTTGTTGCTTACAATAAACCCTAGAAGTTTACCAGACCTAACTCTAAAAGTACACTTACTGGGATTCAGCCTGGGTTTGTACTCTTTCAACCTGGAAAACAGCTTTTCTAGATGCTCAAGGTGTTCCTCCTCTGTTTGTGACCGAGCTATCATATTGTCTACGTAAACTTCGATCTCATGATGTATCATATCATGAAATAAAGCTACCATGGCGCGTTGATAAGTTGCCCCTGCGTTCTTCAGTCCAAACGACATCACCTTGTAACAGAAAGTACCCCATTGTGTAACAAAGGTTGTTTTCTCCATGTCCTCGGGGGCCATTTTAATTTGATTGTAGCCCGAGAATCCATCCATGAAAGAAAACACTTTGTGCTGAGCTGTGTTGTCAATCAGAATGTCAATGTGCGGTAGCGGAAAATCATCTTTGGGGCTGGCCCTATTCAAATCCCGGTAGTCCACACACATTCTGACCTTGCCATCTTTTTTAGGAACTGGCACGATTTTAGCAACCCATTGTGGATAGGATGTAACAACCAGAAAGCCAGCGTTGAATTGTTTTATCACTTCTGCTTTAATCTTCTCAGACATGTCAGGCCTCATTCGGCGGAATTTTTGCTTGATCGGTGGACAATCCTCTCTTGTAGGGAGACGGTGAACCACGATGTCTGTGTCTAAACCCGGCATGTCTTCGTAAGACCAGGCGAAGATTTCAACGTACTCATTTAATAGCTGTATCAGGCACTCCTTGACACTTGGTTCCAGATTGGCACCCACTTGCACTTCCTTCTGGTCTTCCTCTGTTCCCAAGTTGACAGTTTCCAATGACTCTTCGTGAGGTAAGATGGCCCTTTCCTCCTGCTGTAAAAGTCTGGCTAGCTCTCCTGGTACCGCACAACCTTCGTCATCTTCGTACTCAGCTTGATTGACCAGATCTTCAGAGTTATTGAAGGACATAGCAGAATAGTCACCCATAAAATCCAGAGTGGATGGGTACCTGCATTTGTGAGTGTGGGTGTGTGTAAGGGATAGCCATCTTTAAACAAAAATGCAAAAAGGAAGGAAAATGAACACAACAGTTTATCGATGAAAAACGTCCAATGAATCATTAAACATGGCATATGGATATGAAGATAATCAAAACCCTTACAAATGGACCTACATGCCCCGGGCAAGGCAAGAGGTGAAAAAGTAGTGTACGGATTGTTCAAAAGTAATTATTACAGACCAAAGGAAATGTTTGACAGATAATTACTGATTAATAAAAGTAATGGGGACAAAGTCCTTTGCCTCCCAGTTGCGTAGTCCCCCTTCGATGGTTGGGTAGATCCAATCTTCAATGTTGGCCTCTTTGTCTTCACCTTCCAAAGCATTGATCCCATAAGGAGAGATCTTGATGGGTGCTCTTTCAACCTTTGAGCGGCGCATAGCTTTCTTCCCCGTAACAATGAATCCTAAACCAAACTTGTCTGTTTTGTGAGGAATGTCCGGCAACTGCCCCCATGTTGAGTTCTTCCCTTCCTTCACTGTGGCCTTCGCGTCTTTTAGAGACGCCATCCTGGCCATCTGCTTTGGTGCCTCCGCTACCACCTTTGCTACTTCCCCCTCAGGAGAGACTTCCTCGAAGTGCTGGAACGACGTCTCAATGAATTCACCTTCTACCTCTACATATCAGAAAGAGTTTAGGTGGCTGATCATATACTCCTCTTCACCGTGGACGATTATGATCTTTCCTTTGATAGGGTACTTCAGCATTTGATGTAGGGAAGAGGTGACTGCCCCAGCATTGTGTATCCATGGTCTCCCCAATAAGCAAGAGTATGACGGACGGATGTCCATCACATAGAAAGTTGAGGGGAAAACCTCTGTACCAACCTTAATGGGAATGTCCACCTCCCCATGTACCATTCTCTTTGACCCGTCAAATGCCCTTACAATGATATTACTTGGCCTTAACTCCAAGCCTTCACAGTCTAAACGGTCGAGGGCCTTCTTAGGCAGCACGTTCAGAGAAGAACCAGTGTCGACTAGAACATGGGCCAGAGTAGTTCCTTGGCACTCTACTGACACATGTAATGCGTCGTTGTGTTTTCTTCCTTTTGAGGTTAGGTCAGCATCAGAGAAACCTAAACCGTTGTCTGCTGTAAGACTGGCTACACAGTTTTGGAATTGGTCGGTAGAGGTTTCCTGGGGTACATGGGCCGTCTTCAGGAATTTTATCAATGCTTTGGCGTGCGCCTCCGAACAAAGTAGCAATGCTAACATGGAGATTTTCGAGGGGGTTTGCCCCAGTTGCTCTACCACGTCATAATCACTCTTTTTAATTATCTTCAAGATCTCCTCCATCTCTTTCTTAGAGGTTTCCGGGATGACCAAAGGTTGAGCCCTCGTCCTGACGAGCTCATCTTGGATCCCTTTACCCTTATCAGCAGAAGTTGGAGGGACAACAACAGGAACATCAGCATCTTCAGTCAATAGGGTTCCAGCGGAAAGTTTTATTGGTGCAGGAATAACTTTGGCGGCAGATGAGGGTCCAAAGATTGCCTTTGGGGGAGCAATCTCTGGAGAAAATATTCTCCCACTTCGGGTGATCTTGCTTGTGCCGGCAATGTTTCCAATGCTGGCATCCTCTTCATCGGAGCTTCCTTCGGTTATTTCAACTTGTTTAATACCATGGTAGTAGATTTCTCCATCGTAATTCCATGGTATTGACTTTTCAGAACTGTAGGGGACAGGCCCTGGCATAGTTATCTTCATAGGAACAGACCTTTTAGCAGATGTAATCTTAACATGCTTTCTGACGGCCTTGGAAAGATTGGTGTGAATGGTGATAATTGAAACATCTTCAGTAGGGGTCGGAATAGCAGGAACTTTTTTAAACAGAATTTGTTGACTGTCCATCAGGCCTTGGATGCCTTTCTTCAGTAACGGGCAGTCAACTGGCAGAGAGTAACAACATTAGCAGTCTTCTTTGCATCCCAGGAAAATCCCGGCCTTTAACAGATTTAACTTGATGGTTAACAGCGGAGTTATCAGGTCATTGACATCAGAAACATACAAATCTTCCTCAATAGCATGGACATTTCGACCGTGCTTCGGCATTGGAGCAAATATCACGTTTGGTTTCTCTGGAGCATCGAACTCCACTTCCTTTGCATCTATCAAGTCTTGAATTTTATTTTTCAGCGCCCAACAATTATTTGTGTCATGTCCGACGCTATCCGAATGGTAGGCGCATTTGGCATTGGCATTGTAGGCTGGTGAGGTCGTATTCACATTTTTCGGCGCTTCTTTGGTATTTGTGAGATTCAGCTTTAACAAGTGTGGAAGAACTTGCGGGGGTGTCATATTAATGCGGGTGAACTACCGTGGTGGCCGTTCTCCCCATTGCTGTTTAGGTCTGGACGAGTTATTGCGAGGCTGATCACTTGGTGGATTTTGGATCATTACGGCCCCCACAGTCGGCCTGCGCTCACTTCTTCCTGCTCCCCTTTGAGAATACACAATAGCTGTTTCTTTCTTCGCTGGAAATGGTTTCTTAGCAATTGTAGATGCAGAGGCATCCTTCTGAATCTTCCCATTCTTGATACCGGCTTCTACCCGCTCGCCAGTTAGAATTAATTCAGTAAACCCCGAAGAAGAGCTACCGATCAGATGATTAAAGAATGGACCAGACAGGGTCCCAAGGAACATATCAACAAGTTCTCTATCGGAAAGAGGCGGCTGCACCCTCCCAGCCAGATCGCGCCACTTCTGGGCGTATTCCTTAAATCCCTCACCTGAGGCCATTCCCATACTCTGCAGCTGAGTGCAGGTTGGTTCTAGGTCAGAGTTATACTGATATTGGCGATAAAAAGCAGCTGCCAGATCCTCCCAACTACGTATCTCCGACCTTTCCAGCTTGTAAAACCAGTCTAGCTGTGTGCCATACAGGCTATCTTGAAATAAATGTACCCAAAGGTTTCTGTTAGATGTGTGAGGTTGGATTCTTCAGACATATGACTTTAGGTGCATTTTTGGGCAGGACAGCTCGTCATACCTTGCAAAAATAGGCACTTTGAACTTCGGGGGGATCACAATTCCAGTAATTAATCCCAAATCTTCGAAATCCAAGCCTGGAACTCTCTGCAGCTCCATAGCTGCTAAACGGTCCTCCAAATTCTTGTATTTGTCATCAGCCGGCGAGTATTGTTGTTCTGAGTAGTCTTCGTCTTCTTCAGCCTCTTCTTCTTCAGCTTCGGATTCGGAAGGTACCACATCCCCTTTTCCTTTACTGTTTTCTTCTTCGGATGCGGAAGGAAATTCAAGAACCCTTCTGGCTTCACCTTCAAACCTTCTCCCCAAGGTAGCCACCCCGACTCTCTTCTTCTTCTTCTTTACTTGGTCTTTGTTCCCAAGCAGGGTTTTCAGATCCTCCTGACCCTTAGCTAAGGTCATCAGGAGTTGTTGAAACTGTGCGTTCTGAGACTGCAAGTCCTTGACCGTCTGTTCGAGATCCATCTTACTGAAATAAACAGCAGAAAGATAAGGAAACCTGGTGTGGAGACCTGCTTATGCACATGATGAATGGTATGCTTATGTATGCAATGCATTCAAGGATTTAGAAAATTCAAAATTGTTGCAAACAAAAAGAACGCACGTCATATTAATAAGAAGAAATTTGTTAGTACATAAACGCCTCATGGGTCAAATATTACAAAAACTTCTCAAGATAAAAAGACGTTGCACATCCTCTTTGGTGCGATGTAGGTGTTGAGGGTCTCTTCCTCATGGAGTCGGCGGGTGAGCTCTAAAACCTTTTTCTCACTGGCGTAGAAGCTGGCTTCAAAAGTGTTTCGTTCCTCCTTGAGTTGGATCCAACTCTTCTGCATCTCCTCCCACGATGTAGGCATGTCAGGATATAGGATGGTATAGGGAACCTCTCCTTCCGTAACGGGCTCTTTAATCACAGGGAGAACATGAGGATAAGGCATCATTAGACTCTGGGCCCGGGTTCGTACCCACTTGAGATAAGGCTCAAGAGGGATGGAGTTCTTGTGCCCCAGTGTCTTGCTGTCAACCTTGTTAGGCATCCTCCAAGCTCTGATGAATCTTTGGCGAAGTCCTTGCGCATCATTGTCGAAGTCAAAAACTAGGTCAAGAATCAACATGTCATGAGGGCCATCCCTCCGTGCATATCCAAATTGTCTCAAGGCTAGACAAGGATTGTAGGTAATGCCTCCTCTAATGGCAAGCAATGGAACATTAGGGAATTCTCCACAACGATCGACAATGATGACATTTTCTCTAGACCGAGAACACCAATGTACATCAGAGTGAGTAAGGGTCATCAACCGTTGTGACCACCTTAGGCCTTGGTCATTCTTCAAGACAGATTGTGGAAGGTGCGAAATAAACCACCTTGCAAGGAGAGGAGTACAGCACATGATAACACCCCTCTTTCTCATTGTTCGAGTGTAAAATGAGTGAAGAATGTCCCCAAGCAATGTTGGTACTGGATTTCTTGATAAGAAGATTTTGACGGCGTTGACATCTACAAGCTGGTAAGGATTTGGGAACAAGACCAACCCATAGATAAGGAGTGCCACAATTTCTTCAAAGGCTTGTAGGTCCAATGAATTCCAACACTCTTGGGCCTTCTCAAACAAGAATTTTGCTAAGAAGCCTTTGACACCGCTCCTAGTTTCCCAATGCCCCTTGATGTCAGATGGTTGCAAGTGTAGGGCTTGAGCAACATCTTCAGGCTTTGGTTCCTTTTCCGTACCGTTGAAAGGTAGTTGATTAAGGATAGGAATTCTCAGGAGTTGAGAAAATTCCTCCAAAGTGGGCACCAACTGGTAGTCGGGGAAAGTGAAACAGTGGTGAAGAGGGTCAAAGAATTGGAACAACACCTTCACCATGTCCTCTTCAATGCTGGTGTTGACTAAGCTGAGCAGTCTACCATGTCTTTCACTGAAGGGAGAGCTTTCCGGAATTCTTGATGTGAGCTCCTTGAGTTGAGGAGGGATTCTCACAAGGTTGACTTGGATAGTTTTCCTGCAAAGAATTTCCATGACCTACTAAACAAGAACAAAGATGAAGATCCAAACCCTTGAAATGGTTAGTATATGCATATGATGCTTTATGATGTTTATGATGTATGCACAAACATATGTACAAGCAATTCACACCAAACTCTAGTTTCAGGCTTACATGGGGTTTCATAGGTAAGTACCCTCTTGAGTGTAGTTGGCTTAAAAACCTGTCCTATAAATAGTAACCGGGTTCTAAGGAGCTCAATATCACGGGATTGTTTTCATCGTTCATTGTTTTGGTTTAGCCACTTAACTAGCGACCAAAATATTCCAAGAAAACAACCCTCAATGAGTATAGTATCGAGTATCTACCAACTTTGGACTGCACCAAAGCCGGTTATCTCACTACCCCTAATGAAAGGCCAAGATGGTCAAGTAAGGTTCTAGGTCATTAGTGCTTAGTGACATCACTCAGCGGCCCCGTACTCTCCTTGATTGAACTCAAGGGTTACCGGTACTCACAAATATGTCGCACTAATACAGCTATTGCTTCAACCGTGTCGGTATACCCCGCACAGTTTCCACAACGTATTGCTATCTATGAATGTTTCCCCAAATCCGGGTGTAGGATTGCAAACCCAAACAAGAGAGCCAAGATGTAAAGCAATCAAAACAAACAATTAGTTATGCAAGAGGGTGATCTAAGCCCTAAGGTTACTCCACTTAAAAAAATATCCCCAGCAGAGTCGCCAGTTCTGTGATACGGTGGGAGAACTGACTTGGGTTTTGCGTTTGTTTTCGCAAATGTTTCGGTTGAGCAAGAGTCGCCACCGACTTTTTATTTTATCCTAAGGAAAGGTTAAAAAGCACAGCAAAAACCTTTGAGATATTTTCTTGGGTTCGGGGAGTAGATTATAGAAAGGGAAGGTATTAGCATCCTTTCTATCCATGGTTATCCACGGGCTCTTAGTTACTTACTTAGATCACTTGCCTTGCATTTTCAATTGTTTGAAATGGTGCTTTGTGTGTGTGTTTGAAAATGTTTTGAAAAGAGGCCATTGTTGTGGCAACCTTTGTAATGATCCATGTTTGAATGTATACAAAGATGTATTTGTCTTTTGAAAAGTTTTCAATGTTTTTGAAAGTTATTTTGAAAAATATGTTGTGATGTGTGTTTTGAAAAATAGGCAAGGGTTTTTTGTTTTGCAAGTTGGCAAGTAACCAAGAGCTATCTACCCTAAATTTCTCAAAGATCTTTGCTATGTTTTAACCCTTCTAACAATTTTGTTCCACCATTGCATTTGATGGACAATCTTGTGTTAGGATGTTAACGGGACAGGTGCGGGTCATCGTTTAGACCATGATTGCAATGGTGCCAAATATCTTTGGGCAATTTTTTCCTTTAAGGGACTTGATCATTTTTAGGCAACTTTCGAAAGCGTCATCGAGGGACTATGATCATTTGATTGTTTTATTTTTGCCAAAGATACCTAACATGCAATATGGCCCATTATTTGAAGGCAACAAGTGGAGTAACCCTAAGGGTGCAAGTGCGATTAGTGTTGTCCATTTTCATGCTTGTTTATCTTGAAATTAGGTCAAACTATTTTTGGTTAATTTTGCATACAAAACCCTAATTCTATCATGGTATCATTAGAAAGCTTTTAAATGCGAGAAGTAAAAGGTCCTAAGTTATTACAATACAATATATGGGATGGGGGGTACAAATGTTCAAATGGGGATATTTTAGCAAGAAATTAAACCTAAACTATTACATCCAAATTGAATTATACAAATTATTTAATGTACAACAATTAAATAAAAATATAATAAATGTGCAAGATGCAAAAAATGGTTTTTTTTTATATGTATGAAAAAAAAAGTATTTTTATGTGTCAAATAAACAAAAATAAAATTAATTAATTTTTGGTATTTTTATGCATTTAGGGGTAAAACCCTAATTTTATGAATAAAAGGTATTTATTATATAATATATGCAATATTTATTAACTATGTACAAAAAATAAATAAAAGAAGGTATATTGTAAAAAAAAGGTATTTTTGAGGTCAAAATATTAATAAAAATAAAATGTATTAATTCTTTGTATTTTCCCTAAATATACTAATAAATATATAAGTATTTTACATTATTTATTAAATATATATTATATGTACAAAAATAAAATATTTAATATTATTAAAAAAAATATATTTATTATAAAATGTTTTCAAGAGATAATATAAAATAAAAATCAGAAATAAAACATGTTTGTATTATTTTTTGTATTTTAAAATAAAAGTATACTTATGTTTATTTATATACAAAACTAAATAAAGCCAAATAAATATCAAATAAAATGTAAAAAATATGGGAAAAATAAATTTAATATTTTTTTATGCTTAAATAAAAATATGGAAACAAAATCAAAAGGAAAAAATGGAAAATGACAAGTAAAACCCAAAATGGGCCAGGGGGTGCATGTGAAATGCAGATGGTATGAAAAGTAAAACAACTCAGGCCCAGCCCATGAAAAGGTTGTCTTCAACCTTCAGACAAAATATTTGAAAAAAACGCGCCTTCTCTTGCTTCAAACACAACTCCTGATTCCTGGACTTTTAGAACAAACTCATAACATGAAAAATGTTAAGCATCAAGCCACGATTCCATACATATAAAAAACTCAACCTAACTCTCAGAAATGAGAGAGAATTTCTCCATCCCTAATTCTTAACCTAATTTTTTTGTCAATGTTCAGGTTCAAAATACTCTCAGCATATGCAATATAAATGGAAAGTAAAGATATGTATAACTTCAGGGACATGAGTAGAACATTTTTCATTCACAAACTTAGAGCCAACTCTTCCTATATTGAGAGATAGAAGTCCAAGAACTTACCTGTTCAGCTTGGATCGTGTCTGACAATGGAGGCACCTTCAAGGCAAAATGAGGATTGGTACAGCTTGCTTGAAGTTCAGAGATGCTATTCCAACCTTTAACTCGATTTGAAAACAACTGGATCAAGCTATGGCAATCAACCTGCAAAACAGAAAAAATGAAAATGGTGATGTTGGTTAGAGGTGTTACAGGTCGTGTCTAATGCCTGGGATAGCTTGCATATATGGTAAGGAATGTGTATGAACTGGATTTAGCAAGAATGCACGAATGGATTGGCTTATGGAAGTCCAACTGCAGAGGTTACTCTGTTTTCTGCAGTGGGAGGGTGTTTTGAGGTTTGATGATGTTTGGAAGGTATTTGGCTCGTGCTCTAGCTTAGGTCTGATGTTTGGAAGGTGTACAACAACTTTGCTTAAGTTTTTGTTGGCTGAAATGAGAGTTGGTGTTAGATATGCAAGTTTCTTCACACTTAAGCAAGAAATGTCAACTTGGTTCTCTAGACTTGTACAGGCCCCTCTAATGTGCTGCAAACATCCCTCTTGATCAGTGTGATATGCTTCTGAACTTGTGCCCAAAGATATGGCCTTGTACTTCTTGATTTTCAAACTTGACATAAAGATCCACTTTTCAAAAATGGATATATCACTTTTTCTAATTATAGCTTAATCTTGTATGCAATGCTTAAACACATAATATAAGGCTTGAACACAAGGGGTTTGCATTAAATTTATGAGTGTGAATGAGATAAAGGACCTGTAATCCATCTTAGAACATGCTGAGTTCAAAATGCAAGGTTATGGACATGTAAATTGGCCATGAACAAAGTGAGTTTTTCCCAACTTGCCAAATTCGATTCTCCCTAACCATGAGGTTGTTTGATGAGTTCTTGGACATTTTGGAAAGCTTGGAATGTGTACTACAATCCATCTTTGTAATGCAAATTGAAATTCCAAGTGGAAGCATGTGAAAAGTTGCCATGAAGTTAGGCAAAAATCCTGCCTAAAATAGGTCAAAATTTCTCTAAGTTAAGAATGTTTTGCACCCTTGTTCCAAAAATCATAACTTGAGCTACAAGCTTCTTTTGAGGAAACTTTGTGAATCAAAGTTGTATACTTTGAAATGTACTACAACTTTCATGTTTTGACTTTTGTTTGAATCCAAATGCATCTTGGTGGAAAAATGGGACAAAGTTAGGCAAAAAATTAGGGATTTTTATAACTTAGAAAAATTCTAAGTTATGAAAATTCTTCATTTTAAACCCTAATTTGCAATTTTTAATTCCTTGATGAACAAGTTTCATAATTTGGCATGTTTTGATGAAAAATGAATCTTGACACTTGATTTTGACCAAAAAGTCAAAGTTTGACTTTTCAGTACACAGTCAAAAATTGATCAATTGACTGGGAAATTCATCTGTCAATCTTGTGCATTTGGGATCTTTTGAATTTGTTGAACATGTCAAGACAATTCCATGGGGTCCTTGAGTCCATATATGAGCTTGGTTTGCCATTGGCTAGGTCAAACAGTCAAAAATTGCCTTTGTGCAGTCAAAACCCTAAAAATGACCATTTTGCCCTTTTGGTGATCTGATCAAATTTCTTGTGGAATTGTGATCCAAACTTGACCAAATGGTTCCAATGAGTTCATAATGTTGATGTGGGTCAAATTTCATGGGGTTTGGCTATCAATTGACCACAATTGACTTTTTCCTCAATACAGCTGATTTCTAGGTCAACTGTCCAATTGATTGGGCAAAGTTTGGAATCAAGACTTGAAACTTGGTATAGATAAACTTGTGAGTCCAAAATGAAGCATGGAAGTCATCTTAGGCATTTTAGGTCAAAACATCTTTGTGCAAACACAAACCTTAATTTGGGTCAACAGTGCAAGGAGGAGTCTTGTGGTGAGAAAATGTTGAGGAAATGAGAGGGCAAATTTTGGGGTACAACATCGTAGAATATAGAAAATTAAACAAATCCACTCGTAAGGATCACTTACCTTTACCCTTTATTGATCAAATGCTTGAACGCCTAGCTAAACACTCCCATTTCTGCTATTTAGACGGGTATTCAGGATTTTTCCGAATCCCTATTCATCCTGGTGACTAAGAAAAGACTACCTTCAACTGTCGTTATGTTACATTTGCCTACCGAAGAATTTTGTTCGGACTGTGTAACGCTTCTGCAACATTTCAAAGATGCATGATGTCAATCTTCGTTGATTTTCTAGATGGTATAATGGAAGTTTTTATGGATGTGTTATACCCTAAAATTTGTCCTCCCATGTTTTCCAAGGTCTCCCCCCTACATGGTTGACCATAAACCCTTGCCTAAGGAAAAAGAAAATTTTTGAGTGGTGTTTTAAGTACCTTTCGATTGGCATGGACAATGCCCTTCGATTGGCATTATGGCCAAGCCTTTCGATTGACATTCCAAAAAATGCTTCGATTGGAATTATGGCCAAGCTCTTCGATTGGCATAGATACAAGGCCTTTTGATTGGCCTCATGGCCAAGCCCTTCGATTGTCATGGATACAAGGCCTTTCGATTGGTCTCATGACAAGCCTTTCGATTGGCATGGTGTCAAGGCCTTCAATTGGTATTCTGAAAGACCCTTTCGTTTGGCACCCTGGGCCAGGCCTTTCGATTGGCATGGTAAAGAATCCTTCAATTTAGCATCTCAAACAAGGCAGCTTCAACAGGCATGTTAACCAAGTACCGTTCGATTGGCCTTTTGGCAAGACCCTTCGATTGGCGTTTCAACAAATACCCTTCGAGTGGTATTTGGGAAAAGGATTTTCGAATGACAGAAGGACGTTCGAAGGAGTCAAATGTCCAGGTTCATCCAAGATTTCAAAAGGGGCATGAATATTTCAAAAAGGAAATCTTTTAATATGTCTGATTCTTGTCTCATAGCTTTAAAAGCCTAGTTAAATGGATGTCTCTTGCCGTTACTATGCACCATCACACTCCTATAAATCCAAGGCCAAAGACACATTTCCAAGGGGGACAAAAAGGAGGAGGGATCAGACATATTGCATCATACACATACAAATTACCCATCGAAGCTCCCCAACATCTCCACACCCAAAGCTGTAGATCGAAGCATACCAGCCATATGTATAATTCTGAAATTCATTTTCTTAATCTAAGCGCATTTATTCCTTCTAATGTGTTTGTGCGTGTTTGCAATGAAGCGTTAGACAGATTACAGTCCTCACAGACCTACCACTGTTAGGACACGTGAATTTGGTTCCTTCGAATCTCAGGCCCAATCGAAAGAAGGCCAAAGAAGGGTGAATCGAAGGAGTCCATGGCATGGATCAAAGAAGTCTTTTCTCTCTTTTTTTTTTACTTCTTACTTGTCTTTCAATTTGGTTGTAATAGCGTAGGACCTCTATTTTCTGCATTTTTTTACTGCTTTTCATATTAATTGCTAGTAACTAGGCGTGTATGAAAAGACTAATAATCAAACGTTGGAAAACTTAAAAAAAAGACAAAAAATAATTGAACATAACACACTTGCACATATACACCTCTAAGGTATGCCCAATTTGGTTGCCTTCAATAAAACAGTCATGAGGCATGAACACTTTAGCAAAGACCCGTAAAATCAAAAGATCATAGTCCCTTGATGACCCAACAATTGCCTTTTCGGTAAATGATCTCGTCCCATAAACGAAATTGCTAAAGCGTCTCTGTAACAAAGTGGGAGAACTGACTTGGGTGTTTTATGTTTGATCGCAATTATTGCGGTTAGCAAGATTCTCCACTGACTTTTCTTTTATCCAAAACGAAAGGCTGAAAAGAACAGGAAATACCTTTGAGATTTTTTCTTGAGTTCCGGGAGTAGATTATGAAAAGGGAAGGTGTTAGCACCCTTTTCATCCATGGTTTTCCATGGGCTCTTAGTTACTTGATAGATCACTTGCTTTTGTTTGAAAATATGCTCTGTGTGGTTTTTGAAAGTATTTTGAAAAATGTGCCATTGTTTAGGCAAACTTTGTAATGATTCTCATTCGTAAGAATGTATACAAAGTGTTAATCATTTGAAAATGTTTTCAAGTTTGAAAGGTGTTTTGTTTTGAAAATAGAAAGGATGTTTTATTTTTGAGATTGAGTAAGTAACTAGGAACATTCTACCTACTCAAGTATCTCATATTCATTTCCCGTTTCCTTTGACATTGTTATCTTACCATTGATTTGGTAAGTAACTATCTTTGGATGTAAAAGGGACGGGTGTGGGTCATCGTATAACCATGATTAGCAAATGTTGTAAGATATCTTAGCATTTTCTTTAGGGACTAAGATCATTTTGAAAGGCAACATGGATAGCATCATCGAGGGACTATGATCTTGTATTTTTAATTGCTTTTGCTAAGACATCTCACATGCATAACATGGCCATTTTTATAAGGCAACAAAGTGGAATTACCCTAAGGGTGTAAGTGTGAAAGTGTGTTGATTTACATGCATTTAATCTTGGATTAGGGTTATCTACTTGTTGGTTTTATCTTTCCATACAAACCCTAATTACTAACATTTATATGAAAGCGATAAATTGCAGAAAGTAAAATTACTACGCTATTACATCACTAGGGGATGGGGGATATAAATTTACAAATGGGGATGAAAAGTAAAGTAAACCCTAATTACTATTACAAGGCTTTGACAATTACATGATTTATAATGCAAAAATAATAAAATATGCAAAGAAGATGTAAAGTGAGAGAAATTGTTTTTTAGGGTTTTTTTATAGAAAAAAGGTTTTGTAATTAATTTCATTGAAGGAAAACCTAAGTCTAAGTTAATTGTTTAGAAAAGTGTTTTTGAGGTTTCATTTGAACAAAAAGGTTTTATAAAGTTAGGTCATTTCCAAGAAATGCAATATGTCCAAAATAACCTAAAAAAATCTCCAAAATCAAGAAATTTGGTGCCCGAGCTGACACGGGCCATGTCAGTGGACACGGGCAACCGTGTCAGGACCCGTCCATGACTTTTCTGCATTATTTTTTATTCCAGCCAATCTGACACGACTGTGTCACGTGACACGGGCGCCCGTGTCAGCCCCTGTCCATCTTTTTTCTGCTCGTGTATGCACCAGTAACATTGACACAGGTCATATCGTGTGACATGAGCACCCGTGTCAGCCTCTGTCCCTGCATTTTACTATGTTTTTCAACCCAACTAAGCTGAAACAGGCCATGTCGTGTGACACGGGCACCCGTGTCAGCCTCTGGTCTAGCTTTTTGTTAGTTTTTTCTCTTTGATCTATCTTGTTATATCTTTTGAGCGCAAAAGCAAATGATGTATGAACAATGAGATCACAGTTTGAGAAAGTTTACCTCTAGAAGATGAAGCTTTAGGACACGTACAAATGTTTTCGGGTGCAAAGTGGTGATTGATCGAGCTCCTTTGTATCTTCTTGAAGTAGCTCCAACTTTCCTTATGTGCTGAAAATGGTTGAATCGCTCCAACCAAGTTAAGTTGCAATGTATGTTTTTTTGAGTTTGGAAGATGGTGATAGTGATGTTACAGAAGTTATTATTATGTTTGAACAACTCCTATATAGTGTATGTGAAGTGTTTAGATGGTTTGTTTGGAGAAAACTTGCAAGGTATGAGATTCAAAGATTTGGACTTCAAAGCTCAAAAATGGAGGTTTTGTGGACAAATCTAGTTTTTTGACAGCAAAAATGAGTTTGTGTGTTTGTTTCTCCTTCTATTTTTTCTAGCCTCTTTCTCTTGTTATTGGCCTCTCTATTTATAGAGAAGGTTTGAGACTTCAAACAAAACTCAGATTTTGAATCACATGTTATGGCTAGTTTAGATTGTACATGAAGCAAGCTTGAAGGTCATAGTTCCAATGCTTTGTACTTTATTGCATAGAGTTGTTGGACACTTTAAGTATGCCTTTCTGACTTTGTATGTTGAGTGTGTATAGAAGGGATAAGTTAGAGGCTCAAGGAGATCTGACTTTGTGATTAAAGCTACTTCGCAAGAATGACAATGTCAACTTTGTGCCAAAAATGGAAAGATCACTTGGACAATGCTTAAACCAAATGGACCATAGCTCAAAAGTTTGTGTAAACATTAAATTATGGTAAGATTTGAAATTCACAAGGCCTGCAAAGTAGATTATGCAGCACATCATGCCAATTGGATTATGTGTTCTTCAACCAAAATGGCTTGCAATTCAAGAATGAATGTCCAACTCCAGGCCCTTGAATCTCCTAGCTCAAATATGATAAATTCATGCTCTTGGATGTGTTGGAAATATTGAAACACCCTCTACAACTTTCATGTTAACCACGTTTTTTAAATCAAACTGGAACTTGATGATAATTGGCCAAGAAGTTGGAATAAAAACCTGACCAAAACTGCTGAAAATTTCTCTAAGTGTTTATTCAAAAATGCCATGACTTCATGAATTTATAACTCAAAATCCAAGCATTTCTAGGAGAAGTTGTGTAAAGAAATGTTGTAGATATCATGGAGATCTATAACTTTCATGTTGGAAGTTTCTTTTGAATCATCTTGCATCATGGTGTAAAATTGGCTCAAAGTTGTAAAAAAATATGAAGTTTTCAACACTTAGAAAAATTTCTAAGTTTGAAAACTGAGACTTTTCAAAATGAAATCTTGACTTTTTTGATTTCTTGATGAACAAGTTTCATATTTTTACATGTTTTGATGAATTGTGATTTTTGACACTTGATTTTGACCAAAAAGTCAAAGATTGACTTTTTAGTGTACAATTGACTTTTGATCAGTTGATTGAAAATCCACTATCAATCCAATTGATCTTGAGCAATGTTTTGAGTCATGCCATTAAGTCAAAATGGTTCAATTGGACTCTTGATATCATGCTTCAAACCAATTGACCAATTGCTATGTCAAAAAAATCAGAAATTGCCCTTTCTCAGTCAAAACCCTAATTTTGACCATTTTTCCCTTTTGATGATTTGATCAAATTTCTTGAGGAATTATGGTCCAAACTTGATAAAATGATACATATGAGTTTATAATGTTGATGTGGATAAACAATTATTAAGTTTGACTGTAAATTGGCCACAATTGATTTTTTTCCCAATACAACTGATTTTTAGGTCAACTGCTCAATTGACTAAGCAAAAATGTGATCCAAGGCTTGAAACTTTACATGAGTAATATTAAGGGTCCATAATGATCCATGAAAGACATATGAGGCATTAAAAGTTAAATTATTCTTGTGCAATCTAAAACCCTAGTTTCAGTCATCAATGCTTAAGGAGGTGCCTTGAGTTGATCAACCCTTGTGCAGTCTTGAACCAAAGGAGATATTGTGGGAAAATACTTGATAAATGAGAGGGAAAATTTTGGGGTACAACAACTGCCCCTATTCAATCTTCTTAAACCTGAAGAGTTATATTGGAGAATCCGCCATTCGTGACTTGAAGGTGAAAGATGATTGAACACTAAAGTGCCCAGAAATTTGCACTCGAAGACGGATGGTGAATGGGCTTATAGATGACATTTTGAGGAATGTTGGTAAACACTGGAATAAGTACCAACACAAATATCTTGTTGATTTATACTAAAACTTGATGTTTTACCTGTGAGAAAAAGAGTTAGTAAAATGCAAATTCCTGGATGATGTTCACCAGATGTGGTATTATGTTAAATGCATATGGTACGTACATGCTATGATGTATGAATGTGAGATGTATGTTTTTGTTCGGGAAAATAAATCCTTTTCTGCTGCTGAGGAAATTCTGGGGGGTTGAATCCCTTATTACCGTTGGGGATGAAGAATATGCATATCTTCAAACTTTGTCGAAAGGATGCTTTCACTGGAGAATATATCTTGAATGTCAGCTGTTATCTGGTCGGATCCAGGCTTCACAATTTGCTGAGGATGAAGTAGTCAACTTCTATCTGGTCGAATCCAGGCTTCATGGTAACTTACTGGGAGAAGAGACGAATTAATTGTTATCTGGTTGGATTCCAGGATTTGCAGAAAATTTCTTGAGTTGAATAGTTATCTGGTCGGATCCAGACTTCACAACAACTTGCTGGGGATACAGAAGTTAACTGTTATCTGGTCAGATCCAGGCTTCGCAGTAACTTGAAGTGGTAACTACTATCTGGTCGGGTCCAAGCTTCATGGTTTTTGGAAAGTTGTACTATTATCTGGTCGAGTCCAGACTTCTAGTGTCTCTCTGGGGATCATAGTTAGTTGTTATCTGGTCGGGCTCCAGGTTTCACAATAAACTGTTTGAAAAACTGTTATCTGGTTGGGTCCAGGCTTTGCAGATTTATGAGGTTGATGAGGTCAATTGCTATCTGGTCGGGTCCAGGTTTCATAATAAACTGTTTGGGGATTTAGTTGTTGTCTGGTCGGTTTCCAGGTTTCATAATGAATCTCTGAGGGTAATTGCTATCCGGTTGGATCCAGGATTCACAAAGACTTGCTTGAAAAGATGGAATTGAAAACTGATATCTGGTCGGGTCTAGGTTTCTCAATAATTTGTTGGGGCAAAGGCAAACTCTACTGGGGAAAAGAAATTAAACCTTGGTCGGATGGAGTCCAGGTTTTTCTATGTCTTTGAAGAATTAGACTATCATCTGGTCGGGTCCAGGTTTTATAGTATCTTGAAATTGGGATCAACTGTTATCTGGTCGGGTCCAGGTTTCAGGTATTAAAATTTGTTATCTGGTCGGGTCCAGGTTTCAGTAATTACTTGAAAATTGTGCTAATATCTGGTCGGGTCCAGGCTTCATAGTATCTTTTTGGAAATAGTAAAGGCTTTACCGATGGCTTTATTGGGGATCAGGGGTTGTGGCCCTATGATTTGCAATAATCTGAAAGGAAAATTCAAACTGGAGAGTGTGGACTCAGTTAGGTAGGACAGACTCAGCTTGGGGAGGATACACTCAACTGGGAAGAATAGACTCCGTTTGGGGATAATAGCCTTGGTTGGGGAAGATATACTCAGTTGGGGAAGACAGGCTCAACTGAGGAATTCCGTGGTATCTTGATTGTTGTATGTTGAGAAAATTTGAACTCGACTGGAGAGTTTTGTGGTTCCTCGATTATTTTTGGGGAAATAAAACCTGTTGGGGAAAGGTTTATTGTAGCCGTCCTTGTGGGGATAATAATAATGAGATAACTCTGTGGGGGATATTTCATATACATTAAAGAGATGCTTTATGCTGCTTAGCAGGACACATGTTCCAAATAGTTTTAATTATGTTCATATGCATATGTTCATTCAATTTTAGTCATTGGACAAATTTGCATTCAAAACAAAGACAAAAATTTCGCACTTCAAAGTATATTTGTATTGATATTTTGCCCATGAATAGGAGTTTTTTGTATAGAGAGACGGAGATCCTAGTAAGAGGAAATCGTCGAAAGGAAAACAAAATTGAGAATGAAAACAAATAGCCACGTGAAATGATCCCATTGCCTTCCAACTCTACTATTGCCCCAATGTCTTCGAATATCCCTTGCTGTTGACAGAAGCTGATTGGATTAATCTTGGACCGTTTGAACTTGGACATTGGTGATAAAAGTGACTGTGTTGATTTCACGGGACATGGTCATACGCTTTTAATCCTTAACTTTTGCCTGGACCGCCCTTTCGGGTTTTCAGCCCACCAGGATAACCTTTTTTGCCCAAGTCGCCATTTCGGGTTTTCAACTTGTCGGGTGTACAATCTTTTGCATATATCCCTAATTTTTGCCCAAACCTTTTGGTTTGCCGGGATGCCCTTATTTTTCTTAGGTGTGTCAACCTAACGGGTCTCTTATGCGTAGTATTTTTTAACTATGTCCACGTTTATAGGATGTAGGAAATCTTCACCATCCATGGTAGTCAGCATCATGACACCGCCAGAGAAAACTCTCTTGACAACAAATGGCCCTTCATAGGTGGGAGTTCATTTGCCTTTGGGGTCACCTTGTGGTAAAATGATGCGCTTTATCACCAAGTCACCAACTTGATGTACTCGAGGCTTGACCTTTTTGTTGAAAGCCTTGATCATCTATTTTTGGTACGTCTGACCATGGAAAACAGCAACTAATCGTTTTTCGTCGATCAAGTTCAGCTGATCCAATCCCGTTTAAACCCACTCATCTTCTCCTAGGCCTGCCTCATTCATAATTCTTAGAGAGGGAATCTGAACTTCCACTGGCAAAACAACTTCCATGCCATAGACTAGAGAAAAGGGAGTTTCCCAGTTGACGTTCTAGCTGAAGTACGGTAGCCATGTAGAGCAAACAACAACATCTCATGCCAATCCTTATAGGTTACTACCATTTTCTTCATAATCTTCTTGATATTTTTGTTGGCCGCTTCGACTGCGCCATTCATTTTCGGTCTATACGGAGAAGAATTATGATGCTTGATCTTAAACTGAGTGCAAAGCTTAGTGATCATAGCATTGTTGAGGTTAGTCCCATTGTCGATGATGATCCTTTCGTGGATACCATAATGGCAGATGAGGTTGTGTATGATGAATCTGGCTACCACATTCTTGGGGACTGAGGCAAATGAGGCGGCTTCGACCCATTTGGTAAAATAGTCGATAACAACGAGAATGAAGCAATGTCTGTTGGAAGCGGTGGGCTTGATCTCTCCAATCATGTCAATGCCCCATATTGCAAATTGCCACAGAGCGGTCATGATATTCAGAGGGATATGAGGCACATGGATCTTGTCAGCATAGATTTGGCATTTGTGACAAGTTCTTGAATATTGATGGCAATCAGTCTCTATCGTTGACCAATAGTAACCTGCTCTTAATATTTTCTTAGCCATCGTATGTCCACTTAAGTGAGTACCGAAGAGACCACCGTGCATGTCTTCCATGATTTTCTCTGCCTCCTTCTTGTCCATACATCGGAGTAGAGTTGAATTATGGTTGCGCTTGTATAATATCCCGTTACTGAGGAAGAACTTGGCTGCAAATCTTCACAAGAACTTCCTGTCATTGATAGATGCCCCCTCTGGATACTCTTGAGCTTCAAGGTATCTCATCACCTCATGGTACCATGGCTTTTCTGCATCGGTGTCGAGCTCATAGAAATGTGCAGGTTCATCAAATATTTTAATTGTAATCATAGGGGCTTCATTGTCCCATATGACCTTGAACATTAAAGACTTGGTTGCCAAGGCGTCAGCCAACTGGTTTTCTTCCATAGGGAAGTTCTCAAAAGTGATCTCTTCGAAGTAAGGAATTAGGGATAGCATAAGTTCCTTGTAAGGGATAAGATTAGGGTGTTTAGTGTCCCAATCTCCTTTTACTTGGCTGATCACTAAGGTGGAATCCCCGAAAACATCCAAATGCTTGATCCTTAAGTCAATAGCAGCTTTCAGATCTAAGATGCATGCTTCATACTCGGCCATATTATTTATGCAATCGAAGCATAGTCTGGAAGTGGAAAGAGTGTGGCAACCTTCAGGAGAGATGATCACAACATTAATTCTGTTACCTAAGGAGTTGGAAGCCCCATCAAATACCATAGTCCATCGGGATCCTTGTTCAGGCCCGTCATACGGTCCAGGTTTCACACAGTCGGTTACCAGCATGATGTTCTCATCAGGGAAGTCGAAGTTCATTGACTGATAATCATCCACAGCTTGATGGGCCAAATGATCTTCTAGTACACTCCCTTTGATGGCTTTTTGAGTCGTGTATTTAATGTCGCACTCAGTCAAGATCATTTGCCATCTGGCTATCCATCCGGAAAGGGTAGGTTTCTCGAAGATGTACTTGATTGGGTCCATCTTAGAAATCAACAGAGTGGTATGAGTCAACATATACTGTCTTAGCCGGTGAGAAGCCCATGCCAGAGGCATCAAGTTTTCTCGAGCAGTGAATATTTGGTTTCACAGTCGGTAAACTTTTTGCTCAGGTAATAAATATCATGCTCTTTTCGACCAGACTCGTCATGTTGGCCCAAAATGCACCCTATAGAATTCTTTAGTACTGTCAAGTACATGATCAAGGGTCTTACTTCGACTGGAGGCATGAGAATAGGAGGTTATTGTAGGTATTCTTTGATTTTGTCAAAGGAAATCTGGCATTCATCGTTCCATCTGACTACCTGATCTTTCTTCAAGAGTTTGAAGAGTGGCTCACAAGTAGCAATTAAGTGTGATATGAAATGGGCGATGTAATTGAGACGATCCAAGAATCCTCTAACTTCCTTTTCAGAATGAGGGACTAGCATTTCTTGGATGGCCTTTAACTTGGCAGGATCAACTTTAATGCCTTTATTTCTGACAACAAAACCTAGAAGCTTTCCAGATCATACTCAAAATGTGCACTTGTTAGGGTTTAACCTCAGCTTGTACTTTTTCAGCCTTTCGAATAGTTTGTGCAGGTGATCGAGATGTTCTTCCTCGGTTTGTGATCTGGAAATCATATCATCCACATATACCTCTATCTCATGATGAATCATATCACGAAACAAAGCTACCATAGCTCTTTGATATGTTGCCCCTGCATTTTTTAGTCCGAACGACATGACCTTGTAGCAGAAGGTTCTCCATTGCGTAACGAAAGTAGTCTTCTCCATGTCTTCAGGAGCCATTCTTATTTGATTATATCCTGAGAATCCATCCATGAATGTGAAGACTTTATACTGAGCAGTATTATTAACTAAGACGTCAATGTGAGGTAGAGGGAAGTCATTATTGGGGCTCACCCTATTCAGATCTGTATAGTCTACGCACATTCGAACTTTCCCGTATTTCTTTGGAACTGGCACCACATTGGCAACCCATTGAGGATAGGATGTCACATGTAGGAACCCTGCATCGAACTGTTTCATCACTTCAGCTTTGATCTTTTCGGACATATCAGACCTCATGCGACGAACCTTTTGCTTGACAGGTGGACAGTCTTCTTTTGTCGGCAGACGATGAACTATGATGTCGGTGTCCAACCCAGGTATATCTTCATAAGACCAAGCAAATACTTCCACATAATCATGTAACATCTGAGCCAATATGCTCTTGACACTGCCTTCCAAGTTAGCACCGATCTTGATTTCCTTCTTATCTGTCTTAGTACCCAGGTTGATAACTTCAACTGACTCCTCGTGCGGTTGAATAACTTTTTCCTCTTGTAATAGAAGTCTGGCTAGTTCTTCCGGTATGTTACAATCTCCCTCACCTTCGTCTTCGGCTTGGTTGATAGGACATTCAAAGTCATAGTTGGCAATAGTAGAGTCATTAGCAATAGGATCCAGAGTAGATGTGGACCTGCAAGAGTGTGTGTGTGCATGTAAGATACATGGCTATTTTTTTGAAATATATATTTGAAAGAAAGGAAAGACAATGAACACAAATATTTGAATGAAAAAGAGTCCAATATATTGAATGATCATATGATTAGATGAATATAAATAAAACCCTTGACAAATGGACCAAAATGCCCCGGGCCAGGCACATGGCTTAAAAGTCATTGTTTGAATATTACAGACAACAAGTTCTTGAATTGAAAGAAAAGCAATAACAAGTAGATTACTCCTCAATGAAGGAGACTGGTACAAAGTCCTTTGTATGCCAATTCTTCAGCTCCGTGGTGGTTGGATACACCCACTCCTCAAATGTAGTCTCTTCTTCAGAATCACCCACGACATTGACTCCATGGCTTCCAATGCGGAGAGGTGGCTTTCTAGTACGAGCACGCCTCACTTCCTCCTGAGCTTGGACGGTGAAGCCCAAACCAAATTTGTCTGCCTTAAAAGGGATATCGAGGAGTTGCCCCCAAGTATCACAGTTTCCTTCTTCAATTGCCGCACGAGCATCCTTAACTAAAACCATCTTTGGCGTGGCCTTGACAACTTTGGACTCATCAGAAGAACATTTAGTATCAGCATTCATCGGCGGTACAACCTCAAAGGCTTGACATGGGGTTTCAATGAATTCTCTGTCCATCTCTACGTACTTGAAAGAGTTAAAGTGGATCACCATAAACTCTTCTTCCCCACAGACTGTGACTATCATGCCTTTGACTGGGTATTTGAGTTTCTGATGAAGGGTTGAGGTCACTGCCCCACCCTTATGAGTCCACGGGCGACCTAACAGACAAGAATAGGCAGGGCAAATATCCATAATATAAAAGGTGGAGTTGAAGATTTGGGAACCCACTTTGATTGGAAGATCTACCTCCCCATGAACAGTCCTCTTTGATCCGTCAAACACTCTTACAATGATGTCACTTGGCTTCAATACTAAATCCTCACAGTCGAGATGGTCTAACGCCCCCTTGGGTAATACATTCAGAGAAGAACCAATGTCGACTAGCACATGTGCTAAAGTGGTCCCTTTGCACTCGATTGACACATGGAATGCTTTATTGTGATTTTTCCCGAGAGGTGTTAAGTCAGCATCTGAAAATCCTAAGTCATTATCAGCTGTCAGGCTAGCCACGCAATTCTCAAATTGATTTGTTGTTGTCTCATGGAGACATTAGCTTTTTTCAGGAACTTGATTAATGTCCGAGTATGGGCATCAGAGCAAAGCAGCAATGACAACATTGAAATCTTAGAGGGGGTTTGCCCCAATTGTTCTACAATTTTGAAGTCGCTTCTTTTTATGATCTTTAAAATCTCGTCTATTTCACGGGCTGAGGGTTCTTCATCAGCTATGTCTTTGGAGGGTACCTCAATCACATCAGGCTCAACAACCTTCCCCTTCCCTCTAGTATCGGTATTTGGCTTGGAAGTAGTAATGCGGATGGGAGTCTTTGTAACTACTGGAGGTGAGATATTGGGTGAAAATATTCTCCCAGTTCTAGTTACTTTGTGTGATACGGTGGAAGAACTGACTATTTTGGAATGCTGGTTTGCGTTTTGCGTTTTTTTTCGCAAAATGTCGCGGTAAGCAAGAGTCGCCACCGAATTTTATTTTATCCAACAAGGAAAGGAAAAAAGCACAAAAAAATTCCTTTTTAAAGATATTTCTGAGTACGGGGGGTAGATTATAGAAAGGGAAGGTATTAGCACCCTTTCTATCCGTAGTTATCTACGGCCTCTTAGGTACTTGCTCATCATTTTCAAAATTGTTTTCTTTGTGTTTGTGGATTTTGAAAAGTTTTTGTTTTGACTTCGATTTAACTCTTGCTTCTGTCTTCAAGAGTGTAATGAAGTGTTTTTGAAAACTTGTTTGTAAAAGAGTGTAAGTGTGAAAAAGTTTTGTTTTGATTGAGCAAGTACTTAAGAACTAATCTACCTACTCGAAAAAGGAATCGTTCTATGTTTGTTTCCTTTAGACAATGCTATCCCACTATTAGCGAGTAGGTAGCACCGTCGTTGGAGTTTGAGGGTCAATTCGAAAGAGGGACGTACGGTCACTAAAGCAACGTTAGGATGTCTTAGTAGTAACGCTAATGTCTTAGATCATCTATCCGAGGCAACAATATCCGAGGCAACTTTGATATTTTAGACAAGAGGACGACCTCTAAAACAACCTATACTCAATGACCGTTATCGAAGGCAACCAAGTGGGGTGTACCCTAGGAGTGCGCATGTGCGAGTGTGTTAATTTCAAATTATTTATCTTTGCACATGTTTAGGGTGATCTAACTGTTTTAAGATTAAACATTCATTCTGGTCATGCAATCCCTAATTATTCACATATCTAGCAGTTAAATAATTTGTAGAATTAAAATACGGAATTTAAACTGAACTATTACAAGGCTTCAGGTATTTACATAGCCAAAAACAAACCCTTTGGAATTAAAAGCGGTAAAAATAAACAAAGGTCCTAATTTAATTATTACAAACCGGAAGCAGATACAATAATTGGATAAAAAATAAAGCGCGCGAGAAAATTAGATCGAATGCGAAAACTAGGGTTTTGACCCTCCTAATTAAAAGAAAATGTTTTTTTGTTATTTTTAATATTTTCTAAGAAAATAAATTAAGTCCTTGAATTAAAATGCAAAATTAATTGGTTATTAAATAAATTAATGAACAATAATTAAATGACATATTTTTGTTTATTTTGTTATTTTAGGAAAAAAAATAAAATGATTAAATTAGTAATAAAAACCTATTGATTCTAATTGATTTTAATCATTTACAAAAGAATTAAAGTTGTCTAAATTAATCAAACCTAATTAATTTAATTAATATTTATTGATGAAAAATAAAAATTCTGATTTTAATTGGGCATAAAATATTTTTTGGTGATTTTTTGATAAAAAGAAAATTGTTTTTGGTTAGTAAATAAATAAATAATTAAATGAAAATATAAACAAAAATATAAAAGAGAGGGATGAGCCTGAATTAAGCATTTCTGGGAGGTGTAGAAAGTAGATTCTTGGGGCCAAAAGGAGAAGGTCCACGCTGACTTTTGCCCTCCAGTGCTGCATCTTTGACTTGGCTTATGGTGTACTTTCAATGGTGGCCACCAGATTTGGCCACCTGGCCATCTGGAGCGTTGATGATGAAGGAGCATGGTGGATCTCCTGGCTCATACGCGCACTGGATTTCCTGAAACAACAAGGAAAAATAACAAATGCGGGAGGCAGGGATTTAACCCCTGACCTCCAGCCTCCAATGCCTTAAAAACCTGCGTGGCAACCATTAGGCTGTGTTGTTCTATTTGTTAACATATTACAAAATAATGATAATATAAAAAACAAAAGGAAATCGGAAAACAAATAAAAAACGCGCGCTCGTTTGAACGGGCCTATGGGAGAGTGACACTTCATCATCTCCTTCCTCTGCACCGTGGCTAAAAATTCAAAGGGGCTATACCTATGGACAATGTCCGTCGCTACAGACCATGCTCGTTCCAAAAGCTTCTACAAGCCACATTAATGGAATCTAACACCATGGTTAGATTCTTCTGGTCTTCCTGATCACAACCATAGCCATTACTAGGGCCAATTGTTCCTGAAATCAAAAACCCTAAAAAACTCCAAGAAAACCTAACAATGGTGATTCATGGCATAGGTCATATAAATGAAATTGAATAATGCCAAACGCTTGCAAATGCTCTGTAGATTAAGATTATGCCATTATATTACACTATGGATGCAAGAACAAGGCTATTCGAATTCAAGAAAAGGGTGATACTGTGAGCAACTTATAGTGCATGGGAGGGCTTGAAAACGCCTGCTTTTGATTGCTTTCGCTTCTGGAGATTGCCAGGAAATGATTGGGAGAGGTCTCAAGCCTTGAGGATGCCTCTCAGTGGGATTTTGATCTCACACTTTTCTTTGATTTTTTCAGATTTTGTTTGCTCTCTAGCGCCTGTCTCCAACCCTTCTTTTTATCTGCACGCAACCCTTATGTATTAGACAATGCATTAGGTCTGAATATTGCATCCAAATACCTCTCTTTCAATGCCTTGGATATTGATTTGATTCTTCTTTAAAGCTTTCCAAAATTGGTCCAAATCCAATCTCTTTGTACACATATGCTTTGATGCAAATTTGAATGCCTTGCTAGCTGTAATTAGAGCCTCAAACAATCACAAAATCCTTGTTATCAATGCTTTTGAATTTTATTTGATTTTATTTGATTTAAATCAAATTAATTCAAATAAAAATCAAAATAATTAATAAAAATATGATATAAACAAGTGGAAAAGGCTAGAGCACGTGGGCTATGATGCAAACTCAAAACAAGTGAAAAAGAATGGGCCCATTTGGCAAAATTTGAAGTTTTGGGGATAGTTGACTTTTGGCCATTTTGCAAAAAAGTCCAACTTCAACAATGCATAACTTCCTCAATTTTGACTCTTTAGAGGTGTTCTTGGACTTTTTAGAAATATTGAGATGTCATCTAATCAACTATTTTGGTCTCATCTAATTTTGATATTCCATTCTCAAGTATGAATCTTTGACAAAAAAGGTGTTTTTGTTGACTTTTCAAAATGACCTATAATGTCCAATTTCATAACTTCTTGTGAGTGCATATTTTGATCTTGGGAGCTGAAGATGGATTGTAGGAAATTGCATACTATTCAAAATTAGATTTGGATGGGTCATTTCTCATAAAGTATTAGAAAGTTATGCTTGGTCAAAGTTGAGTTGATTTTCCTGCAAAACCCTAATTTAGCAACTTTTGAGTCTTGATGAATTATGAGCAATACTTGATGAATCATGATCAAACCTTGTTCAACTGATGAAATATACTTCAATATGAGGATGTTGACTAAAAATCTTGAAGTTTGACTGTATGTGGGTCACAGTTGACTTTTGCCCTAGCACAGTCATTTTTGGACCTTTGAGCAATTGACTGAGCAAACTTCCTCTGCAAGGCTTGAAACTTGACATGAAAGTTCTTGAGAACATATTAGGGAATTGGTGAGCACTTGGGGTCACTTGGACTCAAGGATCCTGATGCAACATGAAACCCTAATTTGGGGTAGACAGCCTTTGGAGAGAGCTTGTCTGGCCAACCCTTGGACTACCTTGAGCAATTTGGAGATCTTTCTTGCAATGTTTTGATAAATATGGGAGGGAAAATTTTGGGGTACAACAACTTCCCCTGTTCAATTTTCTTAAACCTGAGGATGTAGATTGACTTTCGTGCCTTTCGTGATCCGAAGGTGGAAGAGGATTGAACACTAGAGTGCCCAGGAATTTGCACTCGCATGAAGTGATAATTGTCTTGTGATGCCGGGAATGGGCTTATAGATGCCATTTGGAAGAGTTTTGATTGCATATGAGATTCCTTAGTGAGAGCTTGTATACCCGTTGTTGAGGAAGATTCCGCTGGGGAAGGTTGATCTTTGTTGAGAGAAGTAGGATTTTAGGAGCTTCGTCATCCGTTATTCTGCTGGTGAGTCGTCTCCGTTGATATTTAGGAACTTCAATCGTCCGTACTCAACTGAGGAAATATTTTTGTCGAGATTTAGGAACTCGTCTGTAATTTAACAACTTTGCCGAGATTTAGGAACTTGTCCGTAATTCAACTGAAGAAACATCTCTGTTGAGATTTAGGAACTCGTCCGTAATTCAACTGAGGTAATATCTTTCTCGAGATTTAGGAACTTGTTCATAATTCAACAACTTTGCTGAGATTTAGGAACTTGTCCGTAATTCAACTGGGGGAATAACTTCGCTGAGATTTAGGAACTCGTCCTTAATTCAACAGAGGAAACATCTCTGCTGAGATTTAGGAACTCGTCCGTAATTCAACTGAGGAACATATCTGTCGAGAGTTAGGAACTCGTCCGTAATTCGACTACTTTGCTGAGATTTAGGAACTTGTCCGTAATTCAACTACTTTGCTGAGATTTAGGAACTTGTCCGTAATTCAACTTCTTTGCTGAGATTTAGGAACTTGTCCGTAATTCAACTACTTTGCTGAGATTTAGGAGCTTGTCCGTAATTTAACTGGGGTAATATCTGCTGAGATTTAGGAACTCGTCCGTAATTCAACCGAGGTAATATCTTCGCTGAGATTTAGGAGCTTGTCCGTAATTCAACTAAGCAACCATCTCTGTTGAGATTTAGGAACTCGTCCGTAATTCAATTGAAATATTTGTCGAGATTTAGGAGCTCATCCGTAATTCAACAAATTCGTTGAGATTTAGGAACTTATCTGTAACTCAACTGAGATAAAAGTTCTGTCTAGATTTAGGAACTCGTCCGTAATTCGACTGAGGTAGAAACTTCATAGCTTGAATTTGTGAGAATTTAATCGTATCCTTCCTGAAAGATAAAGGTTAGTTGTATGTAATGCATGATATGTATCAAGCAAATGATGTTCTCAAAATAAATGAGATTGTGGTGTATGATGCGTATGCGTGTCATGATGTATGGAAATGTGATGTTTTTGAGCTGGGGAGAATAAATCCCGGATCACTGCTGGAGAATAGAATTGGATTCTTCGTTTCCGCTGGAGATAGTGGATGAAGATATTTGTGAGAACAAACCTACAGGAGAGGATAACTCCGCTGGGGAATAAACTGATGAGAAGATTACTCTGTGGGGAAGAGATGATCTGCTGAGGATTCCACTGATGAATTCAGCTGGGGATGAACTACCGTTGTTGGTGATAATGGAACCTGTTGGGGATTGAATTCCTGTTTGTGAAAGGAAAGAACTCTGTTGGGGATGATTTTCCAATCGCGACTTCACTGGGAATAACCTTTTAGACTCTACTGGGGACAATCTTCTAGAGTCTATTGGGGACAATTCTTCAAACTCCACTGGGGATAATTTTCAAACTCCACTGGGGATATTTTTTATACTCCGCTGGGGATGATAAGACTTTTCAGTGCTGATGGTAGATAAACTCTGCTTGGGGAGAATATTACTGTTTCATTCACAGTTGCGAGTCTCAGTCGGGGAGAGCTAGCACCACTATCTTTCTCTTACTCTGCGGGGAATGAATGTACTTTCAATCGTTTCCTCCAGCTAGGTCTATCCCTATACCTGGTGGGCAGAGCAACTGTACGGTTTGGACATTTCTCGTTTGCCCCTGTTTCTGATATTACAAGTAATTATTTTTCTGTTTCGCATGTAAATATTCATGAGCAGCAATTAATGTCAAATGCATATATCAAAAACTGAACATTGGACGTTCTTTGCAAAACAAAACAGAAAAAGAAAAACAGTTTAAAATTTCTTTGTAAAATGAATTGTATTGACTTTGAATTTAGCCTGTAAATAGGCGTTTTTTGTACAAGAGGCTGACGTCCTAGTAAGAGAACGCCGCCGAACAAATAGAATTTATACAATTTGTGAAAAACAAAGAAAACAACTATGTGAATAATCCCACTGGGTTCCAATTCCACTATTGCCTTTATGTTCTCGAGCATCTCATCCCTTTGCTACTTGGTTGAAGGTAGATCAGATTGATTAGTTCCGTCCGAGCCTGGTAGTCGGTACTGAAGTCTGGTTGCAAGGTGATCCAATGAGACACAGTGTTACGCTTTAACCCCTATTTTTTTCCTGGACCTCCCTTTCGGGTTTTCAGTCCACCTGGATACCCTTTTTTGCCCAAGCCGCCTTTTCAGGTTTTCGACTTGCCGGGTTTACAGTTTTTCATTTTCATCCCTTATTTTTGCTCGAACCCTTTTGGTTCGCCGGGAAGCCCTTATTTTTGCCTAGGCCAGTCGACCTAGCAGGTCTTTGATTATGCGTAGTATTTTTTCACTATGTCTGCATTGACGGGGTGAGGAAGGTCGTCACCATCCATGGCCCTTCGTAACTAAGGGTCCATTTGCGCCTGGGATCACCTTGTGGTAGGATGATGCGCTTGATCACCAGATCCCCAACTTGATACTCTTGTCATCTGACTTTCTTGTTAAATGCCTTGATCATCCGCTTTTGATACGTTTGACCATGACAAATAGCGGTAAGTCTCTTTTCGTCAATTAAGTTCAGCTGATCAAGCCGGGTCTGAATCCAGTCATCTTCGCTCAAACCTGCATCTTTCATAATCTGAAGAGAGGGTATCTGAATTTCAATGGGCAAGACGGCCTCCATGCCATATACCAAGGAATAGGGTGTTGCCCCTGTTGACGTTCGCGCTGAGGTACGACACCCATGAAGAGCAAATGGTAACATCTCGTGCCAGTATTTGTATGTCACTGTCATCTTCTGCACAATCTTCTTAATGTTCTTATTAGCCGCTTCAACACCCCCATTCATCTTAGGCCGGTAAGGAGAAGAGTTGTGATGCTGTATCTTGAACTGTTTGCAGAGCTCGGTGATCATCTTATTGTTGAGATTTGTACCATTGTCCATAATTATCCTCTCTAGTACACCGTATCGACAGATCAGATTGTGCCGAATAAACCGTGCCATGACATTCTTGGTTACGGTAGCAAAGGAAGTTGCCTCGACCCACTTCGTAAAGTAATTAATAGCTACCAGGATGAAACGATGCCCGTTAGATGCCGTAGGTCGTATCTTGCCAATCATATCGATGCCCCACATTGCAAAAGGCCAAGGAGCTATCAAGACGTTCAAAGGAACTGGAGGTATGTGCACCTTATCAGCATAGACTTGGCACTTGTGACAGGTCCGAGAATGCTGATAACAGTTGGCTTCCATGGTGGGCCAATAATATCCCTCCCGTAGGATTTTCTTTGCCATGGTATGTCCACTGGAATGAGTTCCGAAAGTACCTTCATGTAACTCTACCATAATCCTTTCTGCCTCGTTCTTATCCACACATTGCAGTAAGGTCGAATCATGGTTACGCTTGTAAAGGATACCATTATTGATAAAGAACTTCGTCGCGAACCTCCTCAAAAACTTCTTATCATTAACAGATTCGCCCTCAGGGTATTATTGAGCCTCAAGATACCTCTTCACCTCGTGGAACCAGGGTTTACCTGTTACCTCTTCAGTCTCAATGTCACAACAATGTGTAGATTCGTCCAACCTTTCAATGGTAATCTGGGAGCTTCGTTGTCCCATTTGACCTTGAACATAGAAGACATCGTAGCTAGCGCGTCCACCAACTGATTCTCCTCTCTAGGGAAGTGTTCAAAGGTTATCTCCTCGAAGTGTGGAAGCAACGTCAATACATACTCCTTGTAAGGAATAAGATTTGGGTGATTCGTATCCCACTCGCCTTTGATCTGACTGATCACGAGAGCGGAATCTCTGAAAACACTTAGAAACTTAATCCTTAGGTCAATTGCTGCTCGAAGACCCATGATGCACGCTTCATACTCCGTCATGTTGTTGGTGCAGTTGAAACATAGTCGGGTGGTGAACGGAGTATGAGAGCCTTCAGGAGATATGATCACGGCACCGATGCCATTACCCAAAGCGTTTGAAGCTCCATCAAAGTACATAGACCATCGGGATCCCTCCTCAGGTCCTTCATCCGGTCCAGGTGTCTCACAGTCAGTCACTATCATGATATTCTCATCCGGGAATTCAAAGTTCATGGATTGGCAGTCGTCTACAGCCTGATGTGCCAAATGATCTGCCAACGCACTTCCCTTAATTGCCTTTTGGGTCGTGTATTGGATGTCATACTCAGTCAAGATCATCTGCCATCTCGCTATTCTTGTGGACAAGGCAGGCTTTTCGAAGATATACTTGATTGGATCCATATTTGATATCAATAGAGTAGTGTGAGTCAGCATATACTGTCTCAGCCAGCGAGCAGCCCATGCCAAAGTGCAACAAGTTTTCTCAAGCAACGAGTATCGGGTCTCGCAGTTGGTAAACTTTTTGCTAAGGTAATAAATAGCATGCTCTTTTCGGCCAGACTCGTCATGCTGACCCATCACACACCCCATTGAATTATCGAGTACTGTCAAGTATAGGATCAAAGGTCTCCCTTCAACTGGAGGCATCATAATAGGTGGCTCTTGGAGATATTCTTTGATCCTTTCGAAAGCGGCCTGACATTCATCGTTCCATCTTACCACTTGATCTTTCTTCAGTAACTTGAAGATTGGATCACAAGTAGCAGTCAGGTATGAGATGAATCGGGCAATGTAATTCAACCGTCCCAAAAAGCCTCTGACTTCTTTTTCTGTTCGGGGAGCCGACATTTCCTGTATAGCCTTCAACTTTGCAGGATCCACTTGAATACCTTTATCACTTACGACGAAACCCAGCAGCTTACCAGATCTCACCCCGAAAGTGCACTTGTTCGGGTTTAACCTAAGCTTGTACAACTTCAACCTGTCAAATAGCTTCTGAAGGTGGTTAAGATGTTCTTCTTCAGTCTGGGATCTTGCAGTCATGTCGTCAACGTATACCTCAATCTCATGATGGATCATGTCGTGGAACAAGGCGACCATGGCGTGCTGATACGTTGCCCTAGCATTCTTTAATCCAAAAGGCATGACTTTGTAACAGAAGGTACCCCATTGAGTAACAAAGGTTGTCTTCTCCATATCTTCGGGAGCCATCTTAATCTGATTATAACCGGAAAAACCATCCATAAAGGAGAAAACCTTATGCTGTGCGGTGTTGTCAACCAGAACATCAATATGAGGCAGAGGGAAATCATCCTTGGGGCTCTCCCTGTTCAGATCCCTATAGTCAACACACATTCGAACCTTACCATCCTTCTTCGGAACTGGAACCACGTTGGCAACCCACTGCGGGTAAGAAGTAACTGCTAGAAAATCGGTGTCAAACAGCTTCATCACTTCAGCCTTGATTTTCTCAGACATCTCTGGGCGCATTCGACAGACTTTCTGTTTCACTGGAGGAAAGTCTTCCTTGGTGGGCAAGCGGTGAACCACAATATCGGTATCCAACCCAGGCATATCTTCATAAGACTAGGCAAAGATCTCCACATAGTCACGCCCAGATTTTCACCAATCTTGGCCTCTTTCTTGTCTTCTTCTGTACCCAGATTCACTGTTTCCACTGACTCTTCATGCAGATGTATGGCCCTCTCTTCCTGAAGTAACAGTCTAGCAAGTTCACTAGGTACTTCACAATCATCCTCACCTTCGTCCTCGGCTTGGTTGATCGGTCTTTCGAAGTCATAATTGGCAGTAGCAAAATCGTTATCAGTGGGATCTAGAGTGGATGTAGACCTGTATATGTGAGTGTGTGTAAAATAGCTGTTTTGCAAGATAGAAAAAAGAAAAACAAGGAGCACAAAATTCGTAATGCAAGAAAAACGTCCAATGATTTTATTAATGATATATGGAAATGACAAATATCAAGCCCTCACAAACAAAGCCATGGTGCCTTGGGTAAGACACCGGGCCGTAAAAGTTTAAAATTGTCTGTTACAAACTCAAAACAAAAGTCTAATTACTGGGTAATAAAAGAAACGGGCATAGAATCCTTCGCTGTCCAATTGCTCAATCCACCATCGGTAGTCGGGTAAATCCAGCTATCAATGTCAAACTCTTCTTCATCATCCCCAATAGCATTCACTCCCGCTTCATGTTTGGGCATAGGTGCCGTTATGACATTAGGCTTGTCCGACGCTTCAAACTCGATCTCCTTAGCATCAATCAGATCTCGCACTTTACTCTTCAAAGCCCAGCAATTATTGGTATCATGCCCTGGGCTATCAGAGTGATAAGCGCAACGGGCATTTGGATTATACAGCGGCGATGTGGTGTTAGGATTCTTTGGGGCCTCCCTCGGAATTACCAAGTTGGTGTTTAACAACTGCGGCAGAATTTGAGATAAAGTCATGTTGAGCCGAGTAAACCGTCTTTGCGGCCTCTCTGTTCTTGGCTGATTGTTGCGTTGAGGGGCAACAACAGGCCTTGATATAACCACCGCATTAACCGCTTGGCGGCGCTCAGGTCGGTTCTGGCTCCTTGAACTGTGAACTGCACTGGACTTCTTCTTAAAAGGCTTCTTCTCGGTACTCGACGAAGCACCTTTCTGTATTTTGCCGCTCTTGATACCGGCTTCAACTCTTTCCCCAGTCATAATCAGCTTAGTAAACCCGGACGATGAACTTCCAATCAGATGATTAAAATACGGACCAGACAAAGTTCCCAAAAACATATCCACTAACTCCCTATCAACCAAAGGGGGTTGTACTCTTCCAACAAGGTCCCTCCATTTTTGAGCGTAGTCCTTAAAACCTTCGCTCGCACTAATAGACATACCCTGAAGTTGGATACGCGTGGGAGCGAGGTCGGCATTGTATTGGTACT